>OZ023270.1:108177774-109377774 GCA_964006375.1 Tillus elongatus | reverse complement strand
GTGCTCGACTACACAAGATCCTGTCTAAGGGCCCTCAGACTAACATAGGCTCCCTTAGAACACCCATGGGAGGCTTTACAAGCTCGGGGGAGGAAACTATGGAAATTTTACTCCAGACGCACTTCCCCGGCTGTAACATAATAAACCAATCACCTCCGGACTGGGAACACTCAGAAATAGAGGCGCCTTATAGGCGGGCATCTAGAGTAGACTGGACAGTCGCTAAAGAGGTGGTTACCTGGAGCAAAATCAGATGGGCCATTAACAGCTTTAAGCCATACAAATCGCCGGGATTTGATGGAATAATGCCCATCATGCTCCAACAGGGGATAGATATACTGGCGCCGGTGCTTACCTTCATTATGAGGGCCAGCCTGGCTCTGGGGTACATTCCGAGGGCATGGAGACTGGCCAGGGTTGTATTTATTCCTAAACCTGGGCGTCCAACAGACCAGGCAAAGTCCCTGAGGCCAATAAGTCTCATGTCCTTCTTGCTGAAAACAGTGGAAAAACTGCTCGACCGGCACATTAGGGGCGGTGTACTGGAAGCATATCCTCTACACTGCGGACAATATGCATACAGAGCAGGATTCTCAACAGAAACAGCACTGCACCAACTGGTGCTGAAACTGGAGAATACGCTGGAGAACAAGGAGGTGGCGCTGGGGGCCTTCCTAGACATAGAGGGGGCCTTTAGCAACACCTCGTTCGGATCGGTTCTGGCAGCTGCCCGGGAGCGTGGAATAGAGGAGACCTGCTGCAGGTGGATCGGTTCCATGCTCAGGGACAGGGCGGTGTTCACCTCACTCGCGGGAGGGACTCTGCTGGCGGGGGTCGCGGCGGGGTGTCCGCAGGGGAGCGTTCTGTCTCCCTTGCTCTGGTGTCTAGTCGTGGACGGCCTGCTGGGGAGGCTCTCGGGAGGGGGGTATGAGGTACAGGGCTATGCGGACGACATTGTCATCATAGTCCGAGGAAAGGTCACACAGGCAGTGTGGGAGCGTATGCAGACTGCACTGAAAGTGGTGGAAGGGTGGACGGTTGATCAAGGGCTCGGGGTGAGCCCCGAGAAAGCAACCGTCGTGCCGTTTACGGGGAGGAGGAAGTGTGAAAGCCACAGAACTCTCACTCTATACGGTAGGAGCGTTCCAATGGCCAGGGAGGTAAAATATCTTGGGGTCGTATTGGACTCTAAGCTAACCTGGAATGGTCACATTGGAAAAATACTGCGTAAGGCAGTCATGACCTTAGCCGTCACTAAGCGGCTATATGGAAAAACGTGGGGACTAAGACCTAGTATGGCCCACTGGCTGTACACAAGGGTGGTCAGACCATCGTTAACATATGCGGCACTGGTCTGGTGGCCTAAGGTGACACAATCCAGTGCCAAACAAAAACTAGGCAAGATCCAAAGGATGGCTTGCCTAGGCATCACAGGGGCCATGTCTTTAACCCCAACAGCCGCCATGGAGGTGTTGCTGGATCTACCCCCCCTACACTTAGTTATTATGGGAGAGGCCAGGCTAGGACTATACAGACTAGCCTGCAATGGTAGACTGAAGATCAACCCAGGCTTCAGGGGCCACTGCAAAATTCAGGAGATCGTGAAGGAACCCATGCTTGAAATGAGGTCAGACTTCGCGAGCCCGCGAATGTGCAGGGAAAACAACTTCACAGTGGAAATCCCTGATCGCGGGGCATGGCGGGAGGAGACGCCGGGCATACCACGGGACGCGCTCGTCTGGTTCACGGACGGATCTGGCGGGGAGCGTGGGACGGGGGCAGGTGTTTACTCGGAAGGACCGAGGGTAAGTCACAGTATTTCCCTCGGAGCCCATGCAACGGTGTTTCAGGCCGAGATGTACGCCATCCTGCACTGTGTGCGGGAGAACAAGAGGAGGGGCTACACCAACAAGCGGATCCTCATAGCCACAGACAGCCAGGCAGCCCTTAAGGCACTAAGTAGCCCACGGGTAAATTCCTGGCTGGTGAGTGAGTGCCGAGAAGAGACGAGCGACCTGGCTGGGCAGAATGAGGTGACCCTCATCTGGGTGCCGGGTCACTCGGGGGTCAAAGGCAATGAAGAAGCTGACAGTCTCGCGAAGAGAGGGTCAGCAGAACCATTTATGGGACCAGAACCGGCTCTGGGCGTGTCAAAGAGCACTGCCAGGGGAGCCATTAAGTCCTGGGTCAGAAACCAACACAAGGTGTACTGGGCGGGCTGTCCAGGGCTCAGACATGGGAAGTCAATAATTGACGGACCCAGTTCAAAGAGAGCTGTGGAGCTGCTAAACCTTAGCAGAGGACAGCTCAGAAACACAACAGGTCTCTTGACGGGACACATGGCCGTCAAGAAACACCTACATAAAATGGGGCGGTTCGAAGGGGACCTCGCATGCAGACTCTGCGGCGAGGGGGAGGAATCAGCCCAGCACATCTTGTGTGAGTGTAAAGCTCTGGACCGGAAAAGACAACTGATCTACGGTCAGTCTAGACCGGAGACAGAGCAATACAAAACTTCACCCTACCAATCGCTGTGCAGACTAGTTCAAGGCACAGTGATTTTGGAATGGGTGGAGTAAGACTAGGGGTATGCACAATCAACCAAGGGTTGCGGTGCTATCGGGGCGGCAAGGCCGCGGACGAGCCCTGAGGGAACAAAAAAAAAAAGGTTATACCGATAACCAAACTGATGCCTGCTTGCATTAAAGAGACTTATTTGCTATTAAAAACATTTTTATGAAAATTAACTTCCATAACGCACTTGCTACGTCTAGACTTTTTCCTATATCTTGTAGCAGAGCAGTTTTAGAAAATAAATAAACAAATCTACTAGAAGACCGTGCTATAGTTTTCGACAAACCGATTGCGTATTCTTCACTTTCTTCAACGCAGGAATTAAAACTTTATAACCTGTTTCAAATTACAGCCTTTTGCTGATGAAGTGACGCCGCTACTTCTTGTGTTACTGCCGCTTCTTTGAGCTTATCTTGTCGGTCGGAAGCTGAAAATTATTAAAATAACTAATTAAATAATGTCTACATCATTAGTTGGAAAATATTTGATCTAGATTATATACACAGATAGACGTTAATAGAGATGGATGGTGTTTGAAAAAAGTTCATCAAACTCAACATGCGATCGGTTTCTTACACCTTGCGTTGCAAATATACAGGGTGTTTTAATTTACTTGTACTCGCCGCGAATAAAACAGGACTTGACTTGGAGAAGTGGCTTGGAAAATGTTCAAATTGTAGATAAAGAATATCGACAACCATTTTATGTAAGATCGAATATCTAAAGATGTTATGTAACCAACACCAACTTAGCAGCAAGACCCGTTGGCAGAGTGATAATGTCAAAAGGTGTAGTTAATATTTAGATATTAATTATGACTATTGTAATAATATACAGGGTGTGCCAATTAAAACTTTCCACCTGGCAAATAGCGGAATAAAAAAAGCCGAGGCACGTCGACTTTGTTTTCAAGTGGGACACATGACGGCGCAAGTTTTGGTGTCTTGGAATCTACCCCCTAGGTAGGGGCGTAAAATATACTTAATTTTTAAATGGCACCGTATGTTGAGCGATACTTCAGGTTTAAACTTTCTCAATTCTGCTCACGAAAACATACGACTTTTTAAATTTTGGTTTGGATATGGCAAAAAAATCATCAACTAAGCGAGCAGCGAGGGCGTTATTGTGGTGAATTTCCTTAAAAACAATATATTATAGTGATTTAACCTTATATTAAAAGTTATAAGACATTACTTTATTCAATTAGGAACGGTAAAAAATGGGGTAAAGAAGGGTAAGCAAAAACATGGCCTCTAACATAAATATTTATACAGTAATTTGGATACAAAACTCAAATAAAACAATTGATAAACAGAAAATATACTCAACAAAAAATACACTGGAAAGCGGGACATAAAAAAATCCTGTGGTTCATGCATTGAGGGTGATTGTGTGCATGCAGAAGGGGAAGAAGAACCCCCAGGAAGAAGAGGGTTTCTGCCCCCTTACCCAAAAACACGGGGGGTTTTCCTTCCCCTTGTGCATACATACAACTACCTTCAAAGTATAAAGCACAAGAAAACTTTCTTCGGAGCTACCACCAAGAAAGTTACTGGACCTGGGCGAATATGGGTGTTGTGCGGGGCAGACAGGGTTTAAAGGAAGTATTGCTGCTAAATGTGAAAAAAGGATCTTTTCAAAATCCGACTATATGTTTTTTTTTTAGCATTTTCCGCCCAGATTTCGTCCCCGCTCAGTAACCCTATTCATTCTTGGTCCATTAACTTTCTTGGGGGTTGTTTGCCACAAATTTTCCTTGTGGCTTGTGCATCCAAGGGGGGTTCTCAGCATGTTTCTGAAAAAAAATTTCTAAAAACTCTCCTTTCAGTAATCTGTAAATTTACCGAAATTACATTTCACATTGTCGCCTATAATGTCTTTTTCAAATATCGAATACAGCACTAAGTAAATAAATTCACTTGCTGTTTCACTCCCTTTTTCTTTTTATATTACATATATAAGCACAAGATAAGTAAGTATAATAGGGGGGGGGCTTAATTAACATTGGGGCTACACAAACTTAAAAGTAGAGAAGACCTTTATATATGTCTGTGTGCACACAAAAATTAGTAAAATACATTTATAAAATCTAATAAAAACCAACAATTTTATGACATTATTTAAATAAATCAATAGGAATACGTTTCGTGGCCATTTCGCAATTCGCGAATGTACGATTCTAGTTTTTGTCCAAGACTACACTGAAATCCGGTCGACGCCGAAAGCAAGCAGCTTGTAAATTAAGCTCGATAGGCTTGGACAGTTAATGGTAAAGGTATGTCTAATTTTAAGCGGAAGACTGTACCTGTTTGAAACGTACAATATGAGAAAGACAGAAATACGCTTTAATGTGCTATTTACTAAACTAACTAAAAAAACGAACCTGCGACATCATCGATAATAAAAATTACGACTCTAGTAACTTATCTATCAGTATCGCTCTCATTTTGTCAGTAGGCTTTGATACTTGCAAAGAACATTGTCGCATGTTAAAATTTTGTGCTTATAAAAGCAAACATTGTCTCGGTATTATAAAAGAAATGGACCAGCTCTGACAATATACAAAATTGTTAGTTGATTGTACACATGTCTCCATCTATAACATTTTGTGTTAACTATAGCCTTCGTGACAACATACTACCTGGTTGAGCACCGAGATGACGTCCCTGTCGTACATTTCACAATGCGTCGTTAAATGCTTCACGGGTTTCGTGACTGGGATTGTTTAGAAGCGTTTTGTGAGCTTTGACCTTTTCAAGTCTGGCCTTGTCACAGGATGTCTTATAGCATTCAGATTTTTGAAGAAGGAGATGTAAGGGAATTGAGTTGTGTTGGGATGCGAGGAAAATAAGTGGGTTGCTAAACCATATTGGCTAAAGAATTGCTGACTGCAAAGGCCTCCGCTGCTCTCCCTTGTGTATCGGTTTTTGAAGATCCTAGTCATTCCTTATTATGGACATTGAAGTCACCAAGAATAGTGACCTAGGACAAAGGATATTCAGAAATCAGATGGTCGTTTTTTTCAGAAAGGTAGTCAAAGAGCTGGACAAAGTTGTTGCCGGAAGGTGACCGGTAAATGCAACAGATGAATTTAGTTGGAGCCCTGAGAGGAAGTTTTATCCATAGTATGTCTTCTCTTCCAGCTTCTAAATTGGGGAGTCTGGTGTAGGGTAGATTGCTACGGACGTGTGCGCACACACCTCCATGCAATCTAAAGGAAGTAAGGAGCTTCTTCCCCGGGAAATTAAGGTGATTAGTGGCTGTTTTCGCACTGATTTGGGTTTCTGTGAGAAAGAAGAGGTGGGGGAATATACTTTAAAATCAATTAATATGATAATTTTACCCAAACAGGATCAATAGTCGCTTATGAAAAGAATTATACTCCTTTGTACAAGTCTGAGCAGAAAATTATAAAAGAAAAATTTGACCATTTGCGAGCTTTAAATACCGTTCTCGATTAAAAATACTGTTATTTTTATGACAGTTTATTTCATTGATTAAGAATAAGCATAATAATTTTAAATGTTATTTTTAAGTGTTCAGTTAGCTATTTAACTATATTGTTGTTGATCTTTATACCATGATGACATTGCATGTTTCGGTTTTCAAATTTCAGCCTCTAAACAAAATTTTTACTCAGATATCCTAGTTTCCTTTCTATATTTCTATATGCTACGCCATTGAGGTGCAGACTTTATGTTCTATTCACTGTTCTATCGGTACTTCATTATTATAACCCATTACACCATGCTCCTGCATCTTCAAAGTCCAAGTCTTTCCAATGGGGCGTTACGACCAGCGCTCCATCACTGACCAGAAAACGAGAAAAAACGAGCAAAAATAAACAACAGAACATCTACAACTATAAAATAAACACGAGATGGCATCGTAAAAAAACTAATTTCAAATAATTGAAAGTATGAGTGAAGTCAATTTGTTTAAATTCGCCATGGTGTTGTAGAGACGCCAAAAGAACCATCTCGGATGAGTGAATACATTAGGATCATCCACAGTCGTTAAAGTATCATTCGTTATTTTACAGTGTTGTCGAATAGACACACAATATTCGCATTTGCTGGATGCATGTCTATAATGATTGCATTTACTGGGTTAACCTGCTTCGAAATAATAGTATTTTATTGGTAATGGTGATTTTCATGGAAAGAATATAAACATTACGGTTTTAACGAGAAATTTTTAGTGATTTTTTTAAAATAAAATCGAGGAGATAGCGACTTTTGAATTTTGAAACATTTTCTTCAAATATGCGCGAACTGGGCACCCTAAAACACATATCCGTGGTCGGTTTCAATGTATATACAGGTGTTTCAAAAATGATAGTATATGTTACAGATGCACATTCAGCACAAAAAAATAAGACTATTTTTTTATATAAACATGGGTCCGCAAATGCTTAGTTTTTTAAATAGAGCGTGTTAAAGTTAAAGCGCTTCCTAGCAACTACAGGCCTATTTCTCTCCTTTCAGTTGTCTCTAAAGTGATGGAAAAGTATATAAACATCGAATTACTAAAATTTCTTGAAAAACACAGTCTAATCCACGACAGGCAGTATGGATTCCGTCAGCGCAGATCGACTGCCGACCTCCTTTCCTTTGTCACCCATTCTTGGAACAAGTCTATGGAACAACACGGTGAATCCCAGATTGTTGCTCTAGACATATCCAAAACATTCGACCAGGTCTGGCACGCAGCGCTGCTTAATATACTTCCGGCCTATGGCCTACCACCAAAACTTTGTACCTGGACAGCAAATTTCCTCTCCAACAGGAGCATATCTCTTGTCGTGGATGGCCATTCCTCTAAACTGTATCCAATTAATGCAGGAGTTCCTCAAGGTTCGGCTTTAGCCCTTACTTTGTTTCTTCTCCACATCAATGACCTCCTCTCTAGCACATCCAACCCAGTTCACAGTTACGTGGACGACAGCACCCTCCACTCAAATATACAATATTCTAAGCCTGTCTCTTTAGCCCGATTGGATGAGGATCGCAGACTCATGGAGGATTCTGTCTCCGTGGATCTCCAAAAAATATTAGACTGGGGAAGTAGAAATCTTGCACAATTCAACCCCACCAAAACTAAGTCTTGCTTTCTTTCTCACAAGAGACACACCAGCCCTAGACCCATCACAATGAACAACCAAGTTATTCAAAGTAATGAGTCCTTTTCTCTTGTTGGCATTTCTGTGGATCGAAATCTTAATTGGCACCAACATGTCACATCAATTGCAGAAGCGGCTGCTAAGAAATTAGGTTTCCTCTTCCGGGCTCGCAAATACTTTTCACCAGCTAATCTCTATACGTTATATACTTCACACAATAAGGCCAAACCTCGAATACTGCTCCCACATCTGGGGTGCAGCTGCCGCTTCTACACTCTCTATCCTGGACTCCATTCAAAACGTCTCATCGGTGACCCTACCCTCACCCAAAGGTTGCCTTCCCTTGCCCACCGACGTGCCGTTGGTGACCTTTCTCTCTTTTATAGATATCTGCACGGGCACTGCTCAGAGGAGCTTTCCTCCATAGTTCCCCCACCTGCTGCCCCCAACAGATCTACCAGGGAAACAGAGCGAATGCACCCTTTTTCTGTCCAGGTCACCAGACATAGAACATCTTGTTATGCCCGATCTTTTGTCCCGAGGACTTCCAAGTTGTGGAATTCCTTGCCGGCACATGTTTTTCCTTCTCCTCCGAACCTCCAAACCTTCAAGTCCAGAATTAACAAGCTGCCTCTTTCCTCCTTGTCAACAGCCACGGTACAATAGTATTTAGGCTGTAAGCCCTCGTGGTGTGTTGTTGAAATTAAAAAAAATATTTGTTTTTGTCAGTTTTTCACGAATAAGTCCAAGTCAAATTAAAATTTTGGCTTGAAAATTGACATGTGGGGGTTTTCGAGGGCAAGAAATTTAAATATGTTATTGTTAATAACACTGCTGGCAGAGGGCGCCACCTGTAAGACTATGCTTGCATTCAATTGGCTATAATTTTGTGAAACCCAGTAATATCGACCTACCGTATAGCTACATTGCAACCCTATCAATTGTAAGCAAAAAATGTATACTTGATTTAAATCTCTCAGACACACCATTTTCGAGATATTTCAATTTTTGTATGTCGATGTCGCTCAAAAATTAATTCTGCGACAAATCATAGGAATACATTTTTCCCCTTTTAATTACTATCAGCATGTATAAACTTAATTTTCTTATTCCCTAGTTAAATATTAAAATCTTACCAGAAAAAAAAAACTGACAAGACACAATCATGAAGATAAAATTAAAGCCATGATAACAAACTTTGAACCATGATATAATGACTTTGAAGAAATATGATATTGCGCATATGCCCCGCCCCATCATATGACGTCACGTGGTGAGTAACGTTATAGAAGTCCAACTACACACTTAAAACAAAGTCATTGGAAAAAAAAGTTTCTATACGTCAGTTTCATGCGGTTGAAGTTACGCCTATATTGTATTTTTCAGATAATATAGATCGCAGCACTAAATTTAATCTTTTTCATTTTTATTACTTCCAACTGTATACACTTAAATATTAGTAAAATACGTAATTTGTTAAGAGGTTGTGATGAAACGTCAAACCCCACTGCACGGCAGCATATTATTTTTGCATTGGACTCACCACTTGACACCATGTGCGTGACAGGTCTAAAAATAGGTAGTCTGAATATCATATCTCTCGTTATTTGTATCATGCTTTGAACAAACCATTTAACAAAGTGGTTTCCATCGTTACGGGACTTGACTTTTGCGTTTTCGTCGTGACACATACTACATTTGACTTTTACGTTTGAGACTACTCACTATTTTTAAGTAATTAATTGTATTGTCCGTAATTTTTCTAATTAAATATGGAAGTCTTCACCAACAATAAACTAACAGACATGCATGTTATGTATTCACGGGCTTTTGGTAACTGTTATGAGGCGAAACGACTGTATGAAGAAGCCTTCCCAAATCAGAGAATTCCAGACAGAAGGATGTTTCAACGGATTAACATCCGTCTGCGAGAAACAGGTACATACTTACATTATCTAAGACATCGATCTGTCTCTTTCGAATATAGTATTTTTTTACCAGGTACCCTTAAAAAGTTACTGCTGATCGAGGCAGACTACGAAATGCACTAAATCCTGATTTTGAAGAGGCTGTTCGGGATGAATTTGAACAAAAGCCAAAAACAACTACTATGGAAATGGCCAGTCATCTGCAAGCATCCAATGCAACGATATGGTGAGTTCTTCACGAGCAACAATTTCGTCCATATCACATCCAACGTGTGCAGGCACTATCGCCTGAAAGATATTTTATACCTCGCCTACAATTTTGCCAATGGTTTCTTCAACATAATAATGTAGAGAACTTGTTGAATTGTGTATTGTTCACTGACTAGTCTGGATTTAGGCGCGACGGGATCGTCAATTTTCGTAACAGCCATATTTCGGCTGACGAAAATCCCCACGCAGTTTTTGAAAGGCGTCAACAGCAATTTTCCATAAATGTGTGGGCTGGAATTGTAGGGTGTAATTTGATAGGACCATTTTTTTTGTGTCAATAAGCAAAGTGATGTCAAAGGGAGTAAACAATTTAGTGGGTAGAAAATAAATGGGTATAGTTTGAAATTTTAGACGAAGCGAGGTTTAGGTGGTGGAAGTGTTTTTTTTTATTTATAAAAGGCAAAATAACATAGTGATACTATAAAAATTTAGAGCCAATATATTTTATATAAATTGTGCATTTAAGTGTAGCCACAAGCGTTGAACACACCCTCTGCAAATCGATAATCTGTCATTCTAAATGATAAATAATAATCATAAAAATTCCGTTTACAATGTGAGATCAAAAACAAACTGTAATATCAAATTAAAATGGAAACAGATTTATTGTAAATAAATTAGGATATATTATTTGAATACAAAGCACAGAGTTGGTAACTAAATGTGCAAAACACAATGTGACAAATGGCTAGCTCGGAATCTTCTAAATAAAGCCACCCTTTTGACGATTCTCTCCACCACTTCTTTTACACAATGGAGGCCCCATTCTACTAATAATGAAACTTCGATATTATCCATCATATGCTGGGCCTAATTCCTTCAACTATTGATTTTTATACGTCTTCAACGCAATACCTGTATAAAGACTAAAGTACAAAATGTCAGAAGAAATGTCAAACAGCTTTGAACGTCTTATTGACACATGTGGACTTGAGCAATGCTTTCAGCTAGAGATGTTATTTTTACATACTTTGAAACACACCATAGTTATATGCTGTGGTTTGAAGTAATCTTGCGGTCGGCGATTAAATGATTTTTGTAAAAGGCATAGGCTATTATAATTATTAGATATAAAATTTGAGCGTTCCAAGTGAAAACAGCGCGTTATATGAAATAGACGCTTAGTTTATATTGCCTAATTTTAGGTACCAACGAATATTTTAACTTTAACGTTTTAGGAAGTACATAAGAGGAAAGGCCTTACATGGGCAGCACCAAGAGATACATAAAGGTACCGAAAACATTTTACTATCGCAATAAAATAACACAAAAATTTGTTTAACCCTTTACATCCTGTTGGTAGCTTCGAAAAGGCAAGAGCCATCAACTGAAATGGCAGATTTTCCGACAATTGGAGAAATTTTTTCTCAACCTACAGATACGACAAGGTTAGCGTCATCGGAGAACGAACAATTCCATTTCGAATTTTTCCTCCTCCGATGACGCTAACTTTGTTAGTGAAAAGGTTGTCAGGTCTTTAAAAAGATGTGCTGTGGATATTTGGGTTCTCCAAGTGTAGTTATCAATGCTCATCACAGGTTCCAGTCTTCAATTGGCGACATTTTTGAAGCGACTAAAATGGTTATTGTTGAAATAGTGCTTCTGTAATGTCAGAGAATACATGAAATGTGATCTTCGAGGGTACAAATTTTTGAAATTAAAATTTGAATAATTTAACCTAAACATGTTTCTATAATTTAAACTAGGGATGTATGCACTTTATATTATGTTGCTTCATTTACCTCAAATTTTCCATACATCACATGAAGAGTAAAAGCTAAAAGTTAGCAATAAGCAGGTACTTTCCTACATATTATAAGTACTTACTGTATTAGTTTGAAGTAGGTATATTTCTCCTTGAAATAATTTTGTTTCACTTTCGTAATACCTACCAGTGAATTCTGTATTTTTTTTATTGCAACAAAACACCACGAGGGCTCACAGCCTTAATACTATCGTACCAGTTAATTCTGGACTTGAAGGTTTGGGGGTTCGGAAGAGAAAGAAAAACATGTGCCGGCAAGGAATTCCACAACTTGGAACTCCTCGAGAAAAAAGAGCAGGCATAACAAGCTGTTCTTTGTCTGGTGACCTGCACAGTAAAAGGGTGCATTCGCGCTGTTCCCCTGGTAGATCTGTTGGGGGCACAAGGTGGAGGAACTATGGAAGAAAGCTCCTCTGAGCAGTGCCCGTGCAGATATGTATTAAAAAGTGAGAGGTCACCAACGGCACGTCGGTGGGAAAGAGATGGCAGCCTTTGGGTGAGGGTAGGGTCACCGGTGAGACGTATAGCTCTCTTCTGAACGGAGTCCAGGAATAATTGGGCTAAAGTGACATGCTTAGAATATTGTATATTTGAGTGGAGAGTGCCGTCGCCCGCGTAACTGTGAACTGGGTTGGATGTGCTAGAGAGGAGGTCATTGATGTGGAGAAGTAGGGGCTAAAGCTGAACCTTGAGGAACTCCTGCATTAATTGGATACAGTTTAAAGGAATGGCCATCCACCACAACCGAAATGCTCCAGTTGGAGAGAAAATTTGCTGTCCAGGTACAGAGTTGTGGTGGTAGGCCGGAAGTTTATTAAGCAGCGCTGCGTGCCAGACCTGGTCGAATGCTTTGGATATGTCTAAAACAACAATCTGGGATTCACCGTGTAGTTCCATAGACTTGTTCCAAGAATGGGTGACAAAGGAAAGGAGGTCGGCAGTCGATCTTCGCTGACGGAATCCATACTGCCTGTCGTGGATTAGACTGTTTTTCAAGAAATTTTGGTAATTCGGTGTTTATATACTTTTCCATCACTTTAGAGATGACTGAAAGGAGAGAAATAGGCCTGTAGTTGCCAGGAAGCGCTTTGGATTCTTTCTTGGGGACGGGTTGGGATATATTTAGTCTATTTGAAATCACAACCTATGCAGCACTAATTATTTGCATCTCGTTACAAAAAAATTAACACCGTTGTATTAAAATCAACCTGCGCATAATCTTTTGACGAGTCGCCTCTGATCTACAAGATGAAGAGGTGTTACCAGTAGTCGATAGTTAATGAACCACAAATAGCATCTAGTGAATAGATGATGAGGTTCTGTTTTCGGTTGATTTAAGAATGGTGACCATCGCGGGTCAGTCTTTCATTTATTAAAAAAATTGCCGTTACAGCTCGTGGGCGTCAGAAAAAGCTGGTGTTGTGCAATCATCTGTACAAGCTCCAGCTACCTGTGTTATGAATATTAAATAAGATATTCGCCATGCTGTCCTGTCTATTACTTACAGGTTCAATAGACACCTTTTTTTCTCTAAATAACTGAATCTGTTACATCGTGACTCATCTTCGAATATTTTATTCATCATTTTTGAAAGCTGGACTGACTTGCAGTACTAAAGAATTTCCTCATATTTCGATGAATTTATAAATACAATCATTATTATGATCATCATAGTATTGATGAGATGTAACCATGACTTTACCTGTCCTGCACTTCACCAATTGGATCAAGTTTTCCAGACGAAGATGCCTCTTCCTCCCTTCCCAACATGTGTTCTTTGAATATTGTTTTTAAAACGTTATCATGTCCTAGAATTTGTCTAAAAATTACTTTCCTTTTCCCAATGTCTTTCGGTGTACTCAGTCTCTATCATTTTTTAGCATATTCACATTTCAAAAACTTCTAATCTCTTAAGCACACTTGTAGAACTCAAATCACCACAACACATTTTTAAAAACCCGAATATCGTTTCAATAACCAAGTTAACGTCATCAGAGGATGGATAATTCAAAATATCTTATATCCACAACTGAGTTCTCATTGGGAAAATTCGCTAATAGAAAGGTCATGATGAAAAGCTTTAAGAAAAATTTCTTCACATGAGGGCGAATTTGGGTCCCTAGAACCCAAAACCAAGGTCCATTAAAATTTATATACGTATATATATATATATATATATATATATATATATATATATATATATATATATATATGTATATATATATATATATATATATATATATATATATATATATATATATATACATATATATATATATATATATATATATATATATATATATATATATATATATATATATATATATATATATATAGGGTGGCGCATTGAAAACGAAACAGGCCGATTTGCATCCAGAGAATTTTTTTTAAGAAACTCTGAAACACGTCAATTTTAATATTGAGGGGGACATGTTTTGACATAAAACTCAACTTATAACAACCCTTATATTTTAAATAGGAAACATGGGTCGAGTGTTACATCATTTAAAAGCTCTTTCTCTTTTGAATTCAGCACACTAATTTTTTTGGAAGTTTTAACAACTCGTTTAAAAATTATTCACAATAGGAGTTGGAAGAACGTATTTCATTCATTGTGATAAGAAACGCACTAATTGGTCAATTTTTCGTTAAAAAACTAAAAAACAAAACCAAACGTTCAAAAATGTTTATTCAGTTAAGTAAGTGTTCAAATTGTTGACCACCAGCTTCCATACAACGGTACAAGTTTTGTTCAAAACGAGCTCTGACATTCTGGAGTATTTGTGGAGTTATTAGACGGCATTCGTCAACAATACGTCGTCGTAATTCTTCCAGAGACTCCGGTTCTGTTGCGAAAATTCTACTCTTTAAATGGCCCCATAGAAAGAAGTCTAAAGGAGTTAAATCCGGTGATCTAGGGGGCCACTCAATAGCACCTCTACGCCCAAACCATTGCTCTGGAAACTCTTTGTTCAAAAACTCCCTAACACGTTGTGAAAAATGGGGACCAGCTTTATCTTGTTAAAACACTAATTGATTTTCTTGATAGCGATCATCGTTTTCAACAATGTCAATTAGTAGAGAGTATGCGATATCTTCTAGTAACTCCAAATGCGTTTCGAAACTCAAATTGCCATCAAGAAAAATTGGTCCGATTAAGCGGTCTCCAAAAATGCCAGTCCAGACATTCAATTTCTGTGGAGTTTGAGTGTGGACTACGTGAAAATTTCTTGGATTATTATCTGCCCAATAACGACAATTATAACGATTGACTGCAGAGTTTGATAAAAACGTACACTCGTCTGAAAAACAGATATTGAACAGAAAGTTCCCGTTATCAGCTATTCCTCATAACTTCACAAAACTCCAGCCGCCGATCAAAATCGTCTTCATTCAGTTGTACAAGATGAATTTTATACGGGTGAAATTTATGATGCTTCAATATTCGCTGAATAGTTCTTCTTTTGATGTTTGAAACAGTGGCCAATTTTCTCGTGCTCAAAGTTGGGTCTGCAGCAATTTGTCCTAAAACTTCAATCTCAGTAGCCTCATTTCTAACCGGAAATTCACATTCAGGATCCTGTTATTTGTTGGCTACTGAACCACTTTCTCGAAACTTTGCAACTAACTCCAAAATGTATTTTCTGTTAATATGTCTGTTCGGATGTCGTTCATTAAACAAATTTGCGGTACGGTTGGCACAGTCATCGTTTTTGAAAAAAGAGTAATTATTTCAACTCTTTCTTCTACACCATTGTGAAATTAGTTTTCGGTAGTACTATCAAGTATTAAACCGACCGATAAACTGAAATAATACACCGCATTTCTCTCATTCCGATAAGAAATGTTCTGATAGTCAATTTTTTGTTTACAAACCAACAAAACATTGACTATCAGCACATTATCGGAATGAGTGAAATGCGTTTTTGCATCTTCAACTGTGAATAATTTTTAAACGAGTTGATAAAACTTCTAAAAAAATTTGTGTGCTGAATTCAGAAAAGAAAGAGCCTTCAAATGATATTCCCTATTTAAAATAAAAGGGTTGTTATCACTACCCTTAAAGGGTTGATGTGACAAAGTTGAGTTTTATGTCAAAACATATCCCCCTCAGTATTAAAATTTACGTGTTTCAGCGTTTCTTAAAAAAAATTCTCTGGACGCAAATCGGTCTCTTTTGTTTTCAATACGCCACCCTATATAGGTATATTTGATATTTTATTGACGTTATTTTCTATAAAATAAAATTCTATAAAAATATTTCTATGATAAAATAAATCAGAAAATTGGAATTTGTTTCCTCTCCTTGACGTTTTTTTAGGAGTTCCTAACATTTCATAGCTTTTATTTATAGTACCTATCCTATCCTATATCCAAATAATGCAAATTCCAAATAATCTTTCTTTTATTATCTCTGATTTAAAAATATTTTTGACTGATACCAAAATTACTTTTAGTACGGAAATCTAGGTCTGTTTGGTAGTTTTGGTAAACCTAGAAATTCGTACGGCCAACGAATTGAAGCTGAAGTGGAAGAATCTGTTTTAAATGCTGTAAGTATCGTTATAAAATTATGCTATGCAATCTTTTATTATTATAATATTTTGCGATAACATGTCAAAGATATTTCACCAAAACGTTTTGTTACAAGGTTACGGAAAATCCCTGTGGTTCTACACGGTAATTTGCAATATGACTAGAAGCCGAATTCAGAGGGTTTAAAAAAAACATAAGTATCGTCCCTATAAACTTCATGTTTGCCAAGAACTAAGACCAGAAGACAGGGACAGAAGGCTTGAATTCTGCAATTGGCTTGATGGAAAAATGCAACAAAATGATGATTTCTTAAATTAAATCATTTGGACAGATGAATGTAATTTTTCCACAAACGGCCTTTTTAACAGAAACAATGAGCGCTATTATGCAGTGGAAAATCCGTACCAAAATCGGCAAGTTCGAAGACAGGGACGAAAATCATTCAATGTTTGGGTTGAAATGTATCGCACCAAAATCTTAGGTCCAATTATTTATGATGGAAACTTAAATACTGAACGGTATCTTAATTTAATCCATAATTATATATTCGATGCGCCTGAAGATGAACCGTTGAATATGCTGCGGCAGCTGTGGTGGCAACAGGATGGTGCACCACCCCATAATGGAAGGGCAGTAACCGAGTTTATTAATGGAACATTTCCCAATCGATGGATTGGAAACCAAGGAGTGGTGCGCTGGCCTGCCAGAAGTCCTGATTTATCCCCGCTGGATTATTTTTCATGGGGATTCTTGAAAAATCACGTATTCAAGGATACTTTTCCGAATGATATAAACATTTTGCGCCAAAAGTTAGTGTTAGAATTCACAACTCTACGAGCAAGAGGAAGAATACTCCACCGGGCTGTTACGAACAATCTGCGAAGACGTATGCGAAAAAGCATAGAAGTCCATGGGGGCTTATTCGAGCATTTACTTTAGGTTTCTTAATTTGTCCGTTTTAAAAGTTAAGTAAGCATTAAATATTTTCAAGAAATACTGAAAATGTCATTTTTTGTTATCAAAACGTTTGAAATTCAAAAGTTGTGATAAGTCATTGTTTTGAGGTAGTCTAAAGATAACAAAATATGAAATAAAAAAGCCAGGGCAGTATTTTAAAAATGGAGATGATGATGGTTTCTGAAAGACGAAACATCGGATTTCAAATTTGAAAATGTCATCTTATAGGAGAGGAAAAGTGACCTTGATAAAGTGTGATTCATTTTGTTATATATTTTCAAATAAGGCCAGAAAAAAATAAAACATTTTTAGAGTTTTCAGTTTTTTCCGATTATCACCGGAAGTATTCGGAATTTTCTAATTTTCTAAACTGCATTTTGCTGAGCATCAAATTACGTACCTTTGCCATAATTCAACCGACGTTGTATCTCTTACAGTTTCCGAGATCCCAATGATGAGGCTCGAATTTGAGCCAGCCTGTACAAAAGTACTTGAAAAATTCGAGTACTCTAGAAGAATGTACTCCTGCTGAATGTATTCAAATTAATTTTCAAATGTTGTCGTACTCGAAAATCTGATAGTACATTTGTGATGTGCTTGGCACAGCTCTGTCTTCGGTATACATACATTTTAACATTATTTACCCAAAAATCCTAATCGAAGTTAAGCTAAACTTGTTAAAGTATTTCTCCTGTAACTCCAAACAACACCAAACAACACCCCTTAATTAATTTAACTCGCAACTAAAGTCAATTACCCAGTTGATGAATTGGCGTTTTCACCGCCATCCTCCAATAGATATGTACCAGTTCGTGTGAGATCGTATTTCTGTGCACGCATTGTTATATTCTGTTCGATAAGGTTCGAGTCTCGTTAGATCTTCTGGAGGTATGGAGGGTGGCATTGATTATGGAACTAATCAAAAGAAGGCATTTGGGCGGAACGATTTGATTCGATGATGGTGAAAAGATGAAACACGCGCGGAAATACGCCCGATATCTTTTAATTAAGTTTCGGTGTTCTTCTGTGAATATTTAAAATTTGCTTTTACGAGCTCTAGATGTAAGAGAGTATATTCCTCGGATATTTTTTTATGTTCGAGATGTTGTATATACAATGCATGTCTTTGAAAATGTTACACAGCCGCAACAGTCACTGCCCTTCTTTCAAATTTCTTTAAATCAATTGCTCTATTGGTAAGCGTCATTGTATCTATAAATGTACCAAATTCCGTCAAAATAACTTTGTTATTAGCGAATTTTCTTTAAAAAAAATTCACTCTTGAGGAGATTTGTGTTCATGTATATATATATATATATATATATATATATATATATATATATATATATATATATATATATATATATATATATATATTCATTGATTGTTGTTGCCCTTACTTGGTGAAACTGGTCCATACTACATACAGACTTGGAGACTACTTCTCTGGCTTCACTGTTGGTTTTCGTTTTTGTAGGACGTAGCCCACGCGTAAGCTAACTCGATCAAGTGGCCCTTATGAATTCTGGATGTTCTAGGTTGTTCTTCAATGTTTCTGTGACTAGTTTCGCTGCTTGACAGCATTCTCAGAAAGATAAAAATTGAATTAGTACGAAATCGTGACAACTACAAATAAAGATCTGTTGATATGTTATGATATGATGTTTTGATCAAAAAATTCATCAAATTGAAAATAAAATAAAAAACAGATGACAGATGAGGTTTTCAAAATGTCTATGTGATGTATGTCAATATTTAACATAAAAATAGAACTAGCCTATAATAACTATGATAACAGTTACAACAATAAAATAACTAAACAATACGAGTATAAAAGCAGTGTCTATATAACGAAGTTATTGACATCAACTCATTATCTTATTACAACTTTTTGAAAGAATACTTAAATTGATTTTCTTTGACTTATTTAATTAGAAAGAAGAATATCCAAGAAAGGGGAATTCATTAAATCAGTTTGCTCGTTTCAAACAAGGTAGTTATTGTCGTGTGTGTGCTTTTTGACTTCTAAAGCTTCAAAAAAATCTAGTTTACGTTTGTCATTATAAAAATTGTTGTGGTTGTATGCGGTTATTTACTGTAGATCTATGTTCGGTATCAATATTGTGTTTTGCCAAAGTAGATATTTATTTACTATCCAACTAAGTCACGACCAATAGCAGAACGTTTGCGATCACATGATAATAATTCGATTTTTATTTTTATTTTAAACATAATTTTATTTGTTTTTATTTCAACAACACACCACGATGGCTCACAGCCTAAATAATATCGTACCGTGGGCGTCGATAAGGAGGAAAGAGGCAACTTGTTAATTCTTGACTCGAAGGTTTGGAGGTTCGGAGGAGAAGTAAAAACATATGCCGGCAAGGAATTCCACAACTTGGAAGTCCTTGGGACAAAAGAGCGGGCATAACAAAATGTTTTATGTCTGGTGACCTGGACAGTAAAAGGGTGCATTCGCTCTGTTCCCCTGGTAGATCTGTTGTGGGCAGCAGGTGGAGGAACTACGGAAGAAAGCTCCTCTAAGCAGTGCACGTGCAAATATCTATAAAAGCGAGACGTCACCAACGGCACCAGCGCTGCGTACCAGACCTGGTTAAATGCTTTGGATATATCCAGAGCGACAATCTGGGATTCACCGTGTAGTTCCATAGACTTGTTCCAAGAATGGGTGACAAAGGAAAGGAGGCCGGCAGTTGAACTGCGCTGACGGAATCCATACTGCATGTCGTGAAATAGACTGTGTTTTTCAAGAAATTTTAGTAATTCGGTGTTGATATACTTCTCCATCACTTTAGAGACGACTGAAAGGAGAGAAATGGGCCTGTAGTTGCTAGGAAGCGCTTTGGATCCTTTCTTGGGGACGGGCTGTACTCGAGCAGTTTTCCGGTTACTAGGGAATATGCCTCTATTGTAAGATGTCTGACACAGACGAGTCGGGACAGGAGCAAGTTCTGGTGCGCTTTTTTTGAGAACAGTTGCTGTGATCTCGTCAAGGCCAGAGACTTTCCTGGTATTAAGAGAAGAGAGAATCTTTCGTACCTTTTTAGTTTTGAAAATGATATCCGTCATTTTATGCGCGACATTGGGGACTGTTGGTGGTTGAACATTTGGAGGTGGGTTGATAGTAGAAGTGCCGGAGGCAAAGGAGGAAAAATGTCAGCCTTGCCCAGGGCGGTACAAACAGTTTCGCCCCCTGAGACAAGAGGTGGGAACGTGCTCTTGCATAAATTATTCCCAATAGATTTAGCAAGAGTCCAGAAGGGTGTGCTGCTGCGAGTTTTTTGCCTCAGAAAGAATGCGGACATAGCGGTTTCTTGCGTCGTTAAATGCTTGACGGTTTTCTTGACTGGGATTGTGTGGAAGCGTTTTGTGAGCTTTGACCTTTTCAAGTCTGGCCTTATCACAGGATTTAGAGAACCAGGGCTTTTGAGTGGCTGAAGAGGTTACTTGTGTACATGGAATAAATAATTCCATGCCAACTTTAATGATATCGGTGGCATTTTGTGAGATATCAGAGGTGTCAGGATGAGAGAAGCAGACAGACGCCCATGGAAATGAGGAAAAGTAATCCCACATTTCGTCCCAGTTCGCGGAGTTGTGGTGCCAAACGACACATGGGTGTGATGACTATGTGACATCGGCTTGCATTGTGCAGGAAGCGGTGACCATGCCGTGGTCTGAGCGGCCAAGGGGGGCGGTGACTTATGTCTTATAGCATTCAGGTTTTGTAGTAAAAAGGAGATCCAAGGGATTTGAACTGTGTGTTAGGATGCGAGGAAAATAAGTAGGTTGCTGAACCATATTGGCTAAAAAATTGCTGACTGCGAAGGCCTCCGCTGCGCTGCCTTGTGGATAGGTTGTTGAAGATCCTAGCCATTCCTTATTATGGACATTGAAGTCACCAAGAATAGTGACCTCGGAGGAAGGATATTCAGAAATCAGATGGTCTGTTTTTTCAGACAGGTGGTCTAAGAGCTGGGCAAAGTTGTCAGAAGTCAGAAGGTGACCGGTAAATGCAACAGATGAATTTAGTTGCAGCCCTGAGAGAGAGTTTTATCCATAGTATGTCTTTTCTTCCAGCTTCTAAATTGGGGAGTCTGGTGCAGGGTAGATTGCTACGGACGTATGCGCACACGCCTCCATGCAATATAAAGGAAGTAAGGAGCTCATACCCCGGGAAATTAAGGTGATTAGTGGCTCTTTTGGGACTAATTTGAGTTTCGGTGAGGATGAGGAGTTGGGGGCCTATTAGCCTGGAGAAAATAGTGGACGGAGTTCACGTTAGAATTTAGGCCACATATAATCGAAAAGGATATGTTAAATCGTGATGCTGGCGCCCCCTGTACACCCTCTCCCGGAGATGCGAATGGAGGAGTATTTTATCTCCGGAATCTTTTGTACAAGGAGGAGCCATCATCATTTTTGCTTATAAGGGAAACCGACTCATACACCAGAACCGGAAACGTCCGTTGGGACTTCACCGGCCCCTTGATGTAAGGGGTGGTACCTCCTCGGGAGTGAAAAAAATCCTTTGCTATCACGTAAAGGAAAAGTCCACTACAACCTACCTTTCTGTCTACTACATATGTTTTTTGGCATTTCCATGCATGTAGTAATGTTCTATGTGTAAAAAACTATTAGGTAGATGTTAATTTTTTTTTCTTCATATTATTGGCTGCGGCATCTCAGGCCATTAGCACATTCATTTCCAATCCTTCACTATTTTTACTAAGTTTCCAGACAAAGCCAACTTCTCGTTGGCTCGCCCAAGTATCGAACCCGGGACCTCTCGCTTAGCAGGCCGGCACCTAGCAACCTGCGCCACGAGGGCGTCTTGTTAAATTAAATTAGTGGAAAATACGTGCAAATTATCTATTATCAGCTGGCTTTCCAGTTGACGTAAACTTCACAGATAATAACATCTAATGCTGTTTATACACTCAAACGTCAAATTACTTAGCATTGTCTGTCCTTGTCTAAGCGACACAATTGATCAATTTTAAACAGTTGTCAGCTACCCTGTCTAATTGTTTATCAGTGGTGGTTAATCAGTTATAGAATTAGACTGGCATTAAATAGAAAAAATTTAATAAAATGTTTCTTAAAACATATACCGCTTGTGTGAAATGTGACTCATTGTATTTAAATGATGAAACGCATTAATTTACAATTTACGATATCATGAAAAGGAACAAATAAAATTAGAATAAAGATCGCATACCTACTTTTCAACCCTCAGTTTAACCCTTGTACAAACACCGCACGTTAAAAATTTGCCTATATCCCTTACTCATATATTTTCAGACAGTCATAACCCCTTTTATAATGTCTGGACATTGGGTAATAAATGCCTTACGTACACGAAAAATCCCATATAACTCCTGCTCTCTAAAGTAAAAGTTCACACATTCCTAAGGGTGATAGCGTCATATTAATTAGGGCGAGGACCGTACTTAAAAAATTGACCTAAATCATATGTATAAAAATATTTGACTTGTCCTCTTTTTTTATTGTCATCGCTCTATATGATTATCATAATCATCTTGAGAGTTTAAAGGCGAGGTTGCCTTGTTGTAGCATAAAAAGTAAAGCTTTCCGCCCCATGCATTGTATATTAACTGATTTTAGCTCTTTGTTATCTCAGATTTGTGCTCATTTGAAAATAAATTTCACAAATTCGTTACCTTTTTATAAGCAAAGTTTGCTCTATGAAAATTTGCTAATAAGGGTAGGTCAAACAGTCATCACAACCACGTATCGTTTGGCACTACAACTCAGCGAACTGGGAGGAAATACGGGATTACTTTTCCGCATTCTTTCTGAGGCAAAAACTTGTTTAATAATCACATCAAAAACAAAGTCCTCTCAAGCACCAACGGCAGCAAACCCTTCTCGACTCTTGATAAATCTATTTGGAATAATTTCTGCAAGAGCACGTTCCCACCTCTTGTCTCAGGGGATGAAATTGTTTCTACCGCCCTGGACAAGGCTAAACTTTTTGCCTCGTTGTTCGCCGGCAATTCTACTCTCAACCCACCTTCAAATGTTCAACCACCAATGTCCCGCATAAAATGACGGAAATAATTTTCAAAACTAAAAAGGTACGAAAGATGATCTCTTCTCTTAATACCAGGAAAACCTTCACGAGATCCCAGCAATTGTTCTCAAAAAATGCGCACCAGAACGTGCTCCTGTCTTGACTCGTCTGTTTCAGACATCTTACAATAGAGGCATATTCCCTAGTAACTGGAAAACTGCTGGAGTACAACCCGTCCCCAAGAAAGGATCCAAAGCGCTTCCTAGCAACTATAGACCTATTTCTCTCCTCTCAGTCGTCTCTAAAGTAATGGAAAAGTATATAAACATCGAATTACTAAAATTTCTTGGATCTAAATCTCAATTGGCACCAGCATGTCACATCAATTGCAGAAGCGGCAGCTAAGAAATTAGGTTTCCTCTTCCGGACTCGCAAATACTTTCTCTATACCTTATATACTTCACAAATAAGACCAACCCGTGAATACTGCTCCCACATCTGGGGTGCCGCTGCCGCTTCTACACTCGCTATCCTGGATTTCATTCAGAAGAGAGATATACGTCTCATCGGTAACCCTACCCTCACCCAAAGGCTGCCATCCCTTGCCCACCGGCGTTGGTGACCTCTCTCTCTCTCTCTTTTATAGATATCTGCAGGGGAACTGCTCAGAGGAGCTTTCTTCCATAGTTCCTCCATCTGTTGCCCCCAACAGATCTACTAGGGGAACAAAGCGAATGCACCCTTTTACTGTCCAGGTCGCCAGACATAGAACATCTAGTTATGCTCGCTCTTTTGTCCCGAGGACTTCCAAGTTGTGGAATTCCTTGCCGGCACATATTTTTTCTTCTCCTCCGTACCTCCAAACCTTCAAGTCCAGAATTAACAAGTTGCCTCTTTCCTCCTTGTCGACACCCACGGTACGATAGTATTTAGGCTGTAAGCCCTCGTGGTGTGTTGTTGAAATATTTTTAAAAAATCCTTTCCATCTCCACCTATTATATTATTATAGCACAACTATTTTCTTTTTCTTCCAGAAATTTTAGGCTCTTCATCCCCCTTGTTTGTTTGCAGCAACCTCACAAGTTGGCAATCACAACCTTACACATAATTTTAGTGTAAATATTTCTGATTATATATTCTTGTAAATTGTATCAATATTTCCTAATTAAAAATGTGGTAAATTCTCCCGAATTTTCACCATCAACTCCACTTCTGTACTTAGATTAAATTATTAATCAGTAGCCCCTGAAGTAACAATACCACCGCATAGATATATATCTATGCTGTGGCAATACCCTATCACATCGGCCCTTTATACTTGCGCGTTCACGACGCCAGCCACCGACGTCGTGTCCTCCGCGGCCGTCCAACGACGCCGGCCGTCCCCCCGAACACCAGCGCCCTCTAGTGGACAAGGGTCAACCATAATTAACGCCCATCGTTAATCATATCAAAGTTTCCACCGCTAAAAACCACCTCAGCTATAGCACTTTGTGTTTGTGTGTTCTGGATAAGATTGAAGTCATGCCTCTGGGCTAAGAAGAAGTAATTTGCCTGTACTTGGTGATTAATGGACGGGCCACGATGATATCGGCATATTTACTAGAGAGTTTGACTTGAATTATGCATAACGTAACAGTTGCTGGCCACCACCGTTGTGCTACAACAGCGTTGATTTTAATTTTGAAATATATAACCTAAACTTAGTAGCCGGAGACTTTAAAATAAAATGTTAGTCCTGGCTTCTCGGATCGCAATGCTGTTAGTTTTGACTGGCTGCCTCTTCTTAATATAACTGATGAACATAGTCCTGTATTTCAGTTTAAAACATTCTCACAATTAAAGCATTAAACAATTTAAAAAGCTACTTACTAATATATAATAAATATTTTTGACTGTTTCTGAGAAAACACTTCGGTGGATGACGTTTTTTTTTTTTTTCAACAACACACCACAAGGGCTTACAGCATAAATACTATCGCACCGTGGGTGTTGACAAGGAGGAAAGAGGCAACTTGTTAATTATGGACTTGAAGGTTTGGAGGTTCGGAGGAGAAGGAAAAACATGCGCCGGCAAGGAATTTAAATTGGTGTAAATAAAACTAGTAATCTATGAGCAAAACGCTTGTAAGCTAGTGTAATTAATATGTTGAAGAAGTCAAGCAAAAATTTAAGCGTATATTACAGAAGCCAAAGCCACGGATGCATGTTTATTTTATCGATAATCTTTTCTAGTGTTAGGGTGTAAATGTATTTCACGAACTCAACTGTATCCCAAGTCTCTCCCCATCTCACATCGTCTCTGTTTCTCGGTGAGGATCACCCTCTTACGTTACGGTCTCATTCACCCCACGTCTTCTGACATTATACCAATTTGTTGCCGTTTTCAGTTATCCAATTCATTTCTCTATTTATTACTTTCACTTTGTGTAACATTCTAGCTACAAATAATCTCCTTGTCGTCTCCAGAATCATCTCTCTCACATGCACACACACACACACACACAAACACAAGGATTGACGCGAGACTTTTTCTCATCAAGTCATTATATTATGATTGTTTAAGTAATACAAAACAATTGAGCATATAACTTGTATTATTAAAGTTATGTGACACCCGTTTCGATAACAGTATCACCTTTTTTAAGTAGAAATTCTGTAGCGGTATTGTAGCAAATTTTCATAGAAATGGTTTAAGTTTTTTTACGAAAATTTTGTATGCGCTAAGAAAAATAATATGTACACTTGGAGAACCGAAATCACCACAACACATTTTAAAAAACCTGACGATCGTTTTACTATGCCATACCTGCGTTCCAACAAGTCGGTCTTAAGGCAGGCATTGCCTTAATATTATTATTAGCGCTTCCTAGCAACTACAGGCCTATTTATCTCCTTTCAATCGTCTCAAACGTGATGGAAAAGTATATAAACACCGAATTACTAAAATTTTTTGAAAAACACAGTCTAATCCACGACAGGCAGTATGGATTCCGTCAGCGCAGATCAACTGCCGACCTCCTTTCCTTTGTCACCCATTCTTGGAACAAGTCTATGGCACTACATGGTGAATCCCAGATTGTCGCTCTAGACATATCCAAAGCATTCGACCAGGTCTGGCACGCAGCGGTGCTTAATAAACTACAAGCCTATGGCCTACCATCAAAACTCTGTACGTGGACAGCAAATTTCCTCTCCAACAGGAGCATTTCTGTTGTCTTGGATGGCCATTCCTCTAAACTGTATCCAATTAATGCAGGAGTTCCTCAAGGTTCATATTCTAAACCTGTCTCTTTAGCCCAATTAGATGAGGATCGCAGACTCATGGAGGGTTCTATCTCCGTGGATCTCCAAAAAATATTAGACTGGGGAAGTAGAAATCTTGTACAATTCAACCCCACCAAATCACAGTCTTGCTTTCTTTCTCATAAGAGATACGCCAGCCCTAGACCCATCACAATAAACAACCAAGTTATTCAAAGTAATTAGTCCTTTTGACTTGATGGCATTTCTGTGTATAGAAATCTCAATTGGCACCAACATGTCACATCAATTGCAGAAGCGGCTGCTAAGAAATTAGGTTTCCTTTTCCAGGCGCGCAAATACTTTTCACCAGCTAATCTCTATACCTTATATACTTCACGAATAAGACCAAACCTCGAATACTGCTCCCACATCTGGGGTGCTGCTGCCGCTTCTGCACTCGCTATCCTGGACTCAATTCAGAATATATTTATACGTCTCATCGGTGACCCTACTCTCGCACAAAGGCTGCCATCACTTGCCCACTGACGTGCCGTTGGTGACCTCTCTCTCTCTTTTATAGATATCTGCACGGGCACTGCTCAAAAGCGTTTTCTTCCATAGTTCCTCCACCTGCTGTCGCCCAACAGATCTACCAGCGGAACAGAGCGAATGCACCCTTTTACTGTCCAGGTCACCAGACATAGAACGTCTTGATATGCCCGCTCTTTTGTCCCAAGGACTTCCAAGTTGTGGAATTCCTTGCCGGCACATGTTTTTCATTCTCCTCCGAACCTCCAAACCTTCAAGTCCAGAATTAAGAAGTTGCCTCTTTGCTCCTTGTCGACACCCACGGTACGATAGTATTTAGGCTGTAAGCCCTCGTGGTGTGTTGTTGAAATAAAATAAATAAAATAAATTATCATTACATATAAATACGGACAGAGGATAAGTCCTATAGACTCCGTATTTGCAATAACTGGTACGCACAAATTAATTAAAATTACCAAACTTACAAAAACAAACACAACTTAGAGAATACTAAAGTCAAGTTAGGTCATATTGTCTTTTAAAGGTATTCACAGATAATGCGCTCACTACCAGAGAAGGCAGACTGTTCCAACTGCCAAACACTCGATTCGGAAGAAAGTTCTGTCGATAACGAACACTGAACGCCTCCCTGGAAAGTTTATATTCATGCCCACGGAGACGAATATCTTAATTCCGAGCAAACAGGGTGTCCAACGGTATTCCTGTGAGACGATGTAAGGTACGATACGTGAAAATCAGGTCACCTCGTTCAGGTCTTTCAGTAAATGATGTCATGCCCTAGATTTGTAACCTAACTTCGTAGCTAGGCCTGAGATAGTCGGCTTGCTACTCACTGCACTCTTTTCAGGCGGTCGCGGTCTCTTGATAGGTCTGGGTACCAGGCTGGCCCGCAATATTCCATTAGAGGTCTAATGTATGCAGTGTATACAAATTTAGCCCACTGGGGATTAATATGGTGAAAAAAATTACGGATCATGTACAGGATACGATTTGCTTTGGAAAAGATACTAGACACACGCGCAGACCAGGTCAAGTCTCCAGTCACGATGACTCCCAGATAGGTCTGCTGTTTAACCGTTGCAAGCGAGGTTCCATTAATGTAGTATGGAATTTTGGGTTTGTTTCTGCCAGTGTGCAACACTGAACACTTGGAGGCGTTGAGCGGACGCAACCAAGACTTGCAACAATCCTCCAGCTTGACCAGATCTTCCTGGATACCACTGTGATAAACGAGTGGATCGTTGTATAACTTGATGTCGTCGGCAAAAGAAACGCATTCAGATCTGATAATCAGTGGTAGATCGCTGGTGTATACCAGGAACAGCAGTGGGCTTAGAACTGAGCCTTGGGGAACACAACTAACCACAGGTCGGGGAGTGGAGTATGCACCATTTACTTCTGGGTTATTATAACTCCTTACTACTTTTCTCCGATTTCAAAGTTTCTTGTTTTGTAGTCATTCTTCACTAGGTTACTCTCGGTCATTTGGAAATTGAGATCTTTTCTTACTAGATCAAGGCGAGTTCTTATGTTGCGTTTAAACAACAGCTCAGCAGGGCTGGCTTTGGTCGCAGTATTGGCAGTCTTCAGATATTGCATTAGGAATCTCAGAAGATTAAATTTCAGATCAGGTTCATCAGTTGATTGACTTCGTAGACTTCTCTTGATAGTTTGGACATATATTTCTGCCTGGCCGTTAGTGGCAAGAGGGTACGGCGTAGAGACTTTATGATGAATACCATTGTTTCGTAAAAATCTTTAAATTCAGCCGACTTAAAATTGCTTCCATTATCGGACACTAACGTGTAGGGTAATCCAAAGCGTGCAAAGATTTCGCGTAAAATTCTTATAATTACTGTAGTAGTTATAGACTTGGTCGGAATAGCTTCCATCCACTTAGAGTACGAATCAACCAATATGAAGATGTAGGTGCCGTAAAAGGGTCCAGCATAGTCAACATTAACTCGTTGCCAGGGGATCTGAGCATATTCCCAAGGGTGTGCACCAACTTGAGGTGAGTTGTTCATAGTATTGCAGCATCCCATACAGTTCTTTGCCATTTCTTCTGTATCAGTATCAATATTAGGCCACCAGACATAACTTCTTGCTGGAGATTTCATTTTTACCATACCTGTGTGTGCAGTGTGTAGTTCTTTGAAATTGCTATTCGCGTTCCTTTCAGAATACACCCATCTTGGACAAAACATTCTTCTATGTTGTAATTCCTTGGCAAGACATATCCTGATTGTATGGCAAGGAGTATTTCACGAAACTCTTGGTCTTTTATTGTTTTTCTCCTTATGTCCTTGCTATTAATTGGCAGTTGTTCAATCTGGCTAATTTGAAAAATTCCGGTTGCATCAAGTTCCATTGATTTACGTTCTTGGCTAGGAATTCGTGACAAATAGTCAGCGTTACCATGGAGTTGAGTTTGTCGGTAACGGATTTCGTAGTTAAAACTTGACACAAAACTGGCGTAATGTAGTAAACGGATTGCATACGTTGCAGGAAGACTTTTTCATGGATTGAAAATTCTTACCAATGGTTGGTTGTCTGTTATCAGTATGATTTTCCTGCCATAACAATAATGAAAAAAACGTTTTCAGTCCCCATATGATCGCAGTAGCTTCTCTGTCAATTTGACTATAATTTCGAAAAAAAACGGTTGAATAGGTTGACTAAAACGAAATCATTCTGGCGATGAATAAGGAAAAACTAACTGCTACGTTTATAATTTGGCAGATACTTTGCTTTTCTAAATATGAATTAAGTTTCCTCCTGGGAATATTTTTAACTTTAATGAAATTTTCAATACAAGCTTCTTTTAAAGGCACTTACACTATCTTTTTTTTAATTTCAACAACACACCACGAGGGCTTACAGCCTAAATACTATCGTACCGTGGGTGTTGACAAGGAGGAAAAAGGCAACTTGTTAATTCTGGACTTGAAGGTTTGGAGGTTCGGAGGAGAAGGAAAAACATGTGCAGGCAAGGAATTCCACAATTTGGAAGTCCTTGGGACAAAAGGGCGGGCATAACAAGATGTTCTATGTCTGGTGACCTGGACAGTTCTCTGTTCCCCTGGTAGATCTGTTGAGGGCAGCAGGTAGAGGAACTATGGAAGAAAGCTTCTCTGAGCAGTGCCCGTGCAGATATCTATAAAAGAGAGAGAGAGAGAGGTCATCAACGGCACGTCGGTGGGCAAGAGATGGCAGCCTTTGGGTGAGGGTAGGGTCACCGATGAGGCGTATAGCTCTCTTTTGAATGGAGTCCAGGATAGCAAGTGTAGAAGCGGCAGCTGCACCCCAGATGTAGGAGCAGTATTCGAGGTTTGGCCTTATTTGTGAAGTATATAAGGTATAGAGATTAGCTGGTGAAGTATTTGCGAGCCCGGAAGAGGAAACCTAATTTCTTAGCAGCCGCTTCTGCAATTGATGTGACATGTTGGTGCCAATTGACATTTCGATCCACAGAAATGCCAACAAGAGAAAAGGACTCATTACTTTGAATAACTTGGTTGTTAATTTTGATGGGTCTAGGTCTGGTGTATCTCTTATGAGAAAGAAAGGAAGACTTAGATTTGGTGGGGTTGAATTGTACAAGATTTATACTTCATTAGTCTAATATTTTTTGGAGATCCACAAAAACAGAACCCTCCATGAGTCTGCGATCCTCATCTAATTGGGCTAAAGAGACAGGCTTAGAATGTTGTATATTTGAGTGGAAGGTGCTGTCATCCGCGTAACTGTGAACTGGTTTGGATGTGCTAGAGATGAGGTCATTCATGTGGAGAAGAAGCAAAGTAAGGGCTAAAGCTGAACCTTAAGAGACTCCTGCATTAATTGGATACAGTTTAGATGATTGCCCATCCACGATAGCAGAAATGCTCCGGTTGGAGAGGAAATTTGCTGTCCAGGTACAGAGTTTTGTTGGTAGACCATAGGCCGGAAGTTTATTAAGCAGCGCTGCGTACCAGACCTGGTTAAATGCTTTGGATATGTCCAGAACGACAATCTGGGATTCACCGTGTAGTTCCATAGACTTGTTCCAAGAATAGGTGACAAAGGAAAGGAGGTCGGCAGTTGATCTGCGCTGATGGAATCCATACTGCCTGTCGTGAATTAGACTGTGTTTTTCAAGAAATTTTAGTAATTCGGTGTTGATATACTTCTCCATCACTTTAGAGACGACTGAAAGGAGAGAAATAGGCCTGTAGTTGCTAGGAAGAGCTTTGGATCCTTTCTTGGGGACGGGTTGTACTCGAGCAGTTTTCCAGTTACTAGGGAATATGCCTCTATTGTAAGATGTCTGAAACAGACGAATCGGGACAGGAGCAACTTCTGGTGCGCTTTTTTTTAGAACAGTTGCTGTGATCTCGTCAAGGCCAGAGACTTTCCTGGTATTGATAGAAGAGAGCATCTTTCGTACCTTTTTAGTTTTGAAAATGATATCCGTCATTTTATGCGCGACATTGGGGACTGTTGGTGGTTGAACATTTGGAGGTGGGTTGAGAGTAGAATTGCCGGCGAACAACGAAGCAAAAAGTTCAGCCTTGCCCAGGGCGGTAGAAGCAATTTCATCCCCTGAAACAAGAGGTGGGAACGTGCTCTTGCAGAAATTATTCCCAATAGATTTAGCAAGAGTCCAGAAGGGTTTAGCGCCTATGGAGCTTAAAAGGACTTTGTTTTGATGTGGTTATTGAACGAGTCTACAGATATAGCAAAATTTAATTTTTTAGCTTCAAAGAAAATTGAGTTTTTGGATTTTTCTTCAAAAGGAAATCTAGGAGGATCTAAAATCGATCTTCAGGGTCTGTGTAAATTTAAAGTATTATTTTAGTAATATGCCGTATAATAATAGTGTTAAATTCTTACAAAAGTTCGCTACTATAACGCCCGATTTTTTTTAAATTATTTTGTAAATATAAAAAAGCATTCCATAAGTTTATTGGAAAATATTGTTTCATATAACGGAGAAAGGTGGATTGAATTCTCGATCTATACAAAAATTAAAGCACCATAACGAATATGAAATTATCATCTACTACCCTAGCGTTTTCTCCCCGAGGAATAAGCATATCTGTCGGAATTAAGAGAAGTCGAGTACATGGTATAGTTGGGGAGACCCCCCGCGGATAAGACTATAGTAAATTTGTCTGCGATTGTCCACAATGTAAATTATAGCTGGAGACATGCCGTTCTACTGCTAGAACTAGACTGCAACAAGCAAGAACATACATTTAATTAATAAACGGCGTTATCTCCGGCCGAGTCGGGCGACTGTAAGAAAGAGAGATTTATGTGAGGCACGCTTGACCACCGGATTCTCTATTCTAATTGTCCTGATTTGATTTTCAGCCTTTAGATTAAATTGTCCGGACACTGAGGCTGACTAGCGGAGATCGCAGAGATGATATTGAAAATTAGATGTTGCCTCCATTAAACCTTTAATGTTTAATTCATGGAGACAGTGCAGCAGATTTATTTACAGATATTTCACATAATATAAGTGTCTACCACTTATTAATATTAATAATCATAATCATAATATTAATTTACCATCAAGAAACTACATGGCGTGTCAGGTAAAACATATATGTATACGCATAAAAGATATACAAAATACAGATGGTCAAATAGATAAAATACAATAATTGTAAAGAACACTAGAGAAACGATAAGGAACAAACAACAAACAAATTAATCCATGTATAAATACTGGCAACAAAACAACACAAAACATATTTAAAATCTCTAACGAGCTGCTCAAAGAGCTTTTACCAACTAGGCATAAAATAGTCATGCACAGAATAAAGTGTCCTACGTAGCAAAAGTATTTTAGCCTCTCTGATAAATAATGATTCAGGCATTTTTTAGCTGGTGAAAAGTATTTGCGAACCCGGAAGAGGAAATCTAATTTCTTAGCAGCCGCTTCTGCAATTGATGTGACATGTTGGTGCCAATTGAGATTTCGATCCACAGAGATGCCAACAAGTGAAAAAGACTCATTACTTTGAATAACTTGGTTGTTTATTGTGATGGGTCTAGGGCTGGTGTATCTCTTATGAGAAAGAAAGCAAGACTGTCATTTGGTGGGGTTGAATTGTACAAGATTTCTATTTCCACAGTCCAATATTTTTTGGAGATCCACAGAGACAGAACCCTCCATGAGTCTGCGATGCTCATCTAATTGGGCCAAAGAGACAGGCCTAGAATATTGTATATTTGAGTGGACGGTGCTGTCGTTCGCGTAACTGTGAACCGGGTTGGATGTGCTAGAGAGGAGGTCATTGATGTGGAGAAGAAACAAAGTAGGGGCTGAAGCTGAACCTTGAGGGACTCCTGCATTAATTGGATACAGTTTAGAGGAATGGCCATCCACGACAACAGAATTGCTCCGGTTGGAGAGGAAATTTGCTGTCCAGGTACAGAGGCGGGAAGTTTATTAAGCATTGCTGCGTGCCAGAATTGGTTGAATGCTTTGATGACTGTGTAACCTCGGGTTGCATTGTGCAAGAAGCAGTGATCATGCCGTGGTCTGAGCGACCAAGGGGGGCGGTGACTGATGTCTTATAGCATTCAGGTTTTGTAGTAAAACGGAGATCCAAGGGATTTGAGCTGTGTGTTGGGATGCGAGGAAAGTAAGTAGGTTGCTGAACCATATTGACTAAAGAATTGCTGACTGCGAAGGCCTCCGCTGCTCTCCCTTGTGGATCGGTTTTTGCAGATCCTAGCCATTCCTTATTATGGACAGTGAAGTCGCCAAGAATAGTGACCTCGAAGGAAGCATATTCAGAAATCAGATGGTCGGTTTTTTTCAGAAAGGTAGTCGAAGAGCTGAACAATGTTTTTGTCAGAAGGTGACCGGTAAATGCTACAGATGAATTTAGTTGCAGGCCTGAGAGAAAGTTTCATCCAAACTATGTATCTTCTTCCAGCTTTCAAATTGGGGAGTCTGGTGCAGGGTAGATTGCTACGGACGTATGCGCACACATCTCCATGCAATCTAAAGGAAGTAAGGAGCTCATACCTTGGGAAATTAAGGTGATTAGTGGCTGTTTTGGCACTGATTTGGGTTTCGGTGAGGAAGAGGAGTTGGGGCCTATTAGCCTGGAGGAAATGGTGGACGGAGTTCAGGTTAGAATTTAGGCCACATATATTCTAGAAGGATATGTTAAATCTTGATGCCGGCGCCCCTGCACACTCCTCTCCAGGAGATCCCAATCGAGGGGTATTTTATCTCCGGAATTTTTTGTACAAGGAGGAGCCATCATCATTTTTGTTTATAAGGGAAACCGACTCATACACCAGAACCGTAAACGTCCGTTGGGACTTCACCGGCCCCTTGATGTTAGGGGTGGTACCTCTTCGGGCGTGAAAAAAATCATTTACTATCACGTAAAGGATAAGTCCACTACCACCTACCAAAGTGATACATCATTTTTTAATAGAACACCCTTTATGTTCATGCATTTTCCATTGAATTATAAGGCATGTTTGTAAGAAAAAAAATATTCGTTCATTGTTTTCCAGTTATTTCAATTGTTTTGCAACTTTTAACGTTTTTGGCACATTGCACAAATACATATCACAAGTTGAAAAAAAGTGTTTGTACCAATAGAGAGCTGAACCCTATGGAAATGACACATTCAGAGAGCTTTTGTTTGTATTACTCGTTGAAAAAATCGAGCTGCCGTATACAGGCACTCTAAAGTAGTGGCTGAATTTGAAAAGTTATCGCAGAAATGTTTTAGTCTTTCCGTGGAAATCATTTTTTTGTAACATTTTTGCGAAATGTTGGTAATCAATAATAAATGTTAATAAGTTATTGTAAATAAAAGTTGTCAACTTTTTGTGAAAAATATTATATAATATAACATTACTGAAGGCAATTTCGGCCAAAAAATTGTGAATTTTTTTAAAAGAAATTTTTGCAAAATTTAATATATATTTTTTTCTACTTGGATGATAAAGCTGCTTGTCAATAAATATATCTTGGCAGGTGTGTAAATAGTCTGAAAAAGTTCGTTGGCCAGAAAAATCGGACCAGTTTTTTCTGGAACTTTTAAAGTTTATTTTTTGGAAATGTTTGTACTTTTTAAAACAACAAAGCTATTTTGGTGAAATATGGTACATTATTGTTACTACTACAGGGCTTTCATTAATTCTCAAGTCCCACGTGGCTAAATTCTGTCCCTCTCTTAGTGAAATATGATTTTATGAGTTGGCAGTCAAAAAATGACCAAAAAAACCACTAGACTAGGGACCCTAAAGTTACTAAATCAATTGACAATTGACAGTTCAGTGCATTGGCGCTCATTGTTCTTTTGACTGGTTATTTTGTATGTATATTGTGCATTTTCCGAGTTCGACCAGTGTTTACCTTCTTCAAATAATTTTCTATCTGTTGGACAATAAAAATAAACCGTTTTTATCAAAACTTAGCATTTTAATTGCGTTTTAAGTTAAAAGTGTAGGTATGTTAAGGTTATGTTGTTGACGATATTCGACATCGCATGGAACGAAGCCCTACCAAATCTGTTCGTCGGTAATCTGCCCAAACAGGTACATATTTGTTACATGTTACACAATACACATTCCTAAAACCGTAAATTAGAAGTTTAAATAATCGGGCCTCAATTTGTTTACGTACATTATAAAATTTCAAGTTTAATAAAAATGTATGTAAAATTTTATAATCTAATTCCTTTTAGCTTCTGTACTTAACTACATTTCACAAACGTATTCCATCAATTACGGGTGTTATTAAGTTATTTTATGCCATAATTGTTTTTCTAATTATTGTAATTTTTGTTATAGGTCTGTCGATTGGGTGTTGTCACCAAGCACTAACCAAGGTCTTGCATATGCATCCCTATAAAGTTTCCAAATGAATTGGAAAATGTTTTTGAGTGCATGAAACGCAGTGTAAATTTATGTTTACAAAACGATGGTGGTCATTTTGAACCCTTTTTATAAGAAATGCACTTTTTTTTTAAACTTATTCTATTTACTGAACACTAGGTAAAATGTTTTTTGTAATGCTAGCTTTGTTGGTTTTATTTTGATATCTATACAAAATAAAAGTAATATTTTATAATGTATTTAATTTATTTTTTTAACAATCAATAACAGTAAACTATAAATGAACAGACTTGCTGTTAAAAATACTAAATAATAAATACATTAAGACATTTACTGTTTCACCTTATTATAATTTTTATATTTTTTATAAAACCCCAAAGGAAATATGAGGCGACACTGGCAACTTAGGGATTTCATTTGTTCAGGTTGTACAATGGGCGTCTGTTGTACATGGGCGTCTGTCTGCTTCTCTCATCCTGACCCCTCTGATATCTCACAAAACGTGACCAAAATTATCCAAGCTGGCATGGAATTATTTATTTCACGTACACAGAAAACCTCTGCAGCCACTCAAAAGCCCTGGTTCTCTAAATCCTGTGACAAGGCCAGACTTGAAAAGGTCAAAGCTCACAAAACGCTTCTACACAATCCCACTCAAGAAAACTGTCAAGCATTTAACGACGCAAGACACCATTATGTCCGCATTCTTTCTGAGGCAAAAAAACTCGTTTACTAACCACATCAAAAACAAAGTCCTCTTAAACTCCAGCGGCAGCAAACCCTTCTGGACTCTTGCTAAATCTATTGGGAATAATTTCTGCAAGAGCACGTTCCCACCTCTTGTCTCAGGGGATGAAATTGTTTCTACCGCCCTGGGCAAGGCTGAACTTTTTTCCGGCAATTCTACTCTCAACCCACCTCCAAATGTTCAACCACCAACAGTCCCCAATGTCGCGCATAAAATGACGGATATCATTTTCAAAACTAGAAAGATACGAAAGATGCTCTCTTCTCTTAATACCAGGAAAGCCTCTGGCCTTGACGAGATCCCAGCAATTGTTCTCAAAAAATGCGCCTCAGAACTTGCTCCTGTCCTGACTCGTCTGTTTCAGACGTCTTACAGTAGAGGCATTGTCCCTAGTAACTGGAAAACTGCTCGAGTACAACTCGTTTCCAAGAAAGAATCGAAAGCGCTTCCTAGCAACTACAGGCCTATTTCTCTCCTTTCAGTCATCTCTAAAGTGATGGAAAAGTATATTAACACCGATTTACTAAAATTTCTTGAAAAACACAGTCTAATCAACGACAGGCAGTATGGATTCCGTCAGCGCAGATCAACTGCCAACCTCCTTTCCTTTGTCACCCATTCTTGGAACAAGTCTATGGAACTACACGGTGAATCCCAGATTGTCGCTCTAGACATATCCAAAGCATTCGACCAGGTCTGGCACGCAGCGCTGCTCAATAAACTACCTGCCTATGGCTTACCACCAAAACTCTGTACGTGGACAGCAAATTTCCTCTCGAACCGGAGCATTTCTGTTGTCGTAGATGGCCATGCCTTTAAACTGTATCCAATTAATGCAGGAGTTCCTCAAGGTTCAGCTTTAGCCGCTACTTCGTTTCTTCTCCACATCAATGACCTCCTCTCTAGCACATCCAACCCAGTTCACAGTTACGAGAACGACAGCACCCTCCACTCCAATATACAATATTCTAAGCCTGTCTCTTTAGCCCAACTAGATGAGGATCGCAGACTCATGGAGGGTTATATCTCCGTGGATCTTCAAAAAATATTAGACTGGGGAAGTAGAAATCTTGTACAATTCAACCCTACCAAATCACAGTCTTGCTTTTTTTCTCATAAAAGATACACCAGCCCTAGACCCATCACAATAAACAACCAAGTTATTCAAAGTAATGAGTCCTTTTTACTTGTTGGCATCTCTGCGGATCGAAATCTCAATTGGCACCAACATGACAGATCAATTGCAGAAGCGTCTGCTAAGAAATTAGGTTTAGTCTTCCGGGCTCGCAAATATTTTTCACCAGCTAATCTTTATACTTTATATACTTCACAAATAAGATCAAACCTCGAATACTGCTCCCACATCTGGGGTGCTGCTGCCGCTTCTACACTCGCTGTCCTGGACTCCATTCAGAAGAGAGCTATATGTCTCATCGGTGATCCTACCCTTACCCAAAGGCTGCCATCCCTTACCCACCGACGTGCCGTTGATGACTTATCTCTCTTTTATTAATATCTGCACGGACACTGCTCAGAGGAGCTTTCTTCCATAGTTTTTCCACATGCTGTCTTCAACAGATTTACCAGGGGAACAGAGCGAACGCACTGTCCAGGTCACCAGACATAGAACATCTTGTTATGCCCTCTCTTTTGTCCCGAGGACTTCCAAGTTGTGGAATTCCTTGCCGGCACATGTTTATCCTTCTCCCCCGAACCTCCAAGTCTTTAAGTCCATAATTAACAAGTTGCCTATTTCCTCTGTGTCGACACCCACGGTACGATAGTATTTAGGCTGTAAGCCCTCGTGGTGTGTTGTTGAAATAATAAAAATAAAAAAACGTGTATGCCGGGTTTCCTAACTTAAGCGGTCACGTGGGACTCGGGAATTAATGAAAGCCCTGTATAAAGGTTATACTGCCAACCAAATGTCCTTTTAAAAACAATACTTATTTGACATTAAAAACATTTCTACGAGATTTCGCTACCATAACGCACTTGCTGCGTCCAGACTTTTTCCTGTTGGGTTGTGATTAATTAAGATAAATAACTAAAGAAGGAAATTACAGGCCACATAATTTTCCTCATTTAAATACACTCCCAATTGTCTCTTCGTCCATCCCCATTATGACACAACGTTGCGTCACTCATTCTATAATTTATGCAGCCAGTTAACAGTCTGACAAAACTAATTTTGTGAAATAAATTCAAATTTATGCAAAAATCTAGACTAATAAAAAGCTGTTCCCAAAGTACTAATGACACAATAATAATGGCTGTTGACAATTAATATCTCGTAAAGTGTAAACGAGCCTGTAGAGAGAAATGAAGAGAGGTTGGGAGAGCGAGAGAGGAACAAGAGACCGTCATGTTGTCTAGTAAATGGACTATTTACCATTTGCATCAATTAACATAAACATTTTCACATTAACACACTGTGAAACACGCCGCAGGGAAATAACTACTCTCTATTCTGTGGCTATGGTGTAATGCTTGGCGTATTTTGTGTATTCTGTGGTCGGTATACATCCACACCCTACAATAAGCTAATTGAAATTGAGTTATTTTCCAATTAAGCTGAATATCATTCGGAATTATCAGTTAATTGAATAATGATCCAGAGAAGCAGATATTTGGATTTGAAATTTATAAGTGACGTCAGCGTAATTTTTTCTTGTGACAATGAAACACATTAGTAAGATTAGAAAATGGTTAAAGGAAACTAAAGGCTTTTACTACCAGACAAACTGATTTATTCTCAAAACCCTACGCGTTTCAACACATTAACGTGTCATCTTCAGGAGTTTAGACAAATTTCTTGTCTCAATTACAGTAAGATGCTGTATGAAATGTTGTCAAAGTTTGGCTTTTTATCTATTGTCATCAGGATACCAAACAGAAACTGCGTAAAACAGGAAGGCAGGAACATCACAAGACTTGAAGAAACCAGAGGATGAATGCAAAAGACGCTTGTTTTCAACACAAAAAAAAACAACGTGGACGGTTGGTCGGGGTGAGCCACGAGAAAGCAACCGTCATACCGTTTACGAGGAGGAGGAAGTGGGATAGCCACAGAACTTTCAATCTACACGGTAGGAATGGCCAGGGAGGTAAAATATCTTGGGGTCGTATTTGACTCTAAGCTAACCTGGAATGGTCACGTTGAAAAGATACTGCGTAAGGCAGTCATGACCTTAGCCGTCACTAGGCGGCTATATGGAAAAACGTGGGGACTAAGACATAGTATGGCCAACTGGCTGTACACAAGGGTGGTCAGATCATCATTAACATACGCGGCACTGGTCTGGTGGCCTAAGGTGACACAATCCAGTGCCAAACAAAAACTAAGCAAGATCCAAATGATGGCTTGTCTAGGCATCGCAAGGGCCATAGTGGTGTTGCTGGATCTGCCCCCCCCCCCCCCACTACACTTAGTTATTATAGGGTAGGCCAGGCTAGGACTATACAGACTAGCCTGCAATGGTCGACTGAAGATCAACCCAGGCTTCAGGGGCACTGCAAAATTCAGGAGATCGTGAAGGAGCTCATGCTTGAAATGAGGTCAGACGTAGCGAGCCCGCGAATCTGCAGGGAAAACAACTTTACAATGGAGATCCCCGAGGCATGGCGGGAGGAGACTCCGGGCATACCACGAGGCGCGCTCGTCTGGTTCACGGACGGATCCGGCGGGGAGCGTGGTACGGGGGCAGGTGTTTATTCTGAAGGACATAGGGTAAGTCATAGTATTTCCATCGGAGCCCATGCAACGGTCTTTCAGGCCGAAATGTACGCCATCCTGCACAGTGTGCGGGAGAACAAGAGGAGGTGCTACACCAACAAGCGGATCCTCATAGACACAGACAGCCAGGGATCCATTAAGGCCCTAAGTAGCCCACGGGTAAATTCCTGGCTGATGAGTGAGTGCCGAGACGAGACGAGTGGCCTGGCTGGGCAGAATGAGGTCACCCTCATCTGGGTCCAGGGTCAAAGGCAATGAAGAAGCTGACACTCACGCGAAAAAAGGATCAGCAGAACCATTTATGGGACCAGAACCGGCTCTGGGCGTGACAAAGAGCACTGCTAGGGGAGCCATTAAGTCTTGGATCGGAAAACAACACAAGGTGTACTGGGCAGACTCTCCAGGGCTCAGACATGGAGAGACAATAATTGACGAACCTAGTTCAAAGAGATCTGTGGAGCTGCTAAATCTTAGCAGAGGACAGCTCAGAAACATAACAGGCCCCTGACGGGAGCACATGGCCGTCAAGAAACACCTGCATAAAATGGGGAGGTTCGAGGGGGACCTCGCATGCAGACTCTGCGGTGAGGGGGAGGTATCAGCCCAGCACATCTTGTGCGAGTGTAAAGCCCTGGACCGCAAAAGACAACTGATCTACGGTCAGTCTAGACCGGAGACAGAGCATTATAAAACTTCACCCTACCAATCGCTATGCAGACTAGTTTAGGGCACAGTGATTCTGGAATAGGTGGAGTAAAAAGACTAAGGGCATGCACAATAAGCCAAAGGTTGCAGTGCTATCGGGGCGGCAAACCCGCGGACGAGCCCTGAGGATGGAAAAAAATATGGGTTGTGGGAGCCCATGCAACTACAGGAAGGCAAGGCTGAGGTGGTCCTCAGCATACAACCACTCCAGCGGGGCATCATGCAACAATCTGCCAGATGTCGAACTTGTGGATCTTAACTCTCCAGAAAGCAACGATCTGTCTGATATCACAATGCTAAAGGATGTCTTGTAAACAGATTCAGCATAGGACATCGACAGACGTCTCTTTTTTTTTCTGGAAAACTTTTGTAACTTTAATGAGATTTTTAACACAATTATCTTTTTTGCAGTACTTACATATACCTATACCAAATTTTAATTTTCTAGCTCCGTAGAAAATAGAATTTTTTTAAATAATCTCTAACTGGGACCTCTAAAACCGATCTCCATGGGTCATTTAAATTTAAAGACTTAGTTTTAATAATGTACAATTCTTATGAAAATTCACTCCTATAATGCACTTGCTGCGTCCCAAACTTTTTATCTAGTACATTTAAAAAACTTCTTAACGTATAATATCCTGAACAAAATAAAATGAATAATTAATTATATATCAGACCTTATTTTATTGATTTTCCTCACAAAATCCAGACTTATAGCTTGCCTGTATATTTGTCTTACCAAAATATTATATGTAAATGAAACGCTAGACTTCTATCACATCATAGCTATATAAGTATGATGTGCTTCTATTCTATAAGACCTCAATGCATATAGAATGCACTCTGGCACTTATCTTGGCCACATAAAGCAATAAAATGAATTGTATAACAAGACATTGGAAGTGTTAAACAAGATCAAACCGTTTATGAGACCCTCGGGTGTATTTACGACCATATAAAGGCCCTTAAAACTAAACTTTGCCGTGTTTTATATTGTCTATGGAGTGGTGGACTCGATTCAGGAACTATATCCCAACTCTGGAATACAACACTCTATTGTCCTTGCTTTATTCTAAGCCTGAGTTAAGAACTAGTTGGGAAGATCCAGGAAACTATTATACAACTATACGAACTTGTGTCTCTAAGTTCTTCCTTTGTTAAATTGAAGGGTTATTATGGCTCTGTTTGATCATGAAATAAATTACATTAAACAGACTTCTTGTCAAGGCCTACTTTAATTAGGTATTTAAATACATGCCTTTCATAATTTATTTCTTATTTGTACCTCAAACTGCCCCATAACTTATTACCACAAAGTGACATTTAATACCGTCAAATTTCTGCACGATAGAAAACTAATTATCGGAAAACTTAGGGTGAAATTGTAGCAAATAAGTTAATTGCAGTGGAGAAGAGGCAGTAACGGAGTTTCAGAATGAGTTGCTAATGATTTTTCTCATTTCTTTCCGCAGTTAGTGGATGAGAAGATGAGGCAGAAGGGCTGCTAGAGATGAGGGGGTGAAAAGGGGGGTTGGTTAATGGTTGATGATCTTTCCTGTCTAGTTAGAGACAAAATTAGACCAACCTTATGTAATTTAGTGAACGAGAATAACATTTATATTATATGGGGGGTGTCCAAATTCTAATTTTATGGTATGATTTCTATGAAGTTTCTTTTCGCTTCTGCGGGAAATATTACAAATCAAGAGAGCTACTCAGTGAGAAACTGAAGAGTAGAAAAGTATCGACGCAGCAATGGCGTTATGGTAGTGCATTTTCCTAGAAATGGCACCAAATATTTTTTATACGTTTTTTTTTTATTGTAACATAGGAATATAAATGTTGGTATATAGTTTCCTTCTAATATCGTAAACCTACATGCCAAATTTGGTTACCATATATATATATATATATATATATATATATATATATATATATATATATATATATATATATATATATATATATATATATATATATATATATATATATATATATATATATATATATATATATATATATATTCAATTTATTTTTATTTACATGTCTATAACTTTTTTGTCTTTTGACCTACATAGCTAAATTTTGGTAGATAACTTACCTATAAGGATATAAACCCGCGTACCACATATATATATATATATATATATATATATATATATATATATATATATATATATATGTATGTATGTATGAATGTATGTATATAATATCTTTATTACCATCAACCATACATGGCATGTCAAAAGCAATATATCAGCTACACATTATTCCATCATATACATCAGAAAAACACAAAACGCAATCAGAAACGTTTTTTCTTTAACATCGGTCTATTTCCGCGACTATGGCCAATCGCCAACTTCAGGGAGCGGTTTCACCTCACAATCCCGGAAATTTTGCCGGACCCCTGCCTTTCTGTAAGGAGGTTATGGATCTTTAACGTGCCCAACACCGCATGGACACGGGATTGACGATTTTACGTCACCACCGAAGGGCGGAACGTGCAGACATTCAACTTGCTCAAATACAATGCCACAACATCTGTTGATGTTAATTGAATAGTGTGTACTGAAAACGAAAGGTAACACTGGGAATCGAACCCGGTACCCCTCGGTTCACAGGTACCCAGCAATTGTTCTCAAAAAATGCGCACCAGAACTTGCTCCTGTCCTGACTCGTCTGTTTCAGACATCTTACAATAGATGCATATTGCCGAGTAACTGGAAAACTGCTCTAGTACAACCCGACCCCAAGAAAGGATCCAATGCGCTTCCTAGCAACTACAGGCCTATTTCTCTCCTTTCAGTCGTCTCTAAAGTGATGGAAAAGTATATAAACACCGAATTACTAAAATTTCTTGAAAAAACACAGTCTAATCCACGACAGGCAGTATGGATTCCGTCAGCGCAGATTAACTGCCGACCTCCTTTCCTTTGTCACCCATTCTTGGAACAAGTCTATGGAACTACACGGTGAATCCCAGATTGTCGCTCTAGACATATTCAAAGCATTCGACCAGGTTTGGTACGCAGTGCTGCTTAATAAACTTCCGGCCTATGGCCTACCACCAAAACTCTGTACCTGGATAGCAAATTTCCTCTCCAAGCGAAGCATTTCTGTTGTCGTGGATGGCGTTCCTCTAAACTGTATCCAATTAATGCAGGAGTTCCTCAATGTTCAGCTTTAGCCCCTACTTTGTTTCTTCTCCACATCAATGACCTCCTCTCTAGCACATCCAACCCAGTTCACAGTTACGCGGACGACAGCACCCTCCTTTCAAATATACAATATTCAGAGCCTGTCTCTTTAGCCCAATTAGATGAGGATCGCAGACACATGGAGGGTTCTGTCTCCGTGGATTTCCAAAAAATATTAGACTGGGGAAGTAGAAATCTTGTACAATTCAACCCCGCCAAATCTCAGTCTTTCTTTCTTTCTCATAAGAGATACACCAGCCCTAGACCCATCACAATGAACAACCAACTTATTCAAAGTAATCAGTCCTTTTCACTTGTTGGCATTTCTGTGGATCGAAAACTCAGTTGGCACCAACAGGTCACATCAATTGCAGAAGCGGCTGCGAAGAGATTAGGTTTCCTTTTCCGGGCTCGCAAATACTTTTCACCAGCTAATCTCTATACCTTATATACTTCACAAATAAGGCCAAACCTCGAATACTGCTCCCACATCTGGGGTGCCGCTGCCGCTTCTACACTCGCTATCCTGGACTCCATTCAGGAGAGAGCTCTACGCTATCGGTGACCCTACCCTTACCCAAAGGCTGTCATCCCTTACCCACCGACGTTCCGTTGGTGACCTCTCTCTCTCTATCTCTCTCTCTCTCTCTCTCTCTATCTTATAGATATCTGCACGGGCACTGCTCAGAGGAGCTTTCTTCCATAGTTCCTCCACCTGCTGATCCCAACAGATCTACCAGCGGAACAGAGCGAATTCACTATTTTACTGTCCAGGTCACCAGACATAGAACATCTTGTTACGTCCGCTCTTTTGGCCCGAGGATTCCAAGTTTTTTTTCCTTCTCCTCCAAACCTCCAAACCTTCAAGTCCAGAATTAACAAGTTGTCTCTTTCCTCCTTGTCGACACCCACGGTACGTTAGTATTTAGGCTGTAAGCCCTCGTGGTGTGTTGTTGATATATTTAAGAAAAACACGTCCTTACCACTGAACCACCGAGGCTCTGAATCAGCAACTATAATAGGAGTTATCGGCACCTAGCAAACATATGACGTTTTATCCTCCTCTCACCTCTCTCCCCTCTCAAAGTTACCAGACAACCTAACTACTCTACATATAGAGCTTGGAGAGATACTAATGTTTCTTAAGATCAGAGTGTTTATAATAAACATGACAACAATGCATATGATAACACATCCATGTATGAGATACATTTAATAATGACAGGTAAGGAGACACAGCGACTCCTGTAGATATAATCATGGACAATTAAAATGTCTTTAAATCGGTAATTATTGTGTTGTACTGCAACAACCGTAGCCGTAGCAGGAGACTTAAATACAATCTCGCCTGCCACAATTACTCGCATGATTCATACAACTAGAAACGTCAGTAGAGTGATAAGCGAAAAAAACAAACACAAAACTATTTTGTTGTAATTTTCAGGGTTGCGTTCCGAATTTTTTTTACCGTGTGTTTTGTGCTAGGAAAAGAAATCGTCCAATACAATATTTCTGCTGTGGGTCTCGTGTAAAGGCTCTAAATGAAATACCGACCAATCGATTAATCGATATCCGTGATTACTGAGATTTTAATATTCGACTAGGCGACTTATCGGTTATGCAACTAGTCGACTATTAGATTAATAGACTAGGCAACTTATCGTCTAGAGTCTAGGTTCGTCAACAACTACAACTATCCTAGACTGGTCGATTAGGGTTACCGAAAATTAAAATTCAATTATAAGATTACTCGTTGTATACCCGTATCCCTACACACGCACTTCCCCGGCTACAACTTAATAAACCAAGCAGCTCCGGACTGGGAACACTCAGAAATAGAGGCGCTGCACAGGCGGGCATCTAGAGTAGACTGGACAATCGTTAAAGAGGTGGTTACTTGGAGCAAAATCAGATGGGCCATTAACAGCTTTAAGCCATACAAATCCCCGGGATGTGATGGCATAATGCCCATCATGCTCCAACAGAGTGTAGACATACTGGCCCCGGCGCTTACCCTCATTATGAGGGCCAGACTGGCTCTGGGATACATTTCGAGGGCATGGAGACTGGCCAGGGTTGTATTCATTCCTAAACCTGGGCGTCCAACAGACCAGGCAAAGTGCCTGAGGCCAATAAGTCTCATGTCCTTTTTGCTAAAAAAAACTGCTCGCCCGGCAGAGCAGGAGTCTCAACAGAAACAGCACTGCACCAACTGGTGCTGAAACTGGAGAATACGCTGGAGAACAGTAAGGTGGCGCTGGGGGTCTTCCTAGACATAGATGGGGCCTTCAGCAACACCTCATTCGAATCGGTACTGGCAGCTGTCAGGCAGCGTGGAATAGAGAAGACCTGCTGCAGGTAGATCGGTTCCATGCTCAGGGACCGGGCGGTGTTCACCTCACTCGCGGGAGGGACTCTGTTGGCGGGGGTCGCGTCGGGGTGCGTTCTGTCTCCCTTGCTCTAGTGTCTAGTCGTGGACGGCTTGCTAGGGAGACTCTCGGAAGGGTGGTACGAGGCACAGGGCTATGCGGACCGCATTGTCATCATAGTCCGAGGAAAAGTTACACAGTCAGTGTGGGAGCGCATGCAGACAGCACTGAAAGTGATACAAACATCCCAATGACTCTAAGCTAACCTGGAATGGTCATGTTAAAAAAATACCGCGTAAGGCAGTTATGACTCTAGCCGTCACTAGGCAGCGATATGGAAAAACGTGAGGACTAATACCTACTATAGCCCACTGTCTATACAGAAGGGTGGTCAGACCATCGTTAACATACGCGGCACTGGTCTGGTGGCCTAAAGTGACACAATCTAACGCCAAACAAAAACTAGCCAAGATCCAAATAATGGCTTGCCTGGGCATCACAGGGGCCATGATTTCAACCCCAACAGCCGGCATGGAGGCGTTGCCGGATCTGAAACCCCCCACCCACCCCCTCCCAAGTCCAGGCTAGTAAGTGAATACCGAGACGAGACGAGCGACCTGGCTGGGCAGAATGAGGTCACCTTCATCTAGGTGCCGGGTCACTCGGGGTTCAAAGGCAATGAAGAATCTGACAGTCTTGCGAAGAGAGGGTCAGTAGAACCATTTATGGGAGCAGAACCGGTTCTAGGCGTATCGAAAGGAACGGCCAGGGGCACCATCAAGTCCTGGGTCAGGAAACATCACAAGGCATACTGGGCAGATTTTCCAAGGCTCAAACATGGGAAGTCAATAATTGGGCAACGCAGTCCAAAGAGAGCTATGGGGCTGGTAAATCTTAGCAGAAGACAGCTCAGAAACATAACAGGAATCTTGACGGGACACATGGTCGTCTAGAAACACCTGTGTAAAATTGGGCGGTTCGAAGGGGAGCTTGCATGCAGACTCTGCGGCGAGGGGGAGGAATCAGCCCAGCACATCTTGTGCGAGTGTAAAGCTCTGGACCGCAAAAGACAACTGATCTACCGTCAGTCTAGACCGGAGACAGAGCAATATAAAACTTCACCCTACCAATCGCTGTGCAGACTAGTTCAAGGCACAATGACTTTGGAATGGGTGGAGTAAGACTAAAGGTATGCAGAATCAACCAAAGGTTGCAGTGCTATCGGGGCCGCAAAGACGCGGACGATCCCTGAGGGAGAAAAAAATACCTGTATCCTGTTGTAAAAAAACTTATACGCTGATATTTGGGATGGCTCCTATTACCCCGGAGGCCATCATTCATCCGGTTACCCTTAAAGCCGTTTACTCGTACCTGAAAAGTCCTGTCATTTAAAAAGTGTTTGATAAAACCTAAGATATGTCCCCTTGTATAAATGTATTAATTATGTTGTGCGTCCAATGCAGTGTTAAACGCTTTATTTATATCGAAAAATAATGCAATTGGTTTCTGGTTATTGATAAAACACTCGTAGATACTATAAAATATAACAAAATTATCAGTAGTGGATCTGGTCTGTTAAATCCAGTTTGTATACATTGCTTAATGAACTATTCCTTTCAAGGAACCAGCCCAGTTTCTTATGATTTTTAGAGTAATTCGCAAAGGTTGTTAGTAAGTGAGATATGGCGATATGATGAAGGCATAATCTTGGATTGGTTTGGTTTAAGGAAAGGAATACTAGTAGACTCACACCGAGCGACAGATATTTTCTGCTTTTTTTTTAATTTCAACCACACACCACGAGGGCTTACAGCCTAAATACTATCGTACCGTGGGTGTCGACAAGGAGGAAAGAGGCAACTGGTTAATTCTGGACTTGAAGGTTTGGAGGTTCGGAGGAGAAGGAAAAACATGCGCCGGCAAGGAATTCCACAACTTGAAAGTCCTCGGGACAAAAGAGCGGGCATAACAAGATGTTCTATGTCTGGTGACCTGGACAGTAAAAGAGTGCATTCGCTCTGTTCCCCTGGTATATCTGTTGGGGGCAGCAGATGGAGGAACTATGGAGGAAAGCTCCTCTGAGCAGTGCCCGTGCAGATATCTATAAAAGAGAGAGAGAGAGAGAGAGAGAGGCCACCAACGGCACGTCGGTGGGCAAGGGATGGCAGCCTTTGTTTGAGTGTAGGGTCACCAATGAGACGTATAGCTCTCTTCTGAATGGAGTCCGGAATGGCGAATGTAGTCCGGAATGGCAGCACCCCAGATGTGTGAGCAGTATTCGAGGTTTGGTCTTATTTGTGAAGTATATAAGGTATAGAGATTAGCTGGTGGAAAGTATTTGCGAGTCCGGAAGAGTAAACGTAATTTCTTAGCGGCCGCTTCTGCAATTGATGTGACATGCTGGTGCCAATTGAGATTTCGATCCACAGAAATGCCAGCAAGTGAAAAGGACTCCTTACTTTGAATAACTTGGTTGGGTGTCAACAAGGAGGAAAGAGGCAACTTGTTAATTCTAGACTTGAAGGTTCGGAGGAGAAGGGAAAACGTGTGCCGGCAAGGAATTCCACAACTTGGGAGTCCTTGCGACAAAAGAGCGCGCGTAACAAGATGTTCTATGTCTGGTGACCTGGACAGTAAAAGGGTGCATTTGCTCTGTTCCCCTGGTAGATCTGTTGGGGGCAGCAGGTGGAGAAACTATGAAAGAAAGCTCCTCTGAGCACTGCTTGTGCAGATATCTATAAAAGAGAAAGAGGGTACCAACGGCACGTCGGTGGGCAAGGGATGACAGCTTTTGGGTGAGGGTAGGGTCACCGATGAGATGTATAGCTTGCTTCTAAAGGGGGTCCAGGATAGCGAGTGTAGAAGCGGCAGCAGCACCCTAGATGTGGGAGCAGTATTCGAGGTTTGGCCTTATTTGTGAAGTATATAAGGTATAGAGATTAGCTGGTGAAAAGTATTTGCGAGCCCGGAAGAGGAAACCTAATTTCTTAGCAGCCGCTTCTGCAATTGATGTGACATGTTGATGCCAATTGAGATTTCGATCCACCGAAATACCAACAAGTGAAAAGGACTCATTACTTTGAATAACTTGATTGTTCATTGTGATGGTTCTAGGGCTGGTGTATCTTTTATGATAAAGAAAGCAAGACTGATATTTGGTGGGGTTGAATTGTACAAGATTTCTACTTCCCCAGTCTAATATTTTTTGGAGATCCACGGAGACAGAACCCTCCATGAGTCTGCGATCCTCATCTAATTGGGCTAACAGGCTTAGAATATTGTATATTTGAGTGGAGGGTGCTGTCGTCCCCGTAACTGTGAACTGGTTTGGATGTGCTAGAAAGGAGGTCATTGATGTGGAGAAGAAACAAAGTAGAGGCTAAAGCTGCTAAAAATGTTAAAGATAGCGGTAAAAATATTATATATTTATTTTAAGAACAATAACTTAAAATAATTCCCATTATTATCTAAATGATTTTTTTAGTGTGACTTATTAGATCAGACATTTATCATTAAACGAGTATCTTCGTACCGTAGAGATAGTTGTAGTGCAATTTAATTTGTGTAGATGTCTTTCCACCCCCGACTGTGCTGGGCTGTATCACTGATGACAAGCGAGGGCTTACCTAATGATCCTCCTGAAATTAACGTGGCAATCTTCCTTGATGAATTACCACCCTTACTGATAACACTCCTATCTATAATTATCACCAAACCTGCGACACTAGATCCTTGTTGTGTATTCTAGGAAGTAACGGCGAAATTACATTGATTTCAAATATATATACAGACGAGAGCGTTTTGTCTTCGATTTAATTACTACACTGTGAATAAATCAGAATCATATTTCTTTAGCGTCGGTCTATTTCCGGGACCGTGGTCAATCACCGACGTCAGGGAGCAGTTTCACCTCACCATCGCGGCATTTTGACCAACCCCTTCATTGCTGTAAGTTTTATAGGGTCTTAAACGTGTCCAACATCGCATAATACACAGTATCAACGGCTGTATAGCGCCCTCCAAAAGGCAGAACGTGCATACATTCAAGTAACAAGTGAGGCGCTAGAAATTGCCTGAAATATAATATTAATGCTTACGGCTGAATTGTTATAATCTTTAGGAAATTCGTAAGAACAAAAAGTTTATTTATATTATCCTGCATTTGCATGTATAGTAGGTATATCGTTTCTTTAACGTCGGTCAATTTCAGTTCCAGTTTCACCTCACTGACTTGTAAACTATGCCGAATCTCGTTCTTTCTGTAAGGGGAGTGGGGATATGTAACGGGCCCAACATTGCATTGTACACGGGACCGACAGCTTAACGCCCCCTCCGAAGAGCGGTACGCGTAGACATTTAACTTGCTCAAACACAATGCTACAGCCTCGGGTGATGTTAATTTACAATATGTGCTGAAAAATACATTGACATTTCTACTGGGAATTGAACTAGGAACCCTTGGGTTCAAAGACACACGTTCTCAGCCCTAAACCCTTAAACCATCAAGCCTGATTCATTAATTTTTTTGAGTTATCGGTGTGATATATATATATATATATATATATATATATATATATATATATATATATATATATATATATATATATATATCAAAACACAGCTTTTCAAACTACTAATTTATTATTACCAACTATTTTCCAACACCAGTGCCAACTAAAATATATCTCTTCTTACTATTATTAAATGTCCATAGAACTATATTCCACTATCGCCTTCTATGATCGCTCCCTATATACCAACACTTACTGTTAACTCGCTTTATACTCTATGATCAGTTTCACACCACCTTATTCAATACTGAACTAACTAACTCTGCGCACCGCTCGTCTATTTATATCTGTCTATAGACATTCTAGATCTTCTACACTATTCTACACCTGCCACTTCTGGTCTCTTCTAGAAATATCGTTCGAGAGTGTTCGCTGTTACCAACACACTACCATAGAAGTAACAAAGTACCTAAACTTAATTCTCATAGACAAATGTGGACCTGAATTCGGTCTAGTGGATGGTTTTCCTTCTCGTCAATATGTCGGGGCTTCCTTCAAGCGAAGTTCTTAGGTGGTACTGGTTATTCCGTGTAGTTTCTGTTGTTCTGATGTTTTTACTTGCACAAATATCTCGGCGGTCCCTATTCATCCTTTCGATATCGGCTCTGTTCCAACAAATGTGTTTGCTGGGCTTTTACTGGGTTGGTTTCACATTTACGTGGTCTTTGCACCCTTCGTCTTGTATTTCTCTCGCACCTTCTTCTCCACTTGCTTCTGGCTGGGTAACTGGGTCTTTCTCTCACATCTCTCTTCACTGGAATGGCACTTGCACGGCAGGCGTTGCTATTTTCCTTTATGGTGATTTTCCGCAATACCAGGTTATTGCCAGGCGACCTTATTATTTCTTCACCGCCGATAGTCAGGATGTTAGTGCCAAGATCAAGTTTAGCGCACTAACCTTGAAGTATGTCCAAACCAATTATAATCGTGTCTGATATGACGGCGACTATGGCTTTCTGCTTTGTGTTCCATGTCCCAATTTGCAGCTCGACGTCAGTTTCGCCAAATACCTGGATCCGATCACCACCGGCTGCATTTACTCTTGGAACCATGTCGCGGCGAATAATCGTCCTAGGCGCGCCTGTGTCGACCACCATCTGGGTCTTATTACCGCTTACGTATCCGTCTACGACGAGAGCGCTGCCAGAATCGCTAAACTGAGAAATGGTTACCGGCCTTAGAGCTCAACATTCGCCTCTTATATGTCCCACCTTGCCGCAGTTCCAGCAGCTCAAGACATAAATATATAAAAGAAAAAAGAAAAAGAATCAGACAACACAATAAACTCCCTAGACTTAACACTAATCAGAAAAGAAAACCAGATTGAATACAAAATATACGGAAAACCTACACAGACAGACATCACTATACCTAAACACTCAATACACCCCCACACACACACACAAAATGGCCGCATACACATACTTAATAAACAGAATGCTAAATGTGCCACTCCATAATGACTAACGAGAAAAGGAATACAAAATTATAGTACAATTAGCGCAAAGAAATGGATACAACAAGAAAACAATAGAAAAGGTAGTAAAAGAAATCAAAAACAAACAAATCAACAAAACCGAAAACAAAGCACCATGAACAAACACAAAATACACAACATTCACTTATAACCACCACATCAAAAAAATAACACAAACACTCAAACAATATGACTTAAAAATGAGGTAGAAAACCAATAACAAAATAAATAAAAAACAAGAATACCACCAACATGAATTAAACGGAATATATCAAATAGAATGTAACACATGTAATAAAAAATATATAGGAATGACAAAAAATCAATAGAAACAAGATTCAAGGAACATAGAACAGCATTAGATAAAATCCACATACCTAGCTACAAATCAAACGTAGCTACACACATTCACGACAGAAAACACCAAAAACCAGACATCACCCAATTACAACTAATGAAACATGTTAAAGACCACAAAAAAATGGAAATCTGGGAACAATATTACATTCAACAAACAAACAATAAGAAACAATTAATGTCAGAACAAATCCAAGTACAAACATTTAAACAAAACTTAATAAAGGCCATACAAATAGACAAATTATGAAACCAGAATAATCAAAACACGCAGACGTCACGTACAATTTCAGCCATAGACCACACAGGAACGATCATAATCAGTAGCGTGCTGATGATGAACCAGGACGCGAAACTGCAGTCCAGGTAAATAAATAAAAAATCACAAAAAGTACCGCAAACAAAGTATATATAGATATATATATATATATATATATATATATATATATATATATATATATATATATATATATATATATATATATATATATATATATATATTTATTTATTTATTTATTTATTTATTTATTTATTTATTTATGTGTGTGTAAATATATAAAAATTGAAACTCACCCCGGATATGGGTTCTAGGGGTCCTAGTTCACGGACATTGAAAAAAACATTCAAAATTCAACAGTCGTGATCACCTCATTAGTGAAAGTTTTCTACGAAAATTCACTTAAAGATGTATGAATTCGGCACATTCGCCTATGTAGAGTTTATTAATTGACCACTTTACGAGATATGCCGACAAAAAGCGTGAGAATGAAGATAACGGAATTCGAATAGAGTGAATTTTCAGTAAATAAGCAGTGAAAGTTTGGTTGTTTTAACCACTCTCAAGCATCTAGGCCGAGTACCTGCTCTGAATATAAACTCAGTTGTACCCGTAAAACGTTTAAAATTCATTCACTGATGATACAAAGTTGGTTAGTGAAACGACCGTCAAGTTTTTTTTTAAATATGTTACGGTGATTTGGGTTTTCCATATCACCTTGTATTTATGAAACCTAAATAATAATTTTTTCTTTCATGATATTTAACTGACCTAACCGCAGGATATGTTATTATTTCATTGTCAATAACCTTGTCGAAGGAATAATGTTTATAATTTGTAATTTTAATAATAAATACAGAAATAGGGAGCACTAGAAAACTTAATGTTCAGTTCTATAAAAATGACATCGACCAATTACAAACACCTCATTACCAACTAATTTTCTAAATTGTTAGTTTCGCTTAGTAAAAATACAAACACGAATACTGGTTCTAACTTGCCACTAGAAAATTTATATAGGCAGTGTTGCCATATATTTTCAGTAGTAAAATTATCTCGTTAAATGACTAAAAATGACAATCCGAAATTTCTTCTACGAAAATTCAAAAATAACTAAGTATAGTTATAGTTTTATCGGAGCAGTACTATGTTTGGTTAATAATCGCAAATACTTGCCGTATGATTAAAGAAGAAACAGAATACATATGTACGAGGTAAGTGCCAAAAGTTCCCGGCCTGAGATAGATCCAGGGCATCGCAGCCTGTCAAAATTTGGTAAGACATTGGTTCAAGTCTTATTAGCCTTGAAAAAACAAAAATGGATTTTATATCAATTACTTTTCTTATAACTGAGACTTGTACATAATGTCAAAAGTCACGAGAATTTACTACAGCTCTGTTATTAAATACCTTACTCGAGAAGGTCTTCCACCTGAAAGCATCAAAGATCAGCTGAAAGGCATGTACGGGGAAAATTCTCCGTCCTATTCTGTAGAAAAAGATTGGTCAAAACGGTTTCGAATTGGGCAGGAATCTTTGATAGTGTGACATAGTATAATACGAAATCAGGTGATATTTAGTTACCAAAATTTTATCTTTTATTGTCTGTATTTTATTAAGAATAAATCACTTCAGTTTGATACTTCGGTCTTTTCGCTGCTACCCAAAAATACATATTATTGATAGAGTAAATTGTAATTGCTCCACTTAGAAGAAACGTTACACTGGCGACGAGGATAAAGTTGTAATATCTTACAATTTTATTTAACCAAGTTTACAATTAGTAGACTCAAAATGTCGATTGTTAAAATTAGTGACTCTAAATTCAATGAAGATAAATGGTGCAGGTACATTGCATGGGTACAACAATATTTCACAACCAACGACGTGAAACCAGAAAAAGAGACAGCTATTCTCCTCACAGTGATGGTCAGAGAGGCTTTTGAATTAATCACGGACTTGTGTAGCCCGGCCAAACCGGAAGAAAATCTTTCACCAATTGAGTGACCCAATAAAGAGCCACTTGCACCCAAGACCATCCGAGATAGCTTAAAGATATAAGTTTCGACAGCAGAAGCAAGAAGCAGAGTCAATAGCAGAGTTTGTGGCCACACTGAAGAAGCTGGCCAAAAATTGTGACTTTTTAGACACCTTAGAGGAAAACCTCAGAGGTTAATTGGTATATCGCTTGAAAAACGATGCTATTCGACAACGGTTGTTTATCGAGAAGAATTTGACGTACTCCACGGCCTATGATATAGCGACTAACATGGAGTATACCAACATCAACAGCGAATTAATTGAAGGTAAAAATTTGCACAAAATAAAATTAGGGCACTTTCAGAAATGGAAGCTAACACATCAAAGTGTCAATGTGACCAGAAGGACCAGCTCGACCAGCAACAGACAAAAGGCGTGAGGTCATTGCGGTAAAAGTAATCATGAGGAACGTAGTTTTTACTTCAAAAAGACTATTTGTTGGTTACTTACTTTCCTCGCATCGCAACACACGGCTCAAATTCCTTGCATCTCCTTCTTACTACAAAACTTGAGTGCTATAAGACATCAGTCACCGCCCCCCTTGGTCGCTTAGACCACGGCATGGTCACTGCTTCCTGCGCAATGCAATCCGAGGTCACACAGTCACCACACCCACGTATCCTTTGGCACTACAACTCCGAGAACTGGGACGAAATGCGGGATTACTTTTCGAAATCTCAATTGGCACCAACATGTTACATCAATTGCAGAAGCGGCTGCTAAGAAATTAGATTTCCTCTTCCAAGATCGCAAATACTTTTTACCAGCTAATCTCTATACCTTATATACTTCACAAATAAGGCCAAATCTCGAATATTGCTCCCACATCTGGGAGCTGCCGCTTCTACATTCGCTATCCTGGACTCCATTCAGAAGAGAGTTATACGTCTCATCGGTGACCCTACCCTCACCCAAAAGGCTGCCATCCCTTGCCCACCGACGTGCCGTTGGTGACCTCTCTCTCTTTTATAGATATCTGCACGGCCACTGCTCAGAGGAGCTTTCTTCCATAGTTCCCCCACCTGCTGCTCCCAACAGATCTACCAGGGGAACAGAGCGAATGCACCCTTTTACTGTCCAGGTCACCAGACATAGAACATCTTGTTATGCCCGCCCTTTTGTCCCGAGGACTTCCAAGTTGTGGAATTCCTTGCCGGCATATGTTTTTCCTTCTCCTCCGAACCTCCAAACCTTCAAGTCCAGAATTAACAAGTTGCCTCTTTCCTCCTTGTCGACCCCCACTGTACGATAGTATTTAGGCTGTAAGCCCTCGTGGTGTGTTGTTGAAATATATATTAAAAAAACCTAACCTAATCTAACCAGGACGAGAAATGTTGGTGCTTACCTCGTAACTGCTTACAATCTTTGTCGAACAAAATTAAGATATTGTTTTTAATCTCGGTGTAATCATATTAATTACTACAATGTAAACATTTTAGAACACTGTATGATGTAACAAGAGCATGATAATCATGAGCTCTATTTTGCCCTCCTTGTAAACCTGTTAAGACAACTGGCAGAATAATATCGTTTTATGAAATATATGAACATTTGTCGCGAATCAAAATACAGTATGTATCATCGATGCGAGTGATGTGGGAAGGGCAGAACACAGGAACACAGAACTAACAGAGAAAGAATCAGACAATAAATCAGAGAAGAACAGTTTTATTGCTTTTGAATGGAAGCGCGGTTAGCGCAGGTTATCTAATATTGAAGGCCCTCTTATGAATTCTCCGGGAGTAGATTATGAAAGAACTTTTTACACTCTGTGTCCGACTGCGGTCAGCGGCCACAAAAATGTCTTGCATAATATAAGAAATGTATACCTAAAAAACCTGCCTATTAACAATATTAATCACAACTTAAACGTAAAAATTAAAAGCATGGACGCAGAAATTGCGTTATGGTAGTGAATTTTCATAAAAATATGTTTAATGGCAAATATGTGTTTTTTAAATAAACGGCAACCTTATTTAATCAAAATAACTTTATTGTTTGAAAAAGTACAATAATATTCCGAAAATAAACTTTAAATGTTCCCGCATAAACGGGTCCGATTTTGCTGGCCAACGAACCTCTTCAAGCTATTTACACACCTGCTAAAATATAATTATCCACAGCAATAATTGGCGAGTTGCATGGCTACTTGAGCTCTGCCTTGTTGTTCGTTTCCCGGGATACTACTTATATGGAAAATTGAAACGTCAATTTTATTTGTCACGAACGGCAAGCTTCTGCATTTAAAAATGTTAACAACAGAACAAAAAGTGTTTATTGTGCAGTGCTATGGTTTGGGTGAAGAACATTCTTATCAGGGAGTGATAAGAAACTTCCTTAAACGCTGGCCAAATTATTCGGTTTCCGCTAATGGTGTAAAAAAAGTTGTTACAAAATTTATGCGTACTGGGAGTGTTTTAAATGTTAAGAAGACAAAATCCGACCTAAATGAAGAAGACAATGCTGGAGCTGCATTACCTATGTATTCTGTTAGGCGTTTTCCGAAATTATCATTAAGAAGAAGGGCATTAGAAATTGGCAATATTAGCAAATCACATCTGCAACAAATTTATCGTACCAACAAGGTGAAACCTTTCAAAGCAAAACTTATACACACTTTGGAAGAAAATGACGAGTCAAAACGATTAGATTTTTGTTTATGGTACCGCGAGCAATATCTACAAAATCACAATTTTGGCAGAAGTATTATTTTTTCGGACGAATCCACTTTCACCACTAATGGGGTGGTAAATTCCCAAAATTCACGGCATTGGTCTATGGAGAATCCAAATTATAGAGTTAATTGCAGAAGACAATGCCATAGAAATGTGTGGTGTGCTGTTTCTTACACTGGGATAATTGGGCCATATTTTTTTGAGCGGAATATGAACCAGTACAGTTATCTGGAAATGCTGAAAAATATTCTTCAAGACCATTTGCATAACATGTCACTAGAAGATAGACAAACAGCATACTTTCAGCATGACGGCCACCCAGCACATGCAACAGGAATCGTTCGAGAATGGTTAGATCGCGAATTTCCTTGGTCGATATGGGCCAATACCTTGGTCTTCCAGAAGTCCCGATCTTACCTTAATGGACTTTTATTTATGGGGCTATCTCAAAGAGAAAGTCTACACGGCTCCATTAAACAACGATCTTGATTTGTTGAAACTGAGTTTGAGAGAAGCAATTAACGGTATTCCAATTCAACATATTCAAAATGCCTATAAAGCATTTACTAAACTGGCTGAGTTATGTGTATCTGTTGGTGGCAGCACATTTGAATAATTTCTTTATTTTTCGTTGTTCGTTTTGATTTTTGTTAGCAATAAGCGTTTTGTATTTTACTAATAAATTATTATTTAACATTGCATGGTTACTTATTTTGCGCACCTGCGTTCAGAAAACCACAGGTAAAAATCTCCATGTTGATAGGGAAAAAATGTTAATAATTTACTTGAAAACTCAAAGTAGGCTGATCTGGCTGAAAATTAAGAGCCTGTCATAAATTTTCATTCCAAACAAGTTTTGTTAATAGCTTTGTGCGGTGTCTTTATAAACGAAGGTAGTTTACTCTTAACACATTTAATTAAATCAGTTCTAAACCAGCCTGTATATTAATTAATTTTGTTCATTTCCTCAACATCTTAGTTTAAGACAAAGCAGGAGCGATTCCCAGAATATCATAATCTAATTCAAAAAAAATTTCTCACTTATACCTTACCCACACTCAATCCGTGGACACACACACACACATATATATATATATATATATATATATATATATATATATATATATATATATATATATATATATATATATATATATATATATTGTGACGAGGCCTTGGCTTGCAGACCGTTTTTCGGTGACCAGGATTGACGGTTACTATCGGAGAATCTCGGGCGCCAGATTTTTAAAGGGTTTACTCCCTGTTGAGGATGTCTGCGACCTCTTCACTGAACTCTGACCGATATACCGATCAAAGTACCTGGGTAACTTTGTGGAGAAGGGTTCGGTAGCCTTTAGGTAATATAGGCTAAATTTTGTGACCCCCGAGGGAGCGGGCTTTAATCGCTGACTCGGCGTGATCCGACCACTTCTGTTTTAACGAAAGGTGTAACAGATTTTGTATGTTAAGGGGTTGGATAATAATTAATCGAGATCTTTAATTTACCCAACCCTATATTACAGATTTGAAACTATTTACAAAATATATATATACAGAACAATATTTACAAAATATGTACAAATAAAATATGCGGATACTAACATCAATCGGAACGTGGACCTCGCTAAAGCGATAAAGCTTAGTGCATGACGAAGCGTACGGATTCGGTCAGGTATATATGACACGGACGGTATTTCACTCCAGGCAGGATACGGCAGGCGGGCAACATACAGCGATAGACCACATCAGACTACTAGCTATAACTTCTACGTAGAAGCAGGGGACAGCGGAGACGAAAAAGTGCAGACGGGAGAGACGGGATGACAGTTCCCGGAGGCCTATGCGGACTGTGAATTCTCAGCAACTCCGCTAGGGTCAAATCGGGACGAAAACATCTTGATTACTTTAGCGAGCTGTGAATCCTCAGCGTCCTCACCAAAATAACACAAGACCTTATACTGTATGGGGCGGAAAGTCGGGAGCCAGATGAAGTGTACAGGGCTAATTGGAAAGGAAAGTATCACTTGGAGTGACCTAGATAGGCTGTGAATCCTCAGCGTCCCTATCGGGATCAAACCAAGATGAATATATCTCGATTATTTATGTGAGCTGTGAATCCTCAGCATCCTCACAAAAATAATACAAGACAATCTAACATACGGGAATTGTCCATAGGGATGGCGGCAGGTCAGGAAAAGCAGAAATAATTCACTTGAGGAGATTTGGACTGAGAAGCGTGATGATTTAAAAGTATGAAAATTCGCTACAAAATATGAATTACTTAAAACAGATAATTCTCACCTATAACAATATTTTCGGATACGGAAATCGACCAACAAGGTGCGCTCGGACGACAAACGGAAACGGAATCGGTGCGGACTCGTGGCGACTTAATAACTTAACAGCTGAATTAACAATACTGCCTGTGCCCCGTGTTGCTTCTCCTTTTATATGAATTTCACAGCCAGCCCAAAAACTCTACCATGCTTGGAATTTTATCACCTTATCACAACCGGATAAGATAATAAGTATGAAATACCTGTTTAATTAAATATAAATCGCCTTAAAATATTTCATGGTTGAAATATTTTAGCAAATATTTATATAGTTTGTATTTAATTATTTTCTATTTAATTAATTACTTACTTAGTAGTTAGGCATTTTGTACCACAGACTGATAGAAAATAATACTTCATCACAATATATATATATATATATATATATATATATATATATATATATATATATATATATATATATATATATATATATATATATTATATGGAAGCAGCAATTTACAATTGTTTCATTAAAATTCATTCCTAGAAAATATCTCGCTTTCACTCCACGGAAATAAAAATTAGCCAAAAAAAAAAGTATTGCTGCGGACCTAAATCGATTTTCAATCTTGTTTTTTTTTCCGTTTCTCTATTCATAACCCAACTTAGGAAACTCTTTGCTTGGTTATTACATGATAAAGTTTTGGATGTCCAGTTCAATATCTGGCATATCCCCTCGTGGTCTAGTAGCTGGCCTGTAACACATGTGAGTTACACGACTTGAATATATCACCTTCCAAAAGGGCTTTTTCACAGTCTATCTCTAAATTCACACCCTGCATTTCGCGTCGGACTGTCCGATATTAGATATTGTCTGCATGAAGCAGCTCTGTGGAAACAGAGCTGAAATACACACCACCTGATGTTCCAGAACGTACATATTTTATAAGTTTCCTTTCTGACTTATCGGGCATTCATTGTACTAGTTGCCGTAGAAGCTTAAAGTGATCAGTGTTGAAATTATGGAGTAAAGATGTGATAACTAGATTAGAGGAAGTTTAAAACTCTGGACGCAGCAAGTGCAGTGAATTTTTATAAAAATGTTTTTAATTACAAATATATCGCTCTAATGCGAGCAGGCATCATTTGGTTACCGATATAACCTATATAGTAGGAACAGTGTATCATATTTTATCAAAATAATTATTTGAAAATGTACAAAACTTTTCGGAAAATAAACTTTAAATGTTTCTGAGGAAACTGGTCCCCTAGCCAATGAACCTTAGGTTAATAGCAAATTGAGTTATTGAAGTTTGAAACATTTAATGAAAATTCGCAACCAAAACGCCCTTGCTGCGTTCATACAAAAATTTTCCGAAAATACAGTTAAATGTTGGTTTCCTAACCAACAAAACTTACGTTAATAGCAAATGAGTTATTGAAATTTGGAGGATTTAATGAAAATTTGCTACCAAAACGCACTTACTGTGTCTAGATTTTTTTCTTACAAACATGCATCATATTTCGATAAAAAATGCAAAAATGCAGTAACGAATTTGTTCTACGAGCTAAAAATTATAGACCGTTAAACCATTAACTTCACTAAAGCTACAGCGAAAGCATCAACTTAACTAAACCGACAGCCAAAGTATCAGAGAAAGGGTCTATTTTAAATGAATTTTCTGGGAATATTTTAGTAAAATGAAGGACAATGACGATTGAAAGTAAGACTTCAGCGTTTGTAAAACATTCTTCTTGAGACATTTTCCTTCCATAGCACATATTAGTTTCAGGTTCATTGCCTAAATATTACCAATTTTAACGTTTAAAATCGCGATTTTGACGTTTTGAGAAGCCAATTTTTTTTTTGAATGCATGTAACTTTTTTGTCCTTTAACCTACTGAGCTAAATTTTGGTAGGTAACTTGCCTATAGCGATATAAACCCGCGTATGAAATTTGGTTTCCCTTACTTTGTTAGTTTTTGAGATATGAATTTTTTTCAATTTTTTTCGAATGAAAACAAAATTTTCCGGGAAAACCTTGGCGGATTTTCCTGGCCAACGAACTTTGGTTGCCCTTACTTTGTTAATTTTGGAGATATAATTTTTTTTGAAAGAAAACACAAACTTTTCCGGGAAAACCTCGACGGATTATCCTGGCTAACGAACTTATCCAAGCCACTTGCGAAAGGAAGGTGCTCACCAATTTTGACGTTTAAAATCGCGATTTTGACGTTTTGAGGAAAACCCAAATTTATTTTTCTTTGAATGCCTGTAACTTTTTTGTCCTTTAACCTACAGAGCTATATTTTGCCCTTACTTTGTTAATTTTTTTCAATTTTTTTCACAAAATTTTCCGGGAAAACCTTGGCGGATTTTCCTGGCTAACGAACTTATCCAAGCCACTTTCAAAAGGAAGGTACTCACCAAGTTTTATCAAAATCGGTTCATTATTTTTTAAGTTATAGGTGTGACACATAAATATATATATATATATATATATATATATATATATATATATATATATATATATATATATATATATATATATATATATATATATATATATATATAAAGTCTAAAGTCTGAAACTGACCTCGGATTTGGGTTCCGGGGGTCCTAAATAGCGCTCATTTGAAAAAAAATTCAAAATTCAAAAGTCGGGATCTCCTCATTAGTGAATTTTTTTTAAAGAAAATTCACTAAAAATGTCGGGACGCAGCAAGTGCGTTATAGTAGTGAATTTTCATAAAAATTGTACACTATTACACTGTTTCTATCTTTTTACACCAAGAAAACTTTATCTTCATCTGTAATATGCAATACATTTATTAATACAGAATAATACATTAATTTGGTATTTTGACCTTCAGTATAACCGTTTTTTTAAATGCCTTTAACCTATTTTCATTTAAAACTGGAGATCTAAATTTTGGTGAGTGCTATTCGTTATAGAGGGTGGCGCATTGAAAACGAAACAGACCGATTTGCGTCCAGATAATTTTTTTTAACAAACTCTGAAACACGTCAATTTTAATATTGAGTGGGACATGTTTTGACATAAAACTCAACTTTGTCACATCAACCCCTTGAGGGTGGTTATAACAACCCTTATATTTTAAATAAGGAACATAGGCCGAGTGTTACATCATTTGAAAGCTCTTTCTTTTCTGAATTCAACACACAAATTTTTTAGGAAGTTTTATAAACTCGTTTAAAAATTATTCACAGTTCGAATTTCAAGAACGTATTTCATTCATTGTGATAAGAAATGCACCAATTAGTCAATTTTTCGTTAAAAAAACTTTAAAAAAAACCAAACGTTCAAAAATGTTTGTTCTGTTTAGTAAGTGTTCAAATTGTTGACCATCAGCTTCCATACAAAAGTACAAATTTTGTTCAAAACGAGCTCTGACATCCTGGAGCATTTGTGGAGTTATTAGACGCCATTCTTCAACAATGCGTCGTCGTAATTCTTCCAGAGACTCCGCTTCTGTTGCGTAACTTCTACTCTTTAAATGGCCACCATACAAAGAAGTCTAAAGGAGTTAAATCTCGTGATCTAGGGGGCCACTCAATAGCACTTCTACGCCAAATCCATTGTCCTGGAAACCCTCTGTACAAAAACTCCCTAACACGTTGTGAAAAATGCGGAGGAGCTCCATCTTGTTGAAACACTAATTGATTTTCTTGATAGCGATCATCATTTTCAACAATGTCAATTAGTAGAGGGTATACGATATGTTCTAGTAACTCCAAATACGTTCCGCGACTCAAATTGCCATCAAGAAAAATTGGTCCGATTAAACGGTCTCCAAAAATGCCAGTCCAGACATTCAATTTCTGTGAAGTTTGAGTGTGGACTTGGTGAAAATTTCTTAGATTATTATCTGTAGAGTTTAATAAAAACGTACACTCGTCTGAAAAACAGATATTGAACATAAACTTCCAGTTATCAGCTATTCGTGGTGGTGGTGGTGGTAAAAAAGATGGTATGGCCTCGACGGAATTGTCATTAGCCACAGATTTTTTAACTTCTCGTTTGAGATTTGTATTTTTTCCTTTATTATGTCTGTTATATTTAATAACGTAAATACAATCTCAGCATGTACACACTTAATTACGCATACCTACACACAAATGCACGTATATATTTTTAAATAATTAAAGTTTAACATTTCCCTTTACACTAAGTTTGTAAATACACACATATATATACTTACATATATACACATATTTATTATAAATAAGAAATATTTTTTTTCCTTTTTTTTTGTATTTGTTGTTTTTCTTTTTTTTGTTTTTTTAATTTGTTTTTTGTTTTTTTTTATTGATGTTTTTTTGTTGTTTTTTTGTTTCTTTTTTTTTCAATTTATATAAGGATTAACAGGGACACTTTAACGCCTAGGGGCCCTTCAAGGCATCACAGACAAACAGACTGGACCTCGGAGAGGAGGGATCCACATAAAGGAAAGACAGTAGGACCCTTAATCTAATTAACAGTTTTGTTATAAATGTATGCATGATGTTCTATTATAATAATAAATCTATTTGTCTACAGAATCTATACAACAATAGGAATACATTTTTATCATGAAAACTAAGCAAGTATGTTACATTTGCCGGGAATTTAATATTAACTGTTGTTTTTAAAGAATTCATAAGATTAGTTCGTTGGGAATTGAATCTGCAACATGAAAATACTACGTGATCCAAGTCGCAGATAGACGTTCCATCGCAGTTGCAAAATGGAGAGTTCTTGATGCCAATTCGGTGTAGATGAGATTTATATCTACCGTGGTTAAATCTCATTCTAATTATCGTGGTTAAGATTTTTCTTGGGAAATGGAGTTCTTTTATTTGATTTCCTGATGGCAATTGTGGGTAGAGCAAGCTATATATGTTGCTTGATTTTTGGACATAAAGTTTCCATTCTTTTTCCCATAAAGCTCTTATATATTGTCTAATTTCTGGGTAGAAGTCAGTAAACGGGATATCTATTTCTTGCGATGATGTCAGCTATTCGTGCAGTCATAACTTCACAAAACTCCAGCAGCCGATCAAAATCGTCTCCATTCAGTTGTTGTACAAGATTAATTTTATACGGGTGAAATTTATGATGCTTCAATATTCTCTGAATAGTTCTTCTTTTGATATTTGAAACAGTGGCCAATTTTCTCGTGCTCAAAGTTGGGTCTGCAGCAACTTGTCCTAAAACTTCAATCTCAGTAGTCTCATTTCTAACCGGAAATTCACGTTCAGGATCCCGGTTTTTGTTGGCTACTAAACCACTTTGTCGAAGCTTTGCAACTAACTCCAAAATGTATTTTCTGTTAACATGTCTGTTCGGATGTCGTTCATTAAACAGATTTGCGGTACGGTAGCACAGTCATCGTTTTTGAAAAAAAGAGTAATTATTTCAACTCTTTCTTCTACAGAATACACCATTGTGAAATTAATTTTTGGTAGTACTATCAAGCATCAAACCGACCGATAAACTGAAATAGTAAACCGCATTTCTCCCATTCCGATAAGAAATGTTCTGATAGTCAATTTTTTTTGTTTACAAACCAACAAAAAATTGACTATCAGCACAATTATTATCGGAATGAGTGAAATGCGTTTTTGTATCTTCAACTGTGAATAATTTTTAAACGAGTTGATAAAACTTCTAAAAAAATTAGTGTGCTGAGAAAAGAACGAGCTTTTAAATGACCCTTAAGGGGTTGATGTGACAAAGTTGAGATTTATGTCAAAACATGTCCTCCTCAATATTAAAATTGACGTGTTTCAGCGTTTCTTAAAAAAAATTCTCTGGGCGCAAATCGGTCTGTTTCGTTTTCAATGCGCCATCCTATATATGAGAAACTCGGCTACGAAATTTGGTTTAAATATTTTCGAAGATACGCAAATTTTTTGAAAGAAAGCCCAAACTTTTCCCGAAAGAACGTGTCTGATCTTCCTGGCTAACGAACTTGTCCAAGCCATTTACTTGGAAGAATTTTTTTTTAATTTGAAAACCAGGATCACCTCATTAGCGATTTTTTTCTACGAATTTCGATTAAAATACTAAAACTAAAATTATATTTAGTAATTACATAATTTTAATATGTTATTATATATAATAATTTTAATTCTAGACGAGTTGTGTACATAGTTGACCACAATCAATCAATTAATCATAATAATCGGCTCTGGTCTTAGCCTAATTTAAATTTCAAGTGCAGACAGTGTATGTTTACACTGCATTCCACTTAAACCAATCAATCATTCAGGTTCTTTCCTTTACAATGTAAATATACAATGCAAAACCAAATTCCATTGATGCTCGATCTAAAAGAACAACAGGTCACTGTACACAGGGTGATGCTTACTTACTGGACCGGAACTATCTTCTGCATTTATATACTCTCGCACAAAAACTATGTGCTGTAAAAAATATTTGAGGAAAGCATGTATCACATTTAGTATATATATATATATATATATATATATATATATATATATATATATATATATATATATATATATATATATATGTACATAGGGTGGCGCATTGAAAACGAAACAGACCGATTTGCGACCAGATACATTTTTTTAAGAAACGCTGAAATACGTCAATTTTAATATTGAGGTGGACATGTTTTGACATAAAACTCAACTTTCTCACATGAACCCCTTAAAGGTGGTGATAACAACCTTTATATTTTAAATAGGGAACATGGGTCGATTGTTACATCATTTTAAAGCTCTTTCTTTTCTGAATTCAGCACACTAACTTTTTTGGAAGTTTTATCAATTCGTTTAAAAATTATTCACAGTTGAAGATGCAAAAACGCATTTCACTCATTCCGATTAGAAATGCGCTGATAGTCAATGTTTTTGTTGGTTTGTAAACACATAATTGACTATCAGAACATTTCTTATCGGAATGAGAGAAATGCGGTTTATTATTTCAGTTTATCGGTCGGTTTGATACTTGATAGTATTATCGAAAATTAATTTCACAATGGTGTATTCTGTAAAAGAAAGAGTTAAAATAATTATTCAAAAACGATGACTGTGCCAACCGTACCGCAATTTTGTTTAATGAACGACATCCAAACCGACATGTTAACAGAAAATACATTTTGGAGTTAGTTGCAAAGTTTCGACAAAGTGGTTCAGTAGCCAACAAAAACGGGATCCTGAACGTGAATTTCCAGTTAGAAATGAGACTACTGAGATTGAAGTTTTAGGACCATTTGCTGCAGACCCAACTTTGAGCACGAGAGAATTGGCCACTGTTTCAAACATCAAAACAAGAACTATTCAGCGAATATTGAAGCATCATAAATTTCACCCGTATAAAATTAATCTTATACAACAACTGAATGGAGACGATTTTGATAGGCGGCTGGAGTTTTGTGAAGTTATGACTGCACGAATAGCTGATAACGGGAACTTTCTGTTCAATATCTGTTTTTCAGACGAGTGTACGTTTTTATTAAACTCTACAGTCAATCGTCATAATTGTCGTTAATGGGCAGATAATAATCCAAGAAATTTTCACGAAGTCCACACTTAAACTCCACAGAAATTGAATATCTGGACTGGCATTTTTGGAGACCGTTTAATCGGACCAATTTTTCTTGATGGCAATTTGAGTTGTGAAACGTATTTGAAGTTACTAGAAGATATCGTTTACCCTCTACTTATTGACATTGTTGAAAATGATCATCAATTAGTGTTTCAACTAGACGGAGCTCCTCCACATTTTTAACAACGTGTTAGGGAGTTTCTGAGCAGAGAGTTTCCAGGACAATGTATTGAGCGTAGAGGTGCTATTGAGTGGCCCCCTAGTTCACTGGATTTAACTCCTTTAGACTTTTTTGGACCATTTAAAGAGTAAAATTTACGCAACATTGTTGAAGAATGCCGTCTAATGACTTCACAAATGCTCCAGAATGTCAGAACTCGTTTTGAACAAAATTTGTACTTTTGTATGGAAGCTGGTGGTCAACAATTTGAACACTTACATAACTGAATAAACATTTTTGAACGTTTAGTTTTGTTTTTTAGTTTTTTTAATGAAAAATTGCCTAATAAGTGCATTTCTTGTTACAATGAATGAAATACGTTCTTGCAACTCGAACTGTGAATAATTTTTAAACGAGTTTATAAAACTTCCAAAAAATTAAGGGTGCTGAATTCATAAAAGAAAGAGCTTTCAAATGATGTAACACTCGATCCATGTTCCCTGTTTAAAATATAAGGGTTGTTATCACCACTCTTAAGGGGTTGATGTGACAAAGTTGAGTTTTATGTCAAAACATGTCCCTCTCAATATTAAATTCGACTTGTTTCAGCGTTTCTTAAAAAAAATTCTCTGGACGCAAATTGGTCTGTTTCGTTTTCAATGCCCGCCCTGTATATATATATATATATATATATATATATATATATATATATATATATATATATATATATATATATATATATATATATATATATAATTCAAGTCTTTTATAGAGTTTCCATTTTTAACAATTTTAAAGATCTAAACTTTTTGTATAATTACAAGTGTGCTGGTAATTTTATTGTTTCTTTTTATTATCGTAACCCTGATGAAGTGGTCAAGAAAGTGCGAAAGCTAGGCTTGTGAAACAATAAAGAGTATTTTTTAGTGAACAGTCGTGTAAATATCTGAAGTCGCAATTACTCACCATTTTGTTTGCAAACGTAGTCGAAGATGACTTCCACCAATATATATATATATATATATATATATATATATATATATATATATATATATATATATATATATATATATAACATATAAAAATTAAAATTTAAAAGACGCGATCTCCTCATTAGTGATTTTTTTTTAGGTAAATTCACTTAAAGTGATACATTGTTTTGACCTCCAGTATATCATTTATACCAAGTGTCAAGAGAAAACTAAGACCATTGTGGATATCTACAGTATTTTTTTCCATAGGATCGTCTTGAGGTGAGGAAGCTCTCTGGATGTAACGATGTTCAGTGGTAAACCGCAACTCCAGCCATCTAGAAGAAGAATAAAGAGTGAAAAGTGAAGAACGGAGAAAAAAGAGAGAGGTGTATATCATTATGTGATCGGGTGCGCACATACACACACACACACACACATACACACTTCCCGCCTTTAATGAGCTACGTGCGTTCGTCAAAGATAAAAACAGCAATCGTCACGCTCCAATAGATATTCAATCGCTTCTGCTTCGGCTTCTGAAGATGCTGAAAATATTACATGCCTATATAAGTGTTCTGCAACCAAATAATTATTATAAGAATGGTAATTGTAATGTTATTGATAATAATAACAGCACTAGTTGAAATCGGTACCCAACGATCAGTGCCGTGCAAAGTAATGTACTTTTTACCTGAATATTGGTTGTTTTTTCAACAACATACCACGAGGGCTCACAGCCTAAATACTATCGTACCGTGGGTGTTGACAAGGAGGAAAGAGGCAACTTGTTAATTCTGGACTTGAAGGTTTGTAGGTTCGGAGGAGAAGGAAAAACATGTGCCGGCAAGGAATTCCACAACTTGGAAGTCCTCGGGCAAAAGCGCGGGCATAACAAGACGTTCTATGTCTGGTGACCTGGACAGTAAAAGGGTGCATTCGCTCGGTTCCCTTGTAGATCTGTTGGGGGCAGCAGGTGGAGGAACTATGGGAGAAAGCTCCTCTGAGCAGTGCCCGTGCAGATAATTATAAAAGGGAGAGAAGTCACCAACGGCACGTCGGTGGGCAAGAGATGCCAGCCTTTGGGTGAGGGTAGGGTCTCCGATGGGACGTATAGCTCTCTTCTGAATGGAGTCCAGGATAGCGAGTGTAGATGCGGCAGCGGCACCCGAGATGTGGAAGCAGTATTCGAGGTTTGGCCTTATTTGTTAAGCATATAAGGTATAGAGATTAGCTGGTGAAAAGTATTTGCGAGTCCGGAAGAGGAAACCTAATTTCTTAGCAGCCGCTTCTGCAATTAATGTGACATATTGGTGCCAATTGAGATTTCGATCCACAGAAATGCCAACAAGTGAAAAGGACTCATTACTTTGAATAACTTGGTTGTTCATTGTGATGGGTCTAGGGCTGGTGTATCTCTTATGAGAAAGAAAGCAAGACTGTGATTTGGTGGGATTGAATTGTACAAGATTTCTACTTCCCCAGTCTAATATTTTTTGGAGATCCACGGAGACAGAACCCTCCATGAGTTTGTGATCCTCATCTAATTGGGCTAAAGAGACAGGCTTATAATATTGTATATTTGAGTGTAGGGTGCTGTCGTCCGCGTAACTGTGAACTGGGTTGGATGTGCTAGAGAGGAGGCCATTGATGTGGAGAAGAAACAAAGTAGGGGCTAAAGCTGAACCTTGAGGGACCCCTGCATTAATTGGATACAGTTTAGAGGAATGTCCAGCCACGACAACAGAAATGCTCTGGTTGGAGAGGAAATTTGCTGTCCAGGTACAGAGTTTTGGTGGTTTTTGTCAAAAAATTACTTATGATTTTTTTTTCTGCACCTAACACCTCGGTGTTAGGTGCAGGTTTCACATTAGGATGCTTTCAAATGCATTTTCCGTCGTAACAAGTGTGTTAAAGTAGCCCCAGCCAACGGGGTAACTTCGACATCCCCTTATTATTTATTTTTTTCAAAAACTATTAGATTAAAGCAATTTGGAGATCACCAATCGGTTCAGAGCGCCCGATTTCTTATATTCTCGTTTATTTCACAAAATTATGTTAATAAATTGTCGCGTAATATTCAAAAATGTCTTGAAAAGGTGTGTCAAAGTTTGACGGTAAAAAGGTAAAGGTAAGATGCTTACTGGCAATTAGGCCATCATACCCTTTTTGCTCATCTAAACTAACCAACCCTCCACCTTGAGCTCAACGACGACAGTGATTTGAAAAATCATCCGCCGCCGGTGAGTCTCGAACCGTCGACCCCCGAGTCCGTATTGGAAAGTCATCGACTTTCCCGCACGGCCACGCAGACGCTAAGTTTGAAGTTTGACGGTCGTATCCATAAAACAGTGAACCACCTATATATAGATCACTGTCATAAAGTAAATATATATATATATATATATATATATATATATATATATATATATATATATATATATATATATATATATATATATATATTCGGAAAGGTTTCCGCGGTCATTAGTGTGAGATATACTTGGTTCTGGGGGTGAACCGCGTCCATAACTTAGGTCTTAAAGCTCTTTTCCTTTCTCATTTCCTTAACCACCTGAAAATGGCTCCAAAGCAGGAGTCGGACTATATATATATATATATATATATATATATATATATATATATATATATATATATATATATATATATATATATAGTCACAGCGAACACTTTGGAATGACGAGCGGTGCGCAGAGTAAGTTAGTTCAGTATTGAATAAGGTGGTGTGAAAGTGATCATAGAGTATAAAGCGAGTTAACAGTAAGTGTTGGTATATAGGAAGCGATCATAGAAGGCGATAGTGGAATATAGTTCTATGGACATTTAATAATAGTAAAAAGAGATACATTTTAGTTGGCACTAGAAAATAGTGGGTAATAATAAATTAATAGTTTGAAAAGCTGTGTTTTGTTAGTAAACAAATCCAGAACCCCGTAGAACGTAACAATATATATATATATATATATATATATATATATATATATATATATATATATATATATATATATATATATATATATATATATATATTAATGATAAACATAAGCAATCGAGCTTGAATTATTGACCTGAATCCGTCTCTGAACGCGTCATGATGAAAATTAAATACAGGCAGGTTTCATTACCGTCTTCTGAGAGATGAAACTGAACCACATACAACCCGAGTGTAGAACACTATTAACACAAAAAGCTGGATATAATTTAAAATAGGTGTATATTCTTTAATATAGTAATCAATCTTATTGTTCTCGGAAAGTAATTTATCTACAGGTCGAAATAAATCAGCTGTAACAGGATGAAATCGCCTTTTCATTCAAAAAATAATTCGACAATGAACAATCACTTTTTATAATTGATTACTGTACTAGATGGTCTCGGACCGTGTCCTATGCTAGATACGTGAGGTTTGATACATGCAATTAAAAAATATAATATCTATACATAGCTATAGGTATACATAAAAGATTAAAGAATATTTAAAAATATTGTGTTACTTGCAAAAAGGAAAAGAGTATTTAATTAACTCTAAACTAAAAGAAAACTGTGAAATCTACTCGCCTGTATTTTCTAATATTTATTATTGGGTCAGCCCAACATTTCCACCAGGCTGTACATAGCTTTTTACCAAATTTTAAAAGAACTTATGCTATTCCGTTACTGTAACTAAATTTCATATCAAATTGACCTTTTTCTTGGGAATGAAGTTTTTTACAGAACCCGAAAAAATAGTTTAGATGGATCCAGCAAGTGCGTTATGGTGGCGAATTTTCATATATACAGTGTGTCCACGAATTGAGTGTGGGTAATGTATAAGTGACAAAAAACTTTTGAATTAGATTATGATATTCTGGGAATCGCTCCTGCTTTGTCCTAAACTAAGATGTTGAGGAAATGAACAAAATCAATTAATATACAGGGTGGTTGAGAACTGATTTAATTAAATGTATTAAGAGTAAACTACCTTCGTTTATAAAGATACCGCAAAAAGTTATTAACAAAACTTATTTAGAATTAAAATTCATGAAAGGCTCTCAATTTTCAGCCAGATCAGCCTACTTTGAATTTTCGAGTAAATTATTAACATTTTAGTGAATTTTCTTAGAAAAAATTCACTTATGAGGAGATCTCGACTTTTGAATTTTGAAAAAATTTCTTCAAATGAGCGCGATCTAGGACCCCTAGAACCCATATCCGGGGTCAGTTTCAATTTTTATATGTTATATATATATATATATATATATATATATATATATATATATATATATATATATATATATATATATATATATATATATATATATATATATATATATATATATATATATATATATATATATATATATATATATGTATCACACATCACACCGATAACTCAAAAAATAATGGGCCGATTTTGATAAAATTTGGCATGTACCTTTCTTTTGTAAATGGCTTGGATAAGTTCGTTAGCCAGGAAAATCGAACGAGATTTTCCGGGAAAATTTTGAGTTTTCATTCGAAAAAAATTCTTATCTCAAAAAGTAATAAGCCGATTTTAATAAAATTTAGCATGTACCTTTCTTTTGTAAATGGCTTTGACAAGTTTGTTAGTCAAGAAAATCTGACGAGGTTTTCCGGGAAAATTTTGAGTTTTGATTCGAAAAAATTTTTTATCTCAAAGAATAATAGGCCGATTTTGATAAAATTTGGCATGTACCTTCCTTTTGCAAATGACTTTGACAAGTTCGTTAATCAAAAAAATCGGTCGAGGTTTTCCGGGAAAATTTTGAGTTTTAATTTGAAAAAAAAAATTATCTTAAAAAATAAGATATCTATGATAACCAAATTTGGTAGGTAGGTTTACGATATAAAAAGTAAACCATACACCAAAATTTAGATTTCTATGTTACAAGAAAAAAAAGTTATAATAAAATATTTTGTGCCAGATCATTTCTATGAAAATTCACTACCATAACGCACTTGCTGCGTCCAGGCTTTTTTTCCCTATCAACATGGAGCGTTTTACCTGTGGTTTTCTGAACGCAGGTGCGCAATGTTAAATAATAATTTATTAGTGAAATACAAAACGCTTAGTGCTAACAAAAATCAAAACGAACAACGAAAAATAAAGAAATTATTCAAATGTGCTGCCACCAACCAATACACATAACTCAGCCCGTTTAGTAAAAGCTTTGTAGGCATTTTGAATATGTTGAATTAGAATACCGTTAATTGCCTCTCTCAACCTCAGTTTCAACAAATCAAGATCGTTGTTTAATGGAGCCGCGTAGACTTTCTGTTTGATATAGCCCCATAAATAAAAGTCCATTAAGGTAAGATTGGGACTTCTGGGAGGCCAAGGTCTTGGCCCATATCGACCAATCCACCGCCCAGGAAGTTCGCGATCTAACCATTCTCGAACGATTCCTGTTGCATGTGCTGGGTGGCCGTCATGCTGAAAGTATACTGTTTGTCTATCTTCTAGTGACATGTTATGCAAATGGTCTTGAAGAATATTTTCCAGTATTTCCAGATAACTGTACTGGTTCATATTCCGCTCAAAAAAGTATGGCCCAATTATCCCAGTGTAAGAAACACCACACCACGCATTTATATGGCATTGTCTTCTGCAATTAACTCTATAATTTGGATTCTTCATAGACCAATGCCGTGCATTTTGGGAATTTACCACCCCATTAGTGGTGAATGTGGATTCGTCCAAAAAAATAATACTTCTGCCAAAATTGTGATTTTGTAGATATTACTCGCCGTACCATAAACAAAAATCTAATCGTTTTGACTCGTCATTTTCTTCCAAAGTGTGTATAAGTGTTGCTTTGAAAGGTTTCACCTTGTTGGTACGATAAATTTGTTACAAATGCCATTTGCTAATATTGCCAATTTCTAATGTCCTTCTTCTTAATGATAATTTCGGAAAACGCCTGACAGAATCCTTAGGTAATGCAGCTGCAGCATTGTCTTCTTCATTTAGGTCGGATTTTGTCTTCTTAACATTTAAAACACTCCCAGTACGCATACATTTTGTAACAACTTTTTTTACACCAGTAGAAGAAACCGAATAATTTGGCCAGCGTTCAAGGAATTTTCTTATCACTCCCTGATTAGAATGTTCTTCACCCAAACCATAGCACTGCACAATAAACACTTTTTGTTCTGTTGTTAACATTTTTAAATAATAATAATAATAATAATAATAATAATAATAATAAGAGGTCTTTATTAGGGCGAAGTTAATTTTACAATTTTCTTCCACTTAACCCTTAAAAGATAACTTAAAATGTAGGAATTACAAAATAAACAAATTATAAAATAAACAAATCATAAATGCCTTAGTATCCAAAACAACAAAACAATATAACAACAAAACATTGACAATTGTGCGCCTTAAATTTAGCTGAAAGAAAGGAATTCCTAAATATGAATATGATTTATTATAACTACACTACGCAAACTGACTATTTTTATAAAAATCTGTAACATATCTCCGAAACCCTGGCAGAGAACATAAAGTATGTTTAAAAGGTATTTTATTATACAGATGTGGTGCAACATAGGAAAAAGACCCCCGATATTGGCTCGTATAATATTTAGGTATGGCAAACAAGTGATCGAGTCTTGTATTGAGCGAATGTATTTGTCTCCGAAAACAGAGCTTCTGATGTAGGTAATCAGGCCCCGCCCCGAGGACAATCTTGTGAGTCAAGCCAAGAAGATGTACTTTCCAGCGATTCTTCATATTCAGCCAATCTAGTTCTTTTAACTTATAGGAAACACGATCTGTTCTTTTTAGATTAAAGATGAACCGTAAACATGACTTCTGAACCTTTTCTATTCTTTGCTGATCCCAACTGTCAAGGGCAGGTCCATACACAACATCAGCATGGTTAAAGCGCGAGAGAATCATAGAGTTTACCAAGAGAGCTTTTACTTTCACTGGAAGGCAATTTCGGTGGCTATAAAAAGATTTCAATAGGCCAAAGCTAGCTCTACGAAGATTAGTGACGTGATCAGAAAATTTTAAATTGTTATCTATTATGAGACCAAGATTCCTTGCAGATTGTTTTGCTTCCAAGCGACTCCCATCTATCAAAATATCAATATTTTGAGAACAAACCCTATTCCTACTGACTTTCCTGCCAAAATAAAGTACGCAACACTTATTGACATTTATCGCAAGATCATGCTTCTTTGCTGTCCTGACTAACCTATCAAGGTCTGCATTTAAACTTGTTATAGCGTCTAAGGCATTTTCGACAGGAAAGGATTTGTAAAGCTGGGTATCATCGGCATAGAAGTGTATTTTACTCGAGATAATTTGTTCTTGAAAATCAAACGTATAAATATTGAATAAAAGGGGGCCCAAGATAGAACCTTGTGGAACCCCCTTTAATAAACTCAAAGAATCCGATACATCCGACCCGCAGACAACCCTCTGTGCCCTATCTGAAAAGTAACTTTCTATAAACTGAACGGCGTCATGATTGAAACCAATATATTGTAACTTCGAGCACAATAGTTCATGACTGATCGTATCAAAAGCTTTACTGTAGTCTAGCAATACCAAAGCTGTAACTTGATTTTTATCGTTAGCTGTGAGGATGTCATCATTAATATTTGCTAATGCTGTTGTGGTGGACCTGCCCCTAACAAATCCGGACTGTACATTTGGCAAGATGTTGTTGTCCCCAAGGTAAGCAGTTATCTGCTCGGACATCACTTTCTCCAATAACTTTGAAAGAACTGGGAAAATGCTTATAGGTCTTAAATGATTAAACTCAGTTGGATTATTTCCTTTTGGAAACATGAAAACCTTTGCAACTTTCCAAACTTTGGGAAAGCACTTTGTCTCAATACAAAAGTTTACAAGATGAAGCAGCTGAGGGAGAATTTCCGGGAGACATAGGTGAATCATGTCGACACTCACACCATCAAAGCCTTTAGCTTTTGTTTTTATTGAGGCTATATGCCTCATAATATCTGTCTCATTGACAAGTTTAAAATGGAAGTTATTTGCATTTTTGTAAATATTACTATTGTAATATGTTTTTAATTCGCTAATATCAGCCTTACTACTGTTAATAGACGTGAGGTATTGATTTATTTTGTTTGCGTCACTCAAATGTGATGGTAACATATTGTCTTTTTTTGTAATAATGCCAAATCTATTAGCCAAAGACCAGGCCGTCCTATTATTTTTACTTTCAGACAGCATACGCTCCGCAAATGCAAGTTTTTCTTTTTTTATGGCATTTGTAGTTCGGTTTCTAATTAGTTTATAATTTTGCCAATCAATGGGATCGCGACTATCTTTGAACCTATTATAAGCTTTATCACGCTGTTTCATAACATTCAAATGCAGAAGAAGAAAAATTGACGTTTCAATTTTCCAAATAAGTAGTATCCCGGAAACGAACAACAAGGCAGAGCTCAAGTAGCCATGCAACTCGCCAATTATTGCCGCGAATGTACAATTGTGCGTTTACTTTACTTTTTTTATCGGTTGAAAAGAATACATAAAATTCAAATTACCATTACGTAAATATATAATCTGTAATTAGGATTGTAAACAAGAAATTTTTCTAATTTTTCACATCAAGTTGAACCAGTGCAAGAAAATAAAAATATGAGGGGAAAAATACTTAAATTTTCATCCCACAAGCTGTCAGAAATAAAAACATTAGTTAAGTCTGCCACTTAAAAGTTTCATTTGACGTTCGTATAAACAATTTATCAACTACTTATTTCCTTATATATTATGGAAATATAAACGTAGATAATTCTATCAAATTAATTATTTCTTACCTTTTTATACCAACGTTAACTTAAATATTTTAATATTTTTCTTCGAAAATTCACTAAATAACCACATAATCTGATCGACTCATGGTATGCGATTCTACGAGTAAATATTTCCAAAACTAGACTCTGTAGGTATATGGAGTGTTATAGAAAACTTGAAGAAGATTGCATGCCCTTCTCTTCTGAAACACAAAATGCAGGCTGTTCCGTTTCTAAAATCTGAGTTACGGCAGTTTGAATTCAGTCACTATTTGAGAGCGTCTGTATAAGGTATCTCGATTTTTCGACGAATAATATAAATGAAAACCACTTTGAATCCGTCGCTTTAACGCGGCTATGCCGTATCAGAATTGTTGATGTGCCACAAAAATGAAAAGTTGCAAAACAATTGAAATAACCCAAAACGCTATTAATTTTTTTCCTACAAACATGCATTATAATTCGATGAAAAGTGTAACAATATAAGCGGTGTTCGAAAAAAATTAATCTGTATCACCAACGACTTACGGGCCAACCTGTGATTGTCAAAATAATTTAATAAAATCAAGCTTAAGACACCCTATAATTAACGTGGAGGAATTGTGCTCAAGATGACATACTTTTTGTTTTGAGGCAGATTTTTGGAAATTCAAAGGTGTTATAAAATAAGTCTGAGGTTACACATCAAAAACGTGTATTAAAGAAGCAGAAAAATACATCTCAACGCTGCAGAAAATGTAATGATTGAAATAAAATTTTAAAAAATCACCATCATGTCCACGTGGTTAAGATGCAGGGACGGCTCCTCAATAAGTGCGCCCTTGCGCCCGCACTGCCGCCTGCCGCGGAAAAAATAATATTTTTGCTATGCTATATTTTAATAAATTTTTATTTCCTTTTTTATCTCCTGCATTCTTGCATCCAACAAACAAAATTAGTATATCGAGGATCGAGGATCGCAGAGTCGGCAGCCATTAATACAGCATCAGAATAAGCATAGTGTTAATGGTTGGTTGCAGACGTTATCGTTTTATACATCCATATCCAAATATCCATATACATCAGTCGCCCGGCGGTGTGTATTTTTCGGCGCTCTGAGCAAATGCGATACTTCAATGCGAAATGATCGAGTATCATCGTCGAAAACGACCGAATAAGCAATCTGGTGTGCGCTCTCAAATTCCACACTTGCAGTTTGCAGTGGAATTTTGGCAGAGCGTGTCTGTGTCTAGCATGTGTTTAGTAATTTTCGTGTAGTGCTGCGCGTCGGATTGATTTTAATTAGATCTTTTCGTTGTTGTTTACATGTTCTAACAAGACAATTATTATCATTATGATGGCTACTACTTCGGGTTGCTTAATAAGTGGACAAAATAATTGTGATACTGTGATTAATTCAGTAGATAATATTTTAAATTTAAAGGTTAACTTTTTAAGGAACTTTTTAACTACTATAACCCATAACTTACTAAAGGAAAACTTGGTAAGTATAGTTAATAATTATTAAGTTTAGTTAGTTTAGTAAGTAGGTTTTTTTATAATACATTTTCGGGGAAAATAGGCAAGCCCTTCATTTTTAGTGAATTTTTATTTAAAGAAATTCACTAATAGAAGGTATCGATGGAGAGACTTTGCAAAATTTTTTTCAAATAAGCGCGAGCTAGGACCCCTAGATAGAACCCATATCCGAGGTCAGTTTCAATTTTTATGTTTTTTCTCAGAAAATTACAAAGCTATTTTAATGAAATTTGCTGGATATGTTGCCTTATAAAAGGCCTTACTAGACACTAAAATTCAACTTTCTACATTTTTAGAAAATTGAGTTATTTAAATTTTGAGTTTTCTTTTGAACAAAAATTTTTACACCAAAATTCAGTTTTCTAAGTTCGTAGAAACTTGAGATATTCAAATTTGAAACATTTAATAAAAATTCACTACCATAACGCACTTGCTGCATCCCGAACTTTTTTTCTTGCGCCCAATGCATTAAGGCACGAGCCGCTACTGGTAAGATGACACACAGTCTAGTTGACATATCTAATCGGTGCACAGTTCATAGTTGAACAGCTTAGTTCTTGGTCCAATGTGAGCACATAGACTATGGCAACATCGCTTACATAATTGGCAGCATCCCCAATGAGTCATCAACATCATCGGTGACCCGCATAACATCTTCCTCATATTCGGAATCGGAATCATCCTGAAGGATGCGCTTCACCTGCTTTTGAACTCTGACGCTTTTGCGTCTTTCTTTCTCTTTTAGTGGATTTTCTTTAAAAAAATTCACTAATGAGGAGATCCCAACTATTTAATTTTGAAAAAGTTTTATCAAATGAGTGCTAATTAGGCCCCTTAGAACACATATTCGAGGTCAGTTTCGATTTATATATAATTTCCGGAGATATAATTTTTTTTTCGAAAGAAAACACAAAATTTTCCGGGAATACCTCGGCCGATTTTCCTGACTAACGAACTTGTCCAAGTCACTTGCAAAAGGAAGGTATTCACCAAATTTAATCAAAATCGGCCCATTATTTTTTGAGTTATCCATGTGATACATACATACATATATATATATATATATATATATATATATATATATATATATATATATATATATATATATATATATATATATATATATATTATTATTATTATTTATTATTATTTATTTATTGGTAAAAATCATACAGTATGCCAATACAATAAGTCTAGGACTTGTGGTGTACATTTGCATAATTTTAAAAGTTACATCTAAAGGAATGTGACAATTATATACCAAATTCGGCAAACTTCAGATTTTGACAAGCCAGGAAAAAATAATTCTCTTCACTTTCATTTCTTCCACCTAATGCTTCACCCATTGCCTTTATTTATCATAGATCTGAACCACTTCAATACACCATCGCAACTATAACTCAATCTCCACATACCATATTGTTTCCAAAATTATCAATTTTGTACCAGACCAAACTGACATTAAACGTCAATCATATATATATATATATATATATATATATATATATATATATATATATATATATATATATATATATATATATATATATATATATATATATATATATATATGGATAACTCAAAAAATAATGGGCCGATTTTGATTAAATTTGGTGAATACCTTCCTTTTGCAAGTGGTTTTGCAAGTGGCTTAGACAAGTTCGTTATCCAGGAAAATCGGGCGAGGTTTTCCCGGAAAATTTTGTGTTTTCTTTCGAAAAAAGATTAGTTAGTACACGGGTTAACATCGCTATGGGTAAATGACCCACCAAAATTTAGCTTTGTAGGCCAAAAGACAAAAGTTACAGGTATTTAAAGAAAAATAAATTGTTTTCCTCAAAACGTCAAAGTAGCGATTTAAAACGTCAAAATTCGCAACATTTAGGCAAAGAGCTTGAATCTAATACGGGCTATGGAAAGAAAATGTCTCAAGAAGAATGTTTTACAAATCCTGAAGTCTTAGTTTCAACCGTCACTATACGTACTATCACTTTGTTTTGCTTATTCAAATGATTTTTATTGAAATTTTTTTTTCTAATCAAAAAGTGAATATTTGGCCAACAAAAAATATTTATATTTCAATTCTGAATTAACGAGACGATAGATTATCCTATTTTTGTTTGTTTAGAATAGGCAGGTTTAGTCTAATTTTTAACTAAAAAGAACTTGAAACGGCGTTTTCGAATCTCACTTAAACCTGAGCTATCAGGAGTACAGAAGCTGTCAAGGAGTATATTAATACCCGCAAACAGTAATGCGCCGCTGGTTAGTCAATGTCAGCTAGGCTATTATTATCATTGACTCATGATATTAATTTTATGATTCAGTGAAATGTCAATAATACCGAATGCACTGATTGTTAATCATTGGCTGTATTTACTATTATATATAACCCTATTATAATTTATAATCATTTATCACCTCTGTATTATAATTATTTACTATATTTAGGCAGTGTGGGTAAGTATTCAAGGTTTAAATCTTAGTTTAGAAGTTTGATATTTCACTAAAAGTAGTCAATGAATACTTGTACCTACCATAATTTATGATATTTATCATTGAGTTTTACCATCTTTATTTAGTCAGTGGTGATCCGTCGGCATATTTACGTTGCTCCTGATGAGTGTGTCTTTTAAATGTGCAATGGCAAAAATAATTACGATGACTTTAGAATGTGTAGACGGGGGTAGCACTGCATCTCGTGAGGTGTGGGGGGTAAACGTCAAACAAAATTGGCAACATTTAGGCAAAGAACCTGAAAAAAATACAGATTATCTAAAAAAATGTGTCAAGAAAAGTGTTCTGCAAACACTTACGTTTCAGCTTCAACCGTCATTGTCCTTAATTTTACTAAAATATTTCCAGAAATGTCATTTCAAATAGATCCTCTCTCTGATGCTTGGCAGTCTTAGCTACAGAGTTTATCGTATAATGCATGGTATATAATTTTAGTCGAATTTTCGTAAAAAATCAATAAAGTTCAATATATGCGTTATTATACAAGATATGAAAAAAATTGTATACATTAATTATAGGGTATCTTGAGCTACATCTTAAAAAATTGGTTCTACAGTTACAGGCTGGCCCATAAGTCGTTGGTGATACAATATATATTTTTTTTTTCGTCGAACACGCCTTATGTTATTGTATTTTTGCATTTTCCATGGAAATGGAATGCATTTTTGTAAGAAAAGAAATTCTGGACGCAGTACGTGCGTTATGGTAATGAATTTTGATTAAATGCTTCATATTTGAATAGCTCAATTTGCTTAACCTATAAGGTTAACCAAGAAGCAGGTGTTTTCGGGAACACTTTAAGTTTACTTTCGAAAATTTTTGTACGTTTTCAAACAATAAAGTTATTTTGATGAAAAATGGCACATTGTTTTTACTATATGTTATTACTGGTAACCAAATTGTTGTTATATGCTTATGAACCAAATACTTATAGGTGGAATGAATGAATCACTTTGTTTTGTTTACTCGATCACTTTTTTATGAAATTTGCTTTTCATTCTAATCAAAAAGTTTATTTATTTGGTCTAAAAAATATTTATATTTTCAATTGCTGAATTCATCAGACGATTAGATAGACAGTATACATTTTTTTGTTATAAGGTCAATTAATTTCGCAATAAAAGGCAGGTTTATCAATTTTTTATAACAAAACAAGAAGTTCAGTCGATTAAAAACACAGTTTTCGAATCTCATTTCAACCTGACACATCAGGAGTACATAAGCTGTCAAGGAGTATATTAATACAGAAAAACAGTAATGCGACGCTGGTTAGTCAATGGCCAAGATTTATAAAACTTATTACATCTTGGTCACTGGCTGCTATTATTGTCATTGACTCATTATATTCACTTTTATGATGTAGATAAATGTCGATAATAACGAACTCCCTGATGGTTAATCATTGGCTTCATTTACGATTATATATAACCCTATTATCATTTATCATTGGCTAATGTCTGTATTATAATTATTTACTATATTTAATCAAGATGGGTAATTAAGTATTCAACGTTTATTTTTAGATTAGGAAAGGATCTATGATATAAATTAATGTAGTCAATGAATACTTTAACTAACATAATGTCTGAATTTAGCATTCGTTTTAGGATCTCTAGACTGGATTACCAGTGACTAAATATAAAAATATTTAGTCAGTGGTATTCCTATATAATGCTTAAACAAAAAGACACTTTCGCATTTTATGATCTCTTTTATGATATAAATAAATGTAGTCAATGAATACTTTAACTAACATAATGTCTGAATTTAGCATTAGTTTTAGGATCTCTAGACTGGATTACCAGTGACTAAATTTATAATATTTAGTCAGTGGTATTACTATATAATGTTTAAACAAAAAGACATCTTCGCATCTTATGATATCCTGATCGGAGACGTGAAGAATTTGATATAAAGATCGGTTGGTTAAACTGGAGGAGACAGACGACTTTGTACAAGTTATTTTCCACATCCAAAGCAAGTAGAATGTTTTTGCTTGCTCGTGCTTTTTTAAATTTGTATGTATTTTTATCTGCTAGTAGTATTTAATTGTATAAAGGTACAGAATGGAGGAAATGTTTTAAGCTAACCTTTAGTGAAAGTAGTGAGGTTGTTTGAGCTGAAAACAATGCGAAACCTAAAAATTATTTCATGATTACTATTATGAAAGGAAATAAATTACATAGGCTAATTTATATTTCAATTCTGAATTAACCAGACGATATATAGTATCATATTTTGTTGTTGTTATAAGATGGATAACTTTCGTCATAAGAGGCAGGTTTAATCCACTCTTATTCTTTATTCAATAACGAAACACAAAAAACCCAAACAAAACTTAAAAATTGGTAAAAAGAATTGGAAACTTAAAACGCCGTTCTCGAATCTCACTTAAACCTGAGCTATCAGGAGTACAGAAGCTGTCAAGGAGTATATTAATACACCAACACAGAAATGCGCCGCTGGTTAGTCAATGATAGCTAAGCTATTATTATCATTGACTCATGATATTGATTTTTAAGATTAAGAGAAATGTCAATAATACAGAATTCACTGATTGTTAATCATCGGCTGCATTTACGATTATATATAACCCTATTATCATTTATCAACTCTGTATTATAATTATTTACTATATTTAAGCAGTGGTGGTAACTAAATATTCAAGGTTTAAATCTTAGTTTAGGAAGCGTCTAACAATTTATAAAAAGTAGTCAATGAATAATTGTACCTAACATAATTTATGATATTATCAATGAGTTTTACCATCTCTATTTAGTCAGTGAAATTGTGGTGAAGATTTGAGCGCTAATGTGTTAAATGTTTACTCCGATATCTAAGTCAAATTGACCGAATCGAGTAAAGAAAAAGTGCAAGAAACAGTTAGATAGTGAGAATATTGGCAGGAGATCTTAGGTAATTGAGAAGATAAATAAATACCACAGCCACCGTGAGTAAATTGAATTTAAAGTACTGTTTAAAGGTTAGGGGCATTGGAGCATAAGGTTCAAAGTTGAGTGCAGTGTCTTTATTGATAAGCTGAAAGAATACAACCGATATTATAATTCAGCCGCCGACGACGTCTGGATAGGCAACACGTTAAACAGCAAAGTGTAAGGAGAGTTGTATAAGATGGGTGACAGTGAAGACTATTCTGCTGATGAGGGAAAACGCAAGGCTTTTCCAATATCTGATATTTTCCAAAGAAGTAAGAAAATGGCACGAACACCAGAAAAAAATATGAAAAGCGAGAGTAATAAGTTGGATATAATGTTAAACATGCTAACGGATTTAACAGAGAAGATAACCAAAATAGAAGACAAACAAGATAAAATTATAGCTGAGATGAAAGTGATTAAAGAAGAAAATAAAAACATGAAAATGGAAAATGATCAATTAAGAAAAGAGGTAAAGGATATTAAAAAGAAATTAAATATTCTAGAAGAGGAGAAGAAAAGAAAGAATATAGTTATACAGGGGCTAAAAATGAACACAAACGATGCAAAAAGTTTAAAAGAGAACATGGGTATTTTTTTGAAACAGAATTTAGAAGTAAATGTTGAAATAAAACAAGCTAGGAGACTCAGTGAAAAGGTTTGTCTTGTTGAACTTTATAAAATAGAGGAGAAAATAGAAATTATGAGAAATAAATATAAATTAAAAAATTACAAGAATGAGATTGTGTATATAAATGATGATATGTCGAGGGAAGAGAGAAAAATTCAAAACGAATTGAGAAACGTAGCAAAAGATGAAAGAGCCAAAGGTAGAACTGTCAAGATTGGGTTTAAGAAGTTAATAGTCGAGGGACAGCTTTGGAAATGGGATGAAGAAAATGGCCTGGTTAAACAGGTAGAATATAATAGTGGTACGCATGAGACAAAAAATTAGGCAAGAATGAGTGGAAAAAGGGAACTGAACAGGCGAAGAAAAGGGCTACGTATACGGAAAAAGATGTTGGCATGTCAATAAGGGCTAGGGAGTTGTATAGGGACACGAGAGGAGCAAACGCAAATACCAATAAAGATAAAGAACACAGTAACCAAACAGGGAAATACCAGGTGAAACCGAAAACCGAGTATCTAAATCTGGGTACGTGGAACGTAAGGGGTTTGTATGAAGAGGGTGCTTTGAATAATCTAATTATGGAGGTCAATAAATATAGTATGCAAGTAGTGGCGTTACAGGAAACACACTTGAAAGGAAATGATATACAAAGGGTTGGAAACTATATCCTATTTACAAGTGGTAGTGATATGAGAAGGTATGGAGTCGCATTCTTAATAAGCGAAAAGCTACAAGATAAAGTTAAATGTTTCAAACCAAAGTCAGACAGACTATGTTCCATAAGAATTAAGGCAGAAGATAAGATGATTAGTATTGTAAATATGCATGCTCCAACAGAAGAAAAAGAAGAAGAAGTGAAAGATCAGTACTACGAAGAGCTGGAAAAAACGCTAGAAGATATACCAAAAAATGACGTGATAATTTTGATGGGAGACGCAAATGCAAAGATAGGCAATGAAGACATATATAAGTCAATAACAGGAGGTGAAAGTAAACATACGGCGAGTAATGACAATGGAGTAAGGTTGATATCTTTAGCAATAGAACAGAATATGAAAATAATGAGTACACACTTTAGAAGAAGAGATATACATAAGGGAACATGGACGATACCGGGACAAAATAAAACAAATCAAATAGATCACTTGTTAATAAAGGAAGAACATGCTTGGCTAATCACCAATGTGAAAACACGTAGGGGTGCGGAAGCTGATTCAGATCACTTCTTGGTAAAGGCTGTTTTAAGATTCCCAGATACGATTAAACAGACACAAAAAAGGAGGGCAGAAACTAGATACAATGTTAATGATCTACGAAAAGAAGAAATAGCCCTCAACTACAAGAAAAGAATAGACAAAGCTTATAGTAGTGATATGTTCCTGAATACAGACGGCATTGAAGAAAAATGGGAAAAGATAGAAAAGACGGTGACTGAGGCAACGAAAGCAACCCTGGAAAAGAGACGAAAACAAATAAAAAAGTACTGGATGAATGAAGAATGTAAAGCCGCACTAAAAAAAAGAGCAGTATTAAGACATCAAATGCTTCAGGCGCAAACGGAGGAAAACCTAGAAAAATATAACGAACAAAGAAAGAGAACAAAAAATATGTGTAGAACCCAGAAACGAAAATTTCTGGAAGACAAAATAAAAAATATTGAATATAAATATCAAAAAAATGAAATACGTAACTTCTACAAAGACGTGAAAGATATAAAAAGAGGCCACCAAAGCAGAGCAGTGTTCTTTAAGGATAAGGAAGGCAATTTGCTTGGAAACGATAAAGACATATGCAGAAGATGGAAAGAACATTTCGAAGAACTGCATAATGATGGAGATGAAGAAGAACTGAAAGAGTGTCATCAAGAGTTTTATGAAGAGGAAGAAGTTACAGAAGATCCAACGAAGCAAGAAATAGAAGAAATTATACAAACAATGAAAAACAACAAGAGTCCAGGTGAAAATGGCATTATGGCCGAAAATTTTAAATACGGAGGGACTGCTTTGGTTGCCATGATGTATGAGCTAATAAAAGAAATTTGGAAAACAAAAGAAATGCCAAAAAAATGGAATAAGACCATCATGGTAACTTTATTTAAGAAAGGAGATATAACAGAATGCACCAACTATAGGGGGATAGCGTTACCAGATGTGGCCTACAAAATTTTAGCAACACTAATAAAGAAACGGCTAGAAAAATATATAGAGCCTTTGCTAGGGGAATATCAGGCTGGTTTTCGGAAGGGTAGGTCGACAGTTGACCAGATATGTCTGCTAAAGCAGGTTTTGACAGGCTGTTACGAGTACGAGATTCCAGTACACATGATCTTTGTCGACTTTAAGACCGCCTACGATTCAGTGAAAAGAAGTAAAGTAGTTGATATACTTAGAGAGTTCAGAGTACCCGAGTATATTGTGAAACTGGTAATAATGACACTATGTAACACCACGTGCGCAGTAAGGGTAAACGGAAATCTGACAGAAGAGTTTGATGTGAGAAGAGGAGTGAGGCAGGGAGATCCGCTGTCAACGTTACTATTCAATATAGTTCTGGAGAAAGTGATAAGAGAGAGTGGTATAAACAGAACTGGGAGCTTGTTTGACAGGAGTCATCAGTGCCTTGCTTATGCGGATGATATATTGTTACTGGCCAGAAATAGAAAAGAGCTGGAAAGTATCACTAGAAGTTTGGTGGAAGTAGCAGACAGTGTGGGACTTCAAATAAATAAGGACAAGAGCAAGTATATGGCAATTAAAAAGACTAAAGTGACTAATAGTGAACCTTTTACAGTGAAATTGCGAGGGGAGAGAGTCATAGAGTTCGAAGAGGTTAATAATTACATGTACTTAGGTGTATTAGTAGACAATAGATGTGATGAGGAGGTAGAAATTAACCTAAGGATAGCAAAAGCCAACAGATGTGCGGGAGGGCTTAACAGCTTCCTTAGATCAAAGAACATCTCGCGTGCTGCGAAACTCAGAGTATATAGGACTGTGATAAGACCAACCTTGGCATATGGTTGTGAAGCATGGACAATGAACCGAAGACTGGAGGACAGAATAGCGATATGGGAGAGAAAGGTACTACGCAGAATCTTCGGAGGCAAGAAAGTAGATGGCATGTGGGAAAGACGTCCAAATGTGGAAGTGTATGAAATGTATGGAGAACCGCCGGTGTCTCAACTGGTTAAGGCACGCAGACTACAGTGGCTGGGACATATAGAACGAATGGGTGTGGAGAGAATGGTGAAGAAGTGTGTCTGGTCAAATCCAGAGGGTAGAAGGAAGAGGGGAAGACCAAGAAAAAGATGGCTTGATGCAGCACAACAAGACTTGCTAGAAAAAGGAGTCCAAAACTGGAAGACGATTGCACTGGATAGGAAGCAATGGAAATGTATTACCAAGCTATGGGCCTAAATGGCCTGTGAATGCTTCATATATATATATTTAGTCAGTTATAAGATTTAAACAAAAACACATCTTCTAATTTTATGATATCCTGATCCGAAATATGAACAATTTGATTTGATATTAAAATCATGTGGTTTCTGGAGGCGACCCGATAGTGATGATGAATGATACCAAAATAAATATATAAATAACGAAATTTTTGTTATGTGCTTATAATAAATGCTTTTAGATGGAATACTTTGTTTTACTTACTCGATCACTTTTTATGAAATTTGCTTTTCATTCTAATCAAAAAGTATTTATTTATTTGGTCTAAAATATATTTATATTTTCAATTGCTGAATTGATCAGACGATTAGATAGACTGTATACATTTTTTTTTGTTATTAGATCATTAATTAATTTCGCAATAAAAGGCAGGTTTATCAATTTTTTATACAATAACAAAACACAAAACGCAATACGAATGCGCCCAGTTGATGATGTTTTGACTCTTTGAAACACAGTTTTCGAATCTCACTTAAACCTGACCGATCAGGAGTACATAAGCTGCCAAGGAGTATAATAATACACGAAAACAGTATTTAGCCGCTGGTAGTCAATGGCTACTATTATTATCATTGACTCATGATATTCACTTTTAGATTTAGATAAATGTCAATAATAATGAATTCCCTGATGGTTAATCATTGGCTGCATTTACGATTATATATAACCCTATTGTAATTTATCATTGGCTAAGGTCTGTATTATAATTATTTACTATATTTATTCAGGGTGGGTAATTAAGTATTCAAAGTTTAATCTTAGATTAGAGAAGCATCTAAGGTGTAATAAATGTAGTCAATGAATACTTTAACTAACATAATCTCTGAATTTAGCATTGACTTATAGGATCTCTGGACTGGAATACCAGTGAGTAAATATATTACCATTTAGTCAGTGGTATACCTATATAATGTTTAAGCAAAAAGACATCTTCGCATCTTATGATATCCTGATCGAAGATGTGAACAATTTGATATTAAAATCCCGTAGCAAACTGGAGGAGACACGACTTTGCACAAGTTATTTATTTTAATAATTCCACATCAAGATAGACATGTTTTGCCTGCTCGTGTTTATTTAAATTTGTAGGTATTTTTATGTGCTTGTAGTATTTAATTGTATAAAGGTACAGAATGGAGGAAATCTTTTAAGCTAACATTTAGTGAAAGTAGTGAGGTTGTTTGAGCTGAAAACATTGCGAAACCTAAAAATTATTTCATGATTACTATTATGAAAGGAAATAAATTACATACGCTAATAACCAGACGATAGATTAGTATCCTATTTTTTTTATTATTTTTTGTTATAAGATCAATAACTTTCGTCATAAAAGGCAGGTTTAATCCACTCTTATTTTTTATTCAATAACGAAACACAAAAAACACACAAAACTTTAAATTGGTAAAAGAATTGGCGAACCCTTGAAACGGCGTTTTCGAATCTCACTTAAAACTGAGCTATCAGGAGTACATAAGCTGTCAAGGAGTATATTACTACACGAAAACAGTAATGCGCCGCTGGTTAGTCAATGATAGCTAAGCTATTATTGTCATTGACTCATGATATTAATTTTATGATTCAGTGAAAAGTCAATAATACTGAATTCCCTGATGGTTAATCACTGGCAGCATTTACGATTATATATAACCCTATTATAATTTATCATTGGCTAACGTCTCTAATATAATTATTTACTAAATTTTATCAGGGTGAGTAATTAAGTATTCAAAGTTTAATCTTACATTAGGGAAGCAGTAAGGTTGAAATAAATGTAGTCAATGAACTTTAACTAACATAATGTCTGAATTCAGCATTGACTTATAGACTGGATTATTATATTTAGTCAGTGGTATTCCTATATAATGTTTAAACAACCTGATCGGAGACGTGAAGAGTTTCATAATAAAATCCCGTGGCAAACTGGAGGAGACAGACACGACTTTGCTTGCACAAGTTAATTAATTCAACATCGGCAAGTGCTTATTTAAATTTGTATGTATTTTATCTGCTTGTAGTATTAGTGAATTTTTATTTAAAAAATTCACTATTAGAGAGTTATCGATGGTGAGACTTTGCAAAAAATTTTTCAAATGAGCGCGAACTAGGACCCCTAAAATCCATATCCGGGGTCAGTTTCAATTTATATATATATATATATATATATATATATATATATATATATATATATATATATATATATATATATATATATATATATATATATATATATATATATATATATATATATATATATATATATATATATATATATATATATATATATATATATATATATATACATATATGTACCAAACCACTAACTCAAAAAGTAACTAACCGAATTCGATGAAACTTGGTAAGTGCCTTTCTTTTATTAATGGCTTGGTTAAGTTCATTTGCCAAGAAAATCGAACAAGGTTTTCAGGGAAAATTTTGAGTTTTCTTTCGAAAAATATCTTTTCTCTGAAAATTACAAATATATTTTAATGAAATTTGGTGCATATATAGCCCCCGGGAAAGACCTTACTACATACGAAAACTCAACTTTCTAAGTTTATAGGAATTTGAGTTACTTAAATTTTGAGTTTTCTTTCAAATAAAAAATTTTTCTCCAAAAATTACAAAGCTATTTTAATGAAATTTAGCGGTTATGTTGCCTTGAGGAAGACCTTACTACATACCAAAATCACCAACTGTCTAAGTTTAGAGAAAAATGAGTTATTCAAATGTGAAGGACTTAATAAAAATTCACTACCATAACGCACTTGCTGCGTCTAGAACTTTTTTAAATGTATAAAGGTACAGTATGGGGAAAATGTTTTAAGCTAACATTTTGTGAAAGTAGTGAGGTTGTTTGAGCTGAACGTTGCGAAAACTAAAAATTATTTCATGATTATTATGAAAGGAATATATAGTATCCTATTTTTGGTTGTTGTTGTTATAAGATCAATAACTTTTGTCATAAGAGGCAGGTTTAATCCACTCTTATTTTTTATTCGATAACGAAACACAAAAAACACATATAAAAAACTTAATTGGTAAAAAGAATTGGAGAACTTGAAACGGCGTTTTCGAATCTCACTTAAGCCTGACCCACCAGGAGTACAGAAGCTGTCAAGGAGTATATTAATACCCGCAAACAGTAATGCGCCGCTGGTTAGTCAATGTCAGCTAAGCTATTATTATCATTGACTCATGATTCAGAGAAATGTCAATAATACCGAATGCACTGATTGTTAATCATTGGCTGTATTTACTATTATATATAACCCTATTATAATTTATAATCATTTATCACCTCTGTATTATAATTATTTACTATATTTAAGCAGTGCGAGTAACTAAGTATTCAAGGTTTAAATCTTAGTTTACGAAGCGTCTAATAGTTCACTAAAAGTAGTCAATGAATACTTGTACCTACCATAATTTATGATATTATCATTGACTTTTTAAATGTCTATTTAGTCAGTGTAATCCGCTATGAGATTCAAACAAAAAGACCTCTTCTGATTTTATGAGATCCTGATCCGAGATGTGAACAATTTGAAATTAAAATCATGTGGTTGGCGACGCGATAATGTCACGGCAGCAAAATAAAGACTTCTAACTTATTCTTCACATTTTACCAAGTGATGAGCAATACTTTCGTTGCTCCTGATAAGTGTGTCTTTTAACTGTAATAATAATTAGGGTGACTTTGGAACGTGTAGACGGCGGGAGCGGTGCATCTCGGGAGGTGTGGGGGATCGGGAAAATTTTGCAAAATCTAGTGCTCCAGAAGCCAATTGGAAATAAAAAGTCTGGACGTAGCAAGTGCGTTATGGTAGCGAATTTTCATTAAATGCTTAAAATTTAAATAACTCAATATTCTATAAACTTACGAAGTTCAATTTTGGTATTTATTAAGGTCTTTCTCGGGGCAACATATCCACAAAATTGCATCAAAATAGTAAAGACTGGTAAGAAGAGATGCTGATAAAAATATTCATAGTGAAGAAGTTGATGAAAAACTAAAATATTGATAAAAGTAGTTATGTCAAGAGATTTACATTCGACAGTTAGGTACATATATTTATATTTGGTTTAAAATGTGATCTAAATCGTATTATTTGCAACGACAAACAAATGTTTAATACTAAGGCACAGTGTATTATCATCAATATTAATAATTACAGTAAATAAATCCTTTAATAATATTTATTAATATATATTAATCTGCTTGGAAACTGTCTCTAGATTTAATAATTGGTGCGCCCTCTATGCGACACTAGCGAAATTAACGAAGTATTGGAGTCACAAACTAGCTATTTAGTCGTGGACCAAGTTGAAGCACTGCTTTACTTTCGTCAATAGATGGCGCCGGATTACATAAAACCTGTATATTAATCTATTGTTCAAGCCAGCTCTAGTAGACAGTGAATAGAGAATAATTATTGTAGGGACACCTTGACAATTTTGACACTAGATGTCCCAGTTTTACAGGAAAGCGGATTTATTCTAACCACGCCTCGAAATCAATACTTTCGTTTGTTTCTCTTCTACGGCGCAAATACCCCGACTTAAATAAAACTCGTGACTATTGCGTAATTTAATAACAATAAAAAACGCATGATTGTGATATGCAACTGAGTGAAAATAAAGTAGATAAGTATGTTGTACATGACATGTATGACCCCGTATTTTAATAGTATTACGTGACCGAAAGTAAATTATTATAAGGAGTAAAAGTTGAATACAAGCGGTTTTGATAAAAGACGTTGTTAACCTCCAGTGTTGCCTAACGGCATACAATATTACCACCCCTAGGTACTGAAATATAAATTTTGAAAAATTGTCATTTATAAACACACTTGAAGCACCCAAATTACCACAACACATTAAAAAAAAACCTGACGATCGTTTCACTAACCAAGTAGCGTCATCAGACGATGAATAATATTAAATATCTTAAACCCACAACTCTATTAGTGATTTTTTTTAAATAAAGGTATCGATTGTGAGACTTTGCAAAAATTTTTATTGTATATGAGATATACTTGGTTCTCGGGTTGAACCGCGTCCAGAATTTATAAAAACTCGACGTTTCGGCTCCTGTTTTGGAGCCATTTTCAAAGGGTAAAGGAAATATGTAAGGACATAAACTCGAAGGCCTCAGTCTGCCTACTCGTTAGAGCGGTGGACAAAGGTGGGTTGGGTTGTAGCTCGATTACGGGGCCTCAATCTGCCTACTCCCCAAATCTCGCCGGAGATCGTCTGTGATGTCTCAGTGCGTTCAACCCTAGGCCTAAAAGAGATGTGGCAGTTCGTTGCAAATCGCGTATTGTATGTATCGTTTCGTCTACATGCCTCGTTATCAGCGTAATGAATCGGGTCACAACATACATCCTTTTAAATTTATAACACTTCAATACCTGAAACCAGATGATTGCCAACGTCGCATTCAACATTGTGAGACACTCCTAATACGCATTGAAGAGGATCCTAACTTTTTGAGAAAATAATATGAACAGACGAAACCAAGTTTTCGAGAGAGGGCGTTATCAATAGAAGGAATCTACATTTTTGAGCCGACCAAAATCTACGCATGGTCAAGCAGAGGGGCTTGCGTCACGGTACTTAAAGGGTTAAGAGGATTGCTCCAGGTATCTGTTGAGTTAGATAATGGGGCAATAAAATTGTCTGTTGAATTTGTGGACTTTTTGTGTGTTTTTAATGAAGATAAAATAGGTTTCCAAATAATCGGAAGACGAAGACCATCATCTCTCTTATTTAAACAAGCGGGACGTTTTTCGATCTCGATTGCTTCGCGGATGATTCTGGTTTTGAAATTGTAAACAGGGGCTATTATTCTAGCCTCGCCAAAGTCTATTTTGTGTCCTCTATGAATATGATGCATGGCCAGCGCGGATTTTCTAACTGCGAGGGTGTGTTCATATATTCTATTGTGGATGCGTCTATTTGTTTGTCCTACATAAGTTCGGGAACAGTCGGAACAAGGAATTTCTTAAACTCCGTAGGATTCATTTGGAATCGTATCCTTGGGAGTTTATATCAAATTTGACAGTTTTTGCTCTGTTGTGAATATGGTTTGGATATTATGGGTCCTAAACCTTTAATATATGGTAAAAACGCTGTGTGTTGTTGTGTGAACTCTGTCTGTTCTTGTTGTGGTGTAGTCATTTGTTGTTGTGCGTTTTTAATGTTTCGTAGTATGTGATTGTTGTTATAATCGTTTTCGAGAAACGTATGTCTTAAAAAGTTTAATTCTGTCAATTGTTGTTGTCTGTTAGTCTGAGGGATCGTGTTACTAGTGTTCGAACCACGGAATTTAGTTGCGATGGGTGCTGGTGAGATAGGGCGCTAAGATAACGATTGGTGTGGGTTGGTTTTCGGTAGACAGTATAAGAAAATCATCTGACTGGTTTTTTAGTGATGCGTACATCTAAGAAAGGTAAAGAAAAATTATTTTCTATTTCCATGGTGAACTGTATTTGTCGGTTGATGTTATTTCGGTAAGAAAGGAATTCGTCTAGGTTTGTTAACCGTGTGTCCAGACAGCGAAAATGTGGTCAACGTATCTTAACCATCAGGTTGGTTTAAGTGGGGATGAATTGTGGGTTTGTGTCTCGAAGTTTTCCATGAAAATGTTAGCCAATGCAGGAGAGAGTGGTGAACCCATTGGAGCACCTCGAACTTATTTGTAAAATTTGTTTTGAAAAAGGAAATAGTTGTTAGATGTGCAGTGTTCTAGAAGAGCTAAGGTATCGTGTGAAATATTGTGTTTATTTTTGTGAATGTCAAGGGTTTCAGATGGAGGTATATTAGTAAATAAGGAAACTATATCAAAGCTAACTAGGATGTCGTTTCGAAAAATGGTGTTGTTTTTAAGAAGGTCAATGAAATGGGTGTTTTTGACAACCCAACCCACCTTTGTCCACCGCTCGAAGGAGTAGGCCGATTGAGGCTTTAGAGTTCATGTCCTTACATATTTCCTTTACCTCTTAAAAATGGCTCCAAAACAGGAGCCGAAACGTCGAGTTTTATAAATTCTGGACGCGGTTATATATATATATATATATATATATATATATATATATATATATATATATATATATATATATATATATATATATATATATATTGTGTGTGTGTGTATCCAACCGATAACTCAAAAAGTAATTAACCGATTTGGATGAAACTCGGCAAGTGCCTTTCTTTTATTAATGGCTTGGATGAGTTTGTTTAAATCGGTCATGGTTTTCGGGAAAATATTGAATTTTCTTTCGAAATAATTTTTTCTCCGAAAATTACAAAGCTATTTTCATAAAATTTGGTGTAGATATTACCTTGCAAAAGGCCTTATTAAATACCAAAATAAGTTATTTAAATTTGAAGCATTTAATGAAAATTCACATAACGCACCTGCTGCGTCCCGAACTTTTTATATTCTTCTGCAGGTATTCGGTCACCAACGATTTAGGGAGGTTCAACGACACCAAAAATTAACATATTTCGTTTGGCGGAAATATCTGTATTCTTTTATTATCTATCGGACGCGGTTCTGCCGGTATTTGTTTTGTAAAATAATCTATCATCTTACGAAATTTTTGTACATAAGGTTTCAGAATATTTGTTCGAAAGTCGCCATTTTTGGCGTTTCAAATCGCGATTTTAACGTTTCAAGAAGGAACACTATAAAATTTTCAATGTGTTTTCCTAGTGCTTCTTTACCTTGCTACGTCAAGAAAACCTAATTATTGTCTGTAGTATTCAGTATATCTTGTGAACCATACAAAATATTTTTGTATTGTGCCATTCTGTGATCACCAATGGCACCCAAAATTGTATCGTCAAGTGCCTATATCTTTTTTGTATTTTAACTTAGATATCTAAACTTTTTATAATATAAAGCTGAGTACCAAATTTGGTTGCGACAGCTTCATTATTTTTGAAGGTACCAAAATTTTCCGAAAGAAACTTCTACATTTTTCCTTGGCAGATGCAGCTGTCTAATAACTTTCGACAAATCAAAACACGATTCCCAGCTAACACCAACGTGGTGCCAACTGGGATCGAAACTTAAACTGAGTAGTTATTACGTAATCACCACTAATTCTGCTACTCTGTGGTATAATTAACTTAATATTACACATTAGCAGTGATAATTACGTAATAACTACTTTAGAGTTATGCAACTTCTTAGTTGATTTCAAGGTATTAGGAACGTCATCGTTACTCATGGAATGGCTCAAGAGTTCCCGAAACTTGAAGGTAGAAAACGGCAGTAGCCGAAACTATTTTATGTTACTGAAAGGCTACATCAAAGTTGCAGCCCCTTTAAAGTAGCATTTATAGTTGCCGCGACATTGCCGGCCTCTTCATATTACACCTAATAGTTATAAAACTTCCTGGTGATATATTCTGGTGGAACGTCATCGTTACTGATGGAATGGCTCAAGAGTTCCTGAAACCTGAAGGTAGAAAACGACAGTGGCAGAAGCTATCTTATGTTACTGAAATGCCACAGTTGCAGCCACTTTTAAGTAGCATTTATAGTTGCCGCGTCATTGCCGGCCTCTTCATATTACACCTAATAGTTGTAAAACTTCCTGCTGATATATTCTGGTGGAACGTCATCGTTACTGATGGAATGGCTCCAGAGTTCCTGAAACCTGAAGGTAGAAAACGACAATGGCCGAAACTATCTTATGTTACTGAAATGCTACAGTTGCAGCCACTTTCAAGTAGCATTTATAGTTGCCGCGTCATTGCCGGCCTCTTCATATTACACCTAATAGTTGTAAAACTTCCTGGTGATATATTCTGGTGGAACGTCATCGTTACTGATGGAATGGCTCAAGAGTTCCTGAAACCTGAAGGTAGAAAACGACAGTGGCAGAAGCTATCTTATGTTACTGAAATGCTACAGTTGCAGCCACTTTTAAGTAGCATTTATAGTTGCCGCGACATTGCCGGCCTCTTCATATTACACCTAATAGTTGTAAAACTTCCTGGTGATATATTCTGGTGGAACGTCATCGTTACTGATGGAATGGCTCAAGAGTTCCTGAAACCTGAAGGTAGAAAACGACAGTGGCAGAAGCTATCTTATGTTACTGAAATGCTACAGTTGCAGCCACTTTTAAGTAGCATTTATAGTTGCCGCGACATTGCCGGCCTCTTCATATTACACCTAATAGTTGTAAAACTTCCTGCTGATATTTTCTGGTTGAACGTCATCGTTACTGATGGAATGGCTCCAGAGTTCCTGAAATCTGAAGGTAGAAAATGACAGTGGCAGAAGCTATCTTATGTTACTGAAATGCTGCAGTTGCAGCCACTTTTAAGTAGCATTTATAGTTGCCGCGTCATTGCCGGCCTCTTCATATTACACCTAATAGTTGTAAAACTTCCTGCTGATATTTTCTGGTGGAACGTCATCGTTACTGATGGAATGGCTCCAGAGTTCCTGAAATCTGAAGGTAGAAAACGACAGTGGCAGAAGCTATCTTATGTTACTGAAATGCTACAGTTGCAGCCACTTTTAAGTAGCATTTATAGTTGCCGCGTCATTGCCGGCCTCTTCATATTACACCTAATAGTTGTAAAACTTCCTGGTGATATATTCTGGTGGAACGTCATCGTTACTGATGGAATGGCTCCAGAGTTCCCGAAACCTGAAGGTAGAAAACGACAGTGGCAGAAGCTATCTTATGTTACTGAAATGCTACAGTTGCAGCCACTTTTAAGTAGCATTTATAGTTGCCGCGTCATTGCCGGCCTCTTCATATTACACCTAATAGTTGTAAAACTTCCTGGTGATATTTTCTGGTGGAACGTCATCGTTACTGATGGAATGGCTCAAGAGTTCCTGAAACCTGAAGGTAGAAAACGACAGTGGCAGAAGCTATCTTATGTTACTGAAATGCTACAGTTGCAGCCACTTTTAAGTAGCATTTATAGTTGCCGCGACATTGCCGGCCTCTTCATATTACACCTAATAGTTGTAAAACTTCCTGGTGATATATTCTGGTGGAACGTCATCGTTACTGATGGAATGGCTCAAGAGTTCCTGAAACCTGAAGGTAGAAAACGACAGTGGCAGAAGCTATCTTATGTTACTGAAATGCTACAGTTGCAGCCACTTTTAAGTAGCATTTATAGTTGCCGCGACATTGCCGGCCTCTTCATATTACACCTAATAGTTGTAAAACTTCCTGGTGATATATTCTGGTGGAACGTCATCGTTACTGATGGAATGGCTCAAGAGTTCCTGAAACCTGAAGGTAGAAAACGACAGTGGCAGAAGCTATCTTATGTTACTGAAATGCTACAGTTGCAGCCACTTTTAAGTAGCATTTATAGTTGCCGCGACATTGCCGGCCTCTTCATATTACACCTAATAGTTGTAAAACTTCCTGGTGATATATTCTGGTGGAACGTCATCGTTACTGATGGAATGGCTCAAGAGTTCCTGAAACCTGAAGGTAGAAAACGACAGTGGCAGAAGCTATCTTATGTTACTGAAATGCTACAGTTGCAGCCACTTTTAAGTAGCATTTATAGTTGCCGCGACATTGCCGGCCTCTTCATATTACACCTAATAGTTGTGGAACTTCCTGGTGATATATTCTGGTGGAACGTCATCGTTACTGATGGAATGGCTCCAGAGTTCCTGAAACCTGAAGGTAGAAAATGACAGTGGCCGAAACTATCTTATGTTACTGAAATGCTGCAGTTGCAGCCACTTTCAAGTAGCATTTATAGTTGCTGCGACATTGCCGGCCTCTTCATATTACACCTAATAGTTGTAAAACTTCCTGCTGATATTTTCTGGTGGAACGTCATCGTTACTGATGGAATGGCTCCAGAGTTCCTGAAATCTGAAGGTAGAAAATGACAGTGGCAGAAGCTATCTTATGTTACTGAAATGCTGCAGTTGCAGCCACTTTCAAGTAGCATTTATAGTTGCCGCGGTATTGCCGGCCTCTTCATATTACACCTAATAGTTGTGGAACTTCCTGGTGATATTTTCTGGTGGAACGTCATCGTTACTGATGGAATGGCTCCAGAGTTCCTGAAATCTGAAGGTAGAAAATGACAATGGCCGAAACTATCTTATGTTACTGAAATGCTCAAAGTTGCAGCCACTTTCAAGTAGCATTTATAGTTGCCGCGGTATTGCCGGCCTCTTCATATTACACCTAATAGTTGTGGAACTTCCTGCTGATATATTCTGGTGGCACTCACGTTTCCGCTACCTGAAGAAGTACAGTTTACTACTACAGTTTAACCCTTCAAATGCACTACAAAGTATTTTGCACCCTACAGTCCCACTGATTCATAAAGAATGATTGTTCCATCACAACAGCATGGTTGAGGTTGTGAAAGTCTAGCAGAGTGATTAATTCCAATAATAATATCATATGTCAATCAAATCAAGCCACTTTACCAACAAACAAAAGTTTACAGACATTCTACAATATTTTAGGGACGGTCAGGAGTGAATCAGGCCAAAATAGCGATTTAAAACAGTTAATAATATTGTTCATAAATGTCAAAATGTTTGGGGTTGACATATTTGGGTGAGTTCAATAAAAAGGCTTTTTCTTTCCAAAGAAATCTTTAATCCTTGTCCCGACGCGTTTCGACCTATTAATCCGTTATCCTCAGGGAAATTTGTCCAAACATAAGCCACTTTTATTGAGAATGATTATCAATAAAAGTTGCTTCTGTTTGTATTAGTAACACCTCTGGCGCTAGTAGACCCATCCTACAGCAACAGATTGAAACGTGTTCCTTGGACATTCCTCTGTGTAGTTTTTTATCCTGTTTAACATTTGACAAATTCCCTGAGGATGACCAATTAATACGTCGAAATGCGTCGGCACAAAGATTAAACATTTGTTTGGAAAGAAAAATCCATTTTAGAATACAACAAAATTTGCAAGCAAAATTAAAGAGACATTAGCTTCTGAATCCGAAATTGCTTCCAGACATATAAGGCAATATGAAAGATGAAAAATATGTGAATTTTTAAGACATTTAACTTCAAAATATGACAAACGTCAAATTAACGAAACTCAAATTTTAAAATCTGTTCAGCATAAAATATTAGACAATGATCTAGTTTTTACTAAAACTGATAAAGGAAATACAACTGTAGCTATAAGTAGGGACGCATATAACATTAAAATTAATGATTTTATTACTACAGAAAATTTAACAGAAATTAGGAGAGACCCAACAAACGCATTTCAGACAAAATTAAAAAATGAACCTAAAAATGTGTCCCTGTTTAGTCAACAAGAAAAGAAATATCTTTTATATAAAAGCCCACAACCACCAAAAATGTATGGCCATCTGAAAATTCATAAGCCAAATATACCGGTGAGGCCAGTAGTTAGCTATGTTAATACACCTAATCATAAGATACCGAGCAAACTGGTTTCAATTATTAGAGAATACAATTATTTTCCAAAATATTCAGTTAAGAATTCTTATGAACTTACACAAAAATTAAATAACTTAATTATTCCCACAAATAGTAAATTAGTCTCATTTGATGTTTGTAGCATGTATTCTAAGATACCCCCTAGGGAATGTTTACCTTTATTAGAAAACGTTTTAATAGAAAATAACATAAATGTCATAAAAAGACAAGAAATAATGAATCTTTTTAACGAATGTATAAAACAAAACTATTTTAAATTTTATTATAAAATGTATATGCAAAATGAAGATCTACCTATGGGTAGTCCATTGTCACCTTTATTAGCCAACATATTTATGGAAAATTTAGAAAACCAAATTTTAACATCAGAACTTTCGCATAATATTGTCTTTTGGTACAGATACGTAGATGATATTTTAGCATGTTTTCAAAGTAGCCATACAGAATTAAATGAATTTTTGAATTTTATTAATAACTTTCACACAAATATTAAGTTTACTTTAGAAAAAGAAGCTAACAGTTGTATAAATGTTTTAGACTTAACAATTAGAAAGTTAGAAAATAATTCATTTGACTTTTCAATTACACTGACACAACCATACCATATGATTCATGTCACCATTTCTCACAAAAGCTGTCAGCCTACCATTCTATGATACATCGTGCATTTTCAATACCTATGTCACAAAACAATTTTGAAAAAGAAATTTCAATAATTAAGTAAACAGCATTTAATAATGGCTACTCTGTTAAAATAATATATAAAATGATCGAGAGAAAAGAATACAAATTAGCGATTAATTTAATTTATCCAAATATTAGAGACAAAGAAGACAACAGATACGTTTCGATAACTTATTTTGGAACCATTTCAGAAAACATTTCAAAAATTTTAAATACCTGTACAAATACAAAGGTAGCTTTGAAACCTTACAACACGACGCGTGATTTACTATTTAACGCTAAAGAAAAAACTTTTTCCCTGACAAAATCTGGAGTTTATAAATTAGCTTGTACACATTGTAACACAATCTACATAGGTCAAACTTCTAGAAATTTTAACACCTGACACAAAGAACATATTTCTGCATTTAGAAATAACCACGCTGATAAATCTACATTTGCAAAACATATTATTGATACCGAACATAGACCTACAGTAAATAACCGCATACAACCACAACATTTTTATAAACAAAACGACATTGCATTTAGAATGTGATGATAAATATCAATGATAATACTTATTTGGTAAATTTGCAGTTTAGCTCCCGAACGCTTGTCAAAAAACTGTTTTCAGAAACCTGCCTAGGGTCCCCCTGGATCCATAAACCCCATGAAAAATTTCGTGTTCACACCCCCCAGGGAAGTTACTGGACCAGGAGTGAGTAGGGGTACTGGACGGGGTAGGTAGTAAAAAGGAAATATGAGCAGAAAATTCGAATAAAACAGGCTTGAAAGTTGTCTTGTTCACATCTTGAAGCCATATCCCCCTTAAACCCTGCCTACCCCGCACAGCACCCCTATCCCCCCAGGTGCCGTAACTTCCTTGGCGGGTAGGAACAAGACATTTTTCTTGTGGTTTATGCAGCAAGGGTGGTTGAATGCACGTGAGGGGGAAGAAAAATCCCCACGACGAAGCAGCCACCCCCAACCCCCCACCCCAGCCACAGGTCGAGCCGGGGGGGGGTCTGCTTCGTCGTAGGCATTTTCCTTCCCCCCTCGTGTGCATACAACCACCCTCGTTGCATAAACCACAAGAAAAACTTCTTGTTCAGACCCCCCAAGGAAGTTACGTGACCTGGGGCAAATAGGAGTGCTGTGCGGGGTAGACAGGGTTTAATGGGGATATGGCTTTAAATATACAACTTTCAAGCAGTTTTCTTTGCATTTTCTGCTCATATTTCCTTTTTACTACCTACCCCGCCCAGCACCCCTATTCACTACCAGTCTCGTAACTTCCTTGGGGGGTGTAAACAAGAATTTTTTTTGTGGTTTGTACATCCAGGTGGGGTCCTTGTAATGTTTCTGAAAACAATTTTTTGAAAAGCGTTCGGGAGCTAATCTGCAAATTTACCACATATTTATTTCAAACTTTGAATATCAAGTGATACGAGATACTTGTGAATCAGGTTTAGTATATATTTAGTATTATACTATGATAAAAATTAATACATTTATAAATTTCTAGATAAACAAATTTACAAAATAAATTACTGAGTGGCAACGTGGCAACATCGCCTGTACATCGTTCATGCGATATCAACGTTATGAAACGCCCGCCAACTACGATGTTCGCTGTGAAAGCGTGGCACACTGTGACTAGGACTATGCTGACGTTCCTCTCTTCTCTTTGTGTGTAGTCTATCGATTTTCTTTTGTTTTGTTACATATTTGAAATGGCGTTTGACGGAACACAAGCGGGACTCCAGATAAAAGATTATGATTTCCATTGTTATATTTTGTTAGATGTCTTAAAAATTTCTTATTTTTAATTAATACGTAATTGTTTTTATTTTTGGAAAATATCTATCTATAGTTCAGTATCAAAATACGGCGAAGTAGCAAAAAATACATTTCTGCGTACGAGACGTTAATGGCGCATTATATGTAGCTAATGTATGCCCTAAATAGAAATATTGAAAAATTAAGGGTTTTATTGGTTTTTTTTTTTTCACTAATTAAATCAGTTAAAAATAAGCCAATTAATTGTGACGGGTTTTCCTGGGGTTTGAAACCTTGCCACGGAAACCTTGCCCATTACACTTGAGTTAAAGGAGAATATCAAAAGGTTAACAGAATTAATTTTAAAAATAATACTAGGTTCTTCAAGCGCTCGTGATTGGTATTACCCTAGCGGAGAGAATCGCTCACTAGTGACCAATCTCCAGACCAAGTGTAGGGCGTCAGATGTGTAATATCAATTAACCTATAAAATTAGGCGGGGATAATCAAGAGAATAGACAAGGTATTGTTATAATTCGTCGCCCTCAGGACGTAGGGGCTTAACTGACAAAAAAAAAGCGAAATTGAGTTAAACCCTGCAAAGTGAATGTTTCACCATACTTTATGTTACCACGAAAGGGCTTACCTGAGTTCCTCAAGGTTAAGTTAGTAATGCAATATGATACTTGGACCTATCTTAATGTCTTAAAATATTGACTGGACGAAGGGGCTTATGTAATTAGGCCTTTTCGTAAAAAATATATTTAGAGGACATTAGGAAAACATTAGTTTTACGAAGAGGCCTAACTAACGCTTTGCGTCTGCGCCTGTAGTTATATATAAGAATATAACACAAACCACTCTTTTAAACATCGACATTCCTGATAAACACAAAATATCCAAACAACCAGAAAAATATATCGTTAAGGGGGAATCAAGAGAGTATGTATTAGAGAAAAAAAATCAACAAAAAAGAGATAGCAAAGACTCTGCGCAATTCAGGCCTCCAATACAAGTCTCCGAACAAAAAACTGATTGTTCTTGAAAGCAAAATGAGTATCGGTTGCAATGCTGAATATTGCAACAGAATCGGTTAGAAATGTTTGTTTAACCCTGATATTCGACAGCAAATATTTAACAAATTTCATAATCTAGGGGATTTGTAGTTGAAACGCGAATATGTAGTTCGTTTTATTAATGAGGAATGTATTAAAAGAAAAATGATATCAACGCATCAGTCCAGTCGTCAAAAGACTAAGAATTTTTTCTTCCGTTGGAGGAAGAAAAAGAGATGGTATGCAAAAGTATGTTTTCAAATTAGGGGTTACCGATAAAGCCATGCGTACTGCAGTTAAACAAAATAAAGCAGCGGTATAATTACACTAAAGTAAAGCGAAGCCTTACGAGTATCTGTAATCAATCATATTCAACGATTTCCAAAAGTGGAGTCCCACTAACGCCGCAAGAGTTCAACAAGGAAATACCTATATAGCGATTTATCTCTGCCGTAAATGTACACACTGTATTTAGAACATTGTGCAAACAATTGCATTGAGAAAGCGTATTTTTCTTTATACAGTCAAAATTTTAAAAGTATGCAGCTGTCTTTTCACAGGCCTAAGAAGGACCAATGCAGTCTTTGCATGTCACATTTACAGGGATCTGATGAAATCAAAAGAAATTTAAATGATCAATATCGAAAGCATATAATAGAAGAAAAGGTTAGAGACATAAAAAATATTTGCAAAGAAGAAGCCCAGCTTCATAAAATATCTGTGGTTTGTGCTTCGTTTGACCTGCAACAGGTTATTCATGCACCTATATCAAACGATAACAAAATCTTCTACAAAAGAAGGTTAAGGGTTTTTAACTTTACAATATTCCATATGGGCTCTAGTGATTGTTTTTGTTTTACCTGGAGTGAGGGAAATGGTAAACAGGGTTCCTATGAGATAGCGAGAGCTTTGTATACTTTTTTAGGTAGATACGACAAAGATGGAACTAAGACCTATTCGCAAACGGACGTGGGAGGGGGCAAAATAAAAAATCAATTATAGCTTCCACTCTACTGTATGTAATTAACAACAGCACGAATTTAGAAGAAATAATCTTTAGATCCCTTGCCCCTCACCATGGTCAAAACGAAGGAGAGTCGGCCACAGCGCGATTCCAAATGCTCCAAACATTAGCTGGTGATATCATGGTTCCCACGCAACTCATTTCAGTATTTCGTGTGGCGAGAAGAAAGAATCCATATACTGTTGTCCCCTTAAGCTGCACTTACTTTTTAGGTTTCAATATGTTTTCGCAAAATCTTCGACTTCTCTCCATACGTACAGATGATAGCAGTTCAGACAAAAACATAAAGTGGAATGAAATGGTTGAGTTTGCTGTAAAGAAAAGAATAACCATTTAGAAACTCAGTACACATCAATCAGTTTAAAAAGGCAAACATCTGCTTCTGTTATGGATTCAGTTATGCACAATAATATACCCAAGCTTTACAAAGAACCAGCTCCAGTGGTGCAACACCAGTTGTGAAAGAAAAATAACAAACGGACTTTTATCGCTCATTACCTCATTAGACAGCACATTTTCGTTTTTGTTTGTAAAATATAACTTAATAAATACATTTCTTACTCAGTATGGCCTTTTTGCATTACATAATCGAATAATCCCAAAGCTATCTTATTCGTTTATAGTGGGCTTATCCCACAATATTCTTTTTTTTTACCGCCACAAATGGGCTGATCTACAAAAAACAAATTATTTGGGGTCCTTTTTTGATTTTCTTTGCTTTACTTGTTTTAAAATAAATTTGCGGTATTTTATATTTTCATTAAAAAACAGTAACCCTTTTGGAACTAAACACAAAATGTTTTAATTTCACGTCAAAATACTATAAAATCTTTAAAACGCTTTCCTGAAAAATAGTGATATATCAGTTAAGCCCCTACGTCCTGAGGATGACGAATTGTGTACCTATTTTCGTATGGTACTGGAGAGATGCACAATAAACCAAAGGTAGCATTGCTATCTGGGCGGCGAGGCCGCGGACGAGCCCTGAGGAAGAGAAAAAAATGGTACAGGAGAAACACACACGGAGAACATAACTAAAATGGAGAAATAAAAAAAGTTAGATTTGTTTTCAAATATTTAATACAAAGGGACCTTAAGTATAATCTTAAGCAAAGTATTATATTTAAAACAGTATATACGGTGTTACAAGCGAATTTACCACTGCCACTGCGCTGCTAAGAGTCTAGAAAGTGTAAATTGTTATTTTAAATTATTATGTAAAAAGAAAGAATATCATACAAGGTAAGGTTAATATTTTAATCTAAGGTGTTTCACTTACAGGATGGTTGCTTTCAGATTGTTACCCTTAGGTCCACCACACAATACTAAAGATGTTTATCTCTACGCCTGTTATGGTCCGTTTACGGGCGTGACAAGAACATTAAAGTATCCCAATATATATCCCCGTAGAAAAGTCCAGGAAGATACAGAACAAACTAATTTATTTAACAAATCACCAGTCTGTTTGAAGAAGAAAAATTAATAATCAACCATATAAATTATCAGGCCAGAAAATAGACTACCAAGCCAGAAAATCAAATACCAGGCCAGAAAACCCCTATGTATAGGTACATATGCAGGGGTTTTAATTATATAAAGATGGTGCCTTGTGATGAACTTAATAATTCCCACTCTAAAGTGGTATATTGTACAACCCTTGCGGTACAAATATTTACGAGGGCTTGATAATATCCAGCACAACTTGCTCCAAGTAACTACGACCTCTCTTGTTCAAGCCCCTTACATTCATCATCTGTCTTTCCAATTAAACTTACGGAGTGTTTTGGATAGCAGTAGTAGTAGCAGTGGTGGGGAGGCCAATGCCAAGTAAGTAGGCCACAATGGGCCCTTTTTGCCAACCCCAGCAACCCAGCAACCATGCTCTACTCCTCCTCGGTTCGGTCGCCAAACCGCCTCGACCTCGAGATGAAGGCCGTGACGGTCTTCAATTGGACGGCACTTACCTGATTCCTATGCAGAGTCCTCGATCCGAACAATTCTGGTCGAAGACTCCCAAAAGCCTCGCATTCACACAGGTAGTGGTAGGATGTTTATTCATCCTCGCCGCATTCCTGGCAAATGGGATCCCTCTCTACGCCTACCAATGTGAGGTGTCTTCTAAGGGCGCAGTGACCTGTGAGCACTCCAAGGATGCGGCGAAGCGTAGGTCGACTCCTTCCGAGTAGCCAGACAGCTTTATCTCTGTCCGGCCCCTCCACGAAGTCCCTCGCCTGCCTGCAATCACCAACGGACCCCTAGTGCCTCTTCATTGCTTCCTCCGTCCACCTGTCTAAGGCGACGGAGACCGACTTCCTACTTATGCCTATGGCCGGCTCCGGGCCACAGAACGGCCGCCGGGAACCAAACCTTGCAAGATTATTCGCGACCTAATTCCCCGCCACGCCACAGTGTCCCGGAACCCACACTAGTTGTACCTCCTTTGTCCTGGCTAGTCCTCTGAGGGCGTCAGCGCACTCCTGAACCAGTGTAGACCTGATTCTGGCCGCGCAGACTGCCCGGAGGACCGCCTGGCTGTCCGAGCATATGTACAGACATTTCTCGGGACTCCTCTTCACATTCTGTCTGTTGGCCACAGACAGGATAGCGTACACTTCTGTTTCGAATGCCGTGGTGTATGCGCCAAGGGCATAGCTCTCGAGCACCCCCAGGCCCTCGATGTATATTCCTGCCCCGGAGGATTGCTGGTCCTCCAGCCGTGATCCGTCGGTGAAACAGACCAGGCTTGCGGGCTGGAATTCAACCTCATTTTCCCTCCACTGATCCCTACTGGGGATCCTGAGGGTGTATGGCCTAGTCAATCTAATATCATCCTCGGCATCCCGCACCTTTCAAACATTATAATTCGATGGAAACTACAAAAATGCAATAGGATAAGTGGTGTTCTATTAAAAAAAAGAAGTGTGTATCACCAACGACCTATGGGCAACCCTGTGATTGTCAAAATAGGTTTATAAAATGCACCGCGAAACACCCTATAATTAGCGTATATAAATTTTTCTCATATCTTATATAATAACGGATATATTGAGGTTTACCGTAGAAATGAGTCACCCTGTATATGTGTAAACTGACAAAAATTGAAACTGACCCCGTATATGGGTTTTAGTGGTTCTAGTTCGCACTCATTTGAAGAAATCTTTTTAAAATTCATAAGTCGCGGAGTTCTCTACTAAAACTTGCTAAAATGTAGACTATTAAACCATAAACTCTATAGCTGAAACTACTACCAAAGTATTAGAAAGAGGTTCTATTTGAAATGGATTTTTCGAAAATATTTTAATAGAATGAAGGACATATGATCGTTGAACCTGAAACTTAAGACTTTGTAAAACACACATCTTACGATATTTTCTATATATAATTCGTATTTGTTTCAGATTCGATGTCTGAAAGTTGCAAATTCTGTCGTTTCAATTCGCGGCTTTGGCGTTTTAAGAAGAAAAATTATAAAATTTTCAAAATATTTTTTTTTGATTCTTCTTGACGTTTGTGCGTCAAGAAAACATAACCACTGTATGTAATATTTAATTGGTTTGGTTAATCACACAAAATATTTTGTTCCTGTGCTGTCCTCTGATCGCCAGTGGCAGCCATAATATATTTTTTAAATGCCTATAAATTTTTTTTCTTGTAACTTAGAGATCTGAATTTTGTCATGTAGAGTAAGTTTAATAGTAACGGACATGCTAAATTTGGTTGTCATAGCTCCGTTATTTTTGGAGATACAAAAATTTTCCGAAAGAAAAAACAAAATTTTTCCGGAAAAACTCGTTCGATTTTCCTGGCTAACGAACTTATCCAAGCCACTTACAAAAGGAAGGCACGCGCCAAATTTTATTAAAATCGGACCATTACTTTTTAGTGAATTTTCTTTTAAAAAATTCACTAATGAGGAGATCCCGAATTGAATTTTGAAAAAGTTTCTTCAAATGAGCGCTAATTAGGCCCTCAAGAACACATATCCGGGGTCAGTTTCAATTTTTATATGTTTATATATATATATATATATATATATATATATATATATATATATATATATATATATATATATATATATATATATATATATATATATATATATATATATATATATATATATAGGTATCACACCGATAACTCAAAAACTAATAGGCCGATTTTGACTAAATTTGGTGAATACCTTCCTTTTGCAAATGACTTGGACAAGCTCGTTAACCAAGAAAATCGGCCCAGGTTTTCCCGGAAAATTTTGTGTTTTCTTTCTAAAAAAAATTATATCTCCAAAATTAACAAAGTAAGGGCAACCAAATTTAGTACGCTGATTTATATACTTATATGTAAGCCACCCACCAAAATTTAGCTCTATAAGTCGGAAGACAAAAAAGTTTTAGGCATTTAAAGAAAAATAAATTGGGGTTTTCCTCAAAACGTCAAAGTTGCGACTTAAAACGTCAAAATTGGCAACATTTAGGCAAATAACTGGAATCTAATACGGGCTATGGAAATAAATTGTCTCAAGAAGAATGTTTTACAAACCCTGAAGTCTTATTTTCAACCGTCAGGGTCCTTCATTTTACTAAAATATTTCCAGAAAATTTATTTTAAATAGACCCTTTCTCTGATGCTTAGCAGTAGTGTTGGCTATAGAGTTTAATGGTATATAATTTTTGTCGAATTTTCGTAAAAAAATCAATAAAGCTCAATATGTCCGTTAGATATGAAAAAATTTGTATATATTAATTATAGGGTGTCTTGAGCTACATATTAAAATAATATTTCTGCAATCACAGGGTGGCCCATAAGTCGTTGGTGATACAAATTTTATTTATTTTTTAAATCAAACACGCCTTATGTTATTGCATTTTCACATTTTCCATCGAAATATTATGCATGTTTGTAAGAAAAGAAATTCGGGACGCAGCAAGTGCGTTATGGTAGCGAATTTTCATTAAATGCTTCAAATTTGAATAGCTCAATTTGCTATTAACCTATAAGGTTGACCAAGAAACGAGTTTTACCGGGAACACTTTAAGTTTACTTTTGGAAATTTTTGTACATTTTCACACAATAAAGTTATTTTTATGAAACATGGCACATTGTTTTTACTATATAGGTTATACTGGTAACCAAATTTGATGCGTGCTTTCTTAAAAAAAACACACATATTTGCTATTAAAAACATTTTAATGAAAATTCACTACCATAATGCACTTGCTGCGTCCAGAGTTTTTTAGTTATCGATGTGATATATATATATATATATATATATATATATATATATATATATATATATATATATATATATATATATATATATATATATATATATATATAAATTGAAACTGACCCCGGATATGGGTTTTAGGTGTCCTAGTTTGCGCTCAATTGAAGAAATTTTTGCGAAATTCAAAAGTCGACATCTCCTCATTTGTGAATTTTTAAAGAAAATTCACTAAAAACGCGAAATTGACTTTTTCACACGTATCGTCAGAATAAACTAACTATAACAGATGAAGCTAAACGTTATTTCTAACATGACTTAATAGTTACTGTTTATCTAATGGTAAATAAATACAGGCAACTGCAGCAAAAACCGGAGGTTCCTGTAATTATTTCGTAATTATTTTTCTATTAATCGCTGTCGGGGTGATCCCGACCTTCACAAATTCAAACTCAACACACAGTATAGTTATATTGTCCTTCGCTTCACAGAAGCCGGATGGTTTATTTGAATAATTGTAATGATCTTACCAGTGTTAATAATATGTAACTTAGTAGGTTGCAGACAGGTACGCCATCTGTTTTTGTTGTATGGTATTACTTTTGCGTAAAATCTTAAAAGACGGCCAAAAAACAAATTTTCAACAGTATTTTGTTATGCCAACTTTTTTTTAAATGATTATTGTTGACTTCGAACTGATACCCAGTTCACGGTCCATGTTTAGCATTAAATTCTGACACAACATGGGCACACTAGTAATTATTCGTCAAATTATAGCTCTGAAGTGAGCGTTGTTGTCTCCCGGACTAAAAAGTTTGCATACGAAATAACAACTATGTATATAAATTAGCATTTAATAAACCGTATACAATATACTGCAAAATGGCGACTGAAAATAAGCTCCGCGTCAATTGAAGTGGAACACCTTAAATTTTGGATGCTGTTTGATCGTTTGTAGCTCAAAAACGAGTTCACCGAATCTGCTCTAATTTTTACAGATTTTTTTCACAATTCGCTAGATACTATGAACCTATTAATTGTCAACTCCATCCACCAGAGCGCTGATCTTTACACAATTGCCGAATTTTTGTGCGTTTTACCGAATAAAGTAATTGCTAAGGTCCAAAAAGATTTTTACTTACCTTTTTAGCTCCTTACTAATTTCTTTAAATGCAGGTCTATGTTAATACATTAATTATGTTTCTTTTAATAAAAGTCGGGATAAATCCCAACCTACAAAAACTGGTGGGCTGAAGGCATATTAATGCCACTACTACCAGTCGTCTGTTGCTGGTAGATGGTTGACTCGGCTAAGTATAATGATATTGTCATATTAATCAATTGGAACACAGTGAGTTTCAAACCACAGCGTCATCTAGTGTTATCATGTAATACTACTTGATTTTTAATTTTTAAGACTTGATTGGAAAACGATATTTCCCACACACTTTGGCTGTTGGCATTTAGCGTGTTGCCTATATTTTATATTGATGTTTCTTTTGTTGCTGTATTTTTTCTCATTTTTATAAGGAAAATTTTGCTTACCGGAAGGTCGCAAATTTCGAATATTTTTTTGCGAATTAGAGCCTCTAGAACGCATATAAAAAACTAATTATGATCGCAAATATCAAGTAGGTATGTGTCATTTTATTATCAACATTCGTTATTTGTCAAAATGTCAGCACAGAAGATTTTAATTAACAGAATAAAATCATATTAACAATAGATACTAACGAAACTTACAACTGGTGAATAAACAAACTAACAATACATAACAAATACTTCATACTAAATAATAAATGTGTGTAATGGTAATGAAGATGTTCAAAATGTCTTCTATTGTTATTTATGCATTGACGAACCCTCTCGCGCATACCTTGTGTTGCTGATCTTATTATAGCAGGAGATATAGAGCAAATTTGATCCATTAGTGAATTTTCTTTAAAAAATTCACTAATGGGGAGATCCAACTTTTGAAATTTTAAAAAATTTCTTCAAATGAGCGCTAATTAGGGCCCCTAGAACACATATCCGGGGTCAGTTTCGATTTTTATATGTTTATATATATATATATATATATATATATATATATATATATATATATATATATATATATATATATATATATATATATATATATATATATATATATATATATACGTATCACACCGATAACTCAAAAAATAATGGGCTGATTTTGACAAAATTTGGTGAATACCTTCCTTTTGTAAGTGGCTTGCATAAGTCCGTTAGCCAGGAAAATAGGCCGAGGTTTTCCCGGAAAATTTTGTGTTTTCTTTAGAAAAAAATTCATATCTCCGGAAATAACAAAGTAAGGGCAACCAAATCTGGTACATCGTTTTATATCGCTATAGGTAAATTACTACCAAAATTTAGCGCTGTAGGTCAAAAGACAAAAAAGTTATGGGCATTTAAATAAACACAAATTGGGGTTTTCCTCAAAACGTCAAAGTGACAGTTTAAAACATCAAAATTCGCATTATTTAGTCAAAGAACTTGAATCTAATACGGACTATGGAAAGAAAAAGAAGAATGTTTAACAAACTCTGAAGTCTTAGGTTCAACCGTCATTGTCCTTCATTTTACTAAAATATTTCCAGAAAATTCATTTCAAATAGACCCTTTCTCTCATGCTTGGCAGTAGTCTTAGCTATAGAGTTTATCGTTTAATGGTATATAATTTTTGTCGAATTTTCGTAAAAAATCAATAGAGCTCAATATATCCGTTATTATAATAGATATGAAAAAAAAATTGTATATATTAATTATAGGGTGTCTTGAGCTACATCTTAAAAAATATTTCTACAATCACAGGGTGGCCCATAAGTCGTTGGTGATACAAATGTTCTTTTTTGTTTAATCAAACACGCCTTATGTTATTGCATTTTCCATCGAAATATAATGCATGTTTGTAAGAAAAGAAATTCTGGATGCAGCAAGTGCGTTATGGTACCGAATTTTGATCAAATGCTTCATATTTGAATAGCCCAATTTGCTATTAACCTATAAGGTTGACCAAGAAACGAGTTTTTCCGGGAACACTTTAAGTCTACTTTTGGAAATTTTTGTACATTTTCACACAATAAAGTTATTTTTATGAAACATGGCACATTGTTTTTACTATATAGGTTATACTGGTAACCAAAATTGATGCCTGCTTTCTTAAAAAGAAAACACACATATTTGCAATAAAAACATTTTAATGAAAAATCACTACCATAACGCACTTGCTGCGTCTAGAGTTTTATAATATTCTTTAACTCTTCTACGTTGTCAAAATGCTTAAGGTGAACTTAATTTTTGACATATCCCCAGAAGAAATAGTCCATTGGGGTTAGATCTGGTGATCTGTCGGCATACGAGCGGGTCCATTATTGCCTACACATCTAACTCCAAACGTCTGGTCTGACTTTTTACATGTCACTTTGAAAGTAGATCTGACATTTGTCAAAATAATTTGCCAGTTGAATATGACATGTACTGTTGCTATGGACTATTATGCACTATTGTATTACGCCTTATAAGAATCTTGTGTTTTGGGGGTACGAAGCTTATTTTACTCTTTTAATATTTTTCTACCTCTTAACCCAAAATGTTCTTTTTTAGTGAATTTTCGTAGAAAACATTCACTAATGGGGAGATCCCGACTTTTAAATTTTGAAAAATGTTTTGCAAATGAGCACGAACAAAGACTCCTAGAACCCAGATCCGGGGTCAGTTTCAATTTTAATATGTTTATATATATATATATATATATATATATATATATATATATATATATATATATATATATATATATATATATATATACATATATATATATATATATATATATATATATATATATATATAATATATATATATATATATATATATATATATATATATATATATATATTATATGTATCACACCGATAACTCAAAAAATAATACGCCGATTTTGATAAAATTTGGTATGTACCTTCCCTTTGTAAATGGATTGGATAAGTTCGTTATTCAGAAAATCGGACGAGGTTTTCCGAGAAAATTTTGAGTTTTCATTAGAAAAAAAAATTATCTCAAAAAATAAAAAACTCTGGACGCAGCAAGTGCGTTATGGTAGTGAATTTTCATAAAACTATTTTTTAATAGCAATAATGTGTGTTTTTTTTTAAGAAAGCAGGCATCAAATTTGGTTACCAGTATGTGTGCCATGTTTCATCAAAATAACTTTATTGTTTGAAAATGTACAAAAATTTCCGAAAGTAAACTTAAAGTGTTCCCGAAAAAACTCGTTTCTTGATCAACCTTATAGGTTAGTAGCAAATTGAGCTATTCAAATATGAAGCATTTGATCAAAATTCGCTACCATAACGCACTTACTGCGTCCAGATTTTTTTTCTTACAAACATGCATTATATTTCGATGGAAAATGCAAAAATGCAATAACATAAGGCGTGTTTGATTAAAAAAAAGAAAATTTGTATCACCAACGACTTATGGGCCATCCTGTGATTGTAGAAATAATTTTTTAAGATGTAGCTCAATCATATGTTGTATAATAACAGATATAGTGAACTTTATTGATTTTTTTACGAAAATTCTACAAAAATTATATACTATTAAACGATAAACTCTATAGCTAAGGCTACTGCCAAGCGTCAGAGAAAGGGTCTATTTGAAATTAATTTTCTGGAAACATTTTATTAAAATGAAGGACAATGACGGTTGAAACTAAGACTTCAGGGTTTGTAAAACATTCTTCTTGTGACACTTTATTTCCATAGCCCGTATTAGATTCAAGTTCTTTTCCTAAATGTTGCCAATTTTGACGTTTAGATCGCAACTTTGACGTTTTGTGAAAAACCTCAATTTATGTTTCTTTAAATGCCTATAACTTTTTTGTATTTTGACATACAGAGCTAAATTTTGGTATGTAGCTTACCTATAAGGATGTAAACCCGCGTATCAAATTTGGTTGCCCTTACTTTGTTAATTCCGGAGATATAATTTTTTTTTGAAAGAAAACACAAAATTTTCCGGGAAAACCTGGACCGATTTTCCTGGCTAACGAACTTATCTAAGCCATTTGCAAAAGGAAGGTATTCACCAAATTTGATCAAAATCGGCCCATTATTTTTTGAGTTATCGGTGTGATACACACACATATATATATATATATATATATATATATATATATATATATATATATATATATATATATATATATATATATATATATATATATATATATATATATATATATATATATATATATAAAAATATATATACATATAAACATATACAAATTTTAACTGACCCCGGAAATGTGTTCTGGGGGGCCTAATTAGCGCTCATTTGAAGATATTTTTTCAAAAAAAAAATTTTTTTAAAGAAAATTCACTAAAAGCTATGGTAACCAAATTTGGTAAGTAGGTTTATGATATAAAAAGTAATCTATACACAAAAATTTAGATTTCTATGTTACAATAAAAAAGTTATAATAAAATATTTTGTGCCAGATCATTTCTATGAAAATTCACTACCATAACGCACTTGCTGCGTCCAGGCTTTTTGTCTATAAAATTACACCAATTGTGTTTATCACACAAAATATTTCGTCTTGTGTCCTCATTTCTCATTTGGCGTCAAGAGTAACCGAAATTTTTTGCATTAAATGCCTATAACTTTTTTTCCTTTTAACTTATAAATCTAGATTTTGGTACGTAGTTTACCTTTAATAATATAAACTCGCGTACCAAATTTTAATACCATAGCTTTATTGTAATTTCCGGAGATATAAACATTTTCTGAAAGAAAACACAAAATTTTCCGGGAAAAATTGGTCCGATTTTCTTGGCTAACAAACTTATCCAGGCCATTGACGAAAAGAAGGTACCCACCAATTTTGGTCAAAATCGCTCCTTTATTTTTTACGTTATTAGTGTGACACATAATATATATATATATATATATATATATATATATATATATATATATATATATATATATATATATATATATATATATATATATATATATATATATATATACATATAAATCGAAACTGACCCTGAATATGTGTTCTAGCGGGGCTAGTTCCCGCTTATTTGAAGGAATTTTTTCAAAATTCGAAAGTTGCCATCTCCTCATTAGTACTTTTTTTTAAAAGAAAATTCACTAAAATTCTCTGAATGCGTCATTTACATGGGGCTCCGCTATCTTTTGCTTACACCGCAATTCACAATTTGTGATATGTGTTTGTGATATGTGCCGAAAACGTGAAAAGTTGCAAAACAATTGAAATAACTCAAAAACGATGAACGATATTAATTTTTTTTTACCTTACAAGCATTTATTATAATTTGATGGAAAGTACAAAAATGCAATAACACAAGGGTGTTCCATTAAAAAAAGAAAGTGTGTATCACCAACGACTTATGGGCCACGCTGTGATTGTCAAAATAGGTTTATAAGATGCAGCTCGAGACACCACCCTATAATTAACGTCTAAAATTTTTTCTCATATCTTGTATAATAACGAATATATTGAGCTTTACCGTTGAAATGCGTCGCCCTGTATAATATGTGTAAACATACAAAAACTTTAACTAACCCGGTATATGGTTTTAGGGGTTCTAGTCAATAGCGAATTTTTTCTACGAAAGTTTGCTAAAATATAGACTATTAAACCATAAACACTTTAGCTGAAACTACTGCCAAGCATCAGAAATAGGGTCTATTTGAAATGGATTCTCCGAAAATATTTTAGTAAAATGAAGGACAATGATAGTTGAAGCTGAAATTTAAGTCATTGTAAAACATACTTATTATGACATTTTTTCTACATAATCCGTATTTGTTTCAGATTCGTTGTCTGAAAATTGCAAATTCTGACGTTTCAAATCGCGACGTTTTAAGAAGCAAAATTAGAAAATTTGCAAAATAATTTTCTGCTACTTCTTGACCTTTTTGCGCCAAGTATGTAATATTCAATTGGTTTGGTTAGTCACACAAAATATTTTGGTCATGTGCTTTTCTCTGATCACCAGTGTCAGCTAAATTATTTTTTTTAAATGCCTATAACTTTTTTTCTTTTAACTTAGAGATTTGAATTTTTGGTGTGTAGTGTATGTTTGATAGTAGAAACGTATATGACAAATTCGGTTGTCATAGCGCTGTTATTTTCGTAGGTACAAAAATTTTCCGAAAAAAATCCAAAATTTTTAGGTAAAGACTGATCCGATTTTCCTGGCTAACGAACTTGTCCAAGCCAGTCACAAAAGCAAGGCACCTGCCAAATTCTATCAAAATATCCCCATTATTTTTTGAGTTATCGGTGTGATACATACATACATACATACATATATATATATATATATATATATATATATATATATATATATATATATATATATATATATATATATATATATATAAGATTTTTAACACGGCATTCTTTATACTATACAAGGAGAAAGGTTAAGGGCAAGACCGCAGGAGACAACCGCATACACGTGTTTCAAGCTCATTAGCTATCATCAGTACGGTATAGCCAGGTGATGATGGGAACACTCTGGATGAAGAAGCAAAAATACACGGAGTCACAACAGGCAACCACATTTGCAGCATCATTCGGAACACACTCAATTCGAGGGCAACAACCAAAATCGCCACGGAGGCAAAGAAATCACCTGCGTGAGCATCTGGAGCCCAGGAGTCATACTATTTATAACAGGATTTTTAACACGATATATATATATATATATATATATATATATATATATATATATATATATATATATATATATATATATATATATATATATATATATATATATATATATATACTCTATTTGTTTGCTGTACTTTTTGTGATTTTTTAATTGGTTTACGTGGACTGCAGTTTCGAACCGTCCCGGTTCATCATCAGCACGCTACGATGATGAACTGGGACGGTTCGAAACTGCAGTCCACGTAAACCAATAAATAATCCCAAAAAGTACAGCAAACAAATAAAGTGTATATTTAAAAGTGATTACAGTGTAGTGCAACATTCCAAAAGATATATATATATATATATATATATATATATATATATATATATATATATATATATATATATATATATATATATATACTCTATTTGTTTGCTGTACTTTTTGTGATTTTTTAATTGGTTTACGTGGACTGCAGTTTCGAACCGTCCCGGTTCATCATCAGCGCGCTACGATGATGAACTGGGACGGTTCGAAACTGCAGTCCACGTAAACCAATAAATAATCCCAAAAAGTACAGCAAACAAATAAAGTGTATATTTAAAAGTGATTACAGTGTAGTGCAACATTCCAAAAGATATATATATATATATATATATATATATATATATATATATATATATATATATATATATATATATCACACCGATAACTCAAAAAATAATGGGCCGATTTTGAATTAATTTGGTGAATATCTTCCTTTTGCAAATGGCTTGGATAAGTTCGTTAGTCAGGAAAATCGGCCCAGTTTTCCCGGAAAATTTTGTGTTTTCCTTCAAAAAAAAATTATATCTCCGGAATTAACAAAGTAAGGGCAACCAAATTTGGTACGCTCTGTAGGTCAAAAGACAAAAAAGTTGTTGGCATTTAAAGAAAAATAAATTGGGGTTTTCCTCAAAACGTCAAAGTGACAATTTAAAAAACGTCAAAATCGCAACATTTAGGCAAAGAACTTGAATCTAATACGGGCTATGGAAAGAAAATGTCTCAAAAAGAATGTTTTACAAACCCTGAAGTCTTAGGTTCAACCGTCATTGTCCTTCATTTTACTCAAATATTTCCAGAAAATTCATTTCTAATAGACCCTTCCTCTGATGCTTGGCAGTAGCCTTAGCTATAGAGTTTATCGTTTAATGGTATAAAATTTTTGTCGAATTTTCGTAAAGAATCAATAAAGCTCAATATATCCGTTATTATACAAGATATGAAAAAATATTGTATACATTAATTATAGGGTGTCTTGAGCTACATCTTAAAAAAATATTTCTACAATCACAGGGTGGCCCATAAGTCGTGGGTGATACAAATAATTTTTTTTTAGTCGAAAACGCCTTATGTTTTTGCATTTTCCATCGAAATATAATGCATGTTTGTAAGTTAAGAAATTCTAGACGCAGCAAGTGCGTTATGTTAATGAATTTTGAGTAAATGCTTCATATTTGAAAAGCTCAATTTGCTATTAACCTATAAGGTTGACCAAGAAACGGATTTTTTCGGTTACACTTTAAGTTTACTTTCCGAAATTTTTGTACGTTTTCAAACAATAAAGTTATTTTGATGAAACATGGTACATTGTTTTTACTATATATGTTATACTGGTAATCAAATTTGATGCCTGCTTTCTGAAAAAAAAACCAGACATATTTGCTATTAAAAACATTTTTATGAAAATTCACTACCATAACGCACTTGCTGCGTCCCGAACTTTTTTTTTGTCTATACTATATTAAATAGGTAGTTTCGCGCCACACTTTGTTTAAATAATTTCAAAACAAATTGATGTTATTTTATTTACCTACTTAGATATGTACTAATCGTTACATAAACTGATATAAAACCAATCAACAATATATTTGAAAAGTAAAATACGGTGACTAACCAAGTTTACTGTATATTTTGGGCAACTCAATCAAATACATGTGACACACTTTGTTATAAACATTTCTACGACATAACAAAGCATGCCTAGACAGACTACATTGTTTATCCCCGATACTCTCAGCATTTTAACCAAGGCTAACTGGATCTCATGACTGGTCGGCGACTCCGACCAATGGCAGCGCTCAACCCTCCCCTTCTACTATTTCTATCCTTGTCTAACCAACAGAGTATTAGTTAGTGGGAGAGTGCTTCCTCTGTTTGATGCATTAGTTGTGCCATCTGAATTCTTTACCGGAAATCTGTAATTAATTGTGAGGTAATGAGCAATTGCGTGTTAAAATGGATACGCAAAGATGAAAGAAGCCAAAAAGGACGTCAGGAATCCAGTGAAGTTTTGTTAAAATCGTTTAAGGTTTAGTGATAAAAGTTTGGTTTATCATGCAGGCTTTTCAGCTTGTGCTGGCAAGAGAAGATATAAGAAGAGTCAAGAGAATATTAGAAATATGCGTCTATTTTCTATGAACACCTTTGACGTGGACTAATTGTGGAAAATATAGCCCTCACTAGTCGTTTCATTCATATTTTATAACATCATTTTGTAGGGACAGGACCAGGAATTCGAAGGAGTTCCTCAGAAACGTATTGTTCTCCTAATTTTTCGAATGAAACTACTTGATTGTTGTAGTCCCGTGTTTGAGTCAGAAATTTTCTAACCGTTACCCAAGTGCGTAGATAAGGTAGGGGTAATGGGGGTAATTACCCCCTAAGACTGATGGAGGAAACAAATTACTGTTTCCAGAATTTTTTGTTAAAAAAATGATAAAATCTCGTTTTAAGTGAAACTCTTGAATTTTTGTTTGTTAATATGCTTCTTGGACCTGCATATTTGCAAATTTCTCAAGCTTTTAAAAGGAAATAATGCTGAGAAATGAGTTCATGATCCTTTAGAAGACCTAGAAAAATGAGCGCAGACGGATGCTTCACTGGACTGTATGAAAAAATTGACAAACTGCGCAATATTAAATATTTCCATAAGGTTTCCTCGTATAAACGCTTTCTTAGTCAGGTTTAAACCATACTAACGTTCAAGGCGAAACTCCCCAGAAATATTATGAAACCGGCATTCTCGTTTCTCTATTAAAGAACATCATGGGAGGATTTCGAGTTTCACTTTAATTATAAAATATTTTATTGCGTAGAAATGAAAATATTATTCCTGAAGATTTAATGCAAAAAAGGACGACATTTCATCGTCAAAAGCAAATATCTGGTGGATTAGGAAAATAATATAAGAGTACAGATTTTTCACGAGTAACGTTGGATTTGGATTGAGGTAATTTGTGTGTTAGAAACTAGAACAACAGTTCTCCAGGTGCTTGATAAAGTTGTTGAAACTGTCAAATTATCTGATAAAGAAGAATTTCGTGATATGGGTACCCACATCTCGCACTGAGGTTTTTTGCAGTTTTGCCTGCCAGTGTGGAATCTGCAGAAAAGTGTTTTTCCGCGTTAAGAACGTTTAGAATGTGGTTTAGATTAACAATGGGACAACAGAGGTTAGATGGACTAGCCTTCATGCATGAGGATCAGAGCATTCCTACAAGTGACGAATAGGTTTTGGAGGGATTCGGGACACACAAAAAAAGAACCTTGGCATCACTCTGATTTCGAGTTCAATTTTTTTTAACGTTTTTTAGTGAATTTTCGTAGAAAAAATTCACACGTAACTCACAAAATCCGATTTTGGTGAACTTTGGCAGGTACCTTCATTCATCCAGAAAAATGGAATCAGGTTTTCCGGGAAAAAAATTTCGAAAAAAATTTTTATCTGAAAATAACAAACCTATGGGTAACCCAATTTGGAATGTAAGTTTATATTATAAAAATCTCGGGACGCAGCAAGTGCGTTATGGTAGCGAATTTTCTTTAAAATATTTTTAATAGCAAATGTCTTTCTTTGATGAAAGCAGGCATCAAACTTGGTTGCCTATATAGTAGAAACAATGTATCATATTTCATTGAAAAAAATTTATTGTTTGAAAATATATAAACATTTTTCAAAAGTCTAGATGCAGCAAATGTGTTATGGAAGTGATTTTCCATAAAAATGTTTTTAATAGCAAATGCGAGCAGGCATCAATCTAATTACCGGTATAGCCTATGTAGTAGAAACAATGTACTATATTTTATCAAAATTACTTATGGTTTGAAAATATACAAAAATTTTCCGAAAATAAACTTAAATGTTGATTTTCTATCCAACAAAGCTTACGTTAATAGCAAATTGAGTTATTGAAATTTGAAGGATTTAATGAAACTTTGGTAAATTTGCAGATTAGCACCCGAACGCTTTTCAACAAATTGTTTTCCGAAACATTACTAGGACCTCACCTGCAATTTTTTTCAGAGACATTACTAGGACCTCACCTGCAGGTTTCTGAACAGTTTTTTGAAAAGCGTTCGGGAGCTAAACTGCAAATTTATCGAAAATTCGCTACCAAAACGCACTTACTGCGTCCAGATTTTTTTCTTGCAAACGCATCATATTTCGACAAAAAATGAAAAAATGCATTCACGAATTTGTTCTACGAAAATTAGTAAAAAAAAATTATACACCCCTACTCACTCCTGGTCCCGTAACTTCCTTGGGGGGTGTGAACAAGAAATTTTTCTTGGGGTTTGTGGATCCAAGGGGGGGGGCTAGGCAGGTTTCTGAAAACAGTGTTTTGAAAAGCGTTCGGGAGCTAAACTGCAAATTTACCGAAAATTCGCAACCAAAACGCACTTACTGCGTCCAGATTTTTTTTCTTATAAACGCATCATATTTCGATAAAAAATGCTAAATTACATTAAAGAATTTGTTCTAAAAAAATTAGCTAAAAAAATTATACACTCCTACTCACTCCTGGTCCCGTAACTTCCTTGGGGAGTGTAAACAAGAAATTTTTCTTGGGGTTTGTGGATCGGGGGGGGGGGGGTGGTGGTCTAGGCAGGTTTTCGAAAACAGTGTTTTGAAAAGCGTTCGGGAGCTAAACTGCAAATTTACCGAAAATTCGCAACGAAAACGCACTTACTGCGTCCAGATTTTTTTTAAGATAAACGCATCATATTTCGATAAAAAATGCAAAAATGCATTAACAAATTTGTTCCACGATAATTAGCTAAAAAAAATTATAGGCCGTTAAACCATAAATTTCACTAAACCTACAAATAAATATCCAAACAGCTACCAAACTTAACTAAACTGACAGCCAAAGCACCAGAGAAAGGGTCTATTTGAAATGGATTTTCTGTAAACATTTTAGTAAAATGAAGGGCAATGACGGTTGAATCTGAAACTTAAGGGTTTGCAGAACAGTCTTCTTGCAACATTTTCTTTTCACAAATGGTATTTGTTTTACATTCTTTGCCTAAACATTGCCAATTTTGACGTTTAATATTGCGAGTTTGACGTTTTGAGGAAAACTCCAACATTTATTGCTTTAACTGCCCATAACTTCTTTGTCTTTACAGCTATGGACCTAAATTTTGGTACGGAGTTCACTCTTTATAATACAAACACGCGTACCAAATTTGGTTGCCCTTACTTTGTTATTTCCGGAGATATGATTTTTTTTATAAAGAAAACATAAAATTTTCCGGGAAAACCTCGTCCGATTTTCCTGGCTAACGAACTTATCCAAGCCACTTGCAAAAGGAAGGTACTCTGCAAATTTTATCAAGATCGGTCCATTATTTTTTGAGTTATCGGTCGGATATATATATATATATATATATATATATATATATATATATATATATATATATATATATATATATATATATATATATATATATATAAACACAGATCTCCCCATAAGCGAATTAAAAAAAAAAAATTCGCTAAAAGTAAACAATATACAAAACTTAGATCTATATGCTACAAGAAAACAAAGTAATAGGCAATAATAAAAAAATGTTTGATGCAGACCATTTCTATGAAAATTTACTATTATAACACACTTGCTGCGTCCAGACTTTCATTTCTAATGTGGGACATATTTAAATAAATTTTTTTTAAATTAATATTTTCGTAATTTTTTGTTCAGTTATTTTAATTGGATTCATTTTTAAGCCTTTGTGTGTGTAATTTGGTTTACCTTTATATTTTCGGAATACCCTCCCCAAGAAAAAACATATCTACGCCCTTGCCGTTACCAGCATTTATAATAAATGTTTTAATGTATATTCACTTGCGCAGGGACCGGTACGCAACTAATGGAGCTAATGGAAAGAAATATAAATATTACTTATATTGAGAAAAGTCAATGTAAGTTGTCTCGTTACAAAATTTGTATTTTTGGCAAAAATATGGAGCAGAAAAGAACGATTCTTGTTGTGGAGCATTGCCAAATAGAAAGGGAAATCAAGCAGTGAAAGTTTTGGAAATATTTTCAGGATGGAGGATGGAAACGGAAGAAATAAATTATAGACTTTTGATGTGTCAAAATTTGAAGCATAAAATTTGGAATAGCTGTCAAAACATTTTTAGGTTGACCTTTAACTAAATTATGTCTAAATACTTTACAAGTCGAAGACTTATCTGTATAGACATGCTGTATGATTGTAGTCAATAAAGATTATTATTATTATTATTATTATATACATACTCAATATCACAAACAAAAGTACCTAATATAAGTCTGCCAAATTTCCCTTGTGTGAATTACAAAAGTCATCTATATATATATATATATATATATATATATATATATATATATATATATATATATATATATATATATATATATATATATATATATGTATGTATGTATCACACCGATAACTCAAAAAATAACGGGCCGATTTTGATTAAATTTGGTGAATACCTTCCTTTTGCCAGTGGCTTGGACAAGTTAGTTATCCAGGAAAATTTTGTGTTTTCTTTAAAAAAAAATTGATATCTCCGGAAATAACAACGTAAGGGCAACCAAATTTGGTACTCCGGTTTATGTCATGGTAGGTAAATTACGTACCAAAATTTAGCTCCGTAGGTTAAAAGATAAAAAATTTATAGGCATTTAAAGAAAAATAAATTGGGATTTTCCTTAAAGCGCCAAAGTCGCGATTTGAAACGTCAAAATTGGCAATGTTTAAGCAAAGAACGTAAAACAAATACGGATTCTGGGAAGAAAATGGTGGAAGAAGAGTGTTCCACGAACCCTTAAGTTTCAGTTTCAACCGTTCATTTTACTACAATATTTACAGAAACCTCATTTCAAATAGGGTCTATTTCTCTGATGCTTTGGCTGTCGGTTTAGTTAAGTTGATGCTTTCGCTGTAGGTTTAGTGAAGTTTATGGTTTAACCATCTATAATTTTTAGCTAATTTTCGTAGAACAAATTCGTTAATGCATTTTTGCCAGTTTTATTGATGCATGTTTGTAGGAAAAAATCTGGACGCAGTAAGTGTATTTTGGTAGCGAATTTTCATTAAATTCTTCAAATTTCACTAACTCAATTTGCTATTAACGTAAGGTTTGTTGGCTAGGAAACCAACATTTAAGATTCTTTTCGGAAATTTTTCCAAACAATAAGTATTTATGATAAAATATAGTACATTATTTCTACCACATAGGCTATACCGGTAATCAGATTGATACCTGTAGTATTTGCTATTAAAAACTTTTTTTTTAATCGAACACGCCTTATGTTATTGCATTTTTGCATTTCCCATCGAAATATAATGCATGTTTATAAAAGAAGAAATTCTGGACGCAGCAAGTGCGTTATGGTAGCGATTTTTTATTAAATGCTTCAAATTTGAATAGCTCAATTTGCTATCCCCCTCTAAGGTTGACCAAGAAACCGTTTTTTTCGGGAACACTCTGAATTTACTTTCTGAAAACATTTTCAAACAATACAGTTATTTAGATTAAACACGGCACATTGTTTCTACTATATAGGTTATACTGGTAACCAAATTTGCCATTGGTATTAAAAACAATTTTATGAAAATTCGCTACCATAACGCACTTGCTGCGTCCCAAACATTTTTTCAAAGATAGTTTAGTTGAAATAAAGAGAAATAATAAGGCGAAAGTGAAGATAAATCTTTGTAACTGCTATAGAAATGTTTGTGGAAGAAGGAACAGGAACAGAAGGAAGTGCCTTTAAATAAAATTGTTTTCACAGTTTCATGATTTGAGGATTTTTATAAAATTATGTAAATACAGGCACAAGCACAGCTTCTTTGTAAGTCATAATGTGTAATTTTGACCACTAATAAATAAGTATGAGTATAATGAGCAAGGCATCTATTGATACAGTGCAACGATCATAATCAATCAAATTTAAACAAATTTCTGGGGTACCTCAGGGTTCCATACTAGGACCACTGTTTTTTAGTGTTTTCATTAATAACATCGTGCGGGAGGTAGGCATCGAATGGGACCTTTGCGCAGATAATATGAAGATTTTGTGTAGATTGAACTCGAATATCGGTTATCGCCATCTGCAATTATGTTTACGTAGGAATGCAGATTGGCGATATATGAATTGTCTCAACCTAAATTCTGGTAAGTGTAAGGTCGTTTTTTTTTGCGCTGCCATGGCCGTGTTGGAAAGTAGAGTAAAACTTTCCAATTCGGACTCGGGGGACGACGGTTCGAGACTCACAGGCAGCGGATGATTTTTCAAATCACTTCTGTCGTTGAGATCGAGCTTAAGGTGGAGGGTAATGCACAATAGGCCAAGAGCTGCAGTGCTATCGGGGCGACAAAGCCACAGACGAGCCCCGAGGGAGAAAAAAGGTCGTTTTTATGCAACGAGAAATCAGCAAGATTATTTTTCTCTAAAAAATAAATAAATCACACCACAGACGCAATGTACAATGAAGATTCCGGGGGATATTTTTGATGAGCAATTGTAATTGAACGACCACGTTGAATCAACCGTTCCATCTGCATTGGGTAGCCTTGGCTTCATCTGACGAAATACTAAAGCAGCGATGTGCCGGAAGTCTTCTTTACGATTACTGTAATCATTACAGTTTTTTGTTTATCTCAGCACTATAAATAGCACAGTTAGCAGCTGAGTTTGTTTTCTAACTGCAGAATACTGTTCTGTGCTTTTCCAAAGTGGTAATAGTACCTTAATCACCCAGTAGAATGCGGTAGTTCAGGACACTGTATTCAATTTCTTCTAATAGTTCAATATTCATCCGTTAGTGGCCGTAGCGTTGATCAAATGTCAAACTATCAAACCAAATAGCGGACTGAGTGACACAACAGTGCATCATATTTCTATTGCTAGTGCTGATGTTTCTTTTCGTGTTGAAATGGATCGCTTTTTAATTAAAAATTACGAATTTCCTAGTACAAGTTCAAGTGAAGATGGTGTCGATGTTACTGCGAAAAAGGATGTTTTGCCAAGTAAAACTGTGAAACGAAAACGAAGTGGTAATAATGATGGTAACTCGTGCAATTTTCGCCAGTATCAATCGGTTTCATATCAACTGGCGGCGAACAGCCCAAACCCCAATGCCTAATTTGTGGTCAACAGCTTTCTAATGAAGCAATGGTACCAAGTAAATTCGAAAGACATCTACTTACAAAGCATTCATTTGCGGCTGAAAAACCTATTGAATATTTAAAAGACTATCGTCAAATAATTCGATCCAGGCTTCAAAATTTACTAAACTATCATCTGTGTCAGATAAAGCACAGGAAGCCAGCTACGCTGTGGCTGAAATGATTGCAAAAAACATGAAATCCCATACGACAGCTGAGACAACCATTTTGCTAGCATGCCGTGAAATTGTGAAAATCATGTTGGGTGAAGAATGTGAAAAAGAGGTCAGGAAAATTCCGTTATATAATAATACAATAAGTAGGCGTATTGAAGAAATGTCTGAAGATATTGAAATCCATGTGAATAAAAAACTTAAAGCAACAGATTATTTTGCTCTTCACTTGGATGAGTCCACAGATATAACCGGAAAACTCTAGGTTATAACATTTGTTGAGATTTATTCAGGAAAGTAAAGTTATTGAAGAGTTTTTATTTTCTTTATCTTGAGATAAATTGGCAAATGGAAACCCCACTAGTTGTTTATTGTGACATATTTTTGTAACCTGTTGCTTTGAAGTTTGGTTTGAGGCATTTGTTTATAGCAGCGTAACCCTGATATATCTGTCTGGCCTTGTCTAACATTGTAGGCATCCATTCAGAGGTAATTTCAGGTTATATCGTAAATTATTTATTTTTTATTTGGTTATAACTCAAAATTTACTCAACCGATTAAGTTCAAATTTGGTTTAGAGGACCAGTTATATGTTATCTACATGTGTCTAAAGTTTTAGTTTCATACTACTAGTAATTTAAAAGATATTGCGTTTTCAGTTTTTTGCATTTTTTTCTAAAAGTATTTGAGTTTCAAAACTGTCTAACGAACTCATCCAAGCTATTGAAGAAATGAAGGGAATTGCCAAATTTGGTTTCGATTGGTGAAGTATTTTTCGAGTTATCGCTTGGATACGTATGTATATATATATATATATATATATATATATATATATATATATATATATATATATATATATATATATACTTTTCAAGTGACCTTGGATGTGGATTCCATTTGGCGCTTATTTGAAGAAAATTTCCAAAAATAATATCATCGATACCACTATATTAGTGAATTTTCATTAAGAAAAGAGAAAAGACAAAGCTATGGTAACCAAATTTGGTACATAGGTTTATGATATTAAAGGAAAACTATATACCAAAGTTTAGATTTCTATCTTACAAGGTAAAAAAGTTATAAAAAATATATGGTGCCAGATCATTTCTATGAAAATTGACTACCATTTATTAATTGTTGTTGCCCTTACTTGGTGAAACTGGTCCATACTACATAGAGACTTGGAGACTACTTCTCTGGCTTCACTGTTGGGTTTGGTTTCTGTATGTGAAGGACGTAGCCAGCGCGTAAGCTAACTGGAACAACTGGCCCCTCTGATTTCTAGATGTTCTAGGATGTTCTTCAACTTTCTGTAACCGGTCTCGCTGCTCTTGACAGTATATGGGAAAACAAAGGGACCTGACCTGACCTGACCTGACAATAAAACAACGAACAACGAGATATGTAATATAGGTCATATAATTAGAGGTGACAATTTCTGAGATTAATAATCGGGAGGCTTTATATGGCAGGACAGAGGGAGTAAAGATAGGTGGTGAAATTATAAACAACGTAAGATACGCAGATGACACTGCCATCATTGCGGAGAGCATGGAAGGCCTGCAAATACTTCTGGATAGAGTACATGAGGCTGGTCGAAGATGGGGCATCAATATAAATATCAAAAAAACAAAATGGATGATCGTAGGTAAAATAAACATAGAACCAATTCCAATTACAATCAACGGACACAACATCAACAAGTATTTGGGTAGCTGGCTAAACAATGAAATAACATGCGACGAAGAGGTGAAAGCGAGGATTGAAATGGCACGTAGGGCACTTAGCAAATGGAAACCAACTCTCACTGACAGAAACCTCACAGTTCAGACGTGGCTAAGAACACTCCGCTGTTACGTATGGAGCATTCTCTTGTACGGATGTGAGACATGGACGCTTAAAGTTGACACCATGAATAAAATAGAAGCGTTTGAGATGTGGTGCTACCGGAGAATCCTCAAAACTCCTTGGACTGCACATACCAGTAATGAAGAGGTACTCAGACAGCTGAATAAGAGTCGAGAACTTCTAAACACCATAAAAATAAGAAAGGTTATTTATTTCGGACACATAATACGAGGCCCCAAACATCACATCCCTCGCCTGATTATCCAGGGAAAGGTTGAGAGCAGAAGATGGATAGAGCGCAAAAAGATATCATGGTTACGGAACATCAGAAATTGGACAGGACTGGGAGTGGAACAGCTATTCCTAGCAGCGAAAGATAGAGACCAATTCAATCAAATTGTCATGGAGATAGCCCACGCCTGAAGACAGGCACGGCACCGAAAGAAGAAGAATAATCGAGAGCAAAGTGCAGGGAAAAAATCAATCGGCAGACGTCAAAACTCATGGTTAAAGGTTCTCAGAAGATGGTTTCAGAAGAAGAAATTGAAAATCTATTACTAGGTATGTTAAAAAGCTACGGCTGAATTTTACAAGTGATTGTTTCTGGGGTTTTGTAATTAATTGGGTTAGCCTTGATAGTTATTAGCTTTGGCGTCAAATAGTTTTTCCATCTAATTTGTGTTGTATCCAAGAAATACTTGTAATTGTATTTTTTCACTTATAATTACTGTTAACAGAAATTAATTGAATTTTTTTCCTGTAATATGTTTTCAATATATAAAAGAGTAAATAGATAATATATTCAATAGAATAAACAATAAGATTTGGTATAGTCAGGTGAAAGTGTGAAATATTCAGGCTCATTATTAGTTTACGAACCGTTACACCAGACAATCATCGACCTTCAAACTGTCAAATTTAATCCAGCAATGGCATGCCAACCACCCAGCAATTGTTTAAATAACCTTCCAACTGTGTAAAATAACTCCATGCATCAAATACAACAATGCAGAATGCTTTAAAACCATTTCACAGCTTTCTCTATTCTATACCGCTTCCTTTTCCCTACACGCAGCGTTGCCAAACCTTTAAAAACATCGCTTATTCTAAAGGCAAGTTGTGATTTTCAATTGTAATCAAGTTAGGTAAGTGTGTCGTGCCATTTAACAATATTATCGCTATATATATATATATATATATATATATATATATATATATATATATATATATATATATATATATATACAGTGTGGAACAGCCAAATGGAATAAATTCGATAACGGATAAATGAGGACGTGTTGGGAAAAACGCTTGGACACGTCGATTTGTATTTTTAACTGCGCATCTTTTTCAAGAAAAAAAAATTATATAGGGTGCGTCATGTGACAGTGGCCAATACCAACTTTCTTATTTTAAATACAAGCCCCTGTATATTATTAATTTTTTGGATTCTTCAGAAAATTCTAGACATAATTCATGTACAATGTCCTATACCTATCTTCAACTGTTTCGGAAATATTAAGTATTTTCAGATTTATTACAAAAATTAACATTAAAAATAGAAAATTATTTTATTTCACAAATTCTAATAAGAAATACTGATTATTTCTTAATAATTTAAAAAAACAAAAAAAAATTAATGTCAATGTAGTAAATGTTCAAAATGCTCGCCACGAACATCTTGGCAACATGCTAATCTGGTATAGAAATGTCTTCTAACATTACTCAACATCTCAGGCGTGACTGATCTAATCGCAAGCGTGATTCGTCTTTTTAAGTCATCTAAGTTGAGGGGCTTAGTTTTGTATACAATACTTTTGACATATCCCCACAAAAAGTAGTCTAATAGCGACAGATCAGGAGATCGTGCTGGCCATTCTATCGATCCGCGCCTCCCTATCCACCGATTTGGAAAAATTTGGTTCAGGTACTGCCGGACATTGATTTGGTAATGGGGCGGTGCTCCATCTTGCTGAAACCATATTTTATTGGCAGGAACTTGTGGGTTTGCTGGATCTGGATATAAGTTTGTCAAAGTTGGCACGACATTATTTTGGAGCAGTTCTAAATATTTATCCCCATTCAAGTTGCCATCAATGAAAAAGGGACCTACTATATGATTTCCAACAATTCCTGCCCAAACATTAACTTTTTCAGGATATTGCGTATGTTCCTCTCTCATCCAATGAGGATTCTCATTAGACCAATAGCGGCAATTTTGACGATTAACATGACCGTGAAGTGTAAATGTGCTCTCATCAGAAAACAAAACATCTTCTAATTGGATCACATTGTTATCTAACATTGCCATCATTTGTTCACAAAAATACGTTCTCCTATCGAAATCGTCCTCCATGAGCTCCTGAGTTGGTATCATTTTATAGGGATGCATTTTACTTTCCTTTAATGTTCGAAAAATTGCTGTGTGGCTAACGTTGAATAGTTGGGCTGCTTGTCGACCAGAAGTATGTGGGTTTTCTTGAAACTCAAGCGTAATATCCAATTTCGTATCATCACTTACTGCATTGGCAGCTACTTTTTTTATCTGTCTCACATGACCAAGCTCGCGAAACTGCTTTTCTATTTTGCTAATTGTTCCTTGGGATACAGGCGGCAAATTTGGAAATTTTTCGTGAAATAAGCGAGACACTTCCATCTGTGTCCGTGTGTTATCTCCATAACCAATCATTTGTAGAATGGTTATTTTGTGCATTTCTGTTAAATGAACCATTTTTCTGATATTATTACGTACAGTTAACGAAATTCAAACGACAATAGCACTGACACTAATCACTACTGTCATGCAGGCAGACAACAAGTTGCTAAGGCTACGAGTTTTATACGAACAGAAAGAAAACTGTTTTTGTTTTTGTTTCATTTCATATCAGTAAAAAGAAACGCAGGAATGGTTTTTGTTTACTTTCTCATTATCAAGAGCTGAATGGGAAATAAGTATTGAATGCAATGTAGCGAATTTGTGAAATAAAATAATTTTCTATTTTTAATGTTAATTTTTGTAATAAATCTGAAAATACTTAATATTTCCGAAACAGTTGAAGATACGTATAGAACATTGTACATGAATTATGTCTAGAATTTTCTGAAGAATCCAAAAAATTAATAATATACAGGGGCTTGTATTTAAAATAAGAAAGTTGGTATTGGCCACTGTCACATGACGCACCCTATATAATTTTTTTTTCTTGAAAAAGATGCGCAGTTAAAAATACAAATCGACGTGTCCAAGCGTTTTTCCCAACACGCCCTAATTTATCCGTTATCGAATTTATTCCATTTGGCTGTTCCACACTGTATATATATATATATATATATATATATATATATATATATATATATATATATATATATATATATATATATATATATATATATATATATATATATATAGGGTGGCGCAATGAAAACGAAACAGAACGATTTGCGTCCAGAGAGTTTTTTTTATGAAACGCTGAAACACGTCAATTTTAATATTTAGGGGGACATGTTTTGACATAAAACTCAACTTTGTCACATCAACCCCTGAAGGGTGGTGTAAATAACCCTTATATTTTAAATAGGAAATCTGGGTCGAGTGTTACATCATTTAAAAGTTCTTTCTTTTCTGATTTCAGCACACTAATTTTTTTGGAAGTTGTATCAACTTGTTTGAAAATTATTCACAGTTGGAGTTGTAAGAACGTATTTCATTCATTGTGATAAGAAATGCACTAAGTAGTCAATTTTTCGTTAAAAAAAACTAAAAAACAAAACCAAACGTTCAGAAATGTTTATTCAGTTAAGTAAGTGTTCAAATTGTTGTCCACCAGCTTCCATACAAAAATACAAATTTTATTCAAAACGAGCTCTGACATTCTGGAGCATTTGTGGAGTTATTAGACGGCATTCTTTAACAATGCGTCATCGTTTCTTTCAGAGACTCCGGTTCTGTTGCGTAAATTCTACTCTTTAAATAACCCCATAGAAAGAAATCTAAAGGAGTTAAATCCGGTGATCTAGGGGGCCACTCAATAGCAACACTACGCCCAATCCATTGTCTTGGAAACTCTCTGTTCAAAAACTACCTAACACGCGAAAAATTCGGAGGAGCTCTATCTTGTTGAAACACTAATTGATTTTCTTGATAGCGATCATCATTTTCAACAATGTCAATTAGTATAGGGTAAACGAAATCTTAGAGTAGCTCCAAATACGTTTCGCCACTCAAATTGCCATCAGGAAAATTTGGTTCGATTAAACGGTCTCCAAAATTGCCAGTCCAGACTTTCAATTTCTGTGGAGTTTGAGTGTGGACTTCGTGAAAGTTTCTTGGATTATTATCTGCCCAATAACGACAATTATGACGATTGACTGTAGAGTTTAATAAAAACGTACACTCGTCTGAAAAACAGATATTGAACAGAAAGTTCCCGTTATCAGCTATTCGTGCAGTCATAACTTCACAAAACTCCAGCCGCCGATCAAATCATCTTCATCCAGTTGTTGTACAAGATGAATTTTATACGGGTGAAATTTATGATGTTTCAATATTCGCTGAATAGTTCTTCTTTTGATGTTTGAAACAGTGGCCAATTTTCTCGTGCTCAAAGTTGTGTCTGCAGAAATTTGTCCTAAAACTTCAATCTCAGTAGTCTCATTTCTAACCGGAAATTCACGTTCAGGATCCCGTTTTTTGTTGACTACTGAACCATTTTGTCGAAACTTTGCAACTAACTCCAAAATGTATTTTCTGTTAACATATCTGTTCGGATGTCGTTAATTAAACAAATTTGCGCTACGGTTGGCACAGTCATCGTTTTTGAAAAAAAAAAAGTAATTATTTCAACTCTTTCTTCTACAGACTACACCATTGTGAAATTAATTTTCGGTAGTACTATCAAGTATCAAACTGACCGATAAACTGAAATAATAAACCGCATTTCTCTCATTCCGATAAGAAATGTTGTTCTTTACAAACCAACAAAACATTGACAATCAGCACATTTCTTATCGGAGTGAGTGAAATGCGTTTTTGCATTTTCAACTGTGAATAATTTTTCAATGAGTTGATAAAACTTCCAAAAAAATTAATGTGCTGAATTCAGAAAAGAAAGAGCTTTCAAATGTTGTAACACTAGACCCATATTCCCTATTTAAAATATAAGGGTTGTTATCACCACCCTTAAGGGGTTGATGTGACAACGTTGAGTTTTATGTCAAAACATGTCCCTCTCAATATTAAAATTGACGTGTTTCAGAGTTTCTTAAAAAAAATTCTCTTGACGCAAATCGGTCTGTTTCGTTTTCAATGCGCCAGCCTGTATAGATGATCACCAGAATATTTATCAATCATCAGTTTAAGCCTTTAGGGGCCCATAAAGGCAGAAAGAAAATTTCCATCTAACACCTCTATTATAAATTTTGACATTTGACAGACTGTTTCGCCCGTTTCCTATAGAAAAAACGTAATTTTCAAGGGGAGCCTAAATTTTAATTGTCGAAGAAGTTGAAGTTAAGTTGACAAGAGAAGAAGCCAGTTAAACAAACGAAACATTTTCTAATTAATTGTTGTAATATGCATTCAACTGTTATAGATCTGGCAACATGGTTTGGGGTAATACTCAACAACAAAGAAATCGAAAAGGGCCCTGATAAAAGAGAGTGGTTTGTTCATTATTTGTCCTGGACTGGACAATAAATCACTGGTTTACCTCCCGTCGAGGGGAATGGCGCTTCCAGCTCAGACCGTTCTGATGTTCAGCCATCTCTTTCTTAGTCATATACATAGTAATTGACTCTCTCTCTCTCTCTCTTTCCTCCAGTATCTGATGACACAGGGTTGATGTGTGGGATCGCCCAGGCTTCGAATATTCATTCTATACCGATGATTTGATCTTTCGTCTGATGAACTAAGGATTCCGAAATTTATTATGGTGGGGGTCTTTTACTGCAGATCAGGGATTACTTGGAGGTAGTTAAGTTGTTAGCGGATAAAAATAAATTTGTTTCCGTTAAGCAGAACTGCATTTGTTTGTTATCTAAATAACCTAAAATTTCGGGACACAGCAAGTGAGTTATGATAGAGAATCTCCATTAAATTCTTCCAACTTTATTAACTCACTTTTTCATTAGCTTCAATTTCGCTATATAGTAATGTCTTCATCTATGCAAAATAGGCCAAGGGCTGCAGTGCGATCGGGGCGGCAAAGCCGCGGACTAGCCCCGACGGAGAAAAAAAAAGTCCCCATCTAGGCAACCTCTCTAGCAAATTTCATCAAAGTAACTCTGTTACTTCCCGAGATACAACAATTTTTTTCAGAAAAATTAATTTTTTTATTTGAAAAAGTGGTTCGATTGTGCTGACTAACGAACTCATCCAAGCTATTAATAACTTAATGTATATTCGCTAAAGACACGAATGTTAAAACACTTTTAGGTATATGATTGATTCCACACTATCTATACCCAGTGGCGGCGCGTGGATATAGGTAAGCCGTGTACTGCGAATGGAGGCGAAAAGGCGTAACGGGGTGAATAATGCGGGGGAGAGGGGGGGTTATGTTTCGAAGTATGAGTGTAAAAACACAAATTTTGACTAAAAAAAAAATCGCTGACAACATAAACAGGAATATAATACAATATATATAATAAATAATAATATAATAGAAATATAATAAACAGGAATATAATATAAATAACAGGAATAAAAGTAAAATAGATTTCCAATTATCATTTTAGCTAAATGATTGTTTCATTTCTTTAAGTGAGCCAACGGAGAGCAATGATCTCCATCGTCCCCCTCCGTGCTCGTTCTTGTGACTGCCCTTGCGAATAATAATAATACTTTAAAGATAACACTTACCATAGTCTGTAAGGCTAGATGCACTCTTACAACAATTATAACCGTAGACTGGTCTCGCTCTAATTAGAGCTCGCCGGTACGGCATACTAATTGTAGCAAAAATACACCTATAAAGCAATAAGGCTATGTTAGCCAGCCTTCCAACACTAAGTGAGTGGTAAGACACGAAGTAACGTGCCGCCACCTAGTTGCGGAACCAAGTAGTATGTTGTCACGCCAGATCCAAATAACATAAAGTGTTAAAAAATAGAGACTGTATATAACTAACTAACAATTTAGTAAACTGTCAGCCCTGGCCCATTTCTACTCTAATATAGGGACAAAGTATGTAAGGCTAGATGCATTCTCACAACAATTAGAACCGTCTAACAATTTACTAAATTGTTAGTTTGTTGTATACAGTCTCTATTTTTTAACACTTTGTATTATTTGGAGCTGGCGTGACAACATACTACTTGGTTCCGCAACTAGGTGGTGGCACGTTGCTTCGTGTCTTACCACTCACTTAGTGTTGGAAGGCTGGCTACCATGGCCGTATTACTTTATAGGTGTATTTTAGTTACAATTAGTATGGCGTATAGACGAGCTCTAATTATAGCGAAACCGGTCTACGGTTCTAATTGTTGTGCGAATGCATCTAGCCTTACATACTTTGCTTGCCTTTCTTTACGTTATTTTTTACTGTTCCTAAGTAAATAAAGTAATGTTTTATAACTGGTATGGAATTATTTATTCCACGTACACAGAAAACCTCTTCAGCCACTCAAAAGTCCTGCTTTTCCAAATCTTGTGACAAGGCCAGACTTGAAAAGGTCAAAGCTCACAAAACACTTCTACACAATCCCAGTCAAGAAAACCGTCAAGCATTTAACGATGCATGTCCGCATTCTTTCTGAGGCAAAAACTCGTTTAATAACCACATCAAAAACAAAGACATATCCAAAGCCTTCGACCAGGTCTGACACGCAGCGCTGCTTAATAAACTACCGGCTTATGGCCTACCACCAAAACTATGTGCCTGGACAGCAAACTTCCCCTCCAACCGGAGCGATTCTGTTGTTGTGGATGGCCACTCCTCTAAACTATATCCAATTAATGCAGGAGTTCCTCAAGGTTTAGCTTTAGCCCCTACTTTGTTTCTTCTCCACATCAATGACCTTCTTTCTAGCACATCCAACCCAGTTCACAGTTACGCGGACGACAGCACCCTCCACTCAAATATACAATACACTTTCTTTGGCCCAACTAGATGAGGATCGCAGACACATGGAGGGTTCTATTTCCGTGGATCTCCAAAAAATATAAGACTGGGGAAGTAGAAATCTTGTACAATTCAACCCAACCAAATCTCAGTCTTGCTTTCTGTTCAGGCGAACAGATGATATTTCATAACGGCCCTAATAGCTTTAAAAATGTAATTAGTAAAAACACCAAAATAATTATTACAAGTAGGTCAGTTAAATTCTGTAATGCAGTTATGTAAACATTTCAATAAATTGGAGGTCGACATTATATGGAGCAACGTTGAAATTGTCACGTTCAGCATATAAACCATAACAAACGAATTTGTAAGACCAGACAGGAATGTTTAGTCAGCAAGGTTAAGAATTAAAATATGTCATTGTTGGTAAATATAAAGCAGATTCATTTGTAGTAAGAAAATATAGTTAATTAAACACCGTTCTACAATGTAGGCGGAAATGTATATCGTTCATTTTAAATAAGCTGCTGAAATGTAGTCGGGTAAATAACGCCGCGACTATTTAATTATATAAACACTGTTATTAATTAATAGTCAAAGATGATAATACTTGAGTAAGTTCTATTATCCCATTTTTTATATATCATATTGTTAATATTATTATGTTTATTAAGTTTTGTGCCTTAATATCGTTATCAATATACCGTTATCTATGTCATAACATATGTGCTTCGTTCCTACATCTTTTATTCTGATAATTCACCCTCCGCTTCCATAAACACTTTCTTTCTCATAAAAGATACACCAGCCCTAGAACCATCACAATGAACAACCAAGTTATTCAAAGTAATGAGTCCTTTTCACTTGTTGTCATTTCTGTGAATCGAAATCTCAATTGACACCAACATGTCACATCAATTGCAGAAGCGGCTGCTAAGAAATTAGGTTTCCTCTTCCGGCCTCGCAAATACTTTTCACCAGCTAATCTCTATACCTTATATACTTCACAAATAAGACCAAACCTCGAATACTGTTCCCACATCTGGGGTGCAGCTGCCGCTTCTACACTCGCTATATTGGACTCCATTCAGAGGAGAGCTATACGACTCATTGGTGACACTACCCTCACCCAAAGGCTGCCATCCCTTGCTCACCGACGTGCTCTTGGTGACCTCTCTCTCTCTCTTTTATAGATATCTGCACGGGCAGTGCTCAGAGGAGCTTTCTTACATAGTTCCTCCACCTGCTGCCCCCAACAAATCTACCAGGGGAACAGAGCGAATGCACCCCTTTACTTTCCAAGTCACCAGACATGGAACATCTTGCTATGCCCGCTCTTTTATCCCGAGGACTTCCAAGTTGTGGAATTCCTTGCCGGCACATGTTGTCCCTTCTCCTCCGAACCTCCAAACCTTCAAGCCCAGAATTAACAAGTTGCCTCTTTCCTCCTTGTCGACACCCACGGTACGATAGTGTTTAGGCTGTGATCCCTCGTGGTGTGTTGTTGAAATAAAACAAAAATTAAAAAAGCATAATTTTAGTTCTTGTATATGTACAGTTTAGGTACCAGGCCTCTGTATTGTCTGCATTGATGATAATAATAATAATTAAAAATATCAGCTCCGAAAGCCAATAGCAAACTGGTCATCTAAGAGGACACACTGTATGTTCCCAATCTATTCAATTGTCCCCTTGTCCTTTATATGTGTTTCCTGGGTCAGCTTGATGGGCCTAATCAATCTGTGATTCGTCAAATATACCGTCGGCGGAGCGACAGACGTACATACATTATGTGCATAGTTGAAATAAAAAAAATCTCGGGACGCAGCAAGTGCGTTATGGTAGTGAATTTTCATAAAACTATTTTTTAATAGCAATAATGTGTGTTTTTTTAAGAAAGCAGGCATCAAATTTGGTTACCAGTATAATCTATATAGTAAAAACAATGTGCCATGTTTCATCAAAATAACTTTATTGTTTGAAAATGTAAAAAAAATTCCGAAAGTAAACTTAAAGTGTTCCTGAAAAAACTCGTTTTTTGGTCAACCTTATAGTTTAATAGCAAATTGAGCTATTCAAATATTAAGCATTTGATCTAAATTCGCTACCATAACGCACTTACTGCGTCCAGATTTTTTTCTTCTTACAAACATGCATTATATTTCGATGGAAAATGCAAAAATGCAATAACATAAGGCGTGCTTGATTAAAAAAAAGAAAATTTGTATCACCAACGACTTATGGGCCACCCTGTGATTGTAGAATTAATTTTTTAAGATGTAGTTTAAGACACCCTATAATTAATATATACATTTTTTTTCATATCTGGTATATTAACAGATATATTGAGCTTTATTGATTTTTTTTACGAAAATTCTACAAAAAATATACTATTAACGATAAACTCTATAGCTACTACTACTGCCAAGCGTCAGAGAAAGGGTCTATTTGAAATGAATTTTCTGGAAACATTTTATTAAAATGAAGGACAATGACGGTTGAAACTAAGACTTCAGGGTTTGTAAAACATTCTTCTTGAGACATTTTATTTCTATAGCCCGTATTAGATTCAAGTTCTTTTCCTAAATGTTGCCAATTTTGACGTTTAAATCGCAACTTTGACGTTTTGTGAAAAACCCCAATTTATTTTTGTTTAAATGCCTATAACTTTTTTGTCTTTCGACCTACAGAGCTAAATTTTGATAGGTAACTTGCCTATAATGATATAAACCCGCGTATAAAATTTGGTTGCCCTTACTTTGTTAATTTTGGAGATATAAATTTTTTTCTAAAGAAAACACAAAATTTTCCGGGAAAACCTCGTCGGAATTACCTGGATAACGAACATATCCAAGCCACTTGCAAAAGGAAGGTACTCACCAATTTTGACGTTTAAAATCGCGATTTTGACGTTTTGAGAAGAAACCAAATTTATTTTTCTTTGAATGCCTGTAACTTTTTTGTCATTTAACCTACGGAGCTAAATTTTGGTATCTAACTTGCCTCTAATAATATAAACCCGCGTGTGAAATTTGGTTGCCCTTACTTTGTTAATTTTGGAGATATAATTTTTTTTCGATTTTTTTCGAAATAAAACACAAAATTTTCCGGGAAAACCTCGGCGGATTTTCCTGGCTAACGAACTTATCCAAGCGACTTGCGAAAGGAAGGTATATGCCAAATTTTATCAAAATCGGTCCATTATTTTTTAAGTTATAGGTGTGACACATAAATAAATAAAAATATATATATATATATATATATATATATATATATATATATATATATATATATATATATATATATATATATATATATATATATATATATATATATATATATATATATAAACATATAAAGTCTGAAACTGACCTCGGATTTGGGTTCCGGGGGTCTTAAATAGCGCTCATTTGAAGAAATTTTTTCAAAATTCGAAAGTCGAGATCTCCTCATTAGTGAATTTTTTTTAAGAAAATTCACTAAAATTTAAAAAATCTATTTTTATATTGATAGATGTGTGAAGGCAGCTATTTAGGTTTTAGTGAATTTTCTTTAAAAAATTCACTTCAATTTAAATAGCTGATGTGACACATCTATTGTGGATTGATTGCAAATTAAGTTAGTTATTTTAACGATTCCGTAGTTAGATACGGAATTCAATACATATAAAATAATTTCTCTCCACATTTAAACAAAAACAAAGAGAAAGAACACGTTCTGCGACTGTGTGAGTTGCTACAGCTCAAGAATGATGCTTTCCTGCTTATAAAGCGCAATAAATTATAATTACGAAGCTATCTAATGGCATGGCAATTTGTTTTAGTTGTGACATTCTTAGAAGTATTTCTATTGAGAATTTGTTATAGGCAATAAATAACATAGTATATGAACTTCTATACACATCCATAGAGGTTTTGCATAGTCCTTAACGAAATTACCATGTTGTATTTACTTTTGTTATGAACAATAGTGCTTGTTAGAAATAGCCAATCGGAATTTAGCAAGCTAAACAAGAAAATAATCGAAAAAGAGGTTTGGATGAGTTGAATAAAAAGGCTTTTTCTTTCCAAACAAATGTTTTATTCTTTGTCCTGACGCGTTTCAACCTTTTTAACTGGTCATCAACTCACTCAAAGATGTCAACCCCCAAACACTTTGACGTTTAGGAACACTAATCGAAAAAGATAATAATAATAATAATAATAATAATAATAATAATAATAATAATAATAATAATAATAATAATAATAACAGTTTATTGGGCAATAATTACAATAAATCAGACTACAAATAATGTGCAGTTAATAAAACAATCAAGAATCCAATAAACAAATCCTCCCACAAAAGTATTTTTATACTTGTGCGTGGGTTGACAGTACATGAATATCACTAGACTGCAAACTAAACATTGCTACATCATATCACAATCTATACATACACATGCATACACTGAGGTACACCTCCATCCATACACACCCACATGCACGCACACACACACATCCACACAATCCCAAACACTCGCACACACACATCTGTGCATACCTACCCATACTTTACTGACCTCTTATATATCCTCACAGGCGCATGACCACATGTACACCTATCTGCGCTTACACACCTGCACCCCCTCATCGCATATACGCACACGCGCTCACACACACACACTCACACACACACACGCGCGCGCACACCTCTTTTCATCCACTGAGAAATGCTGTCTGTGTACCGAGACACTACCCAAGCAAGTGAAACAGCAAACACTCCCCAACAAATGCAGTGGCAGGCCATTGACAAGTCACTGTTGGTCACCCTGTGTTGTACCAGTTTTTGAAGTCCACCATTTGATGTGCTCTCAATCTGGGCATTTCTCCAATCCAACTCGCCACTCCCTTAGCAAACAAAGCCCTTGACATATTTGTCCGCTTCAAGTGCCTGGGCACCTCGTTAAATATCCTGGGACCTAGATAAACAAAACTGCGCTGGCCTATTGTCTTTGCACATTTGGGTACATATACGCCTTCATCTCTACTTCTCGTCGCGTATTCGTGGTTTATGGGAGGCAGCAAATAAGAACATTTTGAGCAAAACACCAGCAACCACTTCACAAAGAGTTGCCGACAATCAAAAATCCCAGACTCTTTAAAAAGAAGATCTGTAGGATAGGTTATTTCCCTGTTAAAGATTACCTTTATCAGCCACTTCTGAACTATCTCTAGCTGCGTGTAATAATTTTTCGTAACTCCACCCCAGGCTATTATTCCGTATGCTAACAGGGGCTGAACTAATGCATCATACATAACTAACAATTGTCGCCTGCTAACCAAATCTCTGAAAAATTTAAATGTTGGTATCAGCGATCTGAGTTTTTTCTTCAGCGTTTCTGTATGTCTGTTCCACCTCAAACCAGAGTCTATCTCTATTCCTAAGTATTTCACCGAATTTGTCGCTTTTATTTCTATAACCTGGTCTTGTGTTTCCACCACTATCCCATTATAATTTGGTCCATATCTTTCAAAGTGCCTGAAAAACATAATACTGGTTTTCTCAAAATTTATTGTCAATTTCTTTTCATCACAATAATACATTATTTCCTTAAAATCTTCCTGTATTACATCCCTCAAACTAAGCCAAGTTTCCCCGGAATATACGAGTGCCGTGTCATCTGCGTAGCTAATGATTTTCCCCCTCGTTTCTATATCAAACAGATCACTCATGTATAAGTTGAAAAGAATGGGACCCAATACCGTTCCCTGCGGAACACCACACCTAACCTCCCTAGGCTGACTCAAGACCTCGCCTACAGCCACACTCTGCAGTCTTCCAGTTAGGTAGCTTTTTAATAATAATAGTGTTTATTTTCTTTCTAATACATGTACATTTTATATAAATGAGATAAAGTAATATTAACTACGTACACACAAAACAAACACTAAATAACTCACAGAAGTGCCAGGGCACTTTTGCGTGAGATTTTTTTTTTTGACAAAGATACGTCTCCACAATAAAAATAGTCCCAGATGGGGAGAGATAAAACACAAAAAGTATACCCTTTTTACTTTTTTTCCTTAGTCTGTTAAATGTCAATAGTAAATATTCCACTCCATAAGGAGTCAGTGCAATTTAGCGCTATCATAAACCTCATAGATATGCGTGTTTTAGGCTACACATACATTCGCACACGCAAACATACAGACACACACACATAGCATAGCACACAAGCCACCTCCACGAACGGGAAACCCACAGAATTACATCCCATCTTTCTCACCCAGGTACACCTCCAAACAATCACACTCCACTATTATCTCAAGCTCTTGAGTAAGAATACGTTGCACCCTGTTCTTCACAATTCCCCTGTTAGTTCCTGACGATCACAGAGTCATTTATTTCTTTTCTTGGTTTACTAAATATCCATATTTTAACTTTTTTTTCTAATAAGAATACATGCTTGGGGCTGATTTGACGTCATTAGGTAGTTTATCGTGTACCACAGAGATCATTTGTATGCAAGATCTTTCACCCACTGCTTTATGTTTTCTCTGTCTGTGGCTTACAGTCCGGCGATACCGTGTGCCGTAATCGTGCTGCCTAAATTGGATCGTATTCTTTCGCCTATATAGTTCGACACATAGTGCATAAAAGTAAAGCTGTCTCATGTCCAGTACACCAGATTCCATGAACAGCTGGTTTGATGGATAAGCACGATGTTTATTATAAATAAGCTTTAAAAACCATTTTTGAATTACTTCCAACGAGTGCAAGTAACAGCTAGCAGCACCGCCCCACACAAGAATACCGTAATAAAGTTGCGATTGCACGAGTGAGCAATATAATATCTTCAACTGCCTTGCACTCAGAAAATTTCTTAGGTACTTAAATCTGAACAGAAGGCCTCGTAATTTCCTGGTCAGGTTATCTATATGTTCGTCCCATCTCAAATGTTGGTCAACCACAAGACCCAGATAGGCCACTTTATTTGCTTGTTGGATTGTAATATCACAATCATCGCTCTTTACCGTTAGATTACCAAGAGTGGCTTTTGGGTTGTTATAGATACTGAAGGCAACGTATTTTGTTTTGTCCGCATTCACTGTTAACAAGTTGTGATCAAGCCAACGTTTTATATTGCTGAAATCTGCCTGTGCCTTTATTTTAAGTGTCTCCCAAGTATCTGCCTCATAAAAAACGGCTGTGTCATCAGCAAAGCTAACTATTTCGCCTTTGCATGTTCTCGTGAGCAGACCGTTCATATAAATGGTGAACAACAATGGACCCAACACTGTTCCCTGTGGCACACCATATACCGTAAATATCCCACTTTCACTTAACACTCCATTTATGTCAACATATTGCTGTCGTTCTGTCAGGTAGCTCTTCAAAAGTGCATGTGCATTACCTCGTATACCGCATTTTTCTAATTTTCAAGCAATATGTCATGGCTCACGGTATCAAAAGCCTTTGCCAAGTCGACGAAGATACATAATGCGGGTTTGCTATCATCCAGTGCGTTGTAGATCTTATCTGTCAATTCCGTGATTGCATCGCTCGTAGACTTGCCCTCTCTAAAACCGTACTGTCTTTCCGAAATCAGCTGATATTTGTCAAGGAACCCATTAAGTCTGATCTTCAATATTTTCTCAAATATTTTTGCTAAGCAAGATATGAGCGTTATGGGTCTGTAGTTCACCATTTCTTTTTTGTCACCTGATTTATATATATATAGGTTTAATCACTCCTATTTTTAATGACTTTGGAAATTTACCGTTTTCCATACACCTGTTGAATAAATGTGCCAATGGTAAGCACACTATATCATCGATATCTTTTAAAAATTCTGCAGTGATGCCATCGTAGCCTGGGCACTTTTTACTCTTCAGTTGCCCAATACACTTTCTTACCTCGTCTTCATTTGTGGGTTGCAAGAAGATGGTATGTTCGCAAGTCTCTTCTATACCCCAACATGGAATGTCGGGTTTATTTATTTTAGCAGCTAAACTCGCCCCTAGCGCTGCATAGTAAGTATTAAATTCATTTGCCATGTCCCCCTTCTCAGTTAACACATTTCCCTGACATGTCTTTATTTCTGATATGAGATCTGACTTTTGGCTAGCATCATTACAAATCTCTTTCACACACCGCCACATACCTGCAGATGATGACTTGTTTTTATCTATAAGATCGGAGTAATATTTAGCTTTTGCCTTCTTTATTAGCATATTAAGTTTGTTTCTATATTGTCTGTACTCTGACAATAGGTCTGCGTTCCATGGATCCCTTGTGGTTTTCTTATACATGCTGTTTTTCATTTTAATCGATGTCAGCAAACCCGACGTTATCCATGGGGTCCGCTTTTTGGATTTGATTCTAACTGTTCTGATGTTCTTTCTTAAAGTTTCTCTTAATATAGTCACAAAAGTATTTGCAGCTTGATCGATATCGTTTATTAGGTAAAATCTACTCCAATCTGTCTCTAGTAGATCTCTTCGCAAAGCCATGTAATCAGTATACCTCACACTTTTTACTCCACTGTTTTGCTTAGCTGTAGTGTTACCTGCGCCTAGTTTAATTGACAATATTACAGGATAGTGGTCTGTAATTTCGCAGGTAAAGATAAATGATTTAATGTCATTTACCGAATGTTTGCTTTTTACAAAGAAATGATCCAGGCAACTGTTTGATCTCTCAGACACACGAGTGTAACCATTTATGTATGAAACAAAACCATGTTGTGATAAAATATTCAAGTATTCCTGCGATGGTGATTTTTCTGATAAAATGCCAAAATTAGTGTCTCCCACAATAACGTGATAGTCTCCACTTAGTTTTTGCACATTCAAAAAGTCGTATAGGTCCAAATTGAAGCCATTTGGACATGTGTCATGTGGTCTGTATATTGCAGTTATTATTAAAGAAAACTTTCCACCGTGTACACATACATTCATCACACTTATTCCACTAAAATCCACCACATTATATTATATGAAACATTTATAAATCAAATAAAGAAAGAACGAAGTTGGTTTATGTAGGCATATACTTAGTTTACAGGTACTTTAAGGGATAACCGGATACCAACATGTCCCCTCCAAAATTCTAAAACTACAAAAAAAAACTCTATAGAGGATATTTTGAATACAACTTGGAAAAAGACAGAGCTGTCCTAGTTTGCAAGTGGAATCACAATAATGTAACATGCTCAGCAACTAATGCGGCATCTCTCCATCCTTTGAATGAGGTCAAAAGTTTATCATAGAATGACAAACAGTAGGTTTATGTACCAAGACCGAGCGCCTCCGCGGCCGGGCGGGAAAGTCGATTAAAACTTTCCAATACGGACTCGGGGAACGACGGTTCGAGCCTCACCGGCGGCGGATGATTTTTCAAATCACTGTCGTTGAGATCGAGCTCAAGGTGGAGGGTAGGTTAGTTTAGATGAGCAAAAAGGGTCAGCAATGGCCTAATTGCCAGTAAGCACCTTACCTTTATGTACCAAGACCGATTTTGGTGAAGATGTATAACATTAACATGGGAGGGATGGACAGATGCGACCAGAACATAAGTTTACACCGCGCCTCAATAAGAGGAAAAAAATGGTATTTTCCAATAATAGCGCACCGCCTTGAACTGATTCAAAACGCGTGGCAGCTGCACAGGACCTCTGGCAATGGCAAAAATGACCAGCTTGCTCTCCTCAGTGGCAACAGCAATATTAGAGTTCCAGACAACACCACAGGAAGAGGCCCTTCTAAAAATTCGTCGCATCTCTATAAGCATTCCAGATACGATGGTCTTGATAATCTGATCATTTATAAAAAAATCAGACCAAATGCGGATATGTCACAAGAACGCCAACTTTATGCGTCAGAAGTGTAATGTCACCCTACGTCGTAAATTATGCTTTGTTGAGTATCATATCCCTCCCAGGATGTGAGGATGAGCCCCGAGAAATGTGTATACAATTGCGGTAGGCTGCGCGGCTAAAATCAGGTCAAAACTGGTTCAGGAGTGCGCTGACGCCCTCAATGGGCTAGCCAGGACAAAGGAGTTGCAACTGGTGTGGGTTCCGGGACACTGAGGCGTAGCGGGGAATGAGGTAGCGAATGTTCTCGCAAGGCTGGGTTCCCGTCGGACGTTCTGTGGCCCGGAGCCTGCGATAGGCATAAGTAGGAAGACGGTCTCTGTCGCCTTAGACAGGTGGACTGAGGAGGCCATGGAGAGGCACTGGGGGTCAGTTGGTGGCTGTAGGCAGGCAAGGGACTTGGTGGAGGGGCTGGACAGAGATAAAACTGTCTGGCTACTCGGTAGGAGTCGACCTACGCTTCGCCGCATCCTTGGGGTGCTGACAGGCCACTGCGCCCTTAGAAGACACCTCACATTGATAGGCGTAGAGAGGGATCCCATTTGCCAGGAATGCGGCGAGGATAAAGAAACGTCTTACCACTACCTGTGTGAATGCGAGGCTTTTGGGAGTCTTCGAGCAGATTTGTTCGGTTGGAGGACTCTGCAGAGGAATCAGGTAATTACCGTTCAATTGAAGACCGCCACGACCTTCATTTCGAGGCGGTTTGGCGATGGAACCGGAGAAGAGTAGAGCATGGTTGCTGGGGTTGGCAAAAAGGGCCCATTGTGGCCTACTTGCTTGGCGTTAGCCTCTCACCACTGCTACTACTACTACTACTACATCATACCCCTACTTGAAAATTAATTTTGATTTCAATGTTCATATAACGTGATATATTTCATTATAGGGGAACATGTTGTATCTTTAACACTGTTGTACCTTGAACACATCTCCTTATTTTGAATTTCGCGGATGTTTGTGGATGGCTGTGAGGGACAGAATCTTGAATTATGCAACCTGCAATGTCGTCATATGTGTTTCAGTTGTTCATCGATAATCGTGTGAGTGTGCAGTGCAGTTCGGATTTTTGACTTGAAAAAGTAAGTTTTTACGCTCTGCGTTTCATACACATATATCTTTTGTCTTTAATGTAATGAACTGGATCTTTTTTTTGGCGATGGCATACTCATTTGGCTAATAACTAGTTATGTCAGACATGATATATTTTTAACCTACAATTTTCTGTAGTTTGATTATGATACACCGGCACTTTGTACCTTGAACATACCACATACGATGTACCTTGGACATCTTCAAGGTACATCATACGTCTTAGGTACATCAATTGTGATATGTTCAAGGTACAACACCATAACGGTGTTTCATCATCAAATTACGGTTAAGTACAAATTATGATTCATGTTCTCTGCTTTATTGCAGTTAATGTTGCCTGGCTTCTTGTACCTCTTTTCAAAATATTCCACGCAGTCGAACAGGTGTAAAAAGGGCTGGGCCAGATCCTGAAAGACTCACAGATGCAATTAAATTAATTTATGAAAATAAAATGACATTATACAGTGCTGCAAAACATACAGGATTGAACAGAAGCACAATACGTCGTCATCTTCATCATGATAAAAACGATGATGAAAACTACACCTAGCGTAACAATAATGCTACACAGCAAGTTTTCAATAAAACAGAAGAAGTTATGCTCGTGGACTATATAAAACAAGCAGCAATATTGCAGTATGGACACACATTGAGGGATGTTCGTGAATTAGCATAAAAATTTGCGGCAGAAAATCGGAAAAAATATCCTTCCGGCTGGGATAATGACAGAATGGCAGGTGAATTTTGGCTGCGCCTTTTCAAAAAGAAATATAAAGATGAGATAACCCTTTGGAAACCAGCTTAGCAAGATCAACTGCTTTCAACCGTACCAATGTTGCAGTGGCATTCCAAAATTATAAAGTGGCTTTGCAAAAATGTCCCTCTTTGCCGACAGTGAACATATAGAACTGCGATGAAACTGGGCTGTCCACAGTTCATGTTCCTCCGAAAATACTTGCTGCCAAAGGATCCAAGCAAGTTGGTACAATGACGAGTACAGAAAGAGGCACAAATATCACTATGATAGCTCTGCAGTCAATGCTGGAGGTGGTTTTATTCCACCAATGCTTATTTTCCCAAGAGTGAATTTCAAGGAATTCATGATAACTGGAGCTCCACTAGGGACAATTGGTGGTGCAAATCAGTCTGGATGGTCCAATGAAGCATTATTCATTGAATTTTTGAAATATGTAAATTCGTCAAAAAAATCTCCTTGCATTTTATTGATGGATAACCATGAAAGCCATATTTCAGTTCCCGTTATTCAATTAGCCAAGGATAACGGAGTGATTTTAGTAACATTTCATCCACATACGAGTCATAAAATGCAGCCTTTAGATAGAACCGTATTTGGGCCATTTAAAACATATTTCAACCTTGCATGGAATGAATTCATTATCACTCCAGGAAATGCTGGAAAACCGGCAACAATCTATGATCTTGCTCCACTGGTGGGAAAAGCATTTCCACTAGCTTTTACACCAACAAATATTGTTCAGGGATTTCAGATAACTGGATTCGTTCCTCTGAATGAGAATATTTTCAAGGATTTTGAATTCTCTCCAGCAGATGTCACTGATCGTCCAGACCCAACAGCAATAGTTCAAGATAATCCCCAAAATATTAGCTTTCCATCAACTTCAGTTTCATGTTTGACTCAACTTAATTTCAGTGAACCAGTTGCCTCAACTTCTGCCTTGATTTCTCCGGTTATGATTGGGCCACATCCAAAAGCCGCACCACGAAAAGTCACTCATCGAGGTCGTGAAAAAGGACGTTCTCGCATATTGACGGACACCCCCGAAAAACTCAGAATATAATTATTAAAACAAGCTAAACTAAATAAAACAAGAGTTACGTCTCAGAAAACAACAGCCATTTCAAAGAAAGTTGCCGCAGTTAAGCGCAAGGTATTAGTATCTTCCGATTCTTCTATGTCAGATCAGTTCTCAGTGCATGATTCTGAAGATTCTGTTAGACCCTTGGACTTTTCGGAATCAGAAGAAGCTGTTTGTAACACGAGTGCTACGGAGACATCTGGGCAGGATGGAGGATACCAAGTGGGAGATTTCATCATTTTAATATATGAAGCCAAATATTTTCCAGGTAGGATAGTGGAAACAAGCGATGAAGGAGCCATTGTAACGACAATGGAGCCAACCATGAATAATTGGAAATGGCCAGAAAAAGTGGACTCATTGTTCTATCCATGGGTGGACATTATTCAGAAAATTAATCCCCCAGTGAAGAAATGTTCCAAAAGAGACATCTACGAGGTTGGAGAAATAACTCAAATTTGTGAAAAATAGTTTTGTTCTCGAACTGATTTCTAACATTAATGTTCATTTTTCAAATATTTTTCAGAATAATGTTTTCGAATATGAAGTTAATTTTGCATTATAAATTGTTTTTTACATATAAGGAGGTCTAAATAAAATTTTATACCGAAAACTATCTAATTTATTAGATACATGTTCAAGGTACAACGGTCTTAGGTCTGAGGTACATCACTCCTGTTGTACCTGGACACAAATACATTTTTTCAAATTAAGCTTTTTTCTCATCGAATTTGAATCGTTCTAGCCTCGCAAAAAAACTATTATGTATAAAATATCGCCCCCTATCCATCGCGCCAAAAGAAGCCTCTGACTAGAGTTTATTCTTCATGAATTTTAAAAAAAATCAGGAATGAGTTGAAGGTACAACATGTTCCCCTGCCTAACTGAAAACAGTTTAGCAATTTTGTATAACAAGTTTTTCACATATAATAAATGATTTCAACTCATGATTACTTTGGCGATGTGAAATCCTACCGTCCTGTTAAAAGGTTTAGTATTTTTGTAAAAGAAATAAGTGTTTTTTGTAAATTTTATCACTAATATTTGTGTTACAATAAATTAAACACAAAAACAACACATTTTCGATATTTCCAATGAACAGCTTCAGGTCTATCTGGGTTAATATCACTGGCCTTAGCAACGCACAGTACCTAATTATAAAACATGGATAGCATTGAAATTAACAATAATTTCATAGTAATTCTCTTAATAAACAATTGCATCTTACAGGTCGTCAGCCGCCACACTTTTATAAAGTGGCAACGGCAACAAACCTGTTCGCAATCATCCTACCGCAAAACACAAACGTTACATTCTTTTTCTTTCTCTCTCTGTTGCTCTCCAACTAACTCTCTCCCTCGCGAAACTCACGAGAGAGACTCAAAGAGAGAAAATATCAACTTTCCTATCGCGCCAAGTCAAAATAATCTAGTCGGCATTGCATTGCGTGTAAGATTATAAACAGGTTCAACATCGCGTTCGCCATGGCAGGAGACGTAAGGGGAATACAGCCAGGTTCACGCAGGAGATAAAGCTGTAGATAAAGAACGGTTTACACTGCAGGGAATGGAAAATCTATAAAGTGGAGTCGACGGAGTGAGTTCGCCGGCGTGTGTTTGTTGTGTTTGGTACGTGTTGAAGAGAAAGAGAGACGATGATAGGAGAAAGAGACGCAGTGAGAGAAGAGAGCGGGGTAAAGAGAGAGTACAGAGAGATAGTGAGAGAGTTTCGGTGAACGAATAAAACGTGGTAGCGTGACTATACGTACTTGCTTGATATTATGCTTCATGCAGTCTTTTTTATACCAGGCTTGTTTATAAAGTTCACATATAATGAATGCGTAGCATGTGGATAATAATAATAATAATGATAATAATACCTCTAATAACTAAATTTGCAGATTACCCCCCAAAATTTCTCGTTAACACCCCCCAAGTAGGTTACAGGACCAGGAGTGAATAGGGGTGCTGGGCGTGGTAGGCAGTAAAAAGGAAATATGAGCAGAAAATGCGTAGAAACAGCCATATCCCCCTGAAACCTTGCCTACTCCACACAGCATCCCCATTCCTCCAGGTCACGTAACTTCCTTGGGGGGTATGAACAAGAAATTTTTCTTGTTGTTGATGCAGCGAGGCTGATTGTATCCACGCGAGGGGAAGGAAATTCCCCACGGCGAAGCAGCACTCCCCACCCCACCCCCCGCATTTGCAACGGACCGGGTGAGGTGAGGTGATTTTCCTTCCCCGTCTCGCATGCATACAATCACCATCGTTGCATAAACCACAGGACAGATTTCCTGAGAGCAGCCCTCGAAAAAGTTACGGGACCCGGGGCGAATGGTGGTGCTGTGCGGGGTACGCTTGGTTTAAGGGGGGTGGGGCTTCAAGATGAGAAACAGGCATCTTTTAACCCATTTTCTTCGCGTCTTCTGCGCATACTTCCTTTTTAGTACCTACCCCGTCCAGCACCTCTATTCACTCCTGGTCCTGTAACTTCCATGGGGGGTATGAACAAGAAATTTTTCTTGTGGTTTATGCAGCGAGGCTGGTTGTAACACCTGAGACGGGAAGGAAAATCCCCACGACGAAGCAGCACTCCCCACTCCACGCCCCGTATTTGCGACGGACGGGGTGGGGTGGGGTGGGGGTTGATTTTCCCTCCCCCTCTCGCATGCATACAATCACCATCGTTGCATAAACCACAGGACAGATTTCCGAAGAGCAGCCCTCGAAAAAGTTACGAGATCTGGGATGAATGGGGGTGTTGTGCGGGGTACGCTTGGTTTAAGGGGGATGGGGCTTCAAGATGTGAAACAGGCAGCTTTTAACCCATTTTCTTCGCGTTTTCTGCGCATATTTCTTTTTTACTACCTACCTTGCCCAGCACCCCTATTCACTCCTAGTCCTGTAACTTCCATAGGGGGTGTGAACAAGAAATTTTTCTTGTGGTTTGTGCATCCAGGGGGGTTCCAGGTGTGTTTCTGAGACAATTTTTTTTTAAGCGTTAAGGAGGTAATCTGCAAATTTACCCTCTATAATTAAACATTTATTTCACTTATTACAAGTATGGCAATGTGACAATACAATAAAAATTCATTGATTGTTGTTGATTTGATGAAACCATTCCATAAAACAGTCGTAGAGATGTCTTGGTTATTAGTTTGACAAATTATTTTATCAACTGTGTTTTGTGATGGGCTTAAGAAAACTCAAATACGAGGTGATATTAAAAAAGTACCTAGCCAACAATAGAAAACTCTTCTAGGACCTACACTTTTTGCTGTTATAGGTATGAGGGGTATAGTTTCATCGCCTGATAAACTTTCAATTAACTCTTAACTAGTGACGTGGTTTCATTTTAACGTAACTGGTGACGTAGGTTCACAGCGACTCCATATTCTTTATACTAATTTATACTAACTGGAAGTATTTTTAGTCCATTTGATCATTCCTGGCTCCTTATTATAGTGTTTAGAATATTTTAAACGCATTCATACTGAACAAGGTGTTTATTGTACTAAACTAAACGAAAAAATGCAATATGAACTAAAAAAAGTCTGGAAGCAGCAAGTGCGTTATGCTAGCGAATTTTCTTTAAAATATTTTAAATAGCAAATTACTTTCTTTGGTGAAAGCAGGCATCAAACTTGATTGCCTAAATAGTAGAAACAATGTACCATATTTAATCGAAATAACTTTATTGTTTGAAAATATATAAACATTTTTCAAAAGTCTGGATGCAGCAAGTGTGTTATGGAAGTGAATTTCCATAAAAATGTTTTAATTAGCAAATACGAGCAGGCATCAATCTGATTACCGGTATAGCCTATGTGGTAGAAACAATGTACTATATTTTATCAAAATTACTTATGGTTTGAAAATATACCAAAATTTTTAGAAAATAAACTTAAATTTTGGTTACCTAACCAACAAAGCTTACGTTAATAGCAAATTGAGTTATTGAAATTTGAAGGATTTAATCAAAATTCGGTAAATTTGCATATTAGCTCCCGAACGCTTTTCAAAAAATTGTTTTCAGAAATATTATTAGGACCTCACCTGGATGCACAAACCACAAGAAAAAATTCTTGTTCACACCCCCAAGGAAGTTACGGGACTGGGAGTGAATAGGGGTGCTGGGCGGGGTAGGTAGTAAAAAGGAAATATGAGCAGAAAATGCGAAGAAAACTGCTTGAAAGCTGTCTTTTTCATATCTTGAAGCCATATCCCCCTTAAACTCTGCCTACCCCGCACAGCACCCAGTTACGCGGACGACAGCACCCTCCACCTAAATATACAATATTCTCAGCCTGTCTCTTTAGCCCAATTAGATAATGGTCGCAGACTGGTGGAGGGTTCTGTCTCTGTGGATCTCCAAAAAATATTAGACTGGGGAAGTAGAAATCTTGTACAATTCAACTCCACCAAACCTCAGTCTTGCTTTCTATCTCATAAGAGATACACCAGCTGTAGACCCATCACAATGAACCACCAAGTTATTCAAAGCAATGAGTCCTTTTCACTTGTTGTCATTTCTGTGGATCGTAATCTCAATTGGCACCAACATCAATTGCAGAAGCGGCTGCTAAGAAATTAGGGTTCGTCTTCCGGGCTGGCAAATACTTTTCACCAGCTAATCTCTATACCTTATATACTTCACAAATAAAAGCAAACCTCGAATACTGCTCCCACATCTGGGGTGCGCTTCTACACTCGCTATCCTGGACTCCATTCAGAAGAGAGCTGTACGTCTCATCGGTGACTCTAGCCTTACCCAAAGGTTGCCATCTCTTGCCCACCGACGTGTCGTTGGTGACCTCGCTCTCTCTCTCACACACACTTTTATATATATATATATCTGCACGGGCACTGTTCAGAAGAGCTTTCTTCCATAGTTCCTCCACCTGCTGTCTCCAACAGATCTACCAGGGATACAGAGCAAATGCACCCTTATACTGTCCAGGTCTCCAGACATAGAACATCTTGTTATGCCCGCTCTTTTGTCCCGAGGAGTTTCAAGTTGTGGAATTCCTTGCCGGCACATGTTTTTTCTTCTCCTCCGAACCTTCAAGTCCAGAAATAACAAGTTGCCTCTTTCCTCCTTGTCGACACCGACGGTACGATAGTATTTAGGCTCTAAGCCCTCGTGGTGTGTTGTTGAAATATATTTTTTTAAGTTGGATCAACTGCTAATCGTCGGTTGGCTAACCGACAGTTAAAAATACTTTGTGAAACGCTCGCCAATATTTAATCATTGGTTAATATTCACGGAGAATTAACTAATCGAGACTTTAATCAGCGTTTGTGAAACCTGGCATTAAACCAGCTCTTTTGAATAGTAAATCAATTTTTTAAGAATAAATATTAATTTACTAATTCGCAAATTTGTGTGTAATTTTGTTAAACTGACAACTCCAGTTATCTCAATTTATACAGATTTTGCAGCTTGTAGACATTCAATGAAAACAATCTACGACATCGACTGTATTATCTGTTTCTGTCGTACTTTACATATGATGCGCAGCGCCACCGTGGCCGTGCGGGAAAGTCGATTCAGACTTTCCAATGCGGACTCGGGGGTCGACGGTTCAAGACTCACCGGCGGCGGCTGATTTGTCAAATCACTGTCGTTGTTGAGATTGAGCTCAAGGTGGAGGGTAGGTTAGTTTAGATGAGCAAAAAGGGTCAGCAATGGCCTAATTGCCAGTAAGCATCTTACCTTTTAGTGAATTTTCTTAAAAAAAATTCACTAATGAGGAGATCCCGACTTTTGAATTTTGAAAAAATTTCTTCAAATGAGCGCTAATTAGGCCCTCCAGAAAACATATCCGGGGTCAGTTTCAATTTTTATATGTTTATATATATATATATATATATATATATATATATATATATATATATATATATATATATATATATATATATATATATTGTTACAAAGCACTTCAATAGACGTAGGTGCGGTGTTGCCACATCTCCAGAATTTCCCCAACATCTGGGAATTTTTGCACAATCTGGCAACACCGCCTCCCCACCCCCCTGGGGGTGCCTGGGGTGACCCCCCTCAGGCGAAGTCTCAACCCTCTAGGACCAGAAATAACGAAGTTACCAACTTGTACCCCGTCGGAACGGATAACTGAGGTCTGCACATTCCGAACACCCTGTATATACACCCTGTATACGCAGAGAACCCTTACACCCTGTATACGCAGAGAGATCTTATAGTTCGAGAAACACCTCTTGTGTAACATAGGAGTGGTGACCACATTTGGATCATCCTGTATATACATTCCCCTGTATACACACGGGACCGATCTGTATTCACAGAGCCTTCTAGTAAAAGAAGATCCTGGAACGTTCTGGAATGGAAGGCTCCAGAAAGAAGGGGAAGGTACGGCGAGTATATAAAAGCGAAAGCAAGCCAGCCCGACACAGTTAGTTCAGTTCAGTAACAGAATGTGGTAGTGACTTGAAGAAGCAGTGTAAAGTGTTAAGAGATTAGCTACTGTAGTACCAGTGTAGAGACTTGTGTGGAGATTAGTAATTGTAGACAGTAAATTAAGTGTTTTGTGAGAGAGACATTCTAGAAATTTTATTGTATCCATATTTAGAGTGTAAATAAAGTTGTTTTGTTAAAATTAAAAGTCTCACTTATCCAGAACCCGGAGTAAACGCAACAATTTGGTGTCAGAAGTGTGGGATAAGTGAGTGAAGAAGTGAACAAGCAAGCTAGCTGTAAATGGTAAACACCAGATCGACTGACTACGACAAGATGGCTGAAATCAAAGAGTTGATGGACTTACTAAAAAAGCAACGCGAAGAAGACGAACAACGACGACAAGAAGAAGAAAGAAGACGGCGCGAAGAAGACGAACGACGGCGGCAAGAAGATAAAGAAGACCTCAAGAGGCAACGCGAAGAAGACGAACAACGGCGACAAGAAGATGAAAGAAGACGACGCAAAGAAGACGAACAACGACGACAAGAAGAAGAAAGAAGACGGCGCGAAGAAGAGGAACGACGGCGGCAAGAAGATAAAGAAGACCTCAAGAGGCAACGCGAAGAAGACGAACAACGGCGACAAGAAGATGAAAGAAGACGGCGCGAAGAAGACGAGAGAAGACGACAAGAGGAGGAACAGAGGCGTCTTGAAGATAAAGAAGAACTCAAGAAGCAACGCGAAGAAGACGAAAAACGACGACTAGAAGACAAAGAAGACCTCCGAAGTATGTTTCACAATATGAGAGTCGATGTAAAAGAGGAAATTGAACTGATCAACGAACAAATAGAAAATGTGAACAGTAAAGTAGAAAATGTAACAGAAAATGTAAAGGATTGGAACAAACGATGGGAAGAAGTTGAAGGGTTGAAAGAACAAATGAAGATGATGATGAAAGGCACAGAAGTCAGACATAGAGAACTGACAGAGCAGGTGATGGGCCAGACTGACAGAACTCAACCAAGAGGAGTAACTGGAATGTCCCCAGTTCAAAATCGTCCGGAAGAAGGTATACCAATCGTGCAGCAGCCTCATGGAACCTTGAAGCCGCCGACTTTTGACGGAGAAACATCGTGGCCCATGTACAGGAGGCAGTTTGAGGCGGCAGCTCTCAGCAATGGGTGGAGCGAACAACAGGCAGCAACTGCTCTAATTCTCTCGCTTAGAGGTAAAGCCCTAGAGATCCTCCAGAACATCCCGGAGTCGAAACAGCAAAACTACTTAACAGTGATACAGGCCCTAGATTTGAGATATGGTAACAAGTACATGAGCCAGGTCTACCAGACACAACTAAAGTCAAGGGTCCAGAAGCCAAATGAGACGCTGCAAGAATTTAGTGCCGAAGTGGAGAAACTTGTGCGACTGGCATATCCCCAAGCCCCAGAAGAATTTGTCAACCAGATAACCGTCCAGACCTTCATCGATGGGGTACTTGATAATGAAATGCAACAAGCTTTAAGGCTCGGAAGGTTCAAAACACTTACGGACTGCGTAATTTATGGCTTGGAATTTGAAGCAGCGAAGAATGCATCTCAACCTCGCCGCAACAGGCTGCGCGAAGTGAAGGAGAAAGAGGACCTTTCAGACACGACTGGGGAACTTAGGCAAGAAATAAAGTTTATAAAGGAAGCCATAAGCAAGCTCACTGCAACGGTCGGAGCACGTAAAACGAAAGCAGATTGGTCAGACATAGAATGTTACAAGTGTGGTAGGAAAGGGCACATAAGTAGGCAGTGCTCACAAACCCAACAGGTGGCATGCAGAAGACAAGAATACACCAACAGGGAGCGCCATCAGGGAAAACGACCTGACGCCAGTGTAGGTGGGCGACACGTGGCATGCGAGACCCAATGCCCCAAAGTCAGGGTCTCCACTATCCGACGCTGCCGCGAGAGCCTCGTCATACCTGGCAGCATAGACGGAAGACAATGCAGTTTTACCATCGATACTGGCGCCACTACATCCGTTGTACGCCCAGACATGTTGCCAAATATGTCGGCACTAACTACCAACAAACAGCCTGTGTTGGAGACGGCAAAAGGAGATAGAATACCCGTGCATGGAGAGGCCACTGTTTACATTAGGCTGGGCAGTACTGAGCTACAGGTAAGGGCTGTCGTCGCAGAAATCGTCGACGAATTTATTCTGGGCCTGGATTTAATGGAAGAGTTCGATGTCCTATCAGTAGACTTCCAGAATAAGATCTTGAAAATCGGTAACGAAGAGTTGTATTTATCTCCAACAGCAGGCGAAGCTAGTCCCAGGGTGAGACTTATTGTCGACGAAGATACACGGATTCCTGGTAACAGTGAGAAGATTGTCAGAGCCAGGCTAGAGAAGAAACTTGATGGTATGTCTGCTCTCATAGCGGAGCCCCTAAAAGATAGACATGATGGTGCCCTCGTCGCACGATGCTTAGTAGACCCGAAGAGGACAATACCCATAAGAGTGGCCAACGTACAAACTAACAGGGTCACATTGAAGAAAGGTGAGGTTATCGCCACTTGCGAACCCATTGACCGAGTGACGTTGTCCAAAAACGTGACACCCACTGCATTAGACAGAAGATTGCCAGTAGAATTAGTAGAGCGGTTCAAGAATTCATGGGGCCAATTGAACAATATGGAGATGGAGATGGCAGTGAAGTTCATATTGGAGGAGGCCGATATTTTCGCTCAAGATAAAATCACAGGTCGTACGAGTCTAGTGCAACACAGAATTAATACTGGCGACGCAAGACCAATTAGACAGCCGCCGAGAAGACTGCCTTTTGCCAAGCAATCAGAAATCAAGGCGATGGTTAACGAAATGCTGGAAGATGGTGTGATCGAGGAGTCTAATAGTCCTTGGTCGTCCCCAGTAGTTTTGGTCACCAAGAAAGATGGCACTATGAGATTTTGCGTGGACTATAGAAAGCTGAATGATGTCACCAAGAAGGACAGTTATCCCCTGCCCCGGATCGACGACACTTTGAACACTTTGGCCGGATCAAAGTGGTTCTCTACATTAGACCTGAAAAGTGGCTACTGGCAAGTAGAACTCCATAAAGACGATAAGGAGAAGACTGCTTTTTCAACCGGGAATGGGTTGTACCAATTCAAGGTCATGCCATTCGGCTTATGTAATGCCCCTGCCACCTTCGAGCGACTAATGGAATTAGTGCTAAGAGGACTGACATGGGAAACATGCCTGGTGTATCTCGATGATGTCATGGTGATTGGAAGGACTTTCGATGAACACCTGTCGAGTCTGAAACAAGTTTTCTCCAGGCTGAGAGGTGCCAATCTGCAACTCAATCCCAAGAAATGCGTCCTCTTCCAGAAGAAAGTGAGTTTCCTCGGACATGTCGTTTCTGAGAAAGGGATAGAAACCGATCCAGAGAAAATAAAGGCAGTAAGAGACTGGCCTGTGCCGAAGAACAAACATGAGGTCAGAAGTTTTCTGGGACTTTGCAGCTACTACCGACGCTTTGTGAAGTACTTCAGCAGCATTGCGAAACCTCTACATAGCCTAACTGAAAATAAGGCCGAGTTCATCTGGTCACCAGATTGCCAACAGTCTTTTAGAGAACTCAAACATCGTCTTCTCACTGCTCCTATACTGGCTTATCCTCAGGACGAAGGACTGTTCATACTGGACACTGATGCTTCCCAGTATGGCATTGGGGCAGTACTCTCGCAGCTCCAAGCCGGAGAAGAAGTTGTGATAGGCTACTTCAGCAAAACGTTCGGAAAAGCAGAAAAAAATTACTGTGTAACCCGGAAAGAACTGCTGGCAGTTGTAAGATCCATCGAACATTTCCACAGCTTCCTGTACGGAAGAACATTCCGCGTGAGGTCAGATCACTCTGCTCTGCAATGGCTTCTGAACTTTAGAAATCCTGAAGGACAGATAGCACGATGGATAGAGAAACTGCAGAGCTACGACTTCCGGATTGAACATCGAAGAGGAAGAAGTCACGCCAATGCAGACAGCCTGTCGAGAAGACCATGTTCAGTGCATGAATGTAAATTTTGTGAGCGACAAGAGAACAAAGAGATCGACAAAGTAACTCATCAGATCAAACAACTGGTGGCAGGACAGAAGAATAACACCGATCTAGACGTAAATCTTGAATACATCAGAGACGCACAGAAGACAGATCCAGACTTGAAAAATATTAGAGAATGGCTACAAAAGGGGAAAAGACCTGAGTGGCACGATGTGTCCCGGTTTGGGGCGGAGGTTAAAGGATACTGGCTACAATGGGACTCATTGTGTCTAAAGAATGACATGATCACTCGAAAATGGGAAACTGCCGATGGTAGAGACTGTATATACCAGACCGTTGTGCCAAGTGAGTGCATAAGCAGTGTTCTTCAAGAGTTACACAATAGTAGAAGTGGAGGCCACTTTGGGGTCAACAGGACTCTTGCCAGAGTGAGAGACCGCTTCTATTGGATAAACTGCCGAAGGAGCGTGGAAGAATGGTGCAAAAGGTGCGACCAATGTGCTTCAAAGAAAGGACCAAAGACCCGATCCAGAGGAAAAATGATGCAGTACATCTCAGGTACACCGTGGGAGAGAGTTGCCGTAGACATCGCAGGACCTTTTCCCATCACAGAGTCTGGGAACAGATACATAATGGTGGCGATGGACTACTTCTCGAAATGGCCTGAAGTTGCGCCGATCCCCAACCAAGAGGCAACGACCGTAGCAGAAGCCCTGATGGAAAATGTCATATCACGGCATGGCGTACCCTTGGAGATTCACACCGACCAGGGCCGGAATTTCGAATCAGAGGTCTGGAAGAGCCTAATGGACTTGCTAGGCATAAAGAAAACGAGAACAACGCCACTCCACCCTCAATCAGACGGCATGGTAGAACGGCATAACAGGACCATCAATCAGTATCTTGCTATGTTTGTCGACGAGAATCAGAGAACCTGGGACAAGTTGATACCTCTGTTCCTCCTAGCTTACAGAAGCTCTCAGCATGAATCTACCGGCTACACTCCATCCATGATGTTGACCGGCAGAGAGATGCGGTTACCAATCGACATGACGAGACCACCACCGAACGAGGACATAGCGGACCTAGCTACGTTACCTGAGTATGTCGCCGACCTAGAAGGAAAACTGCGCACTATACACAGATGTGTCAGAGATAGGCTCCTCTTAAGCAGTGACCGGATGAAGATGCGCTTGGATCGCAGAGCAACACCCCATACATTCAAGGAAGGTGATGCAGTGTGGCTGTACCAACCAACAAGGAGAAAGGGCCTCAGTCCCAAACTTCAGAAACCATGGGAAGGGCCATACTTGGTGACTAAGAAAATTAACGACCTAGTCTACAGAATCCAGCTGTCTCCAAGAACTAAACCCAAAGTTGTTCACATAGAGAGGTTGAGTCCCTATCGGGGCAACGAACCCCCAAGTTGGCGGCCGGTAAATACTGTTCGGGACGAACAGTCTTAAGGAGGGGGGCAGTGTTACAAAGCACTTCAATAGACGTAGGTGCGGTGTTGCCACATCTCCAGAATTTCCCCAACATCTGGGAATTTTTGCACAATCTGGCAACACCGCCTCCCCACCCCCCTGGGGGTGCCTGGGGTGACCCCCCTCAGGCGAAGTCTCAACCCTCTAGGACCAGAAATAACGAAGTTACCAACTTGTACCCCGTCGGAACGGATAACTGAGGTCTGCACATTCCGAACACCCTGTATATACACCCTGTATACGCAGAGAACCCTTACACCCTGTATACGCAGAGAGATCTTATAGTTCGAGAAACACCTCTTGTGTAACATAGGAGTGGTGACCACATTTGGATCATCCTGTATATACATTCCCCTGTATACACACGGGACCGATCTGTATTCACAGAGCCTTCTAGTAAAAGAAGATCCTGGAACGTTCTGGAATGGAAGGCTCCAGAAAGAAGGGGAAGGTACGGCGAGTATATAAAAGCGAAAGCAAGCCAGCCCGACACAGTTAGTTCAGTTCAGTAACAGAATGTGGTAGTGACTTGAAGAAGCAGTGTAAAGTGTTAAGAGATTAGCTACTGTAGTACCAGTGTAGAGACTTGTGTGGAGATTAGTAATTGTAGACAGTAAATTAAGTGTTTTGTGAGAGAGACATTCTAGAAATTTTATTGTATCCATATTTAGAGTGTAAATAAAGTTGTTTTGTTAAAATTAAAAGTCTCACTTATCCAGAACCCGGAGTAAACGCAACAATATATATATATATATATATATATATATATATATATATATATATATATATATATATATATATATATATATATATATATATATATATATATATATATATATATATATATATATATATATATATATATATATATATATATATATATGTATCACACCGATAACTCAAAAAATAATGGGCCGATTTTGATTAAATTTGGTGAAAAAATTCCTTTTGCAAATGGCTTGGATGAGTTCGTTAATCAATAAAATCTGCCTAGGTTTTCCCGGAAAATTTTGTGTTTTCTTTCGAAAAAAATTTATATCTCCGGAATTAACAAAGTAAGGGCAATTTGGTACGCTGGTTTATATCCTTATAAGTAAGCTATCTACCAAAATTTAGCTATGTAGGTCAAAAGACAAAAAAGTTATAGGCATTTTAAGAAAAATAAATTGGGGTTTTCCTCAAAACTTCAAAGTGGCGATTTAAAATGTCAAAATTGGCAACATTTAGGCAAATAACTTGAATCTAATACGGGCTATAGAAATAAAATGTCTCAAGAAGAATGTTTTACAAACCCTAAAGTCTTAATTTCAACCGTCATTGTCCTTCATTTTACTAAAATATTTGCAGAAAATTCATTTCAAATATTCCCTTTCTCTGATGCTTGGCAGTAGCCTTAGCTATAGAGTTTATCGTTAAATGGTATATAATTTTTGTCGAATTTTCGTAAAAAATCAATAAAGCTCAATATATCCGTTATTATATAAGATATGAAAAAAATTTGTATATATTAATTATAGGGTGTCTTGAGCTACATCTTAAAATAATATTTCTACAATCACAGGGTGGCTCATAAGTCATTGGTGATACAAATTTCCTTTTTTTTTAATCAAACACGCCTTATGTTATTGCATTTTTGCATTTTCCATCGATATATAATGCATGTTTGTAAGAAAAGAAATTCTAGACGCAGCAAGTGCGTTATGGTAGCGAATTTTGTTTAAATGTTTTATATTTGAACAGCTCAATTTGCTATTAACCTATAAGGTTGACCAAGAAACGTGTTTTTTCGGGAACACTTTAAGTTTACTTTTGGAAAATTTTGTACATTTTCACACAATAAAGTTATTTTGATGAAACATGGCACATTGTTTCTAATATATAGATTATACTGGTAACCAAATTTGATGCCTGCTTTCTTAAAAAAACACACATATTTGTTATTAAAACCATTTTTATGAAAATTCACTACCATAACGCACTTGCTGCGTCCAGAATTTTATTTTACATATGATGCGCTAGTGGACTTTTAACAGTGTTGTGGCTTTTATATTTCTTTAATTAAGGAAAGTTCAAATTTGTGCTAAGAGGTGTGTTTCAAAATTAATATATGGCAAGATATTTAAATGGGCTACATTTGTGGGAAATTTCATTCTACTCACTTTAATAATTTGAAAAATATAGCGTTTTAAAAAAGTTTTTCCTAAAATTTTCCAGAAAAAACTTATCAATGCGGGCTGATTAACGAATTCGTCTTCGGTTTTCCCCCAAATAAGACTTTTGCCAAGTTTGATTGAAATCAGTTTTGTATTTCTTGAGTTATCGCTCGGAAACATACAAACATACATACATACATACATATATATATATATATATATATATATATATATATATATATATATATATATATATATATATATATATATATATATATATATATATATATATAAACATATACAAATTGAAACTGACCCCGGATATGGGTTCTAGGGGTCCTAGTTCGCGCTCATTTGAAAAAATTTTGCAAAGTCTCACCATCGATACCTCTCTAATAGTGATTTTTTTAAATAAAAATTCAATAAAATCGCAAAAAAAACTATTGTAAAAATGTGGACGCAAACAAGGCTGGAAAATTATTTTTAAGATGTAGATATGCTATATAAATATAAAGGTCTGAAAACGAGCAGTTGAAAAATATTAAAAATGAGAAAATATTTTACGTCAATGTCATCAGATGTCAGAGATGTCAATTTAAGTTACAATGTGAATAGTTTTAATCAATTTTTTTACTAAACCGGTTTTAGTTTAAAGTTTCGAAAGCAACTATCTAAAAAAGATCTGGACGCAGCAAGTGTGCTATGGTAGTGATTTTTCACTAAAAGCTTCAAATGCGAATAACTCATTTTCTATAATCCTACTTCTCTATTAGTGATTTTAAAAAAAAAAAATTCACTAAAACTGGTCGGTAGATTTTAAAATCGCAACCTTGAATAGGGAATCAAAAGAGCTTTTCAAAAAGGTGCCACTTGATCTACCTTCTCTACAATACTCCCACCTATTATTCTTGTTTATAGGATTCTGCGACCATTGAGCTATTGGCTGAAGAAAAAAGTATAAAAAACCTTATTTAATTGAAGAAAATCAAGACCACGATAATGTAAAAACTGAAAAAACTAGAAATATGCCAAATGTACTAATATTTATATACTATATAAACAACAAACAGAGAATCAAAATAAAGTAAACTTCACCTCGATATCTGAAGCCGTTTTGGAATTATGAACTTTTGGCGAACACAACACATGATTTTCCACAAAAATTATCATAATTCTGAAACTATTGCATATATCGAGTTACAGATTATTTTATTTTTATTCATTAACCTCACTTTAGATTATATTTGAGTTTTATTGAATTTGGAGGACGATCATTTTTTCGTAATTTTTCCATACTATAAGTCGTGTTCTTTTTTGAGCCAAAAATTTTTTTGTCTGAGATTAAGCTCAAATTGTGTCCGCTTATACTTTAAAGTTAGTTAAATGTCGGAGTAAAATCAGTTCTTATGTAACTCAAGAATTTTTCACTGTAGAGAGGTTTGAAGACTGTTCAAAAAATAATAATTTTGTCTGAGATTAAGCTCAAATTGTGTCCGCTTATACTTTAAACTTAGTTAAATGTTGGAGTAAAATCAGTTCTTATGTAACTCAAGAATTTTTCAATGTAGAGAGGTTTGAAGACTGTTCAAAAAATATTTTTGTCTGAGATTAAGCTCAAATTGTGTCCGCTTATACTTTAAACTAAGTTAAATGTCGGAGTAAAATCAGTTCTTATGTAACTCAAGAATTTTTCAATGTAGAGAGGTTTGAAGACTGTTCAAAATTTTTTTTGTCTGAGATTAAGCTCAAATTGGGCCCGCTTATACTTTAAATTTAATTAAATGTCGGACTAAAATCAGTTCTTATGTAACTCAAGAATTTTTCAATGTAGAGAGGTTTGAAGACTGTTCAAAAAAAATAATTTTGTCTGAGATTAAGCTCAAATTGTGTCCGCTTATACTTTAAACTTAGTTAAATGTCGGAGTAAAATCAGTTCTTATGTAACTCAAGAATTTTTCAATGTAGAGAGGTTTGAAGACTGTTCAAAAAAAATAATTTTGTCTGAGATTAAGCTCAAATTGTGTCCGCTTATACTTTAAACTTAGTTAAATGTCGGAGTAAAATCAGTTCTTATGTAACTCAAGAATTTTTCAATGTAGAGAGGTTTGAAGACTGTTCAAAAAAATATTTTTGTCTGAGATTAAGCTCAAATTGTGTCCGCTTATACTTTAAACTTAGTTAAATGTCGGAGTAAAATCAGTTCTTATGTAACTCAAGAATTTTTCAATGTAGAGAGGTTTGAAGACTGTTCAAAAAAATATTTTTGTCTGAGATTAAGCTCAAATTGTGTCCGCTTATACTTTAAACTTAGTTAAATGTCGGAGTAAAATCAGTTCTTATGTAACTCAAGAATTTTTCACTGTGTAGAGAGGTTTGAAGACTGTTCAAAAAATAATAATTTTGTCTGAGATTAAGCTCAAATTGTGTCCGCTTATACTTTAAACTTAGTTAAATGTCGGAGTAAAATCAGTTCTTATGTAACTCAAGAATTTTTCAATGTAGAGAGGTTTGAAGACTGTTCAAAAAAAATAATTTTGTCTGAGATTAAGCTCAAATTGTGTCCGCTTATACTTTAAACTTAGTTAAATGTCGGAGTAAAATCAGTTCTTATGTAACTCAAGAATTTTTCAATGTAGAGAGGTTTGAAGACTGTTCAAAAAAATATTTTTGTCTGAGATTAAGCTCAAATTGTGTCCGCTTATACTTTAAACTTAGTTAAATGTCGGAGTAAAATCAGTTCTTATGTAACTCAAGAATTTTTCAATGTAGAGAGGTTTGAAGACTGTTCAAAAAAAATAATTTTGTCTGAGATTAAGCTCAAATTGTGTCCGCTTATACTTTAAACTTAGTTAAATGTCGGAGTAAAATCAGTTCTTATGTAACTCAAGAATTTTTCAATGTAGAGAGGTTTGAAGACTGTTCAAAAAAAATAATTTTGTCTGAGATTAAGCTCAAATTGTGTCCGCTTATACTTTAAACTTAGTTAAATGTCGGAGTAAAATCAGTTCTTATGTAACTCAAGAATTTTTCAATGTAGAGAGGTTTGAAGACTGTTCAAAAAAATATTTTTGTCTGAGATTAAGCTCAAATTGTGTCCGCTTATACTTTAAACTTAGTTAAATGTCGGAGTAAAATCAGTTCTTATGTAACTCAAGAATTTTTCAATGTAGAGAGGTTTGAAGACTGTTCAAAAAAATATTTTTGTCTGAGATTAAGCTCAAATTGTGTCCGCTTATACTTTAAACTTAGTTAAATGTCGGAGTAAAATCAGTTCTTATGTAACTCAAGAATTTTTCAATGTAGAGAGGTTTGAAGACTGTTCAAAAAAATATTTTTGTCTGAGATTAAGCTCAAATTGTGTCCGCTTATACTTTAAACTAAGTTAAATGTCGGAGTAAAATCAGTTCTTATGTAACTCAAGAATTTTTCAATGTAGAGAGGTTTGAAGACTGTTCAAAATTTTTTTTGTCTGAGATTAAGCTCAAATTGGGCCCGCTTATACTTTAAATTTAATTAAATGTCGGAGTAAAATCAGTTCTTATGTAACTCAAGAATTTTTCAATGTAGAGAGGTTTGAAGACTGTTCAAAAAAAATAATTTTGTCTGAGATTAAGCTCAAATTGTGTCCGCTTATACTTTAAACTTAGTTAAATGTCGGAGTAAAATCAGTTCTTATGTAACTCAAGAATTTTTCAATGTAGAGAGGTTTGAAGACTGTTCAAAAAAAATAATTTTGTCTGAGATTAAGCTCAAATTGTGTCCGCTTATACTTTAAACTTAGTTAAATGTCGGAGTAAAATCAGTTCTTATGTAACTCAAGAATTTTTCAATGTAGAGAGGTTTGAAGACTGTTCAATAAAATATTTTTGTCTGAGATTAAGCTCAAATTGTGTCCGCTTATACTTTAAACTTAGTTAAATGTCGGAGTAAAATCAGTTCTTATGTAACTCAAGAATTTTTCAATGTAGAGAGGTTTGAAGACTGTTCAAAAAAATATTTTTGTCTGAGATTAAGCTCAAATTGTGTCCGCTTATACTTTAAACTTAGTTAAATGTCGGAGTAAAATCAGTTCTTATGTAACTCAAGAATTTTTCAATGTAGAGAGGTTTGAAGACTGTTCAAAAAAATATTTTTGTCTGAGATTAAGCTCAAATTGTGTCCGCTTATACTTTAAACTAAGTTAAATGTCGGAGTAAAATCAGTTCTTATGTAACTCAAGAATTTTTCAATGTAGAGAGGTTTGAAGACTGTTCAAAATTTTTTTTGTCTGAGATTAAGCTCAAATTGGGCCCGCTTATACTTTAAATTTAATTAAATGTCGGAGTAAAATCAGTTCTTATGTAACTCAAGAATTTTTCAATGTAGAGAGGTTTGAAGACTGTTCAAAAAAAATAATTTTGTCTGAGATTAAGCTCAAATTGTGTCCGCTTATACTTTAAACTTAGTTAAATGTCGGAGTAAAATCAGTTCTTATGTAACTCAAGAATTTTTCAATGTAGAGAGGTTTGAAGACTGTTCAAAAAAATATTTTTGTCTGAGATTAAGCTCAAATTGTGTCCGCTTATACTTTAAACTTAGTTAAATGTCGGAGTAAAATCAGTTCTTATGTAACTCAAGAATTTTTCAATGTAGAAAGGTTCGAAGACTGTCCGAAAAAAGTTCGGGACGCAGCAGGTGCGCTCAGAAACATACATATATATATATATATATATATATATATATATATATATATATATATATATATATATATATATATATATATATATATATATATATATATATATATATGTGTGTGTGTGTGTGTGTGTATATATATCTAAACATAAAAGAATTTTAACGGACCTTGATTTCGGGTTCTAGGGACCCAAATTCGCGCTCATCAAAAAAAAAAAAATTTCAAAAGCTTTTCATCGTGACCTCCCTATTAGCGTATTTTTCTTAATGAAAATTCGCTAATAATGGCTAATGACTTATTTTTGCACAATTCGTACATATTCCAAAAGCAAACTTATTTGCTTTTAATAATTAACTGAATATCCGGAAATCCGAATTCCAGTTATAAATATTCCTTACCAAAACCATCTTAATTGTAAAATGTAACTCTTTGTATTCCTTTGGGATCTTGTCACTGGGATTGTGCAATAGCTGTAAAAATTGCAATAATAAATCCCCTATTTCCTTCTTTACTTGGGCAATCCTGATATTTAGGTTTGAATAAATTCCCTTCCATGACAGACACATTATCTTGTCGCTGGAACTTCTTATGTCCGATCACTTGTGTAAGATATAAGCATACCAGTTCGATGTAAGAAAGAAAGAAAAGGGATTGAAAGGAGTTTAGCAAGGGAATCACTTTAGGAAGCCTATTGGATTGGGATAATTCAATCAGGGAGAATTAGTGTCAGGGGTCACTCGCTTGTCTCGTGTCTGGAACAAAGGGATGGCAAAGTTGTGGTTTGTATCGGACGGTTTGACATAGTGGGCTGTGACTTTTACACGGACATTAGAAGAAACAGTTGAGGGGTAAAATCATCACGTACATTACACATGCGATCTTAATTAGATTTCACCCCCGCAAATTTGTTTGTTTTTAGTTCATAAAAAAATTTAAATGAAAGAGGGGTAAAGATTTTTTTATTGAACTGACTCTACATTTTAGAAAAACAATTTGGCATCGCGTTTTTGATATACCAGGACATTTAATTAATTGTCCTCGTTACCTCTTACAGGTTTAATTTGCACTCTTCTTGGATTCTTTATGAGACCTTTGTTCATAAACTTATTTTGTATCCCACTTGTTCAGGAGCGGAGGATATTTTCGCGAATAATTTGTCGAACTAGGCGAATTGAGACTTAGTAACGATGTAATGAACTTTAATAAATAACTAAACTTTAACAATGATTACAACATGGTGATAATAAACGTTAAAATTTAACCGAATGAATTTTAAAGCCGAAATCTTTACATACTGAATCTTAATTGAAAATTCTCTGATATTAGTCACCACATATTTAAAGCATAAGTCTGTTCTTCTCTCTGCATAATTAAAATCACTCCTCTTTTAATGTTTATCAATAACACTACTTATACCTTGCTTTGGTCTACATAATACATAATTGCAGACCTCAGCAGTCAGCATTCCTTATACTGTACGCTGCAAATTCAACTTGTTTATTATCTAGATAAATAGTAATATTATTTCAATGCCAATGTTATTGATACATCTGTGACCTACTTCTACATGAAATATTACATTAATTGTTGTAGCAAATTTTCCTATAACTACATTTTAATTATAAATTGAATGATATTAACAAATATATTTTCACGATTGAAAATGCCCTTTTATATAGCTTTCTGTTCTATGAACACCCCTAAATTTCTTTTAATCGGAATTGCATTTGGATAGTGCTAATGCTCATTAAACTTTTTGCATGCTCCTGAAATAATTTGGTTACAGTGGCCATATATGTAAAACAGATTTAAAATTTGTTCGTTTGTATAAGAATTCGACATTTTTAGATAATAGATTACACACAAACAGAGAGACAACAAACTTGCAAACTGACGAATGTTATTTTGACCTATGGGTATGAGCTCCTTACTTCCTTTAGATTGCATGGAGGTGTGTGCGCATACGTCCGTAGCAATCTACCCTGCACCAGAATCCCCAATCTGGAAGCTGAAAGAAAATACATACTTTTGATGAAACTCTTTCTCAGAGCTGCAACTAAATTCATCTGTTGCATTTACCGGTCACCTTCTGACAACAACTTTGTCCAGCTCTTTGACTACCTTTCTGAAAAAACCGACCATCTGATTTCTGAATATCCTTCCTCCGAGGTCAGCATTCTTGGTGACTTTAATGTCCATAATAAGGAATGGCTAGGATCTTAAAAATCGAGGGAAAAAAGGAGAGCAGCGGAGGCCTTCGCAGTCAGCAATTCTTTAGCCAATATGGTTCAGCAACATACTTACTTTCCTCGCATCCCAACACACAGCTCAAATCCTTTAGATCTCCTTCTTACTACAAAACCTGAATGCTATAAGACATCAGTCACCGCCCCTGTTGGTCGTTCAGACCACGGCATGGTCACTGATTCCTGCGCAATGCAACCCGAGGTCACACAGTCATCACACCCACGTATCGTTTGGCACTAAAACTCAGCGAACTGGGTCGAAATGCGGGATTACTTATCCTCATTTCCATGGGAGTCCGTCTGCTTCCCTCATTCTGTCCCCTCTGATATCTCACAAAACGTCACCGAAATCATCCAAGCTGGCATGAAATTATTTATTTCACGTACACAGAAAACCTCCTCAGCCACTCAAAAGTCCTGGTTCTTTAAATCCTGTGACGAGGTCAGGTCAGGTCAAGAAAACCGTCAAGCATTTAACGACGCAAGAAACCGCTATGTCCGCATTCTTTCTGAGGCAAAAAACTCGTTTAATAACCACATCAAAAACAGAGTCCCCTCAAGCTCCAACGGCAGCAAACCTTTCTGGACTGTTGCTAAATCTATTGGGAATAATTTCTGCAAGAGCACGTTCCCACCTCTTGTTTCATGAGATGAAATTGTTTCTACCGCCCTGGGCAAGGCTGAACTTTGTGCCTCGTTGTTCGCCGGAAATTCTACTCTCAACCCACCTCTAAAAGTTCAACCACCAACAGTTCCCAGTATTGTACATAAAATGACGGATATCATATTAAAAACAAAAAAGGTACGAAATATGCTCTCTTCTCTTAATACCAGTGAAGCCTCTGGCCTTAACGAGATCCCAGCAATTGTTCTCAAAAAATGCGCACCAGAACTTGCTCCTATCCTGACTCGTCTGTTTCAGACATCTTACAATAAAGGCATATTCCCTAGTAACTGGAAAACTGCCAGAGTACAACCCGTCCCCAAGAAAGGATCCAAAGCGCTTCCTAGCAACTACAGGCCTATTTCTCTCCTTTCGGTCGTCTTTTAAATATATAAACACCGAATTACTAAAATTTCTTGAAAAACCCAGTCTAATCCATGACAGGCAGTATGGATTCCGTCAGCGCAGATCAACTGCCGAGCTCCTTTCTTTTGTCACCCATAGTGAATATTGTAATTCAATGCCCGTCGTAGTATTAGCCAGGGTAGCTAGTCTGGAACAAGTCTATCGAACTACACGGTGAATCCCAGATTGTAGCTCTAGGCATATCCAAAGCATTCGACCAGGTCTGCCACGCAGCGCTGCTTAATTAAACTTCCGGCCTATGGCCTACCACCAAAACTCTGTACCTGGACAGCCAATTTCCTCTTCAACCGGAGCATTTCTGTTGTCGTGGATGGCCATTCCTCTAAAATGTATCCAATTAATGCAGGAGTCCCTCAAGGTTCAGCTTTAGCCCCTACTTTGTTTCTTCTCCACATCAATGACCTTCTCTCTAGTACATCCAATCCAGTTCACAGTTACACGGATGGCAGCACCCTCCACTTAAATATACAATTTTCTAAGCCTGTCTTTTTAGCCGAATTAGATGAGGATCGCAGACTCATGGAGGGTTCTCTGTGGATCTCCAAAAAACATTAAAATGGAGAAGTAGAAATCTTGTACAATTCAACTCCACCAAATCTCAGTCTTGCTTTCTATCTCATAAGAGATACACCAGCTCTACACCTATCACAATGAACAACCAAGTTATTCAAAGTAATGAGTCCTTATACTTGTTGGCATTTCTCTGGATCGAAATCTCTACTGGCACCAACATGTCACATCAATTGCAGAAGCGGCTGCTAAGAAATTAGGTTTCCTCTTCCGGGCTCGGAAATACTTTTCACCAGCTAATCTCTATACCTTATATACTTCACAAATAAGGCCAAACCTCGAATACTGTTCCCACATCTGGGGGCCGCTGCCGCTTCTACACTCACTATCCTGGATTCCATTCAGAAGAGAGCTATACGTCTCATCGGTGATCCAACTCTCACCCAAAGGCTGCCATCCCTTCCCGATTGACGTGCCGTTGCTGACCTTTCTCTCTTTTTTATAGATATCTGCACGGGCACTGCTTAGAGGAGCTGTCTTCCATAGTTCCTCCACCTGCTGCCCCCAACAGTCTACCAGGAAAACAGAGCGCATATAGCCCTTTACTGTCCAGATCACCAGACATAGAACATCTTGTTATGATCGCTCTTTTGTCCCGAGGACTTCCAAGTTGTGGAATTCCTTGCCGGCACATGTTTTTCCTTCTCCTCCGAACCTCCAAACCTTCAAGTCCAGAATTAACAAGTTGCCTCTTTCCTCCTTGTCGACACCCACGGTACGATAGTATTTAGGTTGTGAGGCCTCGTAGTGTGTTGTTGAAATAAAAAAAAGAACGAATCTTGACTGTTTAACGTCATGGCTATCTAGCAATTAAACATAGGTTCCAATACTTGCACATTTTTAATTATGCATTTTATGGCTATGCAGAACCCTCTCTATCGATTCGTAATATATTCCCAAATCTTTTTCAGCAGAATAAATTGACGTATGAGGATATGCAGAAAAATATGCCAGGATATTTATTTCATTGTCCTCGTTACCTGTGACAGGGTTAATTTGCACTGTTCTTGGATTCTTTATGAGACCTTTGTTAATAAACTTATTTTGTATCCCCCTAAATTTTTTTCATTAATAGGAACTGCATTTAGATAGTGCTCATTAAACGTTCTGCATGCTCTAGAAATTATTTTGTTACAGTGGCCATACAAGTAAAACAGATTAAAAATTTGTTTCGTTGTATAAGAATTCGACATTTTTAGAAAATACATTACACACGAACACAGAGACAACAAACTTGCAAACTGAAGAATGTTAATTTGACAACAAATCTTGACTGTTTAAAGTCATGGCTATCTAGCAATAAAACATAGATTTCCAATAGTAATAATAATAATAATAATATATTTATTACCATCAACCATACATGGCATGTCAAAAGCAATATATCAGCTACACATTATTCCATCATATACATCAGATAAACACACACAGAGAAAATTCCACTATCTACAACTAACTTTAAAATTTAAAAGGCACAAAAATTTTTAAACAACTACACAAATTAATCCCTTAAGTATACAAAAGACAAAATTGAAAAACTAACTGATACATAGGGTCAAAAAAACAATGAAACTACAAACAAAAAAACAAGATATAACATTACTCTAAAATTTAAACATCAAAAGGCTAACTGGTCACACTTTCACCACTTAAAAATTCCTCAACGGTATAACAGGTTCTTGAAAGGAGTAATCTCTTGACCTGCATCTTCAAACCCTTGGTGCTATTTATGTCTTTGAAATTGTTTGGCAACTTGTTATATAACTTCACACCAATATCATATTTCTCTGTGAGGAAGTAAGCCGAAAATGTTGCAAGCTTAAATAGTCTTTACATCGGGTGTTATAAGTGTGAAAATCTCCGTTCCTCACAAACTAATCTTTGTTGTCATGGACATAAACCACACAGTGAAGAATGTAAGCACTGACAACGGTAAGTATTCCTTCTTGTAAAAAAAAGTCTTCTGCAGCTCTTGCCTGGGGATACACTGCACAGAGATCTAATTGCTGCCTTCTGTTGCTTTAGAACCAACTCAATACTGGCGGAACCTCCCCACACCAAAAGTCCATAGCACATCAACGAATGAAAGTTCGCAAGCCAAGCAGTTCGAGCTGCAAGGTAAGTACCGTACTTTCTCAAATAACGAACGCTGTACACTATACTAGACAATTTTTTGCAAAGTGTTTCAATGTGGGTTGTCCATTTCAGGCCACTGTCTACGAAGAGTCCCAGAAACTTGACTATGTTTTCAGATGCATGTCTTTATAATGAAAAACGTAAGACATTGGTCTTCTCTTTACTTAGTTTTAGGTTATTGCTTTGAATCCAATCTTCTGCCTCATCTACAACTTTAGCGGACCTGATTTTTACTTCGACTTCTGAATGGGCTCTATTTATAAAAGTGGTATCATCTGCAAACAGACACCCTTTTGTTGAATTGGTATTAAGCATTAGGTCGTTTATATAGATGACAAATAATATTGGACCCAATATGGAGCCTTGTGGGACTCCTTCTCTTACTACTCGTTCGGAAGAGTAGGCACCCTTGAAAAAAACCTTTTGGCTTCTGTTGCTAAGGTAGAATTTAAATATCTGTAACGTAATTCCTCGAACACCATAATGTTCAAGTTTTTCCAGCAAGAATATGTGACTAACTGAACCAAAAGCTTTGCTTAAATCACAGAAAGTTATTTCTACTTCGTCCTTACACTCTAAGCTGTCTAATATCTAGCAGTTAGTTTATGTAAAACTTCAGCAATTCTTTTCGCATAATTCTTCCCATCCATTACACATTGATGACAGTGGAACTCATGAGTATGGAGTGATGTAATATATTACTCCACCATATCCAGCGATAGGGGAAGGGAATTCCCTTGCTAATGGAGCGGTCACACTCGACGCCGTGTCTCCCCCTTTCGCTCTCGCAACATCACAAATTATATTAGTAGATTTACTTCCCATCAAGTGTCCATTGAATATTCATATATGCTAATCAGGTGACTTTGTAGGTAGAATGCAAATAAAGATTGTAATCGTTAAATTTAGATGTTTATGTTAGAATAAGCTGAATTTATAACCTCTTGTATACGATTTCATTTTAGAATTGTACAAATTTATAAGTCTACATTATATGTCGTCTAGTTTGTTGTACAGAGACTCCCTTAAATTGGACACTTTTAAGGGAAAAATCAGTAAGCAACTCAGGGGCGTGCGGTGACATTTTAAATAAGGGAAGCAATTTTCAGAAACTTACCTATTTGTAGTGTAACTCAATTCTTCTGTCGTTTTTGGCAAATTCGTTAATAATGTCATAAAACTGTGGATTCTGGGACATTTCCTCGACGAAGTTATTTTCAATTGACAAAATTGAAATTTGGGAACGTCTTTCCTGTCCTGTTGAATTCCTAACAAAACTCTTGATACGTTTCAATGTAGAACAATTTCGTTCTACAGACGCATTAGTAGCAGGAATTGTTAATACCAATTCACATAATTTGAATGCTTCAGAATATGCATTTTCCAATTTTGATTCTTTTAAGAAAGTTAAAGGTCCACTCGCGTTAGTTTTTGTGTCAATAACATCGGTTTCATAAATGACTGTAAGTTCTGATCGTAATAAGGCTTTGTCAAAAGAATGTCCATAGTGGTGGAATAATGATTTGAATGAATCTTGTGGGAAAGGTATCCCTACAAATCCTCTAAAATTACACAATTCAAGAAATTTCAGGTCACTGAGATGATCAAATCTGCAGTTAATTTGCTGCTGAATTTGATCTATGATTTTGTAGAAAAGGCGGCGATAAGAAGTTTGAAGGTCTCCCACATTATCAGTGTGCAGACGCTTTCTTCGTGGCTCACTTTTCCTAATTCCATTGTTTTTTCCAGAACTTATCAAAATTCTTTCCTTTTTTGGATTATAATGGATTTAAATTCACTAATTTTCTTCAGGCAAAAACCAATGTCATTTGTTTTACATTGCAATATGTTAAATACATTATCTGAAAACGGAAATATTTCCGAAAATATATTAAGTAAAAAATTAAAATTAAGGTCTCTTTTCAAACCATCCAAATATCCTCTAGAACTATTTATTGTTTCTGCATCCCAATTTTAGCTATTTTCTATTATGTTTTCAAAAAGTTCAATTAACGATTCACGGTGTTCAAATATAGTTCACACAAGTCTGCCGTTGTAGTTCCATCGGGTTGCAGCTACTTTGGGTAAACGTTTTTTTAACAATTGAGTCTAAGGCTTATGTGCGCTTCATAGATTTGGAAAAAAGCAGCCATTCCACTTAGGGTAGCAAAAAACACCTTACATTCTTTAATATGATTTACGGGATAAAATTAAATTTAATTTATGAGCACAACAGTGTACAAATAGAGCACTGGAAAACGTTTCCCGCACTTTAGCTTGAAGACCTCCTAAATGTCCGGCTATAACAGCAGCCCCATCATAGCTTTGGGCAATTAATTTATTATCAGTCTCCTCAATATCTTTCATAATATTTATCACAACTTTATATAGAGCGTTTGGGGTACGATCTTCTGTCACATTTTTAAAGCCTAAAAATTTTTCTTGCTCCCATCCGTTTTTACATAGCGTATTACTACAAACGGTTGACTTAAATTAGTTACGTCGGTTGTTTCATCTAGAACAATAGCAATGAAACGAGTCTGTCTAATTTCAGATTTAATTCTGTTGAAAATAATAGTGGCAGCAGCCGCAATTAAGTCATTCTGAATGCGATTTGATGTCCCGCTAAAAACGTTAGACTGTTCCAAGTGATTTTTTAAACAAATGTCGTATTTGGTTATTAAAGAAACTAGGTCTTGAAAGTTTCCTCTATTTGCAGATGTAGTTGTTTCGTCATGACCCCTGAACCCCAATTCATGCTGACTAAGAAAACACACAACATCAATAAGTCTTTTTAATATGTTTCTATTTTTATCAACCAGTTCATTGTGTTGGCGATGACTAATTTCTATCTGCTTGTCAACGGCGTGTTCAATTTGCGTTTGTTTCAAAGACAGTTAATTTTAAAATGGTCTGTAAATGCGCTTTAGACATAACATGTCTTTTTACTACTTTATGTAGATTATTCAAGTCGGAAAACCCACTTTTATTCCACACCCCCTTTTCAGTCACAAATAGACTACCAGGCCAACAAAACAGTTTATTCCTGTTAACCATTCATATTGTTTATAAGTTTTTTCCGCGTTGAAATGTCGAATACATGTTTTAAATCTTGTATTTAAGTTTTTTAGAGTAGGTTTTGGCCTACCTTTATTAATAATAGCAAGTTTTTCAGCAAACGATAAAGCTGAAAATCCTTTGGTTATCAAAAAACACACGACACAATCACAATTATTATTACCACTTGTTCGTAAAGTTTGTAAATTCCCACCCCCACCGACGCCGCTGATGTAGTTGCAGCCATATTAATAATCATAAAATGCCAATGTATTTAACTTAGTCAACTGCTTATTTCTACGAAATAATCAACGACATTCACGTTGTACGTGCATCGGGTCTTCCAACACGTTCTACATGTTGAAATACACGTACATTGCATCGAGCATCGAGCAAGGGTTTCTCATTATGTGGCCTGCTGGCTACGTGTATTTAACTGAAGTCATTGCATTAACTCTCGTAGTATCAGGTTCATGCTGTTGGTTGGCGGTCGGTTTACTGGCACGACGTTCTTGCCAAGAGCGCAGAGCGCATATACAAGTACAGTATGATGCATAATAAATAATTATGTGTGAGCTTGCGAATTAAAAATTGTAATAGATAAATTAGTTTTAGAATTTGAAATTTAATATTTAAAATACAAAATGGATTTTAAATAATGCGGTTTAATACAAATTATTTTTAAGTTGGTATGTGGTCGTTATTTTAAGGGAAGCAATGCTTCCCTTGCTTCTATGGACCGCACGCCAAACAACTGCTTTAGATTAAAACGAATGTAAAAATCTTGGGACTTGTCTTTAGAAATATTTATAATCGAGCAAATGTTTTTATATTAAACAACTCACGACGAAATTATACAGACAGTAGCAAACAAAATAGGAAGGATAATAAAAGTCTGGACGCAGCAAGTGCGTTATGGTAGTGAATTTTCATACAAATGTTTTTAATAACAAACATGTCTCTTTTTTTAAAGAAAGCAGGCATGAAATTTGGTTACCAATATAACCTATATACTATAAACAATGTGCCATGTTTCATCAAAATGACTTTATTGTTTGAAAATGTACAAAAATTTTCCGAAAATAAACTTAAAATGTTCCCGGAAAAATTGGTTCCTGGTCAACGAACGTTAGGTTGGGGTTGTTCTTAATGATTTTTTTTTATTTCAACAACACACTACGAGGGCTTACAGCCTAAATACCGTGGGTGTCGACAAGGAGGAAAGAGGCAACTTGTTAATTCTGGACTTGAAGGTTTGGAGGTTCGGGGGAGAGGGAAAAACATGTGCCGGCAAGGAATTCCACAACTTGGAAGTCCTCGGGAAAAAAAAGAGGGCATAACAAGATGTTCTATGTCTGGTGACCTGGACAGTAAAAGGGTGCATTTGCTCTGTTCGCCTGGTAGATCTGTTGGGGGCAGCAGGTGGAGGAACTATGTAAGAAAGCTTCTTTGAGCAGTGCCCGTGCAGATATCTATAAAAGAGAGCCACGTCGGTGGGCAAGGGATGGCAGCCTTTAGGTGAGGGTAGGGTCACCGATGAGACGTATAGCTCTCTTCTGAATGGAGCCCAGGATAGCGGGTGTAGAAGCGGCAGCAGCACCCCAGATGTGGGAGCAGTATTTGAGTTTTTTTTGTGAAGTATATAAGGTATAGAGATTAGCTGGTGACAAGTATTTGCGAGCCCGGAAGAGGAAACCGAATTTCTTAGCAGCCGCTTCTGCAATTGATGTGACATGTTGGTGCCAATTGAGATTTCGATCCACAGAGATGCCAACAAGTGAAAAGGACTCATTACTTTGAATAGCTTGGTTGTTTATTGTGATGGGTCTAGGGCTGGTGTATCTTTTATGAGAAAGAAAGCAAGACTGTGATTTGGTGGGGTTGAATTGTACAAGATTTCTACTTCCCCAGTCTAATATTTTTTGGAGATCCACGGAGATAGAACCCTCCATGAGTCTGCGATCCTCATCTAGTCGGGCTAAAGAGACAGGCTTGGAATATTTTATATTGGAGTGGAGGGTGCTGTCGTCCGCGTAACTGTGAACTGGGTTGGATGTGCTAGAGAGGAGGTCATTGATGTGGAGAAGAAACAAAGTAGGGGCTATAGCTGAACCTTGAGGAATGGCTGATTGATGAACAAATACATCCTCCTTTGTATCATTCCTGTTGATAAACCCATAACCTCTCTTCACATTGAACCATTTTACAGTTCCAGTTACTTTGCTGGCAATTACTTCCTTTTCTTTTCTGGCCGGCGCCTTGGGTTGCTCGGTCGCAGGTTGTTGCTGTAGTTCCGCCGTTTCAGCCATGGTGTTAAGGGCCGGTGGAAAGATATTGTAACTGCGCATTACCTCACCGAGATGTTAGGCTTCGTTCCTCTCCCTACTGTTGCTGAAATTTGAATATTTAATGAAAATTCGCTATCATAGCGCACTTGCTGCCTCCAGTATAAATTGAAATCGGTTGCAGAAAATAACAAGCACTAGTGAAGCCACAGAAAAGTCTACGGCTGTATTAAGTATGGAACGGTTTCACTAAGTTAGGGCAATAACAAACAACCAGATGTGCTATTCAAACTGAATTAAGCCTTAAAGGTTTTAATCTCGTCCTAATTGAATTTGTCATACAAAAACTCACTATACAATTCATCGGAATGACACAATCTGATCAAGTAACGGTAAAATGAAATAAAAGACAAAAAAAAAGTGAAGTCACTAACTGAGATTAGAACGCGTGTTATAGGAGTCCATTATTAAATTTACTCTGCTCCCTCCACCGCTCCGCAATTCTCGACATGACATATCTATTTACTGACAGTTATATACTCTAGTATATTAATTTGCTAACGTATTGATTCTTTACACGATACAATTTTTGCTTAAAATTGATTTTTTTCTCATATTTTAACGAAATGAAGAAAAATGACGGCTGAACAACAGATCTAGGAGCTTGTTAGTCATTTCGACCCGTATTTTTAACTCACAACGCGCTGATGCGTACTAATGTACGACTACCAGAATTTTCAACTTTTTTTTAATCAGAGGTTTATAATTTCTTTGTCTTTTAACCTAAGATCTTAATTTTGATGAAAAGAATATTCTTTATGACAGAAACCAGCGTACCAAATTTGGTTACGATAGCTTTTTAATTTTCGGAGATATGAATTTTTTCCGAAAGAAAACCCAAAATTTTCCGGGAAAACCTTGTCAGATTTTCCTGGCTAACGACTACCGTACCTATCGCGACTACCGTACCTATCCATTTGCTGATCGCGGAGCGTACATATGAAAAAACTCTGGACGCAGCAAGTGCGTTATGGTAGTGAATTTTGATAAAAATGTTTTTAATTGCCAATATGTGTGTTTCCTTTTTAAGAAAGCAGGCATCAATTTTGGTTACCAGTATAACCTATATAGTAAAAACAATGTGCCATGTTTCATAAAAATAACTTTATTGTGTGAAAATATACAAAAATTTCCAAAAGTAAACTTAAAGTGTTCCCAGAAAAACTCGTTTCTTGGTCAACCTTATAGGTTAATAGCAAATTGAGCTATTCAAATTTGAAGCATTTAATGAAAATTCGCTACCATAACGCACTTGCTGCGTCCCGAATTTCTTTTCTTACAAACATGCATCGCTGAAAAATTCAAAAATGCAATAACATAAGGCGTGTTTGATTAAAAAAAAAGAAAATTTGTATCACCAACGACTTATGGGCCATCCTGTGATTGTAGAAATATTTTTTTAAGATGTAGCTCAAGACACCCTATAATTAATATATACAAATTTTCTTCATATCTTGTATAATAACGGATATATTGAGCTATATTGATTTTTTACGAAAATTCGACAAAAATTATATACCATTAAACGATAAACTCTAAAGCTAAGGCTACTGCCAAGCATCAGAGAAAGGGTCTATTTGAAATGAATTTTCTGGAAACATTTTAGTAAAATGAAGGACAATGACGGTTGAAACTAAGACTTCAGAGTTTGTAAAAGATCCTTCTTGAGACATTTGATTTCCATATCCCGTATTAGATTCAAGTTCTTTGCCTAAATGTTGCCGATTTTGACGTTTTAAATCGCAACTTTGACGTTTTGAGGAAAACCCCAATTTATTTTTCTTTAAATGCCTATAGCTTTTTTGTCTTTTGACCTACATAGCTAAATTTTGGTAGGTGGCTTACCTATAAGGATATTAACTAGCGTACCAAATTTGGTTGCCCTTACTTTGTTAATTCCGGAGATATAAATTTTTTTCGAAAGAAAACACAAAATTTTCCGGGAAAACCTGGGCAGATTTTCCTGGCTAACGAACTTATCCAAGCCATTTGCAAAAGGAATTTTTTCACCAAATTTAGTCAAAATCGGCCTATTATTTTTTGAGTTATCGGTGTGATACATATATATATATATATATATATATATATATATATATATATATATATATATATATATATATATATATATATATATATATATATATATATATATATATATATATATATATATATATATATATATATATATATATATATATATATATATATATATATAAACATATAAAAATTGAAACGGACCCCGGATATGTGTTCTGGGGGGCCTAGTTCGCGGTCATTTGAAGAAATTTTTTCAAAATTCAAAAGTCGGGATCTCCTCATTAGTGATTTTTTTTTAAGAAAATTCACTAAAAGACCAAAACAGGACAGTGCAAAAACCGAGTAGACGCAAACAATGATAAAATGGCAAGCAAAATGGGACGAAGAAACACAAATAGCCCAGTGGACTAAGACTCTGATACCGAAGGTCAGATATTGGTTCACGCGACAGCATGAAGGGGTGGGATATTACCCAACCCAGTCCTTACCCGGACATGGGAGCTTCCGGGCATATCTTTGGCGCTTCGGGGCATATCTTTGGCACTTCGGGGCATATATTTGGCGCTTCGGGGCATATATTTGGCGCTTCAAGATTAAGGAATCAGAGGATTGCCAATATTGTGGGGAGAGCGACACCCCAGAACACACTGTCCTAAACTGCGGCCGGTGGCAGGAAGTGAGACAGGAGGCGAAGGTCAAGATTTGAGAGAAGCTAACAGCCAACAGCGAACAATATTGTGGAACACATGCTGGAGCGTAGGACAAACTGGAAACGCATAGAGAAAGTGATCAACAAGATCCTGAAGGTCAAAACAAAAGATGCTAAAGCAGGCTAAAAAAACGATTAATGAGTAATAGACTGTGGTAGTTTGTGGTGAAGTTATATTGAGAGGTAGTTCCGCTGCGCATCTATGGGTGTGAGAGGAGGGGTTTTAGTCGGTAGGAGTCCGGCACATCCATGGCAGTCGATCCCATATTTGCCTGTGTGTACATGATGTATTTCGGCTCTGATGAAGGAAATTTATATTTCTACAACACACCACGAGGGCTTACAGCCTAAATACTATCGTACCGTGGGTGTCGACAAGGAGGAAAGAGGCAACTTGCTAATTCTGGACTTGAAGGGTTGGAGGTTAGGAGGAGAAGGAAAAACATGTGCCGGCAAGGAATTCCACAACTTGGAAGTCCTCGGGACAAAAGAGCGGGCATAACAAGATGTTCTATGTCTGGTGACCTGGACAGTAAAAGGGTGCATTCGCTCTGTTCCCCTGGTAGATCTGTTGGGGGCAGCAGGTGGAGGAACTATGGAAGAAAGCTGCAGCCCGTGCAGATATCTATAAAAGAGAGAGATGTCACCAACAGCACGTCGGTGGGCAAGTGATGGCAGCCTCTGGGTGAGGGTAGGGTCACCGATGAGACGTATAGTTCTCTTCTGAATGAAGTCCAGGATAGCGAGTGTAGAAGCAAAAGCGACACCCCAGATCTTCGAGCAGTATTCGAGGTTTGGCCTTATTTTTGAAGTATACAAGGTATAGAGATTAGCTGGTTAAAAGTATTTGCGAGCCCGGAAGAGGAAACCTAATTTCTTAGCAGCCGCTTCTGCAATTGATGTGACATGTTGGTACGAATTGAGATTTCGATCTACAGAAATGCCAACAAGTGAAAAAGACTCATTACTTTGAATAACTTGGTTGTTCATTGTGATGGGTCTAGGGCTGGTGTATCTATTATGAGAAAGAAAGCAAGACTGAGATTTAGTGGGGTTGAATTGTACAAGATTTCTACTTCCCCAGTCTAATATTTTTTGGAGATCCACGGAGATAGAACCCTCCATGAGTCTGCGATCCTCATCTAATTGGGCTAAAGAGACAGGCTTAGAATATTGTATATTTGAGTGGAGGGTGCTGTAGTCCGCGTAACTGTGAACTGGGTTGGATGTGCTAGAGAGGAGGTCATTGATAAGGAGAAGAAACAAAGTAGGGGCTAAAACTCCGTGTAGCAGCTGAACACTCGTCCCACTACGCCACGGAGGTGAGATAGCGTTTCAACATTTCTTTTTAGAGTGTGTGATGAAGACTCGGAGAAGAATGGAATCGCCATCTTATTACGGCATAACTGGAACAATATATTGATAAATACGTACCATGTCAAGGATAAGCGACTCACGGAGCCAACTGAAGCAAAGCCCAAGAATTTTGCGATAATACAAGTGCGCGTTCCAACACCACAAAGCGACAAGGAAGGCGTATGTATTTTAATATAAACGAAATGTGCAAGAAAGTGGGGATACAGTGTCAGAAAATATATTTATTTATTTAAACTGGCTCATATGAAGCCAATCCCAAAGTCGTGATTTTTGCTACGAAAATTCGCTAATAGGTTGTAATAATTTTATTGACAAATATAGGGAATAAGATATTACAAGATGATAAACTGTATTATCTGTCTGCATTGGTGTGTTGTTTATCTCCAGAGTCGATTTAGCAGGACCATTGAATGTTTATGTTTGACGTTCACGCCTCTTCCAGAGTTTCGCGTATTGCGTTCCCAGAGTCGCGTCACAAACATCGGGATAGCGTCTAGCTAATGGGACCCTTTGTGTTGGGGGCTGGTGACAATCTCTCCCTAAGACTTTTAGGGGAATTTGCCGTTGATTGATTAGTTGTTGCAGTCAGCCTCGTCTTTGATAATATAACATTTAGTCGAAAGATTCAGAAAAACATTTTTATTGCTAGTTTTGTCCTACATACTGACATATTGAGAAATATTTTGTAAGCAAATATCCAATGGCTAAATAAAGATTTTTTTTACTTGGGTCTTTTAAAATATACAGTTTGTCAATGAACATTTTCGGGACGCAGCAAGTGCATTATCGTAGCGTATTTTCATAAGAATTGTCCACAATAAGTGCGACATTCGGTAAGTGAAGATTGGAGCCTGTGATGAGCACTGATAAGTACACTTTGATAACCCAAGTCACAACACACCTTTTTAAAGACCTGAGGTCTTGTTGTTGTGAGTTGGGTTCTCCAGGTGTACTTATTAGTCAATACGGTTTTCAACCTGGCTTTCATACAGAATGAACAGAATATATATATATATATATATATATATATATATATATATATATATATATATATATATATATATATATATATATATATATATATATATATAAATTTCAACAACACACCATGAGGGCTTACAGCCTAAATACTATCGTACCGTGGGTGTCGACAAGGAAGAAAGAGGCAACTTGAAGGTTTGGAGGTTCGGAGGAGAAGGAAAAATATGTGCCGGCAAGGAATTCCACAACTTGGAAGTCCTCGGGACAAAAGAGCGGGCATAACAAGATGTTCTATGTCTGGCGACCTGGACAGTAAAAGGGTGCATTCGCTCTGATCCCCTGGTAGGTCTGTTGGGGGCAGCAGGTGTAGGAACTATGAAAGAAAACTCCTCTGAGCAGTGCCCGTGCAGATATCTATAAAAGAGAGTGAGGTCACCAACAGCACACGGTGTGCAAGGGATGGCAGCCTTTGGGTGAGGGTAGGGTCACCGATGAGACGTATAGCTCTCTTCTAAATAGAGTCCAGGATAGCGAGTGTAGAAGCGGCAGCGGCACCGGCACCCCAGATGTGGGAGCAGTATTCGAGGTTTGGTCTTATTTGTATATAAGGTATAGAGATTAGCTGGTGAAAAGTATTTGCGAGCCCGGAAGAGGAAACCTAATTTCTTAGCAGCCGTTTCTGCAATCTATGTGACACGTTGGTGCCAATTGAGATTTCGATCCACAGAAATGCCAACAAGTGAAAAGGACTTATTACTTTGAATTGAATAACTTGAATGTTCATTGTGATGGGTCTAGGGCTGGTGTATGTCTTATGAGAAAGAAAGCAAGACTAAGATTTGGTGGAGTTGAATTGTACAAGATTTCTACTTCCCCCAGTCTAATATTTTTTGGAGATCCACGGAGACATAACCCTCCATGAGTCTGCAATCCTCATCTAATTCGGCTAAAAAGACAGGCTTAGAATATTGCATATTTGAGTGGAGGGTGCTGTCGTCCGCGTGACTGTGAACTGGGTTGGATGTGCTAGAGAGGAGGTCATTGATGTGGAGAAGAAACAAAGTAGGGGCTTAAAGCTGAACCTTGAGGAACCCCTGCATTAATTGGATACAGTTTAGAGGAATGAAGATCCACGACAACAGAAATGCTCCGGTTGGAGAGGAAATGTGCTGTCCAAGTACGGAGTTTTGGTGGTAGGCCATATGCCGGAAGTTTATTAAGCAGCGCTGCGTGCCACATCTGGTAGAATGCTTTGGATATGTCTAGAGCAACAATCTGGGATTCACCGTGTAATTCCATAGACTTGTTCCAAGAATGGGTAACAAAGGAAAGGAGATCGGCAGTTGATCTGCGCTGACGGAATCCATACTGCCTCTCGTGGATTAGACTGTGTTTGTCAAGAAATTTTAGTAATTCGGTGTTTATATACTTTTCCATCACTTTAGAGAGGACTGAAGGAAAGAAATATGCCTGTAGTTTCTAGGAAGCGCATTGGATCCTTTCTTGGGGACGGGTTGTACTCGAGCAGTTTTCCAGTTACTAGGAAATATGCCTCTTTGTAAGATGTCTGAAACAGACGAGTCAGGACAGGAGCAAGTTCTGGTGCGTATTTTTTGAGAAAAATTGCTGGGATATCTTCAAGGCCAGACGCTTTCCTAGTATTAAGCGAAGAGAACATCTTTCGTACCTTTTTAGTTTTGAAAATGATATCCGCCATTTTATGCGCGACATTGGGGAACTGTTGGTGGTTGAACATTTGAAGGTGGGTTGAGAGTAGAATTGCCGGCGAACGACGAGGCAAAAAGTTCAGCCTTGCCCAGGGCGGTAGAAACAATTTCATTCCCTGAAATAAGAGGTGGGAACGTGCTTTTGCAGAAACTATTCCCAATAGATTTAGCAAGAGTCCAGAAGGGTTTTCTGCCGTTAGAGCCTGGGAGGACTTTGTTTTTCATGTGGTTATTAAACGAGTTTTTTGCCTCAGAAAGAATGCAGACATAGCGGTTCCTTGCGTCGTTAAATGTTTGACGGTTTTCTTGACTGGGATTGTGTAGAAGCGTTTTGTGAGCTTTGACCTTTTCAAGTCTGGGCTTGTCACAGGATTTAGAGAACCAGGGCTTCTGAGTGGCTGAAGAGGTTTTCTGTGTACGTGGAATAAATAATTCCATGCCAGCTTGGATAATTTCGGTGACTTTTTATGAGATATCAAAGGGGTCAGGATGAGAGAAGCAGACAGACGCCCATGGAAATGAGAAAGAGTAATCCCTTATTTCGTCCCAGTTCGCGGAGTTGTGGTGCCAAACGATACGTGGGTGTGAGGACTGTGTGACCTCGGGTTACTTTGCGCTGGAAGCAGTGACCATGCCGTGGTCTGAGCAACCAAGGGGGCGGTGACCGATGTCTTATAGCATTCAGGTTTTGTAGTAATAAGGAGATCCAAGGGATTTGAGCTGTGTGTTGGGATGCGAGCAAAGTAAGTAGGTTGCTGAAGCATATTGGTTAAATAATTGCTGACTGCAAAGGCCTCCGCTGCTCTTCCTTGTGGATCGGTTTTTGAAGATCCTAGCCAGTTCTTATTATGAACATTGAAGTCACCAAGAATAGTGTCCTCGGAGGAGAGATATTCAGAAATCAGATGGTCTATTTTTTCAGAAAGGTAGTCGAAGAGCTGGACAAAGTTGTTGTCAGAAGGTGACCGGTAAATGCAACAGATGAATTTAGTTGCAGCCCTGAGAGAGAGTTTCATCCAAAGTAGGTATTTTCTTACAACTTTCAAATTGAGGAGTCTGGTGCAGGGTAGATTGCTACGGACGTATGGGCACACACGTCCATGCAATCTAAAGGAAGTAAGGAGCTCATATCCCGGGAAATTAAGGTGATTAGTGGCTGTTTTGGCACAGATTCGGATTTCGGCGAGGAAGAGGAGTTTGGGATCCTTTACTATCATGTAAAGGAAAAATCCACTACCACCTGCAAAGTTATATTTAGCTTCTTATAGAAAACATTCTGCTTTTTACAACTAGTAGTTTTAGTCATCATTGGTTATTCTGTCGTATTAACCTGTACAAGAATTTATCTCTATTTTAAACAAATACATACGATGTGCTTGTGCTTACAAATTCTGTATATTTAGCTTCTGTTTGAAAACAGTTAATTTGATTAAAACTTGTAGTTTTAGTCATCTTTGGTTGGTTAATATATTATTCTGTCCTATTAACCTACACTAGAACTTACTTATATCCTAAACAAATATCTAGGATCGGTTAACAAATGGCTGTATATTTAGCTTCTTCTTGAATACCTTTAATTTTGTTCCAACTAGTAGTTCTGGTTGTGTTTGGATGGTTAATCGATTATTTTGTCATATTAACCCATACCAGAACATACATCTATCTTAAACAATCCTTGAAGATTTGTTTACAAAGTGTATATTTAGCTTCTTTTTGAAAACATTTTATTTTTCACCACTAGTAGTTTTAGTCAACTTTGGTTGGTTAATCTGTTATATTAACCTATACAAGAACCTACCTCTATCTTAAACACATGTCTAGGATTTGATTACAAACTCTGTATATTGAGCTTTTTTTTGAAAACATTTCGTTTTATTGTCAACTAGTAGGTCGAGTCGTGTCTGGTTGGTTATTCTATTATCTTGCAGTATAAGCCTATACTCGATTCTTTATTTTAAACAAATATCTAGGATTTGTTTACAAACTCTGTTTATTTAGCTTCCTTTTTATAACTTTTAATTTTGCTCCAACTAGTAACTTGAGTCATGTTTGATTGGTTTGTCTATTATTATGTCGTATTAACCTATAGAACCTATCCTAAACAAATATCTAAGATTTGTTTGCAAACTCTGTATATTTAGCTTCCTTTTTATAACTATTAATTTTGCTCCAACTAGTAGTTTGAGTCATGTTTGGTTGGTTTGTCTATTATTATGTCGTATTAATCTAGAGAAGAACTTACCTCTACCCTAAACAAATATCTAGGATTTGTTTGCAAACTCTGTATATTTAGCTTCTTTTTTATAACTTTTAATTTTGCTCCAACTAGTAGTTTAAGTGATGTTTGGTTGGTTAGACTATTATTATGTCGTATTAACCTATAGAAGAACTTACCTCTATCCTAAACAAATATCTAAGTTTTGTTTGCAAACTCTGTATATTTAGCTTCCTTTTTATAACTTTTAATTTTGCTCCAACTAGTAGATTAAGTGATGTTTGGTTGGTTAGACTATTATTATGTCGTATTAACCTATAGAAGAATTTACCTCTATCTTAAATAAATATCTCAGATTTGTTTGCAAACTCTGTATATTTAGCTTCTTTTTTATAACTTTTAATTTTGCTCCAACTAGTAGCTTGAGTCATGTTTGATTGGTTTGTCTATTATTATGTCGTATTAACCTATAGAAGAACTTACCTCTATCCTAAACAAATATCTAAGATTTGTTTGCAAACTCTGTATATTTAGCTTCCTTTTTATAACTTTTGATTTTGCTCCAACTAGTAGTTTAAGTGATGTTTGGTTGGTTAGACTATTATTATGTCGTATTAACCTATAAAAGAACTTACCTCTACCCTAAACAAATATCTAGGATTTGTTTGCAAACTCTGTATATTTAGCTTCTTTTTGATGACAATTAATTTTGTTCCAACTAGTAGTTTGAGTGATGTTTGGTTAGTTAATCTATTATTATGTCGTATTAACCTATAGAAGAACTTACCTCTATCTTAAACAAATATCTAAGATTCGTTTGCAAACTCTGTATATTTAGCTTCTTTTTTATAACTTTTAATTTTGCTCCAACTAGTAGCTTGAGTCATGTTTGGTTGGTTTGTCTATTATTATGTCGTATTAATCTAGAGAAGAACTTACCTCTACCCTAAACAAATATCTAGGATTTGTTTGCAAACTCTGTATATTTAGCTTCCTTTTTATAACTTTTAATTTTGCTCCAACTAGTAGTTTAAGTGATGTTTGGTTGGTTAGACTATTATTATGTCGTATTAACCTATAAAAGAACTTACCTCTACCCTAAACAAATATCTAGGATTTGTTTGCAAACTCTGTATATTTAGCTTCTTTTTGATGACAATTAATTTTGTTCCAACTAGTAGTTTGAGTGATGGTTGGTTGGTTAGACTATTATTATGTCGTATTAACCTATAGAAGAACTTACCTCTATCTTAAACAAATATTTAAGATTCGTTTGCAAACTCTGTATATATAGCTTCTTTTTTATGACAACTAATTTTGTTCCAACTAGTAGTTTGTGTCATGTTTGGTTGGTTTGTTAATTATTATGTCGTATTAACCTATAGAAGAACTTCCTCTATCTTAAACAAATATCTAAGATTTGTTTAAAAACTCTGTATATTTAGCTTCCTTTTTATAACTTTTAATTTTGCTCCAACTAGTAGTTTGAGTGATGTTTGGTTGCTTATACTATCATTATGTCTTATTAACCTATAGAAGAACCTACATCTACCCTAAACAAATATCTAAGATTTGTTTACAAACTGTGTTTATTTAGCTTCTTTTTTATAACATTTAATTTTGTTCCAATTGGTAGTTTAAGTCATGTTTGGTTGGTTAGTGTATTATTATGTCGTATTAACCTATAGAAGAACTTCATCTATCTTAAACAAATATCTAAGATTTGTTTGCAAACTCTGTATATTTAGCCTCCTTTTTATAACTATTAATTTTGCTCCAACTAGTAGTTTAAGTGATGTTTGGTTGGTTAGACTATTATTATGTCTATTAACCTATAGAGGAACTTACCTCTATCTTAAATAAATATCTAAGATTTGTTTACAAACTCTGTATATTTATCTTCCTTTTTATAACTTTTAATTTTGCTCCAACTAGTAGTTTGAGTGATGTTTGGTTGGTTTGTCTATTATTATGTCGTATTAACCTAGAGAGGAACTTACCTCTATCTTAAACAAATATCTAAGATTTGTTTACAAACTCTGTATATTTATCTTCCTTTTTATAACTTTTAATTTTGCCCCAACTAGTAGATTAAGTGATGTTTGGTTGGTTAGACTATTATTATGTCTTATTAACCTATAGAAGAACTTACCTCTATCTTAAATAAATATCTCAGATTTGTTTGCAAACTCTGTATATTTAGCTTCCGTTTTATAACTTTTAATTTTGCTCCAACTAGTAGTTTGAGTGATGTTTGGTTGGTTAGACTATTATTATGTCTTATTAACCTATATAAGAACTTACCTCTATCTTAAACAAATATCTAAGATTTCTTTGCAAACTCTGTATATTTAGCTTCTTTGTATGACAATTAATTTTGCTCCAACTAGTAGTTTGAGTGATGTTTGGTTGGTTAGACTATTATTATGTCTTATTAACCTATATAAGAACTTACCTCTATCTTAAACAAATATCTAACATTTCTTTGCAAACTCTGTATATTTAGCTTCTTTTTTATGACAATAAATTTTGTTCCAACTAGTAGTTTGAGTCATGTTTGGTTGGTTAGACTATTATTATGTCTTATTAACCTATATAATAACTTACCTCTATCTTAAACAAATATCTAAGGTTTGTTTACAAACTCTGTATATTTAGCTTCCGTTTTATAACTTTTAATTTTGCTTCAACTAGTAGCTTGAGTAATGTTTGGTTGCTTAATCATTATTATGTCGAATATACCTACAGAAGAACTTACCTCTATCTTAAACAAATATCTAAGATTTCTTTGCAAACTCTGTATATTTAGCTTCTTTTTTATGACAATTAATTTTGCTCCAACTAGTAGATTAAGTGATGTTTGGTTAGTTAATCTATTATTATGTCGTATTAACCTATAAAAGAACTTACCTCTATCTTAAACAAACATCTTGGGATTCTTTACAAACGCTGTATATTTGGCTTATTTTCGAAGATATTTCATTTTGTTCCAACTCCTAGTTTGAGCCGTGTTTGGTTAATATATTATTCTGTCGTATTAGCCTATACTAGAACTTACTTTTATCTTATACAAATCTCTATGATTTGTTTACAAACTTTGTGACCTATTTCAAATTGAGAGGGAGTTTCTGATGACAATGTTAATTAAAACACAAACGAATTTTTAAGCTTTTAATTTTAATACACTCTATTCTAAACATTTATATTTGTATATATATAATATATTACACATATGTATAGGTTTTCTATTAATATATAATATATATTTCAATAAGTACAAATTACTAATTTAACTAGTTAAACAGCCTATCTAGCTAAAGTAGTGTTAAGAATATAATGTATATAAAAGACAAACAGGAGTAATTTCAGGGCAGTTAACGTAGACACTAAAAACACTTTAAACTAAAACGCTAAACAAATTAAACATATCATAAAAGAACCAAAAATTTAATTTTGAAACAAAAACATGAAAATAACGAAAAAGTGACATCACAAATTTAAAGATACAGCGTAAAAGGTGAATTTAATATTTCTTCCTGTCTGTCCGATATACACACTACATCTTTTAGGTACATGTTACTCCTCCAGCAAAACAAAAAACCCACATAACATTATGGAAAAAAACTCCACATAAGTTTTACATTTACCTGATTTGGCAATATTATAATAATAATATTAATAATAATAAATATCAGATCTCTGTATAATTAAGCATGTGAGATATTTTCATTGGATAATATTGCCGAAACCAAATCTACATTTATTATGTACAAACTGATTTTATACAAGTATTAATTAATAAACAATATAACATTTAACAAGTAAATTCAAACTGATATAAAAAAACTGGATCACAATAAAATTTAAAATATGAAACTTAGTCTTCACTGTTACTAAGGAACTAATAAAGGATAGCACATAAGTTTAACATAATTTTTAAAATACTGGAGATAGTTTTATTGACATAAAAAACCAACTAGTATTTGCAAAGTAGATGAATTTTATAGGTTTTTACAAACTACAAATCAAAACTTGCAGGAGGGTGGTTAAAAAATGCATAAAATTTTATACGCTTTTACAACCCAGAAATAAAGGAAAATTTACAGGGGGAGGTTCAAAAGTGGATACAAATTTTACAGGCTTGTAGAAGATATGAAGCAATATTTAAAGGAAGTTTCCAAAAATTTTATACAACTTTTATAGGCTTTTGGTCGCCAACAAAAAATCTTTCGGTTGCTAAAATTTCGATAAACTGACAGGGGGTGGTTAAAAATTCAATATATATTTTATCGGCAACTTTTTGGCACCTTGTTACGGCTTGAAAATGCGGCAACAATTTTGTCTTTATTTCTTTTGTATATCCAATAAATACAGAGCTCATTTTTGTATTGGTGCAAAGATATGGTTGACTAAACTATCGACATATAAGTTTCCGTAGTTTTAATTTTAATTTGCTTTAATAAACAGTTTATAGGAATTGGCAATAGATGACTTACCTGGATAATACTAATTTATGCCTAACTTAGATTGTGCACCCCAATAATTGTTAAAATCACGAGATGAAGGCAAACGATTTTGCACGATGTATTTATTATGTTGAACAGGCACATCCACATCCGACTGTGCTTATCATGTTATGAATAGCGTACGTCTTTCACAGGTAAATATTTATTTTTAATGCACACACGGCAACAGTTGGTCTAATACCGATTCTAAAACACTGAGAAATGACATAGCGAACCATCTTAACGCTTAGTGTTATTGTTTATATTTATTTGCCGTATTGTATGGGAGATAAGCTGGAGATAAGGAATTTGCCGTTCCTGTCTATATTTGCAGTAGCGGCGCCTGGAAATAAATGAAAATTTGACTTTCAGGAACACATGGAATTCGCATAAGGTTAACAGAATTTAAGCTCTCAGCTGCTGCAGTCACGTATTATCGGTTAACGATAACATGCTGTGCTCAAAACGCCGGGAATTTTGAAATTAATCATACAATTAGATAGGTTGAAACAATACCCGCCGCTGGGATATTTACTGAATGGTTCAGATGTTTAAAATATAGATTCTTAAACATATTTGTGTTGGCAATATGTGACCACTGCCACCTCCACGGGTCGATTTGAATATTTTTCAAGAATGTCTAGTTCACTAAAAGGCAATTTCTGCCTTTCATTTCATCCACTTAGGTAACACTTGAATGTGTTATATATTCAGAGTTCATCATGTCAAGTTTATAGTTTTGCACATCGTAAATTTGCGTATTTTTGAATATTTGAATCTAGAGTTTCCATCTTCCACTCTTTGAAACCCTACTTCGAACGGTTTTTTTCTATGCTGCTTTTCCCGTTTTCTTACGAGAACTGTCCGTTTGCCATTTTTGATCTGCAGATCTTACTGTGAGCTGTTGTATTTTATTGTGTATTTTTAGACAACGGTTATGTGTACAGTCATTGTAGTTTATGGTAATTCGTAATTGTTGTGACTGGCTGTTATGTTCTGCAGTTGGTAAGTTATATTGTTTAAGTTTTCTGTTATCGCATATTCCTTATACGACCGCCATTGCATTTCCACAGGATTTGCTTGAAGTGGCCCTTTTTGATGTTTGCTTCTGAGTGAGTAATCGTGGGAGTAATCCGTATTCTGTCCGGAAGGCTCCGAAATCTGCCTCATTTCGAGTTACGTTGGATGAAACCACCCAGCAGGTTACGAGATTTCACCCCAACCATTCGTCCCCAGGTATTAGCGTGAGGACCTTTGGCCCAGAGATCTTTCCGTCCAGCAATTAGCTAGCAGATGCTATTTGGATCCCGTGGCCTCCCCGGCACTGTCCAGGATTGGTTCCTAAGATAAGTACCTCCCAATTTTATATCGACTACGTTGTCCCGGAATTTAATGGGATTAGCAGGAGTAATGACAATCGTTTTGTGGACTATTATGCTAGTGATTTAAATACACTTCACACCATTAATGTTGACTATTCGGAGATACGTCACGGCTTAAATGTAAACCTCCGCATAAAATTATGCGGATTATAATGTTAGGTAGTCTTGCTTATTCAATCTATACGATTTTTTTTAGCTCTTCTGTAATAATTGTTGTGAACGTTCTTGGCAGCCAATTACGGGAAAGATAATATTGTTCGATGCTTACCCTTAACTCATATTATTATAATAACTATTGATATTCCAAATTTACGAAGTTAATAATTCTCAATACACCGTTAACCTATCAGATATTTGTTTTAAATTGACCAGGTTTAAAAATCGATACCTTATCAAAATATTATCATACAAGGTCTATATTTTAATTTTACCCAGTAATTTAAATATTTATACACTTACATGTTAATTTGTGCATGTATTATATTTATATAGGTATATTATCTATTTTATTATTTTATAATAAAGAAAAACTAAAACTTTAATTTAGTAAGTGAATTGTTTTGGTCAATGTTTTATTACATGTTCTACGGGTCCTATAATTTTTTTGCTCCTCATTTAAAGCTTATGCTAGTATACTGGACGTGCCTATGACTTGATGCGTCTTGCTTTTCATCCTTCCATTGATGTTATTGTAACAATTACTTTTAGGCCAAGCATTACCTAGCGTATTTATATCAATTTTTCTAATTCAGCCGTGTCGTGAATAAACACTGACCATCTATAGTTTGCAGTCGACTGCGGGCATCTAAGATTGCTGGCGCCCATATAAATTGTTTATTGAATTAATGCTCCTTCCATAAATATACCACCAGATTTGAAAGAAAACGTTCAACCCGAACCACCCTGAGATAGCCGGAGCATAAGCTTTGCCTGCTGTTTATTCAAGATTCACATTAACTTCATTTTTAGATTGTTTTTTTTATTAGGCTATTACAGCAAAACGGAAGATTGGTAACAACCTTCCTGTTAAATTTGCTTCATTTCTTGTAAAATCCTATAAAATTTGTATCAACTTTGAAACCACCTCCTGTAAAGTTTTCTTTAGCTCTGGGTTGTAACAGCCCATAAAATATGTATTGACTTTTTAACTACTCCCTGTAAATTTTTCGTAATTTTAGCAACCCAGAGATTTTTGGTTTGCGACTAAAGTTTGGCCTGTTAAATTTGCTTCATCTCTTGTAAAATCCTATAAAATTTGTATCAACTTTTGAACCACCGCCCGTAAATTTTCCTTTCAATTTCTTTTAAAATTTATAATAACTTTTTTTGCACTCTCTATCAGTATTCCATAATTTTATCACCCCAAAGATTCTTGGTTTACAACTAAAAGCCTATAAAAGTTGATAAAATTTTTATAGGCTTTTAGTGGTAAACCAACAATCTTCGGGTTGCTAAAATTACGAAAAACTTACACGGAGTGGTTGAAACGTTAATACAATTTTATAGGCTTTTACAACCCAGAGATAAAGAAAAAATTACAGGGGGTGGTTTAAAAGTCGATACAATTTTATAGGCTTGTACAAGAAGTAAAAAAGGTTAATACAACTTTTATAGGCTTCTAGCTGCAAAACAAAAATCTCTGACTTGCTAAAATTGCGAAAAATTTGCAGGGAGTGGTTAAAAAGTTAATACAAATTTTATGAGCTTTCACAACCTAGAGATAAACAAAAAATTACTGGGGATGGTTCCAAAGTTGATACAAATTTTATAGGCTTTTACAAGAAATCAAAAAAATTTAACACGAAGTTTTCAAAAAATAGGTACAACTTTTATAGACTTTTAGTCGCAAACCAAAATTCTGTGGGTTGCGAAAATTGCGAGAAACGTATAGGGTGGTTAAAACATTAATACAATTTAATAGGCCGTTTTATAACCCACAGATAAAGAAAAAGTTACAGGGGGTGGTTTGTTGCTGCAAGTTTTATACAACGTTTATGGGCTTTCAGTCGCAAACAAAAAATCTCTATACAAGTTGTATCAACTTTTTGCAACGTCCTGTCAAATTTGCTTCATTTTTTGTAAAAGTCCATAAAATTTGTATCAACTTTGGACATAACTCCTCTACTTTTTTATCTCTCGTTGTAAAAGCCCATAAAATTTATATTAACTTTTTTGCCACTCTCTATAAGTTTTTCGTAATTTAAGCAACCCAAAGATTGTTGGTTTACAACTAAAAGCCTATAAAAGTTGATATAACTTTTTTATAGACTTTTAGTTGGAAATCAAACATTTTTGCGTTGCTGAAATTGCGAGAAACTTACAGGGAGTGGTTGAAACGTTAATACATTTTTATAGGCTTTTACAACCCAGAAATAAAGAAAAATTTACAAGGGATGGTTCAAAAGTGAATACAAATTTTACAGGCTTTTACAATAAATGAAGCAAGATTTACAGGAATTTTCCAAAAAGTCGCTACCATTTTTATAGGCTTCTAGCTGCAACTCAAAAATCTTTGACTCACTAAAATTTCGAAAAACTTACAGGTTAATAAGTTAATACATATTTTATGGGATTTTTGCATCAACTTTTTGTCATCTTGTTAAATTTGCTTAATTTCTTTAAAAACCCATAACATTTGCATCAACTTTGGAACCACCTCCTCTAAATGTTTCTTTGGCTCTGGGTTGTAAAAGCCCATAAAATATGTACTGACTTTTAAACCACTCCTGTAAATTTTTCGAAATGTTTGCAAAGTCAGAGATTTTTCTTTTGCGATTATAATCGTATCAACTTTCTACAACTTCCTGTCAAATTTGCTTCATTTCTTGTAAAAGCCCATAAAATTTGTATCAACTTTGGAACCAACTCCCCTACATTTTCTATCTCTACGTTGTAAAAGCCCATAAAATTTATATTAACTTTTTTTGCCACTCTCTATAAGTTTTTCGTAATTTTAGCAACCCCAAAGATTGTAGGTTTACAACTAAAAGCCTATAAAAGTTTATATAACTTATAGACTTTTAGTTGTAAATCAAATATTTTTGCGTCGCTGAAATTGCGAGAAACTTACAGGGAGTGGTTGAAACGCTAATACAATTTTATAGGCTTTTACAACCCAGAAATAAAGAGTAATTTACAAGGGATGGTTCAAAAGTGAATATAAATTTTACAGGCTTTTACAAGAAATAAAGCAAGATTTACAGGAATTTGCCAAAAAGTCGATACCACTTTTATAGGCTTCTAGCTACAAATCAAAAATCTTTGACTCGCTAAAACTGCGAAAAACTTACAGTGAGTGGTTAAAAAGTGAATAAAAATTTTATGGGCTTTTATAACCTTGAGATAAAGAAAAATTTATATGGGGGCGGTTTAAAAGTTGATACACATTTTAAAGGCTTTCACAAGAAATGAAACAAATTTAACAGGAAGTTGCCAAAACGTTGACACAACTTTTATAGGCTTTTAGTCACAAACAAAAAATCTTTGACTGGCTACAATTGCGAACAATTTACAGGGAGTGGTTAAAAAGTTGATACATATTTTGTGAGCTTCCACAACCTAGAGATAAAGAAAAAATCTACAGGTGGTGGTGTAAAAGTTGGTATAAATTTTATAGGATTTTACAAGAAATGAAGCAACATTTACAGGAAGATCTGTGGAAAAATTGCTATACTTTTTAATTAACTTTTTTTTAAAATATCATACACCAATAAGCTTTTTTATATGCATTGCAATAAACGAAACATAATTTGACAATAAAAATAACTCCAGTATTTTTCAAACAAAAACAATAATAAAAAACAAAACTGAGTATCAGGATAAGAAACCAATATGCAAACATTATTGGACCAACAAGACGATTTAAAATATCTGGTGAGGAAATTTTTTATTTTGGGATGGCCTAGTATTTTTGCAAATGTCTGTAAAAAAATTTTGGATTGTTTATATGCAATCTTAAGTTACAAAGAAAAACTAACAAAGCAAAATCTGAAATTTTTCAGATAAAAACACTAACCCAAATATGCCATTCAGGGCAACAGCTATAAAAGACAAAAAATTAACACAAAGAAAATGACAAAATCAAATAATTACATATAAACAACATAAAAACGGATTTTTCGCATAAATGAATGAATCAAAACTGACAAAATTAAATTTTATCACAATTAACACAAAAGAAACGATATGAACATGAAGAAGACAAAACGACAACACGAAAAACGCAAAAACGAATTATTCCGATTTGAAATAAGAAGCATTTTTCCCGTGAACATCAAGTGCATAAATAAAACAAAACATTCAAAACCAGAAAACAAATATCTTAAAACAATTACAATTAGGGCTTGTAGATTTTCGGTACTACCATGCACTCTTGAAGTACACCCTTTCTAACTTTTGTCTCTTCAAGAGTCTGTTTACTTGTCCTTTTTTTAACTATTCGTTGACACATTAACAATTGTTTATTTATGTATTTTCAGGCTACTGCCTTCATGAAACAACTGCCATAACTAATGATATATTTTTCAGACTGTCACCACAACTTCATAACACCATTCCATCACTATATTTTATATTTCCCTACACGATTTTAACCAACCTTTGTTTTGATATTGTCTTCTAATCCATACCAAATGGTCCCATAGAACTCAAAATTTATTATTTCGGGGAAAAAACGTTAATCTTATCACTTACTGGGAACTTTACAAAAAAAACTGTTGCAACAACTCTCGTCTACTATTGTCCAACACTGATTTCTTTTTTCTCACTGATCCTCGCGTCGATACTGATCCCGAGGTTGACAGTAACTTTGTCCGTCATTTCTTTTGTCGTGGTAGCACTGATATTTGCACTAGATGCTTGTACAGTCTTCTGTTGAACACCATTAATATTCTGATGCAGAGAATTCATGGTGTTCAAACGGTTCTGGTTTTGCTGGCGCACCAACAAGCTTGGATTTGGAATGTTTCTGATATTTTGATTCTGATTTGGTCTTAGATTTCTTATTTGCGGGCTCGGGAACCTGAAGTTCTTGTTTATTTCGTTCAGTTTAGGCATCCTCGCCAAGTTTGATGGTTTGTTCATTGGTCCAATAGGATTCTGAAGACTTGGTATCTTCAGTGTTTGTAAATTAGGCATCTGGGGTCGTGCTTTCGCATTTGGTGTACCGCTGGGACCGGGTTTATTTGAATTCTGGTGTTCAGTAGCAACTTTCGATAGCAACTGTAAGTTAGATAACTGGATATTCTTCTCAGCAACAGTTTTTTCTGAATTCGGTGGAGGCCGTGGAGTGCTATTATGAATATGTCGACTAGCCAAGGCCGCAGCCATGTTGAAGCCATTGATGGGCTTAATTTCCGTGGCAGGTTTTTGAGGAGATGCTTCGGGAGACTTGTTTGGTTTTGACAGGTCAAGCGCTCCAATGTTGTCACATTTTTCAGGCATCTTTGGAATGATACTGATCCCGGATTTCAAATTTGACTTTTTAATTCTTTCCAAAGGTATTGTGGCAGGTGGAGGCCTTTTAACGGCAGGTTTAACTTCGGGTGGCTTCTGGTTTTGATTCGTTGGCGAAGGGACTGGTGGGTTTATTAAAGTTATCTCCAAACTCGGTCTTTTATCTTTGGGATTTTCTAGATTTTCCGCTTTCCTTTTCACACCGGCTTCTATTTTACTCACTGTGAATCCCGGTGGATATGGACTGCTTATTGTTTTGTTTTTGTCGTTATTATTAAAAGCAGGTTTCTTCTCAACTTTATTTTCCAGTTTTTCCTGTGGTTTTGATTCAATAGTGCAGCGCTGCTGGAGATTAGCGATCTTCTCCAACATGCCTGGTTTACTGAGCAAATTGCAGGCCTTGATTGTCATCTTCGCTGCTTCGTTTTTATTCTGCTGGATTTTCTCAGCGTTATTTTTATGGTATTTCTCGGCATAAGACTGAAATGTCTTAAGAAATGTCTTCTGTGCCTGTCTTTCGGTCTGTTCGTTTCTTTCCAGCTGAACAGTCGGTACTTTAGCACCCCATTCACGATTTGCCATTTGTTTACTAGCAAAATCGCTTCTCAATGTCTTACAAGTTGGCACAGGCGCAGCCTTAGCACCAAGATCTTGAGTCTGTGGTGCTGTTTGTACACCGCTAGAAGTGGTAGCGCTTGTTTCAACAGGCTTGACCTTTTTGGGTTCGTTATTTTCAGTAGAAATTTGAGCAATTGGCTTCTGTGTTATTTCAGGTACTTTCTTAGGTTCTAGTTCTATCTTTGCCTCCACGCATTTATCCTGACTTACTAGAACAGGTTTCTTGGCTTCTTCTTCAGTCTTTTCAGGTTTTTCAGCATTTACAGTGATTATGCTAGCAGGAGAAACAGTCTGAATATTTTTGTCTTCGCTACTAACATGCTTATGCCTTACTTGTCGCATTTGAAGTAATTTTTCTTTTGAACTCAGTTCTTTTACTTCAGATTTATCAGTCCTTTCGCTGCTAGTCTGGCTCGAACTCGATTGCGAACTTCTGTGGTGTTTGTGCTTGTGCCCATTATGCGGTGTGAGCTTCACTTTCAATTTCAGATCTTCCTTTTCGTTTGACGTTATTTCAGCGTGTAGTTTTCGCTTCTTGTGCATCGATTCGTTCTTCGAATGCTTGCTCTTCTTCCGTTTCTTAACGAAATGGTGTACGCTGAACTCCTCATCCATCTGTTTCTGCAGCATCCATTCTCTATCTCTTTTTTCGGCGAATCTTTTGATTTCTTCTTTGTCTTGTTCTTCATAGGTGTAGATACAGTCTTGTAGAGGTTTGGTTTGGATTTCAGGTACACGAGTTGCAGGTTCGTCGTCTTTGATTTGTACTTTTGATTTGCTCTGGAGTTGCAAGTGCGCCATCAATCTTTCTTTCTTGTCTTGTAGTTCGTGCTGCTCCTTTCTGTTATTTATTTCTTCTGTTTCTTTGAGTTTCCTCAGTTTCTCTTCCTTTTCTTTGTTGTCTTCGAATTGTTCTTCGGATATCTCCTGTTGTTTGGGGGATTTTTCAATTGGGTGTTTATGTTGTTCAGAAGAAGACTTGACTGGTACGATCTGAAGTTGTTTTCCTCCTGTTGATGATGTGGTGTTGATTATTTTAATTGGTCTCACCTTTAAAGGAGGAAAGATTCGGTAGAAGAACCTCATTGGTTTCGTCTGGAACAAAAGAGAAATTATTAGAACAAGTGTTTCATGTAAATATTTGCTGTTACATTAATTAATGAATAAAGTAAGTTAAATATTGATTAAGGCGCTAGGATAAACATATATTAGTAGAATATCAGCCTAAAAAGTTAGGGACGCAGCAAGTGCTTTATGGTAGTGAATTTCCATGAGTATAATATATTATAGTAATTTAACCTTATATTAAAAGTTATAAAACATTACTTTATTTAATTAGGGGAACAGTAAATATAGGGCGAAGAAGCACAAGTAAAAGCATGAGGGTGATTGTATGCATGCAGAAAGGGTAGAAGAACCCCCAGGAGAAAGAGGGTTTCTGCCCCTCTCCCAAAAACACGGTGGGTTCTCCTTCCCCCTGTGCATGCATATAACTACCTTCAAAGCATAAAGCCCAAGAAAAATTTCTTAGGAGCAACCCCCACAAAAGTTACTGGATCTGGGCAAATATGGGTGTTGTGCAGGGTGGAAAGGGTTTTATGGAGGTATTGCTGCAAAATGTAAAAAACGCAAAGTCCGGCTATGTGGTTATTTGGCATTTTCCGCTTATCTTTCCTCCCCGCCCAGCACCCCTATTCATTCTTGGTCCCTTAACTTTCTTGAGGGTTGTTTGCAACAAATTGTGGCTTTGTGCATCCAAGGAGGGTTCTAAGCATTTTGAAAAAAAATAATTGTAAAAACCCTCCGTGCAGTAAACTGCTTATTTACCAAAATTACACTCCACTTCCTCGCCTATAATGCCTTTTTCAGATAATATCGAATACACCAATGAAGTAAATAAATTCACTTGCTGTTTCATTTCTTTTTTATTTTTATATTACATATATATGCACAAGCTAAGTAAGTATAATAAAGAGGGGCCCTTAATTAACATTGGGGCTACACAAACTTAAAAGTAGAGAAGACATTTAGGTCGTGTCTGTGTGCACGCAAAAAATAGTAAAATACATTTATAAAATCTAATAAAAAACAACATTTTTACGGTATTATTTTAAATAAACCAATAGGCATACGTTTCGCGGCATTTCGCAATTCGCGAGTGTATGAATCTAGCTTTTGTCTAAGACTACACTGATGTCCGGGCTTGTAAATTAAGCTCATAGGCTTGGACGGTTAACAAACGTAAGTATGTCTAATTTAAAGCGGGAGACTGTACCTGTTTGGAACATACAATATGAGAAATACAGAAATGTGCTTTATTAAAGTGCTATTTACTAAAAAAACATATTGACCAAGTAACCTACGAAACCATCGATAATAAAACTGATGGATCCAGTTACTTAGCTTTCGGTACCATTCTCATTTTGTGAGCAGGCTTTGATACTTGCAAAGAACATTGTCGCATGCTAAAATTTAGCGCTTTCGAAAGCAAACATTGTCCCAGTATTAGGAAAGAAATGAGTCAGGGCTGACAATTCACAAAATTGTTAGTTAATTGCACAAAGTCTGCATCTACAACATTTTGTGTTATCTAGAGCTGTCGTGACGACATACTACCTGGTCCCGCACCGAGATGGCGTCCTCGTCGTACATTTCACAATGTTCTACAGTCTGATATCTTGCAATAATAGTTGTAAATTCCATTGTTTAGATTTTTATCCCCCATTTACTTAAATGGCATAGCAGTACAGGTAACGTCATCTGTCTTTGTCCAACATTGTAGATATTTCATTAGTGAATTTGAAGTAATGTCGATGATTATTTTAATTTTAATTTCTAATAACTTTATTTTTCTTTGATTAAAAGACTTGAAAATTGATACACAACCACGTCTGTCTATTTTCTTTTAAGTTGTAGATTTTCGTTTCAATCACTTAAATAATTTGAGAGGTATTGCGTTTAAAAAAATATTTTTTAATTTTTTTGCTAAGAAAAATGCGGCGTTAAGATCTGATGAACGTACTCATCCAAGCCATTAACAAAATAAGGGTCATTGCCAAATTTGGTACAAATCAGTGAAGTATTTTTTGAGTTATCAGTTGGGGGTCTTAATTTGCGCTCATTTGAAGAAATTTTCCCAAAGTCTCACCATCTATACCGCTCTATTAGTGAATTTTATTACTGAAAGTTCACTAATAAATTAACTAGTAAGGTGTATGCGTTTTCTAGTCCAATAATTCGCTAAATTAATTCACAGGCAGTCGCGTGGCGAACATTTAGAAGTCGTTGCATTAACATTATGAACAAATTCATGAATATTCATCAAACAATTATTGTAATCGCTACCTTCATTCCTGCATTTTAAAATATAGTTTCTACAGTTGTCTTAATAGTTGACACAATATAATCAAACCATGGGAATGTTGATAATTTTAGATAATTTTCTTCACTTAAATATCCGTCATATTTTCTATGGTATATACATTTTCGTTCAATGGCCTGTAATTACGTACTTGTCTACATCTGAAGGACAATATATTCAAGTCGTAACTGTATTTTTAACTTCTGTTGTTGCTTTTATCGATGAATTTAACGTTTTTTGTTTGTATAGTACTCGTAGGAAACGGATAAAGTTAAAAGTTCTCAAACACAAACAGTTCTATGTTTGAAATACACAAGCTGGTCCATCGAGAACTATACAAGCGTGTTTCAAGGACTTTTTCCTTTAACGTCGGTACGCGACTAGGGCCAATCACCGACGCCAGGGAGCAGTTTCACCTCATTGCTTTTCTGTAAAGAGGCTGAGGAATTTTAACGTGCTTAACATCACATGGATACAGGACCGACGGATTTACCCCCCTCCGAAGGGAGGAACGTGCAGTCATTCAACTTGCTCAAATACAATGCCACAACCTCGGTTGATGTTAGTTGTGCAGTATGTACTGAAAAAAGTGAATGGGAAACGCTGGGAATCGAACCCGGTATCCCTCGGTTCAGAGGTACACGTCCTTACCACTGAACCACTGAGGCTGTTTTTTTTAAGGATTTAAAGTTTGAAAAACGCTGAGAGAGATCCATTTTGGTTTTGAAGGAGGCACGTTTTTGCGCGAATGCAAAAATATTACTTCATGGTCCAAAACTGGGTAGCTACCCCCTTTAAATTTTTAAATAATAAGTGTGGTCAAGTCGTTAAAAGGGCAGCTTAATTATTTTCGAATCATGTAGACGGTTTTAAAAATCCGTGAAAATCTTGTGGAGAAAATTCAAAATCAGATTGGGGGGTTGGTTGAAGGGCTAGGGCTATTGGTAGCGGTTTCTTCTTTTCTTGGTGTTCTATAAGGTGTTTTTTCATATTTTCCATTTTTACTTCATTTTAATCTTCTCCCCTCAGCACCCCTATTCGATTCGGGTCCCTTAACTTTCTTGGGGGTTACAACCACAACACTTTCCTTGTGGTTTATACATACAGGGATGGTACTATGCACATTTCTGAAAAAAGGTCGTAAAGAGGACATGTGGCCTATCTACCTAATCACCCACGATGACAACCTTTGCAATTCTTCCGGCCATTCCTCTAAACTGTATCCAATTAATGCAGGAGCTCCTCAAGGTTCAGCTTTAGCCCCTACTTTGTTTCTTCTCCACATCAATGACCTCCTCTCTAGCACATCCAACCAAGTTCACAGTTACGCGGACGACCCTCCACTCAAATATACAATATTCTAAGCCTGTCTCTTAAGCCCAATTAGATGAAGATCGCAGACTCATGGAGATTTCTGTCTCTGTGGATCTTCAAAAATATTAGACTGGGGAAGTAGAAATCTTGTACAATTCAACCCCACCAAATCTCAGTCTTGCTTTCTATCTCATAAGAGATACACCAGTCCTAGACCCATCACAATGAACAACCAAGTTATTCAAAGTAATGAGTCCTTTTCGCTTGTTGGCATTTCTGTGGATCGAAATCTCAATTGGCACCAACATGTCACATCAATTGCAGAAGCGGCTGCTAAGAAATTAGGTTTCCTCTTCCGGGCTCGCAAATACTTTTCACCAGCTAATCTCTATATCTTATATACTTCACAAATAAGGCCAAACCTCGAATACTGCTCCCACATCTGGGGTGCCGCTGCCGCTTCTACACTTGCTTTCCTGGACTCCATTCAGAAGAAAGCTATACGTCTCATTGGTAACCCTACCCTCACCCAAAGACTGCCATCCCTTGCCCGCCCACGTGACGTTGGTAACCTCTCTCTCTCTCTTTTATAGATATCTGCACAGCACTGCTCAGAGGAGCTTTCTTCCATAGTTCCTCCACCTGCTGCCCACAACAGATCTACCAGGGGAACAGAGCGAATACACCTTCTTACTGTCAAGGTCACCAGACATAGAACATCTTGCTGTGCCTGCTCTTTTGTCTCGAGGACTTCTAAGTTGTGGAATTTCTTGCCGGCAAATGTTTTTCCTTCTCCTCCGAACCTCCAAAACTTCAAGTCCAGAATTAACAAGTTGCCTCTTTCTTCCTTGTCGATACCCACGGTACGGTAGTATTTAGGCTGTAAGCCCTCGTGGCGTGTTGTTGAAATATATTACCGAAGATGCCAAATTTTGCCACTAATTGTCAAATCTGATAATTAAATCGCTAAATTTGACATTTAAACCTGTCAAAAATACCGTAAGATAGATCGGAGGTCTTGTACAATAAATATCTTACTTAGAAACGATGTCGCAAATTTGTGTGAATACGTATGTTGACAAATCGATTGTACTGTTTTAAGAAAATTTAAGTAAGGACAAATCATGAAACACTGAAGGCCATCGATAAAAAAATCCTCTACAATCGTCAACTGTAAATGTCATTTTTTGCAGGTTTCCCAAATCATTGAAATGCGTACCTACTTTGAAAATTCAATTAATGTTTTCTCAAACAAATTCAAGTGGCCACAAATTTTAAAATACCCAAGACCATCGATAAAAAGTCTTTTCCAAACTGTCAATTTTAAAGGTCATTGTGACTTTTATAATTGCTCAAATCATTTAAATGCGTACGTTGAAAGTTAAATTAATGTTTCTCAAGTGGCGACCAATCTTGAAACACCCAAGGCTAACAATGAACTTTAATATTAAAATTTTATGAAAATTGTGTACTTTAGAGGACTGTATCACTTTTTGCAGATGCCCCAAATCCGGTAAATACATATGTTAAGAATTTCGAATAATACGGTTTCAAACAAATTCAAGTGGGTATAAATCCTGAGATACTATAGGCCTCCAATCAGCTTTTATGATAAAAATCTTCTAAAAGTTGTTAACTTTAAAGTTCTGAACAACTTTATGCATGTAGTTAATATTTAGATAAGCACCCGGAAAGTTTAAAATACAAATCTGGGATTAGGAATGGTGGTTCAAGTAATTTTATAAGGTTACCAAGTTGAGACCCTGGTCATTGTCATGATAGTGAAGACATATTGCAGGTAATTCATAGTTTATTACATTTAAATCTCCCAGCAGTGTCGAATTCGATGAGCAGTAAGGGTTCTTAACATATCTTGTAACATTTAGAAACGCTTTAAAAGTATTCTGTAACACATGTGTTATTTTAAAATGTTTGAAACCGTTAAACGTATGACCAGTTTTTTGGCTAGTATCAGACATGTTCCAGTGGTGATAACTCAGGCGATATTGCATGTCATTAACAAATTTCTAAATTAACAGCTTCTTTAACGCATTTTAAAAATGGTTCAATGACAACCTTGCAATATCCAACTCATTCTAAGTGTGCAAATGGCAGAATAGCATGCACTTCGACCATTTTCATAATAATTAGAGTATGAAATGGCATCAGAACGATTAATTAAACACATACATGTACCCAGTCATTTGCTTTCAGTGTTCATAAAGTGCATTATTAACAGTATTAAACATAAGGCATTCAGAATTAATTGCCAGATTATAATTATCAAAAGCCACCCACACATATACGTCTATGTTGAGTGATATTGTTAATAATTTGATTAATTTCGTTAATGGTCAAGCTTAAAAACAGCATTAAAACATAAAATTGACTTTATAATTAGTTATTTCGATAATGTAGGTATTTGCCCGAAAAAAGCAATAGTCTGCGTATCCTGAAAACAAGATGTTGTGTCACGAAGTGGGTCTTAACGCACAAAGAAGTATAAAAACATAAAAAATAATCACAACTAACAGGTTAATATCATATGTTTCGACCTCCTGCTTTAATATTTTCTCTATAGCGGTTTCTGCTGATAAAGTTTTAGCCTATCTAATCTTTCTATCAGATCCACGCAGCAGCATTTTCGTTTGGGCAAACAACAGTCCGTTCGCCCAGTCTATAACAGTCCAGTTGATATCTTTGGGAGAACTTGTATCCCTACTTACGTTGAGTAAGGTTAAGATTAGGTGCACTCATTAGCATACGTGGTGTCAACCAATTAATATATTTTGAACAGTTTGAATAGACACTTGCATGTAATAACTCTTGCTTCAATTCATATGCTATGGTCATTCGACTTAAGGCTGGCACGGTTCTTTTGTATTATTATTATTTCAACAACACACCACGAGGGCTCACAGGCTAAATACTATCGTACCGTGGGTGTCGACAAGGAGGAAAGAGATAACTTGTTAATTCTGGACTTGAAGGTTTGGAGGTTCGGAGGAGAAGGAAAAAACATGTGCCGGCAAGGAATTCCACAACTTGGAAGTCCTCGGGACAAAAGAGCAGACATAACAAGATGTTCTATGTCTGGTGACCTGGACAGTAAAAGGGTGCATTCGCTCTGTTTCCCTGGTAGATCTGTTAGGGGCAGCAGGTGGTGGAACTATGGAAGAAAGTTCCTTTGAGCAGTGCCCGTGCATATATCTATAAAAGAGAGGGAGAGAGAGAGAGAAAGAGAGGTCACCAACTCCACGTCGGTCGGCAAGAGATGGCAACTTTTGGGTGGGAGTAGGGTCGTCGATATGACGTATAGCTTTCTTCTGAATGGAGTCCAGGATAGCGAGTGTAGAAGCGGCAGCGGCACCCCAGATGTGGGAGCAGTATTCGAGGTTTGGCCTTATTTGTGAAGTATATAAGGTATAGAGATTAGCTGGTGAAAAGTATTTGCGAGCCGGGGAGAGGAAACCTAATTTCTTAGCAGCCGCTTCTGCAATTGACATGTTGGTGCCAATTGAGATTTCGATCCACAGAAATGCCAACAAGTGAAAAGGACTCATTACTTTGAATAAGTTTGTTGTTCATTGTGATGTGTCTAGAGCTGGTGTATCTCTTATGAGATAGAAAGCAAGACTGAGATTTGGCGGAGTTGAATTGTACAAGATTTCTACTTTCCCAGTCTAATATTTTTTGGAGATTCACAGAGACAACTCTCCATGAGTCTGCGATTCTCATCTAATTGGGCTAAAGAGACAGGCTTAGAATATTGTATATTTGAGCGGAGGATGCTGTCATCCGCGTAACTGTGAACTGGGTTGGATGTGCTAGAGAGGAGGTCATTGATGTGGAGAAGAAACAAAGTAGGGGCTAAAGCTAATGCACAATCAACCAAGGGTTGCGGTGCTATCGGGGCGGCAAGGCCGCGGACGAGCCCTGAGGGAAAAAAAGGGGCTAAAGCTGAACCTTGAGGTCGAATGCTTTGGATATGTCTGAAGCGACAATCTGGGATTCACCGTATAGTTCCATAGGCTTGTTCCAAGAATGGGCGACAAAGGAGGTGGGCAGTTGATCTGCGTTGACGGAATCCATACTGTCTGTCGTGGATTAGACTGTGTTTTTCAAGAGATTTTAGTAATTCGGTGTTTATATACTTTTCCATCACTTTAGAGACGACTGAAAGGAGAGAAATAGGCCTGTAGTTGCTAGGAAGCGCTTTGGATCCTTTCTTCGGGACGGGTTGTACTCGAGCAGTTTTCCAGTTACTAGGGAACATGCCTCTATTGTAATTTGTCTGAAACAGCCGAGTCAGGACAGGAGCAAGTTCTGGTGCGCTTTTTTCGAGAACAGTTGCTGGGAGCTTGTCAAGGCCAGAGGCTTTCCTGGTATTAAGAGACGAGAGCATCTTTCGCACCTTTTTAGTTTTGAAAATGATATCCGTCATTTTATGCGCGACATTGGGGACTCTTGGCGGTTGAACATTTGGAGGCGGGTTGAGAGTAGAATTGTCGGCGAACAACGAGGCAAAAAGTTCAGCCTTGCCCAGGGCGTTAGAAACAATTTCATCACCTGAAACAAGAGGTGGGAACGTGCTCATGCAGAAATTATTCCCAATAGATTTAGCAAGAGTCCAGAAGGGTTTGCTGCCGTTGGAACTTGAGAGGACTTTGTTTTTGATGTGGTTATTAAACGAGTTTTTTTCCTCAGAAAGAATGCGGACAAAGCGGTTTCTTGCGTCGTTAAACGTTATAAAACGAACCTGAATACCTTTTGTTGCCTTTTTTGTGCCCTCGTTTTATATTTTGCAGTCACTCCAAAATAGAATAATGTAAGGACTAAAATATTTCCAAACGGGTCTAAACTGACCTGGGACTGCAGTTTAAAAAAATAATTCAGACTTTATACGTAAAATAATTAAACAACAACACAAGTGCGTAATGCTTAGCTAAAACTTTAACTTTTTGGGGAAATTAGATGTCTTGCCCAATTTTTTTAGCTTAGTGTATGTTTAAATTGCGTTGAAAATTGAGATTGATGGAGAGAGGTCATTTGTAAAATATAAAACAATGAAATAATCGTCAGATAACGTTTATTTGCAGAATGTTCACAGTAATTTATTTCACAGTTGTTAAATAGATTTAATGGCATGTAGAAACAGTTATAGACAAACAGTGAGACGTTAGAATAAGTATGGTACCACTATAACACTATCGCAAGGTAATTTAGCAACGGTACATAAAATTTGTGATAACAATTAATTGAAAAGTATCGGTAGACGTTTTATAAGTGAGTTGTAACAAGGGACACACTTATTTTCGTTTATATACTGAGTTTCCAAAAAGCGTCGACCAATCGCAATGAAATTTTCTATACTGCTCTGTGTTGTCTCTGATAAGAAATGATAACAATATGGACAACAAATTTTAACAGGTCACTCTGAGTGAATTTTAGTTAAAAAATCACTAATGAGGAGATCGCGACTTTTGAATTTCGAAAAAATGTCTTGAAACGAGCACGAATTAGACCCGCTAGAACACATATCCTCGGTCAATTTATATATATATATATATATATATATATATATATATATATATATATATATATATATATATATATATATATATATATATATATATATATATATATATATATATATATGTTCAGAAAGATTTCCGCCGTCTTTAATGTGAGACATGCTTGGTTCTTGGGTTAAACCGCGTCCAGAATTTATGGAAACTCGACTTTTCGGCTCCTGTTTTGGAGCAATTTTCAAGAGGTAAAGGAAATATGTAAGGACACTCTAAGGCCTCAATCTGCCTACTCCTTAGAGTGGTGGACACAGGTGGATAAAGGAAATATGTAAGGACACTCTAAGGCCTCAATCTGCCTACTCCTTAGAGTGGTGGACAAAGGTGGGTAAAGGAAATATGTAAGAACATTCTAAGGCCTCAATCTGCCCACTCCTTAGAGTGGTGGACAAAGGTGGGTAAAGGAAATATGTAAGGACACTCTAAGGCCTCAATCTGCCTACTCCTTAGAGTGGTGGACAAAGGTAGGTAAAGGAAATATGAGGCCTAGGGTTGAACACACTGAGACCTCACAGACGATCTCCGGCGAGATTTGGGGAGTAGGCAGATTGAGGCCCCGTAATCGAGCTACAACAACCCAACCTACCTTTATCCACCGCTCTAAGGAGTAGGCAGGTTGAGGCCTTAGAGTGTCCTTACATATTTCCTTTACCCACCTTTGTCCACCACTCTAAGGAGTGGGCAGATGGAGGCCTTAGAGTGTCCTTACATATTTCCTTTACCCACCTTTGTCCATCACTCTAAGGAGTAGGCAGATTGAAGCCTTAGAGTGTCCTTACATATTTTCTTTACCTCTTGAAAATGACTCCAAAACAGGGGCCGAAACGTCGAGTTTCCATAAATTCTGGACGCGGTTTAACCCGAGAACCAAGCATGTCTCATATATATATATATATATATATATATATATATATATATATATATATATATATATATATATATATATATATAACTGAAAAAGTAATGGGTCCATTTTAATCAAATTTGGTGAGTACATTCCTTTTGTAAGTGGCTTGGATAAGTTCGTTAGCCAGGAAAATCTTCCTGTTTTTTTTTTTTCGGAAAATTTTTATATCTCCGGAAATAACAAAGTTATGGCAAACAAATCTGGTACTCGGATTTATCTTATAAAAAGTAAACTATGTGAGTTAAAAGACAAAAACGTTATAGGCATTTAAAGAAAAAAAATTGGAATGTTCCTCTTAAAACCGCAAGTCGAGATTTGAAACATCAAAATTGGCACCATTTAGGCAAAGAACCTGTAACGAATACGAGTTACGTGGAAAAATATAGCAAGAAGAGTGTTTTACAAACCCTAACGTTTCAGCTTCAAGAATTTTTCATCCTCTGATGACGCTAACTTGGTTAGTGAAACGATCGCCAGGTCTTTTAAAATGTGTTGTGGTGATTTGGGTTCTCCAAGTGTACTTATCAGTGCTCATGACAGGTTCCAATCTTCACTTAGTTTAACGGTCATTGTCCTTTATTTTACTAGAATATTTCCGGAAAATTCATCACAAATAGATCCTTTCCATGATGCTTAGTTTTAGTCACAGTTGATCGTTTAATGGTCTATAACTTTGAGCGAATTTCCGTAGAAAAAATTCGCTATTGAGGACACAGCCACTTTTAAATTTTGAATAGATATGTGATGGTATGGATTGCGATAACATAAGGTACCAGGTCACTTCTAGTTTTTATTGACAGCAATTTGAATGCAAATGATTACATACGAAACGTAGTGCAGCCTGTGGCACTGTCATACCTACGAGGGTTAATTTAACCCGTTTTTCAACAGGACAACGCATGTCCTCATACAGCAAGGGTTACACAAGGTCCTTACAAGAAAATAACGCGACCCTGCTTTCATGACCTTTTCGCTTCGCAGACTTGTCACCAATCGAACATGTGTGAGATATCATTTGCAATCGACTGGATAATTTATCCCAACTATCAAATAATCTGGTTGATCTTCGTCACCCAATTCAAGGAGCCTCAGGATATCGTAAATCATTTAATTTCAAGCATGCCTTAAAGAGTTATAGAAGTAATAAAAAACCTCGGCCGATCCAGTCATTATTAAATAACTTTGTTATTTTACTTTGAAAATATGATCAACTCTTAATGGATTTTGGGAAAATAATTATATATATATATATATATATATATATATATATATATATATATATATATATATATATATATATAGTGCTCTAAATAAAACGTTAGAAATGTATATACATTACTCAACAAGAAATATGTTAAGAGATTCAGAGGAATACAGAGTGCTTTTATCAACGCGACAAGATTCTGTGAAATATAGCTTTGATACGACAGCAAAGAACCCGCAAGTGACGTAGTGAGCGCTGACAAAATTATATAGCAATTTGCTGAAACAACGAATATTTCTTAAGGGTCAGTCGGGGTCGACTTATAACACTCCAGAGACTACAGCGGCTACAATATGAAACATATGGAGATAAATCTTGTTGGGGATCATGCAGACGAGTGTGAATCACTGTAGAAACCTTTATATATATATATATATATATATATATATATATATATATATATATATATATATATATATATATATATATATATATAAACAAATTTTAAAAAACTTTAGAGAAAACTGTAAATATTCAGAATGGGAAATCCAAAATTAAATATTGCCTAGGTATTTTTATTAAAAAAAATTTTTATATGTTTATATATATATATATATATATATATATATATATATATATATATATATATATATATATATATATATATATATATGTATCCAACCGCTAACTCAAAAAATAATTAAATGAAACTTGGCAAGTGCCTTTCTTTTATTAATGGCTTAAATGAGTTCGTTAGTCAGAAAAATCGGACGGGGTTTTCCGGGAAAATTTTGAGTTTTCTTTCGAAAATTTTTTTTCTCCGAAAGTAACAAAGCTGTTTTAATGAAATTTGGTATATATGTTGCCTCAGGAGAGATTGTACTGCGTACCTAAATTCAACTGTCTAAGTTTAGAGAAAATTGAGTTATTCAAATTTTAAATTTTCTTTTGAAACAATTTTTTTTCTCCAAAAATTACAAAGTTATTTTAAAGAAATTTGGTGGATATCTTGTCCTAGGAAATATCTTACTACATACCAAAATTAAACTTTCTAGGATTATAGAAAACTGATTCAATCAAATTTTTATAGCTCACTGCAGTGTTAAAATCAATGGTATTTGCCTCACTATGTTAAACACGTGCCTGGGGAGTGACCAAATTCATTCCCAGTTGCTTTGTTCTACTCATATTCTCTGAACTTGTTAAAAGACGTGGTATCTACTTCATTCCAAGTCACTATTAACCGACTATTTATGAAATCAAATAAGTAAATTAAATCGACTGTCATAAAATATGTAGTGTATTAAGACTAAGGGAAAAAGAAATAAAACATATATAACTGTCCACATTTTGATTATATTTTAGGGTGTGCGGCGCACACCTAGCTCACTAGGAGAAATCGCCACTGCTTGAGAGAGGTATTGTCACAGCATAATATCTTATTAAAGTTCATTTGTAAATAGGTTTAATTATTATATGTTTATATATATATACAGGGTCGCTGATAAGTCTGGAAACGGTCGATTATCCGGGAAAATATACAAGGTGTCGAAAAAAGTTTTATACAAAAGTTTTTGGGTTCTTCAATGTCTACTAGGCGGTGATAATTTTATTTATACAGGGTTGGTCATACAGGCGTGGCACACCAATATTAATTTTTTTTTAATGGAACACCCTATATATTATTCGATATTTCAATCCTTCTCTTAATTTTGAGCAACATTTATGAGAAGCATAATGTACCTAAACTCAATCGTTTCTGGGTAAAAAAATAAATAAAAATAAACGCTACTGTTTTTAAAATCTATTGGATGAAGAACAAAAATAAATGAAAAGTAGAATATCTCTTGAAAACAATCTGTGAGTGTGAAAAGAACCGGTTGCGATGTTTTTAACATTGTTTGGAATCCCAAGATAAGATAAGATGCCCATAAGAAACGCAGTATTATTCTTTTGTTTTAAAATGTTTCCAGGACAACGAATGTCAAACATTCATTCAGTGTCAACAGTTTTGAAACATTAGTAATTTAGTGTCAACAGTTTTTGTGCAAAATGGCAAGTTTAAGTGAAACCGAACGTATCGAAATTTCAATGATGATAGGGTACGGTGATAGAACACGAAGTTTTGCTCAAGTGGTGATTATGTTCAATGAGTTGCATCCTGAGCGGGAATCGATCTCCAAATCCACAGTTTCGAAAACTTTGCATCGTTTTCACGAAACTGGCGGTATCAAGGATAAACCTAGAACTGGAAGGCCAGTAACCGTTACAAATGAAGAAAATTCTTTGAATGTAATATTGGATGTGGTGGAAAATCCGAAAACTTCGGCACAGCAATTGGCTTTAAATCACAATATGAGTCGATATTCAATTCAAAAGATTACGAAGCGGGAAAAGTTCCGTCCATATAAAATTCATTTATTGCAAGAACTGAGTGAAGACGATTTTGATCGCAGAATCGAGTTCTGTGAACTTATTATGGAGAAGTTACGCCAAAATTTTAACTTTGCCAACTACATTTTGTTTTCCGACGAATCTACATTTTGTTTGAATGGACAAGTCAACCGACACAACTGTAGGTACTGGTCAGACGAAAACCCACATTGGATGGAACAAATTCACACCCAAAGACCGCAAAAAGTAAATGTTTGGTGTGCTATTATTGGTGGACATATCATAGGACCTTATTTTATACACGGTAATTTGAACTCTGCTCGATATTTGACACTTTTGCAAGAATCAATTGTTCCAGACGTTAGTCGATTATTTCCGAACAATAACGACCCAAATCTACCAGCGGAAGAAATATGGTTTCAGCAGGATGGGGCACCCCCTCATTTTGGAATTGAGGTACGGGAATATCTGAATCAAACCTTTCCTGGCAGATGGATAGGGCGCAGGGGAACTATTGAATGGCCAGCTAGGTCTCCCGACATGACGCCGCTTGACTTTTTTTTGTGGGGTCATGTAAAAAATTTAATTTACCAAAATAGACCGCAGAATATTGAAGAGTTGCAAGCAAGGATTGTGCATGAAATTAATAACATTCCTCAAAACGCTCTTGTAAATGCAGTGCAATGTTTTGTTAAGCGAATTCATTATTGTCAGGAGGTCAATGGAGAACACTTTGAACATCTTATAAAATAGGATTCCAAACAATGTTAAAAACATCGCAACCGGTTCTTTTCACACTCACAGATTGTTTTCAAGAGATATTCTACTTTTCATTTATTTTTGTTCTTCATCCAATAGATTTTAAAAACAATAGCGTTTATTTTTATTTATTTTTTTACCCGGAAACGATTGAGTTTATGTACATCATGCTTCTGATAAATGTTGCTCAAAATTAAGAGAAGGATTGAAATATCGAATAATATATAGGGTGTTCCATTAAAAAAAAATTAATATTGGTGTGCCACGCCTGTATGACCAACCCTGTATAAATGAAATTATCACCGCCTAGTAGACATTGAAGAACCCAAAAACTTTTGTATAAAACTTTTTTCGACACCTTGTATATTTTCCCGGATAATCGACCGTTTCCAGACTTATCAGCGACCCTGTATATATATATATATATATATATATATATATATATATATATATATATATATATATATGCGTGTGTGTGTGTGAATGTATCGTTCTGATGACTCAAAAATAATTAACCGATTTTGATGAAACTTGGCGAGTGCCTTTCTTTTATTAATGGCTTGGATGAGTTCGTTATCCAGAAAAATTTGACGGGGTTTTCCGGAAAAATTTTGAGTTTTCTTTCTCCGAAAGTAACAAAGCTCTTTTAATGAAATTTACTATATATGTTGCCTCAGGAGAGATCTTACTACGTACCAAAATCCAACTTTGTAAGTTTAGATAAAATTTAGTTATTCAAATTTCAAATTTTCTTTGGAAAAAAATTTTTTTCTCCGAAAATTACAAAGTTATTTTAATGAAATTTTGTGGATATCTTGCCTTAGGAAAGACCTTACTACGTATTAAAACTAAACTCTCTAAGTTGATAGAAAATTGAGTTATTTAAATTTGAAGCATTTAATAAAAATTCACTACCATAACGCACTTGCTGCGTCCCGAGTTTTTTCTATGGATTCAAGGAAGATGAGAAAGAATGACCGACAATTTTAACTTTTAGAGAAGTTTCATAAAAAATTTGATAAATGAGAGGTAACAAATTCCAGTTTTTGGATTTTTTTTTTCAAATAAACGTGATACAGATAAAAGATGCGTTTTTCACATTTTGCATTAAACCCTGTCTAACCCGCACAACACCCCTATTCGCCCAGGTCCAATAATTTTCATGGGGGTTGCTCCCAAGAAATTTTTCTTGTGCTTTATGCTTTGAAGGTAGTTGTATGCATGCACAAGGGAAAGGAGAAGTGTTTTTGGGTGAGAGGGCAGAAACACTCTTCCTCGTGGGGGTTCTTCCCCTTCTGCCTGCATACAATCACCCCCAATGCATAAACCACGGGAATTTTTTTTATGTTCAGCTTTCGGGTGTATTGTTTGTTGAGTATATTTCCTGTTTATCAATTGTTTTGTTTAAGTTTTGTATCCAAATGACTGTATAAATATTTATGTTGGAGGTCATGTTTTTGCTTGCCCTTCTTCACCCTATCTTTTTACCGTTCCTAATTAAATAAAGTAATCTTTTATAACTGCCTCAAACGCGCGGTGATCGAAAACTGATCAGAATAAGGTGCAAGTTTCAAGAGAAAAACAAAAAGCCACACAAATGTACAGTCGTAACGAACTAACGAGCGTTGATTTCAAGTAGCAAGAGAGTGTCTATCATTGTCTGAGTGAAAGAACCCATAAATATTTTCTCTTCTGTTGTGTACAGTAAAATTTATTACCCATTAGTATCATGTGTCAATCAAGAAACATGTGCATATAGTCCTAGTGTCTTGGAATGATCATATTTTTTCGGTAGAAAGGCAACGAAATTCACAGAAAGACGAAGCCCTCTGGTTTACTTTGGCACATCTGTGTATCTCAATAAAAATGTGAACGGGTCTGCGCAATAATAGCAGGAATTTTATGTTTTTTCGTAGGAGTTACACCCACTAGCGCTCTAGTTCCGAACTTCAAAATAATTTCCAGCCATTTCTCTTGCTTACTTTACTCATAAGATTTTTTTCCCCAAACCTCTGTGCCTTAACATTGTCGAGATACAACCGCTCGGTACCCTTCTCCGGACACCCTGTATATACGGAAAGATTTCCTAGGTCATTACTGTGAGATACCTATACTTGGTTTTCGGGCTGAATCGCGTCAAGAATTCATTAAAACTCGACGTTTCGGCTCCTGCTTTGGAGCCGTTTTCAAGAGGTAAAGGAAATATGAAAGGAAATTCACTCTAATCGGCCTACTCGTTGGATAAGGGTGTGTAACTTGAACCATGTAATTGTAACATGTATCTGACATTAGTGGTTTCCCCAAGATGCCTGATTCCTCCCTTGGATAAGGGTAGGTTGGGTTGTTGTTACTCCATTACGGGGCCTTAATATGCCCACTCCCTAAATATCGCTGGAGATCGTCTGTAGGGTTGAACACACGAGACCTTATTAGATCTTAAATCTTTAAAAACATCATAAAAAAATTATGGTCGCATTGGGTAAGTTTCGCTTTACGAAGCAGAATTAAAAGAAAAAGTTAAAAAAAGCATGTCAAAAATGGTGCAAGCTGTAATTGACCCCAAAGGATGTAGTACCATATTAAGAGATTTTGTAAACATTTTGTATTGTGCTTTTTTCTAGAATATATATTTAAAAATAAACATTTTTGTTTTCAGGTTGTAGAACTTCTAATTGCCACATTTTCATAGGTCGCTATTTCTAAATTATGTACAAACTAGGAAACAAACTGCAACATGGAGAAGAGAGTCACTTGGTTAGTTTTATTTGTATTCTAAACTGTGTTAACTGCCTTAACTGCCTCTCGTGCTCATATATGTAAGCAGGAACGTACGTCTAAAGCAAAATTATAACATTATTATGGCAACAAACGACGAGGTTTCTATCTTTTAGTTCAACAACCTGACTGGCGTAATTACAAAGTTTGCTTCTAACTCGTACACTAATAGCAAATTACTTTATGATAGCGTGTACGTGGTCTATCCAGTAAATATGCGACTATGGACAAAAAATTAGTACAAAACACCCATTCTATGCTGACAACGTTATAACACAGTATATATATATATATATATATATATATATATATATATATATATATATATATATATATATATATATATGCTGTAGTATTGATTTGAAATGTTTTCTCGAACGAAGAATTTTATGATTGTACCCAATATGCAATCCCCAAGACAGTAAGTGTACAAGGTAATGTGGCGAGGATGTGCTAATCTTAGTAAAAAAAAAGAGTAAAATAAGAAGCAAAAATAAAACGGAGCAACTAGAGGGAAAATGCGAGTAGAATAAGAAACAAAAACAAAATTGAGCAACTGCTTTTCTCCAACGAACATTTTTATGATTCTATCTATAATGCAGCCAGTACAAGACAGCAAGTTACTGAGTCACGTTGAGGAGATTATGCTAATCGCAGTGGAAAATACGAGTAGAATAAGAAACAAAAACAAAATTGAGCAACTGCTTTTCTCAAACGAACATTTTTATGATTCTATCTATAATGCAGCCAGTACAAGACAGCAAGTTACTGAGTCACGTTGAGGAGATTATGCTAATCGCAGTGGAAAATACGAGTCGAATAAGAAACAAAAACAAAATTGAGCAACTGCTTTTCTCAAACGAACATTTTTATGATTCTATCTATAATGCAGCCAGTACAAGACAGCAAGTTACTGAGTCATGTTGAGGAGATTATGCTAATCGCAGTGGAAAATACGAGTAGAATAAGAAACAAAAACAAAATTGAGCAACTGCTTTTCTCAAACGAACATTTTTATGATTCTATCTATAATGCAGCCAGTACAAGACAGCAAGTTACTGAGTCATGTTGAGGAGATTATGCTAATCGCAGTGGAAAATACGAGTCGAATAAGAAACAAAAACAAAATTGAGCAACTGCTTTTCTCCAACGAACATTTTTATGATTCTATCTATAATGCAGCCAGTACAAGACAGCAAGTTACTGAGTCATGTTGAGGAGATTATGCTAATCGCAGTGGAAAATACGAGTAGAATAAGAAACAAAAACAAAATTGAGCAACTGCTTTTCTCCAACGAACATTTTTATGATTCTATCTATAATGCAGCCAGTACAAGTCAGTAAGTTACTGAGTCATGTTGAGGAGATTATGCTAATTGCAGTGGAAAATACGAGTAGAATAAGAAACAAAAACAAAATTGAGCAACTGCTTTTCTCAAACGAACATTTCTATGATTCTATCTAATATGCAGCTAGCACAAGACAGTAAGTTACTGAGTCACGTTGAGGAGATTATGCTAATCGCAGTGGAAAATACGAGTAGAATAGGAAACAAAAACAAAATTGAGCAACTGCTTTTCTCAAACGAACATTTTTATGACTCTATCTAATATGCAGCCAGCACAAGTCAGTAAGTAACAACGGTTTATCTTGTGTGATCAGCAAATCAAGTTCCATTTTTAACCATAAAATGATAAACACTATTTTCTTCTATGGGTAGTTCGTTGTCTCCTTTATTAGCCAAAATATTTAACTTAGGAAACCAAATTTTAACATCAAGCGTTTCAAATAATATTGTCTTTTGATACAGACATGTAGATGATACTTTAGCATTTCTGTTGTCGTGGATGGCCATTCCTCTAAACTATATCCAATTAATGCAGGAGTTCCTCAAGATTCAGCTTTAGCCCCTACTTTGTTTCTTCTCCACATCAATGACCTCCTTTCTAGCACATCCAACCCAGTTCACAGTTACGGAGACGACAGCATCCTCCACTCAAATATACAATATTCTAGGCCTGTCTCTTTGGCCCAATTAGATGAGGATCGCAGACTAATGGAGGGTTCTGTCTCCGTGGATCTCCAAAAAAATATTATACTGGGGAAGTAGAAATCTTGTACAATTCAACCTCACCAAATCTCAGTCTTGCTTTCTTTCTTATAAAATATATACCAGCCCTAGACCCATCACAATGAACAACCAAGTTATTCAAAGTAATGGGTCCTTTTCACTTGTTGGCATTTCTGTGGATCGAAATCTCAATTGGTACCAACATGTCACATCAATTGCAGAAGCGGCTGCTAAGAAATTAGGTTTCCTCTTCCGGGCTCGCAAATACTTTTCATCAGCTAATCTCTATACCTTATATACTTCGCAAATAAGGCCAAACCTCGAATACTGCTCCCATATCTGGGGTGCCGCTGTCGCTTCTACACTCGCTATCCTGGACTCCATTTAGAAGAGAGCTATACGTCTCATTGGTGACCCTACCCTCACCCAAAGGCTGCCATCACTTGCCTACCGACGTGCCGTTGGTGACCTCTCTCTCTTTTATAGATATCTGCACGGGCACTGCTCAGAGGAGCTTTCTTCCATAGTTCCTCCACCTGCTGCCCCCAACAGATCTACCAGGGGAACAGAGCGAATGCACCCTTTTACTGTCCAGGTCACCAGACATAGAACATCTTGTTATGCCCGCTCTTTTGTCCCGAGGACTTCCAAGTTGTGGAATTCCTCGCCGGCACATGTTTTTCCTTCTCCTCCGAACCTTCAAGTCCAGAATTAACAAGTTGCCTCTTTCCTCCTTGTCGACATCCACGGTACGATAGTATTTAGGCTGTAAGCCCTCGTGGTGTGTGAAATAAATTAAAAAAAAACACAAGATTACACTACAGAATTAAATGAGTTTTTAGATTTTATCAATACCCTCCATGCAGATATGAAATTTACTTTAGAAGAAGCTAACAATAGTATAAGTTTCTTAGATTTCACCAGTGTAATTATTTTCTGACATATTATTGTAAACGTTGATAAGGTAATATTTTATCAAGATCAACCACACAATTTCTTTACTTTCCTTGAATGTTTAAGCATTGATTTCTTACAACTTGTGTGGTGTTTATTGAAATCTATTTAGTGTCGTCAGTCCTTATTTGAACTTCGACTTGAACCCTGTAGCATCCAATAAAGTCTTAAGCGTTTAGCCATTTAAATGGTAATCACTTCCAAGATTGTTAGAGAGTGATACAATAGAGCGTTTATAGGAGTTTATCTTGGAAGCATTTCTCTACGTAGACCTGAATTTGCATACAAAGAATGGTGTTAGAAATGCGTCTCTGCTGGCAGAAAGTAGAATAGCATGACAGCATGATGTACGTGCTTTACATACATTTTTTCCCTCGACTTATCAGTTACTATTTATAAACAATAACTATTCTGTGTGTGTGTTTTGTTTCTTTAAGGTCGGACTATTTCCGCGACTATGGCCAATCACCGACGCCAGGGAGCAGTTTCACCTCACTATCCTGGAAATTTTTGCCGAACCCCTGCCTTTTTGTAAGGAGGGTATGGATCTTTAACGTGCCCAACATCGCATGGACACGGGACCGACGGCTTAACGCCCCCTCCGAAGGGCGGAACGTGCAGACATTCAACTTGCTCAAATACAATGCCAGAACATCGGTTGATGTTAATTGTACAGTATGTACTGAAAAAGTGAAAGGAGTACCCTGGGATCGAACCCAGTACCCTTCCATTCAGAGGCACACATTTTTACCCATGAACCACCGAGGTTCTCCAAAATAAATATTCTAGTAGTCTGGTTTCTTGATGAATAGCGTTTGATTGATTAAAAACAATATATTAGTAGAGGGTTGTATCTGATACTTGATGTAAATTGATTTTCTAATAATTAATAAAACAAATTGTCACCGTATTATACCACATATGACAACTTTTTCGCTATGCAAAATGTTAAGTCTATTATACGACGTTTGAACCAATAGGACATTACCACACTTTTATCGATATATAGTGGGAGGTTCTTAATATATTGTACCCTTTATATGTGTGTTTTCTTGCCTTGAACTGTTGTTCAGAAAATGTTAATATCATCCGCGTACAGAAGATGGGGTAAGTCTAAGCCAATGACATCTGAAATATCATTAATGAAAATATTGAAAACAGAGGTCCTTGTATATCCAAGAGTTTATTCATCATATGCGCGCTCAAACCAACTCTGCTATGGAGAACATCTACCTGACAGTGTAGGAGGATACCATGGCTTAAAGTCTTCGTACGGAAGGCAGGGGCTTCGGCCTCAATATCGTAAATTGTATATCCGGTAATAGCCCGCGGTAATACATCAACAAGCGGATCCTCATAACCACGGACAGCCAGGCAGCCCTTAAGGCCCTAAGTAGCCCACGGGTAAATTCCTGGCTGGTGAGTGAGTGCCGAGACGAGCGACCTGGCTGTGCAGAATGACGTCACCCTCATCTGGATGCCGGGTCACTCGAGGGTCAAAGACAATGAAGAAGATGACAGTCTCGCGAAGAGAGGGTCAGCAGAACCATTTATGGGACCAGAACCGGCTCTAGGTGTGACAAAGAGCACTGCCAGGGGAGCCATTAAGTCCTGGGTCAGAAACCAACACAAGGTGTACTTGGCAGACTGTCCAGGGCTCAAACATGGGAAGTTAATAATTGACGAACCCAGTTCAAAGAGAGCTGCTAAATCTTAGCAGAGGACAGCTCAGAAACACAACAGGTCTCTTGACGGGACGCATGGCCGTCAAGAAACACCTGCATAAAATGGGGCGGTTGGAAGGGGACCTCGCATGCAGACTCTACGGCGAGGGGGAGGAATCAGCCCAGCACATCTTGTGGGAGTGTAAAGCTCTGGACAGCAAAAGACAACTGATCTACGATCAGTCTAGACCGGAGACAGAGCAATATAAAACTTCACCCTACCAATCGCTGTGCAGACTAGTTCAAGGCACAGTGATTTTGGAATGGGTGGAGTAAGAAGACTAAGGGTATGCACAATCAACCAAAGGTTGCAGTGCTATCGGGGCGGCAAGGCCGCGGATGAGCCTTGAGGGAAAAAATAGGAATATAGTTCCTTCCTTTGTAGGTATTTTGGATTGTGTATTTTTTTCTTAACAGATTGCCTTATTTCATTTTGATGTTCCTTTTTACTTTCTTATACATCTCGTCAACTTGTCCACCTGACTTCGTCAACTTAGCGACTATTGTGTGTAAGATGATCACAAATTTTCAAAAATGTATTGATTTTTGCAGAAAAAAAAGGAATATCAGGTAAAGTATGTACCAACACAGTAAGTCTGTAAATATATAATTCGTAAGGTATTCATACAAGTCACCAAAATTAGGGATACAACCTTAATTTCGTCAACTCACCCTCATCTCCACGACCTTTGTTTGCGGAATCTTTCGTTTCACAAAAAAGCAGCTCAGGTTCGCGAAAACCGCAAGGTTTATCATTACTAATAACCGAAATAGTCAGCAATTGTAACCAAAATGGGACAGCCTGTACTTGTAATTGGTCCTGTAATAATTGTTGATATAATCTGTTGGGCAACATAAGTAAATAAATCATTTTTTGGATTACTTATCTGTATTGGAACAGTTTAATTGGTGAGAACTATCAACTATAGTTATCTCCAATTTAAACTCTTTGGAACTCGTTATGATTATAACACCAATAAAAGCAATAATTAATTAATAACAGGCATTAATCTGACTCGACCTGTGACAAATCAACCAATAACCAAGGTAATTTCCTTAATGGAGTCCGCATGCAAGAACGAAAGAAGACAATAAAAGACTGGCACATGGAGAGTTTACATTGTGAAACACCAAGCAATATTCCTAATGACATAGAAGCATGAGTGACTGTTCAATAATCGGTAGATAATAGAGACCTAGTCTCCCCTCTCCCTTACATGTTTCGCTCAATAGCCGGCAATAATATGCCCCTGTTGGGAGCTTGTGAACCAAACAACAGGTATGCAAGCTCCTGCATCAGAGTATTACTATAATTTACTACAGGTATTGAATGATGGGACGGGAAAAATACAACTGTCGGCTATTTCTCATATAATCATTGGAATAAAACTATTAAGGCCATTATACATCATCATACTCTACAGGCGACGTCGTCGCCAACATGACTCACAGTATTTAGTGCTTCTTACCAAGGCGTATCCATGGTCAGTATCAATTTATATATATATATATATATATATATATATATATATATATATATATATATATATATATATATATATATATATCACACCGATAACTCAAAAACTAATGGGCCGATTTCAATTAAATTTGGTTAATAACTTTTTTTTTTGGTTCCCTCAGGGCTCGTCCGCGGCCTTGCCGCCCCGATAGCACCGCAACCCTTGGTTGATTGTGCATACCCCTAGTCTTACTCCACCCATTCCAAAATCACTGTGCCTTGAACTAGTCTGCACAGCGATTGGTAGGGTGAAGTTTTATATTGCTCTGTCTCCGGTCTAGAGTGACCGTAGATCAGTTGTCTTTTCCGGTCCAGAGCTATACACTCGCACAAGATGTGCTGGGCTGATTCCTCCCCCTCGCCGCAGAGTCTGCATGCGAGATCCCCTTCGAACCGCCCCATTTTATGTAGGTGTTTCTTGACGGCCATGTGTCCCGTCAAGAGACCTGTTGTGTTTCTGAGCTGCCCTCTGCTAAGGTTTAGCAGCTCTCTTTGAACTGGGTCCGTCAATTATTGACTTCCCATGTCTGAGCCCTGGACAGTCCGCCCAGTACACCTTGTGTTGGTTTCTGACCCAGGACTTAATGGCTCCCCTGGCAGTGCTCTTTGACACGCCCAGAGCCGGTTCTGGTCTCATAAATGGTTCTGCTGACCCTCTCTTCGCGAGACTGTCAGCTTCTTCATTGCCTTTGACCCCCGAGTGACCCGGCACCCAGATGAGGGTCACCTCATTCTGCCCAGCCAGGTCGCTCGTCTCGTCTCGGCACTCACTCACCAGCCAGGAATTTACCCGTGGGCTACTTAGTGCCTTAAGGGCTGCCTGGCTGTCTGTGGCTATGAGGATCCGCTTGTTGGTGTAGCCCCTCCTCTTGTTCTCCCGCACACAGTGCAGGATGGCGTACATCTCGGCCTGAAACACCGTTGCATGGGCTCCGAGGGAAATACTGTGACTTACCCTCGGTCCTTCCGAGTAAACACCTGCCCCCGTCCCACGCTCCCCGCCAGATCCGTCCGTGAACCAGACGAGCGCGTCCCGTGGTATGCCCGGCGTCTCCTCCCGCCATGCCCCGCGATCAGGGATTTCCACTGTGAAGTTGTTTTCCCTGCACATTCGCGGGCTCGCGAAGTCTGACCTCATTTCAAGCATGGGTTCCTTCACGATCTCCTGAATTTTGCAGTGGCCCCTGAAGCCTGGGTTGATCTTCAGTCTACCATTGCAGGCTAGTCTGTATAGTCCTAGCCTGGCCTCTCCCATAATAACTAAGTGTAGGGGGGGGGGTAGATCCAGCAACACCTCCATGGCGGCTGTTGGGGTTGAAGACATGGCCCCTGTGATGCCTAGGCAAGCCATCCTTTGGATCTTGCCTAGTTTTTTGTTTGGCACTGGATTGTGTCACCTTAGGCCACCAGACCAGTGCCGCATATGTTAACGATGGTCTGACCACCCTTGTGTACAGCCAGTGGGCCATACTAGGTCTTAGTCCCCACGTTTTTCCATATAGCCGCCTAGTGACGGCTAAGGTCATGACTGCCTTACGCAGTATTTTTCCAATGTGATGGTTAATACCTTCCTCTTGTAAGTGGCTTGGATAAGTTCGTTAGCCAAGAAAATTGGCCCAGGTTTTCCCGGAAAATTTTGTGTTTCCTTTCGAAAAAAATCATATCTCCGAAAATAACAAAGTAAGGGCAACTAATTTGGTACACGGTTTTATGTCATCATAAGTAAATTATCTACCAAAATTTAGGTCTGTAGGTTCAAAGATAAAAAAGTTATAGGCATTTAAAGAAAAATAAATTGGGGTTTTCCTCAAAACGTCAAAGTCGCGAATTAAAACGTCAAAATTGGCAACATTTACGCAAAGAACCTGAAACGAGTATAAGCTATGGAAAGAAAATGTCTCAAGAAGAATGTTTTACAAAGCCTGAAGTCTTAGCTTCAACAGTCATTGTCCTTCATTTTACTAAAATATTTCCAGAAAAATTTGTCGATTGGAAAGTGCAACATTTAACGCGTTATAACTTGGTTGAAAAGTAAAGTTATAAGCATTTTATTTTTTAAACAATTATTGACAAAGCTATAGATAAAAAAAGTCAAAAAATGAATGCTAATAGTCGTATAAGTTGTAAACGGTGAGTGATACAAAAAAATTATTAAACAAAAAAGATGAGAAATGCAATTATCTTCAATAAAGGTCATTACCATTTTTGGCCTAAAGTGCACGGTTATGGAGATATAGACCGAAACGGTTTTTCTCAAAATGGCGGCACTTCCGCCCTCCTAATTTGTAAGGATTTTGTGTTTTTACATTCAGTACGTAGTTCTGAACCTATCTATCAAAAAAAAAATAACTCCTGTAATTAAGTGCATTATGGACAAGAGTAACGGGCTCCTCTATTGCCTGTACTATGTTGCTTTGGGAAAGACCTAGCTATGTACCAAAATTCAGCTTTCTAGGTTTACAGAAAATTGAGCTATTCAAATTTGAAACATTTATTTTTAATATCACCGCTTTTTATTGACAATGGTAAAAACTGGTTTATAGGTATATGAGATCTAGTATGTCTGAGTCTTTACCTAGCAACGGAACATTTGATATCATTGCGCAGGTCAGTTACACGCTGTAACTGACGTTTATCGTAGATTATTAGATTGTTTATCTGTTTTCAATTTCAGTTGACAAATTACTTGTGTTATTTGAGAATTTTAATATGCAAGTGCAAATTATTCCTTTACGATTTTAATAATGTTAGTGGGTGGACTAAACAGTGTTTGTAATGTTTGTCAACAGATATAAAAGATCGAACTTTTACAAAAAGGGCTGATATGCAACAGGTTACTTATTTTCTCTCTGATGCTTTGGCGGTAGTTTTAGTTAAGTTTATGGTTTAACGGTCGATAATTTTTAGCTAATTTTCGTACAAATAATTCGTCAATGAGGAGACCGCGACTTTAAAAAGATCTCTTCAAATGAGCGCAAACTAGGTCCTTTAGATTCCATATCCGGGTTTACGTTCAGTTTTTATCTGTTTACATAGATACAGGGTGACGCATTTCTACGGTGAAGCTCAATATAATAATTATTATACAAGAGACGAGAAAAAAATTGTATAAGTTAATTATAGGTTGTCTTGAGCTGCATCTTATAAAATTATTTTGACAATCACGGGCTGGCCCATAAGTCGTTGGTGATCCCTACAATTTTTTTTTCGAACAGCCTTATTTTATGGCATCCTTTATCGAAATATGTTTGCAAGAAAAAAATCGAGACGCAGTAAGTGCGTTTTATGTTTGAACGATCCGCCCTTCGGAGGGGGCGTAAATCCGTCGGTCCCGTGTCCATGCGATGTTGGCCACGTTAAAGATCCCTACCATCCTTTCGGAAAGGCAGGGTTTCAGCAAAATTTCCAGGATAGTGTAGTGAAACTGCTCCCTGGCATCGGCCATAGTCGCGGAAATAGGCCGAGGTTAAAAGAAACAAAAATGTCTTATGTGCTTTACGTATCATATTGTTAGACCCGAAACAAACACAAATGGCAAGACCACTTAAGTTGTGGGTAGCTTTTGTTTGTAGCGTTGAACAACTTTTTTGTAGCTTATTGTATACTGATGTCGCAAATAAAGGCTTGTTATTATATATTATTATTATTAATATTTGTCCCTAGAAAATTCATAGTCATAATCTAGAGGCGCTGTCACCTTATCGTCACCTATGACTATCTGTCCCCATAGCACTTTTCGTTTAATACGTACCTAGCAATAAACTCTTTTTTTTGGAGGTTATTCTGCTGTCTCTGTCAGATTCCGTCACAGTGTCCAAGATTTGTCACCAATTTTTTGCAACTATCTGAATTTGATTACACATTTTGTAACGCTCGCAAACTGTAGGTCTTAAAATGATTGGACAAAGGCAATACTGACACGAGCGGGACGTGACGATTCATTCGGCTGTCAAGCAACGTTAAAATAGGTCGATGAAAATATTCAAGAGCATTCATACCACGAGCCTTATAGTAGTTGTATTTGGTGTCCGATTAGAGTAATCTACATAACGAGAGCTATTTTAAAAAGAGTAAGTCGTAATGAACTAATTTTTATCTTACAATCCTTACAAGAAATTAATTTAATTCTGCATAGGTGTTGGGATAACCTGACTTCTCATCTTATCGTCTCTATCCAACGTGAAGTCCGAGCAAGGCCTTTGGACGTTACCTGCCACTTTACCAAGTGCCCCATCTAAACCACCTGGCACTGATCTCTTGTCACTCAGAATATGGTTGCTGCCAACATGCGCGAGGAGAGATATATGTTCGAAGTTTGTCAAGAACTTGTACAGCAGATCAGTGCCAGGTGGTTTCCAGAGTATCATTCAAAGATTTAGCAGATCGCTCGTTATAGTTTTATTCCCACAGGTCTCTTTTTGCTGTACTGTGTGTACGTGGCCTATAAACGCCAGAACACCAGAGATGTTATACGTTGATTTGCATTAAATTTCACTTCATTTTCAAAACCAAGTTTATTTTGTAGCCGTGACCTCCTAATTAGAGAATTTTATATGGAAATTCGCTACAATAATAAATCATATTCGAAATGTTTCATTATCAATTTGTATAATTGAAAAGTAGGGTTTGAATTCTGTTAAGGCAATAAAAGCGTTTAATGTTTTTTCACTTTTAGTTCATCGATAAAGTTAATTGTGTTATTATTGAAGGACAAAAACGTCAGAGCAATAAATTACAAAGCTATTTATTAAATTGCCAGTTTTTCAAACAACACTTCAAACAAAACACAAGTTATTATCCTATTAGGAAGTAATAAACCACAAATAATAGAATCGTTCCAAGCATTCCTTTTCAAATGGTGTACCATGACTTTGCTTATCCAGTATTTCTCTATTGAATGGCTTTTTTTTTCTTATCGGATACTTGTTTTCTTTCTACTGGCTACAAAAGGAGATGCCATTCAAACAAGTCAAGACCAATACCTGATATCTATTGATGTTGTATTACCGAAATCAAAAAAAGTCTGGACGCAACAAGTCCGCCATGTAGCGAATTTTCGTAAAAATGTTTTTAACGGTAAACATGTCTTGTTTTTAAAACAAGGACATTTGGTTAACGGTATAACCTATATAGTAGACAGAATGTACCACATTTCATTAAAATAGCTTTGATGTTTCAAAAAGTACAAACATTTTTTGAAAATAAACTTTAAAAGTTCCCAAAAAAAGAATTTTTTGACACCCAGTAATATCGACCTACCGTGTAGCTACATTGCAGCCCTTATCAATTGTAAGCAAAAAATGTATATTTGATCCAAATCTCTCAGACACACCATTTTCGAGATATTTCAATTTTTGTATGTCTCTCAAAAATTAATTTTTCTCAAGTAATTAATTGTATTGTCTGCAAATTGTAACAAATAAAACAACAAATAAAAAAGTTTATAACATTTTATGATACCTGACTACAGTAAATGTTCAAAATTGCCACTCTCCACTTCAATACTCTTTCGTATTCTGCGGAGCATACAACGTCGTACTCTGTGAAATATTTCTGGTATATTTCTAATTTGTTCGCATCCAAGTACAATTCTTTGCTGCAGATCATCAACATTTTCAACATTTGCTTCATAAACAATACTTTTGAGATGCCCCCCATAAATAAAAGTCCATAGGATTTAAATCAGGGGATCGAGCCGGCCATGGCTGAGATCCACCGCGTCCGATCCATATGCGTCCAAAAGTATTGCTTAGGTAATTTCTGCGCCCTCTGCCAGCAGTGTTATTGACAATAACATATTTAAATTTCTTGCCCTAGAAAACCCCCACATGCCAATTTTCACGTCAAAATTGTCAATATGGATGAAACATGATCCAGACACTAAAAAGCAATTGAAAGGGTGATTGCGTAAGGATCTTGGTTCATCATGACTTGGGAATGAAAAAGCTTTCGAAACAATAGATTCGGGAATGATCGAATGGTGACCAGAAGCCCGTGCATTTGACAATGGCGCAAGAAACTTGCCAGCGTTTCGAAGAAGATGTCTCAAACTTTTGGGTCACCTTGTCAATATGGATGAAACATGATCCAGACACTAAAAAGCAATTGAAAAAGTGAATGCATAAGGATCTTGGTTCATTACGACTTGGGAATGAAAAAGCTTTCGAAACAATAGATTCGGGAATGCTCGAAAGGTGACCAGAATCGACTGCGTTTGACAAGGGCGAAGGAAATTTGCCAGCGTTTCGAAGATTTCTCAAACGTCTGGATCACCTTGTCAATATGGATGAAACATGATCCAGATATTAAAAAGCAATTGAAAAAGTGAATGCCTAAGGATCTTGGTTCAGCACGTCTTGGGAATGAAAGATCTTTCGAGACAATAGATTCGGGAATGGTCGAAAGGTGACCGGAAGCGACTGCGTTTGACAATGGCGAAGGAAATTTGCCAGCGTTTCGAAGAAGATTTCTCAAACTTTTGGGTCACCTTGTCAATATGGATGAAACATGATCCAGACATTAAAAAGCAATTGAAAAAGTGAATGCGTAAGGATCTTGGTTCATTACGACTTGGGAATGAAAAAGCTTTCGAAACAATAGATTCGGGAATGTTCGCAAGGTGGCCAGAATCGACTGCGTTTGACAAGGGTGAAGGAAATTTGCCAGCGTTTCGAAGATTTCTCAAACGTCTGGATCACCTTGTCAATATGGATGAAACATGATCCAGATATTAAAAAGCAATTGAAAAAGTGAATGCCTAAGGATCTTGGTTCAGCACGTCTTGGGAATGAAAGATCTTTCGAGACAATAGATTCGGGAATGGTCGAAAGGTGACCGGAAGCGACTGCGTTTGACAATGGCGAAGGAAATTTGCCAGCGTTTCGAAGAAGATTTCTCAAACTTTTGGGTCACCTTGTCAATATGGATGAAACATGATCCAGACATTAAAAAGCAATTGAAAAAGTGAATGCGTAAGGATCTTGGTTCATTACGACTTGGGAATGAAAAAGCTTTCGAAACAATAGATTCGGGAATGTTCGAAAGGTGGCCAGAATGGACTGCGTTTGACAAGGGTGAAGGAAATTTGCCAGCGTTTCGAAGATTTCTCAAACGTCTGGATCACCTTGTCAATATGGATGAAACATGATCCAGATATTAAAAAGCAATTGAAAAAGTGAATGCCTAAGGATCTTGGTTCAGCACGTCTTGGGAATGAAAGATCTTTCGAGACAATAGATTCGGGAATGGTCGAAAGGTGACCGGAAGCGACTGCGTTTGACAATGGCGAAGGAAATTTGCCAGCGTTTCGAAGAAGATTTCTCAAACTTTTGGGTCACCTTGTCAATATGGATGAAACATGATCCAAACATTAAAAAGCAATTAAAAAAGTGAATGCGTAAGGATCTTGGTTCATCACGACTTGGGAATGAAAAACCTTTCGAGACAATAGATTCGGGAATGGTCGAACGGTGACCAGAAGCGCGTGCGTTTGACAATGGCGAAGGAAATTTGTCAGCGTTTCGAAGAAAATTTCTCAAACTTTTGGTTCACCTTGTCAATATGGATGAAACATGATCCAGACATTAAAAATCAATTGAAAAAGTGAAGGATCTTGGTTCATCACGACTTTGGAATGAAAAATATTTCGAGACAATAGATTCGGGAATGATCGAACGGTTACCAGAAGGTTACCAGAAGCGCGTGCGTTAAGGAAATTTGTCAGCGTTTCGAAGAAGATTTCTCAAACTTTTGGGTCACCTTGTCAATATGGATGAAACATGATCCAAACACCACAAAGCAATGGAAAAAGTGAATGCGTAAGGATCTTGGTTCATCACGATTTGGGAATGAATAATATTTCGAGACAATAGATTCGGGGATGGTCTAACGAAGACCAGAAGCGCGTGCGTTAAGGAAATTTGCCAGCGTTTCGAAGAAGATTTCTCAAACTTTTAGGTCATCTTGTCAATATGGATGAAACATGATCCAAACACCACAAAGCAATGGAAAAAGTGAATGCATAAGGACCTTGGTTCATTACGACTTGGGAATGAAAAAGCTTTCGAAACAATAGATTCGGGAATGCTCGAACGGTGACCAGAAGCGAGTACGTTTGACAATGGCGAAGGAAATTTGCCAGCGTTTCGAAAAAGATTTCTCAAACTTTTGGGTCACCTTGTCAATATGGATGAAACATGATCCAGACATTAAAAAGCAATTGAAAAAGTGAAGGATCTTGGTTCACCACGACTTGGGAATGAAAAATATTTCGAGACAATAGATTCGGGAATGATCGAACGGTTACCAGAAGGTTACCAGAAGCGCGTGCGTTAAGGAAATTTGTCAGCGTTTCGAAGAATATTTCTCAAACTTTTGGGTCACCTTGTCAATATGGATGAAACATGATCCAAACACCACAAAGCAATGGAAAAAGTGAATGCGTAAAGGATCTTGGTTCAGTTTCCTGAGACAAAGGTGAGATAATTGTGACAGATTTAACAGAAAAGGTATAAGGTCATTCCTGGGCCCGTAACTTGCTTGTGGGCTGTTTGCGAGAAATGTTTCTTATGGTTTCTGCACCCAGAAGTAGTTTTAAGCATGTTTCTGGAAAAATGTTCCGAAAAACTACGTAACCTAAACTGCATATTTATCAAATAAATTTAAAAGAATTCCTCTCCTTGTAGCCAATAAATCAATAAACGGATAAAATATATACAACAGGTCATGATAGTTCGGGTGCAGTGAGTGCGTTATGAAAGCGCATCTTCAACTTTTTCAAATTGTCTCTTAATCAATAGAATCCAACTTTGGTAGGTAACAAAGGCAGCATGTGTACGAAATTTCATCAAACCAAATTTATTGCTTTATGAGATACAATTTTTTGAATTTTCGAGGATTTTTCATAGTGTAAAGATTTGTATGAAAATTCGCTATTATAACGCACTTGCGTCCAGACATTTTTTGTATAAACGATAGGTCACACAAAGTTAGGTGCAAAAGATAGTAAAATCGCTGATTAGGTGCAAACGGTGGTTCCCCTGTGATCCAAATAAACTGATATTCCACTCGCTTCGTGCGCCAGCTCGGTTCAATACAGCATTACCGCACTCATCCAGCGATAAAGCCAGACATATACAATACTTGACGACACAAAAAGAGACAACACTATCCAGTTCTACCCACTCACGATGTCTTCTCCTCCTTACCGCGCCATCCCCCTCGGATAACTGCACCACCTGAACTTACAGACCGTGAAGAAAGGACAATAGATTTCAAAATGCCATTCATTACTTTTTATTTCCTCCCGGTTAAAGTAGCTTCCGATAAACCTGCAGTAAATATACAACGACGGTCACGATGTCTTTCTTGAAAAAGTTGAAGGAAGAAACTGGTCATGTCAGCAAGATGTTTATCTTTGTCGTTTCGGTTTTAAATTGATTTAGCTGGGGTGTTCGCTGGAGTTATCTACGCTTGCATGTCGTTGCGGGGTCATGGGAAGGTCATTCGTGAAGATAACTTTCAAATAGCGAGAGCTTTCACAAAAATATCACATTATAGTAGAGGGTGGTCCAACAGTACGTTCAAGTTCAATTATTATTAAATTTAAAAAAAAAATGGAACAAAAGTTGCAGGTACTAACGTTAGGTATGTCTGTAAGAAAGCAATAGCAGCAAGTAAAGTAGCACTTAACCGATATAGAAAGTGTTCAATCCCTGATAATCTTATTACACTAAAAATGAAGAGAACCGTCGCACGCAAAGCAATAAAAAACAACAAAAAAGCTCATCGGGCGCCTATGTGTCCACTAATAACAGCAGATAACACTCCAGGAGAGGTATGGCAAAAAATAAGACAGTTGTGCAATACAGAACAGAAGTTTCATGTACCAACTATTGCCGACCCGATCAGTAATAGCCTCATAACTGAAGACGAAGATATATTGGAAATATTTGCGTAGATCTTTTACGAAAAATCGAGCAACACGCGTTACACCAGAGAATTCATCCAATATAGACAGCAACTAGAAAACACACTAATAGTAACAAACGAATGTCAAGATCACCCTATAAATGCTGCCATCGATGAATTAAAGCAGGCTATTACCAGCTCCAAAAAATCTGCTGCTGCACCAGGCATATCCCAATAATCTTTCTCAAACCTCTTCGTAGAGTGCCTACTCCAGCTCTACAACTACATATGGTCCCAGCAAGCGTTCCCAGACCAGTCAGCTACAATCTATAAAAACGCCGATCCGTAAACAAGGAAAATCAAAAAACGACCCACTGTTATAAAGACCAGCATCGCTGATATATATATACTCTGCAAAATCCTGAAAAAAGTCATACACAACAGGCTAATGTGGCACTGTAATCATCAAAATATACTTTAAGAGTTTCAAGCAGGGTTCAGATCAATCCGATCTACCATGAATAATCTAGTTCTGCTGCAAGATGAATACAGAATGCCTATTTGGCGGGACAGGAACTAGTAGCCATATTTATCGATATAGAAAGGGCGTTTGACACAACATCGAGGAACCTTATAACACAAAGACTAATCGATTGGAAATGGAACGGTAACATCCTGAACTCTCTAGATAACTTCCTAAAAAAAGAACATAAAAAGTAAGGGTAATTTGCACTTTTTCTAACAGCTACGTGCAAGAAAACGAGGTGCCACAGGGGTCAGTTTTAGGGCCAATCATTTTTCGGATTGCTGTCAACGACAGTGAAAGCAAATTAATGAAACCTGTCAAACATCTTTTATATGCTGATGATATGGTTTTTTGTGCAGAGGTAAAAACAGACACACCACAGCACAACTAATCCAAGAAACGCTCAAGGATTTGGAACAATGGACAAGATACACAGGTTACAAATTCTTAGCAGAGAAAACTAAATATATTGTTTTCAATAGAAAGCACAACCAGGAAATTGTACCTAACCTTATACTAAACAGTGCAGCGTTTTCCAGAGTCGTATATAATAGGCTAACTTTAACGTCTAGGTTCGCTTAGGCAATCGTAAAACGGATTACATAATCTAAATCGTCGCTTACTAAGTGACGTAGAGTTCAACTTTTAGCAAAATGATTTTTACGTTTGCAAAATCTGCTTTTCTACTTACCATAAACCCACTGGACAGCTTTCCCGGTTTTCGCAACATTTGGTGGTCACCATACAATCGAAGGGCGATGTGACAGTCATGGTACTTTGTCTCCAGCAGCTCTCTTCATATCATTGCCACTTCCACACTTCATCAGTTGTGTCAGGCTTTCCGGAAATTTTTCCTTGGTTTACCTCTTTTAATTTTTCCAGTTATGTGTCCTTCAAATAATATTTTCAGAAAGTTATTATGCATATAACATAACCAATATGACCAATCAATTTTGCATTCCTCCTATTAATATCTTTCAGCAAGCATCTCTCTTCTTTCCCCTCCACTAACACACTTTTACTCGTCTCTCTATCGGTGTACCGTGTCTTTGTCATTTTTCTCCATGTCCATGTTTCAAAAACTTCTCTTAGCTTCATGTCTTGCCAAGTTATAGCCAAGTTTTCTCAGAGCTTTGATACATTTACCATCATCTGTGATAATAGTTCCAAGGTACGTGAATATTTCGATTTGTTCTGAGCAATTTGAATAATTCGTCTATCATTATTTTGCTAACAATTTAATTACAGCAGACGAAAATCGCTATTATAATTGCTGATTAAGGCGACGAGATGTTTTCGTCGACTATTTTAAAGTAAATACGTCACTAAGTATTCAGATTATGATTGGAACCGATTCTCAAAAGTAACAAAAAATCACCAGAAAATCAAAGTTCTCCAAATCATATAAAACTTATATACAATATACAGTGTCTCATAAGAATGAATAAAAACTATATTATACATTGATATCAAATACAGGTGCAGAGTTGGAGCTTTTTTTCTTGTCACAGTTTTTTTAATTTTGAAGATAAATCATTGTGATTCAAAAAATACAGAAGATATTGGAGCGGAGTTTGTTTTATTTTTTATCTACTAAGGTCCTACATATTATACTAAAGTTTTATCGAGTTGAGATAATTTTCATTTTTTTGCAATTTTTCCATACTAGTAGTCGTCGACTTTTTTGGACAAAAAACTTTTTGTCTTCGATTAAGTTAAAACTTTACCATTTAGTGATTTGAGGGTTGTTAAACATCAAAATCGTATCAGTTCTTTTTTCAGGCTAATGGTTTTTATGTACGAGAGTGAGAAAAATTTTAACTGCACATTTTTAGTATCAACTTTTTTGGTCACAAATACCTGCATTTAATATGCCATTATGCTGTTTTTATCTCAAAAAGAGCTGAATAGGTTGTAATAAAACAATATCAAGCCTGAAAAATGCTTCCTAAAATTAGTATACTTACACTTGTAATGCTGGCAATTTTTTGAAGTTTTCAGAAAAATCGTTATAGTTTGAAAACCAGAAGCGATATCAAATTGCCGTTTGTTTTTATTTGAAGGTCTGAAGTGCATGGAAACAAGAAAGCCACTTTTACTAAGTTTGGAGAACTTTTATTTCTTCGAAATTTTTTGGTATCGAATTTTTATCGACAAAATTTTGACGTTTCTATCAAATCAAATTTTGAATTAAATAGTAACAAACGAATGTCAAGATCATCCTATAAATGCTGCCATCGGCTTCAGACCAATCCGATCTACCATGAATAATCTAGTTCTGCTGCAAGATGAATACAGAATGCCTATTTGGCGGGACAGGAACTAGTAGCTATATTTTTTTTTTCTTTAAATCCCTAAACATTTTTTTCTTTTAACGGAGAGATCTGAATTTCGGCACGTAGGGTAAGTTTAATAGTAGAAACGTATGTGCCAAAAAAAACCCAAAATTTTCCAGGAAAAACCTGTCCAACTTTCCTGGGTAACGGACTTTTTTTCCCTCAGGGCTGGTCCGCGGCCTTGCCGCCCCGATAGCACTCCAACCTTTGGTTGATTGTGCATACCCTTAGTCTTACTCCACCCATTCCAAAATCACTGTGCCTTGAACTAGTCTGCACAGCGATTGGTAGGGTGAAGTTTTATATTGCTCTGTCTCCGCTCTAGACTTACCGTAGATCAGTTCCTCCTCCTCGCCGCAGAGTCTGCATGCGAGGTCCCCTTCGAACCGCCCCATTTTATGCAGGTGTTTCTTGACGGCCACGTGTCCCGTCAAGAGACCTGTTGTGTTTCTGAGCTGTCCTCTGCTAAGATTTAGCAGCTCCACAGCTCTCTTTGAACTAGGTTCGTCAATTATTGACTTCCCATGTCTAAGCCCTTGAGAAACTGCCCCGTACACCTTGTGTTGGTTTCTGACCCAGGACTTAATGGCTCCCCTAGCAGTGCTTTTTGTCACGCCCAGAGCCGGTTCTGGTCCCATAAATGGTTCTGCTGACCCTCTCTTCGCGAGACTGTCAACTTCTTCATTGCCTTTGACCCCCGAGTGACCCGGCACCCAGATGAGGGTCACCTCATTCTGCCCACCCAGGTTGCTCGTCTCGTCTCGGCACTCACTCACCAGCCAGGAGTTTACCCGTGGGATACTTAGTGCTTTAAGGCTGCCTGGCTGTCTGTGGCTATGAGGATCCGCTTGTTGGTGTAGCCCCTTCTCTTGTTCTCCCGCACACAGTGCAGGATGGCGTACATTTCGGCCTGAAACACCGTTGCATGGGCTCCGAAGGAAATACTATGACTTACTCTCGGTTTTTCCGAGTAAACACCTGCCCCCGTCCCACGCTCCCCGCCGGATCCGTCCGTGAACCAGACGAACGCGTCCCGTGGTATGCCCGGCGTCTCCTCCCGCCATGGCTCGCGGGGATTTCCACTGTATAGTTGTTTTCCCTGCAGATTCGCGGGCTCGCGAAGTCTGACCTCATTTCAAGCATTGGCTCCTTCACGATCTCCTGAATTTTGTAGTGGCCCCTGAAGCATGGGTTGATCTTCAGTCTACCATTGCAGGCTAGTCTGTATATTCCTAGTCTGACCTTCCCCATAATAACTAAGTGTAGGGGGGGGGGGGCATATCCAGCAACACCTCCATGGTGGCTGTTGGGGTGGAAGACATGGCCCCTGTGATGCCTAGGCAAGCCATCCTTTGGATCTTGCCTAGTTTTTGTTTGGCACCTTAGGCCACCAGACCAGTGCCGCGTATGTTAGGCTAACGGACTTATCCAAGCCACTTACAAAAGGAAGGTACATACCAAATTTTATCAAAATCGGCCCATTATTTTTTGAGTTATCGGTGTGATATATATATATATATATATATATATATATATATATATATATATATATATATATATATATATATATATATATATATATATATATAGTGTTTTACGAAAAATTCGCTAATAAGCTGGCGTCTACAATGAGTGTAGGCTGATGAGCACTGTTAAGTACAATTTGGATAACCCAATTAATCACAATGCAGTTTTTAGACCTCAGGATCGTTTCGCTAACTCTGTTAACAAACAATGTTCGTGTGGTCTAAAAACTGTATTGTGATGAATGGATTTAGATTACTGGTGTATGAGTCGGTTTCCCTTATAAGCAAAAATGATGATGGCTCCTCCTTGTATAAAATATTCCGGAGGTAAAATACCCCTCCATTCGGATCTCCGGGAGAGGGGTGTACAGGGGGCGCCAACATCAAGATTTAACATATCCTTTTCGAATATATGTGGCCTAAATTCTAACCTGAACTCCATCCACCATTTCCTCCAGGCTAACAGGCCCCAACTCCTCTTCCTCACCGAAACCCAAATCAGTGCCAAAACAGCCACTAATCACCTTAATTTCCCGGGGTATGAGCTCTTTACTGCCTTTAGATTGCATGGAGGCGTGTGCGCATACGTCCGTAGCAATCTAGCCTGCACCAGACTTCCCAATTTAGAAGCTGGAAGAAAAGACATACTATGGATAAAACTCTCTCTCAGGGCTGCAACTAAATTCATCTGTTGCATTTACCGGTCACCTTCTGACAACAACTTTGTCCAGCTCTTTGACTACCTTTCTGAAAAAACCGACTATCTGATTTCTGAATATCCTTCCTCCGAGGTCACTATTCTTGGCGACTTCAATGTCCATAATAAGGAATGGCTAGGATCTTCAAAAACCGATCCACAAGGGAGAGCAGCGGAGGCCTTTGCAGTCAGCAATTCTTTGGCCAATATGGTACAGCAACCTACTTACTTTCCTCGTATCCCAACACACAGCTCAAATCCCTTGGATCTCCTTCTTACTACAAATCCTGAATGCTATAAGATATCAGTCACCGCCCCCCTTGGTCGCTCAGACCACGGCATGGTCACTGCTTCCTGCGCAATGCAACCCGAGGTCACACAGTCATCACAGCCACGTATCGTTTGGCACTACAACTCCGCAAACTGGGACGAAATGCGGGATTACTTTTCCTCATTTCCATGGGCGTCTGTCTGCTTCTCTCATCCTGACCCCTCTGATATCTCACAAAACGTCACCGAAATTATCCAAGCTGGCATGGAATTATTTATTCCACGTACACAGAAAACCTCTTCAGCCACTCAAAAGCCCTGGTTCTCTAAATCCTGTGACAAGGCCAGACTTGAAAAGGTCAAAGCTCACAAAACGCTTCTACACAATCCCAGTCAAGAAAATCGTCAAGCATTCAACGACGCAAGAAACCGCTATATCCGCATTCTTTCTGAGGCAAAAAACTCGTTTAATAACCACATCAAAAACAAAGTTCTCTCAAGCTCCAACGGCGGTAAACCCTTCTGGACTCTTGCTAAGTTTATTGGGAATAATTTCTGCAAGAGCACGTTCCCACCTCTTGTCTCAGGTGATGAAATTGTTTCTACCGCCCTGGGCAAGGCTGAACTTTTTGCTTCGTTGTTCGCCGGAAATTCTACTCTCAACCCACCTCCAAATGTTCAACCACCAACAGTCCCCAATGTCGCGCATAAAATGACTGATATCATTTTCCAAACTAAAAAGGTACGAAAGATGCTATCTTCTCTTAATACCAGGAAAGCCTCTGGCCTTGACGAGATCCCAGCAATTGTTCTCAAAAAATGCGCACCAGAACTTGCTCCTGTCCTGACTCGTCTGTTTCAGATATCTTACAATAAAGGCATATTCCCTAGTAACTGGAAAACTGCTCGAGTACAACCCATCCCCAAGAAAGGATCCAAAGCGCTTCCTAGCAACTACAGGCCTATTTCTCTTCTTTCAGCCATCTCTAAAGTGATGGAAAAGTATATAAACACCGAACTACTAAAATTCCTTGAAAAACACAGTCTAATTCACGACAGGCAGTATGGATTCCGTCAGCGCAGATCGACTGCCGACCTCCTTTCCTTTGTCACCCATTCTTGGAACAAGTCTATGGAACAACACGGTGAATCCCAGATTGTTGCTCTAGACATATCCAAAGCATTCGACCAGGTCTGGCACGCAGCGCTGCTTAATAAACTTCCGGCCTATAGCCTACCACCAAAACTTTGTACCTGGACAGCAAATTTCCTCTCCAACAGAAGCATATCTGTTGTTGTGGATGGCCATTCCTCTAAACTGTATCCAATTAATGCAGGAGTTCCTCAAGGTTCAGCTTTAGCCCCTACTTTGTTTCTTCTCCACATCAATGACCTCCTCTCTAGCACATCCAACCCAGTTCACAGTTACGCGGACGACAGCACCCTCCACTCAAACATACAATATTCTAAGCCTGTCTCTTTAGCCCAATTAGATGAGGATCGCAGACTCATGGAGGGTTCTGTCTCCGTAGACCTCCAAAAAATATTAGACTGGGGAAGTAGAAATCTTGTACAATTCAACCCCACCAAAACTAAGTCTTGCTTTCTTTCTCACAAGAGATACAGCAGCCCTAGACCCATCACAATGAACAACCAAGTTATTCAAAGTAATGAGTCCTTTTCTCTTGTTGGCATTACGGTGGATCGAAATCTTAATTGGCACCAACATGTTACATCAATTGCAGAAGCGGCTGCTAAGAAATTGGGTTTCCTCTTCCGGGCTCGCAAATTCTTTTCACCAACTAATCTCTATACCTTATACACTTCACAAATAAGGCCAAACCTCGAATACTGCTCACACATCTGGGGTGCAGCTGCCGCATCTACACTCGCTATCCTGGACTCCATTCAAAAGAGAGCTATACGTCTCATCGGTGACCCTACCCTCACCCAAAGGCTTCCATCCCTTGCCCACCGACGTGCCGTTGGTGACCTCTCTCTCTTTTATAGATATCTGCACGGGCACTGCTCAGAGGAGCTTTCCTCCATAATTCCCCCACCTGCTGCCCCCAGCAGATCTACCAGGGGAACAGAGCGAATGCACCCTTTTAACGTCCAGGTCACCAGACATAGAACATCTTGTTATGCCCGCTCTTTTGTCCCGAGGACTTCCAAGTTGTGGAATTCCTTGCCGGCACATGTTTTTCCTTCTCCTCCGAACCTCCAAACCTTCAAGTCCAGAATTAACAAGCTGCCTCTTTCCTCCTTGTCAACACCCACGGTACGATAGTATTTAGGCTGTAAGCCCTCGTGGTGTGTTGTTGACATTAAAAAAAAAAAAAAAATTTCGATTATTTTCTATTTGATACATAGATGAATGAATGCAGATTCTACTCCTTACAAATTTCATTTACTTGTGTTTAATTTTAACATAAAATACTGCAGACTCCATATAGTTTTTTCTCGTCGCTTGCAATGTATATTTATGTGGCTATTATTCTACCTACCGAATGGCATCACATGTCCGAGCCAACAGCTTCATGCTACCAAGAACTCCGAATGCTTCCAAGCTTACAATTTCATGTACTCACACAGGCACACATAGACAGCAGACACTAATAAAGTCAACTAAAAATAGCTGAATGGCACACGGTCAGGCATATAAGCGCTCGAAGCCGTAAGGTCATTCAAGACCATTTGTAACCCGATAATTGTCATAAGTAGCTCATTTGCATTTCCATAATACTTTTACACTTTAAGTCCAGACAGGGTCGTATTAAATTGAATTTACTACAGTACGAAAATATACTGGGTTATACACATAATGAGGAAATCAAGAGAACAAATGAGAGCTTATAAAATGCCCCTCAAAATCAAATATCCTAAATGATCGTTAATACGGCTTTGGTTAAAACCGAGGTAAATTTGCAGATTAGCTCCCGAACGCTTTTGTGAAAAATTTTTTGACATACATCCTTAAAACCCCCCTTAGAGCAAGGTGCAACAAGAAAAATTTCTTGTTCTGCCCCCCAAGGGGAGTTACGGGGCAAGGAGCGAATAGCGGTGCTGGGCGGGGAAGATGTTAAAAAGGAAATACAAGCCTGAAAATACGAAAAAGAGCCTAGCGCCCCGATAAAAAGTCGCCCTTTTCAACAATTCTACCCCCCCCCCTCACCCTCCACCTCCGCCGCCCCTGTGGCCAATCCCCCACAAAAAATCAGCAGGCCAAGGTCGCGGAATGTCACCTGGGACTGTGCTAAGGGAAACGAGCTGGTAACTCATGCAAGTAGGGGGTGGGTGCAATTTACCGGGGACGGCACATATCGCCGCCCCCAACACCGCCCCATGCCGAAGGTGGCGTAACGCTACCGGACAGTATGCCCAAGGATATGAGCAGAGAGCTGACGCGTGTAGCGGAGGAAGGAAAATTCCGGGGGCGGCGGCCACCGCCCCAAAAACGGTGTGCGAGGGAGACGTATGAGAGGCCAGTATTCCCCCCGAGGCGAGGAACGGGCAAGGTAGGCAGCAGAAAACAGTGAAGCGAATAGGAAAAGTTAAAAAAAAAACTTACCTCAGCCAGGTGAGAAGCGTTGGGCGGACGTGATGGTGGAACAATTGGCGAACTACCGGAGCGGGTGCTCCAGCCCCGGGTACAGCGATGCCACAGCCTGCCAGAAGTGGTGGAGGCGCATCGTGGTGTTGGGGTACATCCTCCGGAACATACCATCCGCGAGGTAACCATCAAAATGGGCCGCCCTGAGGCCGGCCCTGGGTACGTGACGCCTTGCCTCCAGCCACAAGCGTTCAATGTTCTGTGTGTGCGCACCAGTTTCAGGATCAACGAAGTGGAGGCTGTGATTCACAGTAAAATGCCTGAATCCCGCCGCCTCCAAGTCGCTGTAACCCTTCCAGCAGTCAGTCATTATGATGCTGCCAGGCGACACATGATCCCGTATAACCCTCATTAAAGTGCGCGCACTTCGATCGGCAACCGGAACCATGAATGCCTGGCCGCACACACCACGCGAACCACGTACAACACCGCCGACGACCCATTGACCTCTTAGGCGCCGCCCACGGTTGTACTTGCGTTTGGAGAACTTAGCCTCGTCGATCTCAACAACGATATCAGGGCCCCCAATCGGAGAGATAATACCGGTGAAGTGATCGACTAGCACCTCCCGGATGAAGTTGAACCAGTCAACAACCGTGTGCGCCGCTAAATCGGTCTCGTCCATAGCAAATTTCACCCGCGGTGGGTTCCGGGACAGGTATATCATAACAAGGTGACATACCTGTTGCACATCAATGCGGGCACCGGAGAAGAAGGTGTCGGTCAGCGCGGAGACCCGGAACCTACAGGTACCACGATGCCTTGCGGTATATCGCCTATCGCAATTGAACACCGGCAATCCGCGGCGATATGTAACCGTCACCTTTCGCGAGCACTTTGGGCAGCAGGTGTGGCAAAGAAGCACCCCGTGAGCCCTAAGATATTCTGTTAGGGCAACGTTGTCCAGCAGCAGCGCGCTAAAGTTTAAGTTTTTCATATAACAAAAGTCACATACGTTGTAACCGCACTGTGAAACGGTGGGCAATACGGGAACAGTTTGTGCAGCCATAATTATTTAGGAGCAGAATATTAGAAACAAAGGAAAGCAGTTAAAAAATAAAAGACGCACCGAACGCAACGTATAAGACGCAACTGAAGAAGTAGCAAGTAGCAAGCGACAGAAAGGATGTAACAAAGAAGCGTAGGAATCTGCACTCCCGACCAATGGGGAAGCAAAACAACCGCGTCGAAACATCGAGAATAACAAAAAGTAGAACCTCCGACCAATGGGAACGCAGAAAAAGCGCGTCCATCGAGAACAAAGAACAAATAATGTAAATTCGATCCTCGCCTAGCAATTGAAAAAAATTGCGTGCAAATAGTTAAAGAAGTCGTAAATGGCGGTAAAACATGCTCCACATCCGCAGCGCGAAGGTCGCGGATGTGAGTATTATGGTATTCGCGTAGTTTTCGTGATGAACGTTTTCGTGGTTCACGTTCGCACGTCGCGGTGTTCCCCGTCCGGTGTCGGTTTTCTGTCCCGCGACAAAGGAATCGCGGACGCGAACACGAACATCGCGAATGTGGAGCCCGCTTTATTAGATATTGTCGCAAGCGGGAGATCGCAAAGTGTTGGAACGAAGTGTGTGACATTTTCAGCTGTTGTCTTAATCGTATAGAAAGGTTATTATTCGCGTCCGCGATTCCTTTGTCGCGAGACAGAAAACCGACACCGAACGGGGTACACCGGGACGCGCGAACCTGAAGCACGAAAACTACGCGAAAACCTCCACACTCACATTCGCGGCGCGAATCACATTCGCGGCGCGAACTACATTAGCGGCGCGAACTACTTTCGCGGCGCGAACTACATTCGCGGCGCGAATTCACGTTCGCGTTCGCGCTCTGCGATCCCTTTGTCGCGGAACAGAAAACTTACGCGGGATCCACATTCGCGACGTTCGCGTTCGCGTCCGCGATTCCTTTGAAATGCTGCAAACTCCAAAGTAACGCGAGGTAAGGAAAATTCCCGGGGGCGGCGAAAACCGCCGGCCCCCAACAACACCCCCCCTCCCAAGTTTGATGATCGCCACTGGTGAATATGTCGAACGAAACGACCAGGGTAATAGTGACCGTGAACTGCGACAGCGCTAGTGTGCGGGACATTGCGACTGACAGAGACAGCCACACCGTGTAGTGCTCTGCACTGCGAAGTAGAACAGAGCCGCACTAAGGCAGTAAGGTAAAATTGTTGACTTTCCAGAAGAAGTTTGAATGTAAATAACTACGCAAAGGAAGGAGAACAAAAGGTAAGAATAGTGTTACTGTGTATGTATGATACCAAAGTTTATGTATCAGCAGTCGATTTGTCAATAATTGTTCGGGAGCTAATCTGCAAATTCACCTGATCGTTAATACGGCTTTGGTTAAAACCGATTTACTCGCGATATTGTGACGTCACTCATCTTTTGTTTCTTACTCTCGAACATTTTGAAAAAGGTCATGCAATTTTTTGGATATTTCCAAAGCATTCAATCGGGTCTGGCATGCGGCACGCCTCGATAAACTGCCATCAAACGGCTTGCCTTTGAAACTATGCCTATGGGTTTAGTGAATTTTTATTAAAAACAATTCACTAAGAGAGGTATCGATATTGAGACTTTGCAAACCTATTTTTCAAATGAGCGCAAATTTGGGCTTTTAGAACCCATATGCGGGGACAGTTTCGATTTTTATATGTGAATTATATGAAAATCTGACAAGGTTTTCCAGGAAAATGTTGAGTTTTGTTTCAGAACAAATTTTTTTCTCCCAAAATTACAAACCTATTTCAATAAAATTTGGTGGACATATTGCTTTGGGGAAGACCTAACTATGTACCAAAATTCAGCTTTCTAGGTTTACAGAAAATTGAGCGATTCAAATTTGAAACATTTATATTTCATATCACCGCTTTTTATTGACAATGGTAAAACTGGTTTATAGATATATGAGATCTAGTATGTCTGAGCCGTTACCTAGCAACGGAACATTTCATATCATTGCGCAGGTCAGTTACACGCTGTAACTAACGTTTATCGTATATCGTATATTATTAGATCGTTTTCAATTTTAGTTGACAAATTATTTGTGTTATTTGGGAATTTTAATATACAAGTGCAAATTATTCCTTTACGATTTTATTAATGTTAGAGGGTGGACTAAACAGTGTTTGTGATGTTTGTCCACAGATATAAAAGATCGAAGCTTTACAAAAAGGGCAGATACGCAACAGGTTAGATATTTTCTCTCTGGTGCTTTGGCGGTAGTTTTAGTTAAGTTTATGATTTAACGATCCATAATTTTTAGCTAATTTTCGCAAAAAAAATCGTCAATGAGGAGACCGCGACTAGAATTTTAAAAAGATTTCTTCAAATGAGCGCAAACTAGGCCCCCTAGAATCTATATCCGGGTTTACGTTCAGTTTTTATCCGTTTCCATATATACAGGGTGACGCGTTTCTACGGTAAAGCTCAATATAATTATTATTATACAAGAGACGAGAAAAAATTGTATAAGTTAATTATAGGGTGTCTTGAGCTGCATCTTATAAAATAATTTTGACAATCACAGGCTGGCCCATAAGTCGTTGGTGATCCCTACAATTTTTTTTGTTTCGAACACCATTATTTTATTGCATTTTTGATCGAAATATGTTTGTAAGAAAAAAAAATCGAGACGCAGTAAGTGCGTTTTGATAACAAATTTTCATTAAATGCTTCAAATGTCAATAACTCAATTTGATATTAACCTAAGGTTTGTTGGCTAGGAAACCAACATTTAAAGTTTATTGTCGGAAAATGTTTGTACATTTTCAAACAATAAGTTATTTTGATAAAATATGGCACATTGTTTCTACTATATAGGTTATACCGGTAATCAAGTTGACGACTGCTTGCTTTAAAAAGACATATTTGTTATTCAAATCATTTTTATAAAAATCAACTTCCATAACGCACTTGCTGCGTCCAGACTTTTCTAGTTTTCTGGAGGAGGGCTCGTTGCATATTGTTATCGATGGTGTTGCATCAGATCAATTAAACATTAATGCGGGTGTTCCACATGGTTCTGTTCTGACTTCCACAGTTTTTCTTTTGCATATGAACGACCTTCTGTCAACCACCAACACCATCCACAGCTGATGATAGGACTCTTCACAGCATGTTCTGATCGACTTGCCCAATATCTGATTCTAGCTCCCAATGGGTTTCGAAGTAACCAACTTTCTAAATGATGGCTGGTCTGGAGATTCTCGGATGGAGCTGTGAAAATCTGTTGATGTTTAATGCCTCAAAAACACAGAATTGCCTCTTCTCTAGGAAAAGTGACCTACACCTACACAGACTGGCATAATATTGCCCAAAAAAATCCATATTATGTATCTACATTGCTGGATTTTCTGCCATGTTATCTGCAACTGGTTCCGTTGTGATAAATTTGTTCCTTGTTTTTTTTTTATTTGCACAAACTGAAGCTAAACGCTCTTGTTGCCTACATAAATGACAAGTCTAATTTTTGTACATGCAATATTCTGATGCATGATTTTTACGGCCACATACCTCAAAGTGCATACAGTTTTTATTAGGTGTCCTAATATAATTTCTTTTTTTGTGCATAAAGTATAGGCTCTTGTTTTAACTGTATATGTTGTAATCTTTGTTCCTAATCACGAGTAACAACTTCTTTGCTTAATGCTAATTCCACCATGCTGGAAAAAGTAACGTTGGGTTTTGAAGCATCTTCCTCAAACAATCTATCTTTTATGGCTTTTGACTCAAGGCCGATTACGAACATATCCCGCATTACTGCTTCTAATTTTGTGCCAAATGAAGATGGTGCTTTTTCCCCCTCAGGGCTCGTCGGCGACTTCGCCGCTCCGAAAGCACTGCAGAGTTTGACTTATTGTGCATGAAGATGGTGCTGCTAAACTACGTACCCTGGCTGACCACTTTGCAACTGTTTCATCCGCCTCTAGGTATCCAATTATTCTCTTACAGCATGATTTAATGGCCTTAAAATGGTTATTTAATTGTTCCATCAATTTCTGATAAGTTAGCTCTTCTGGGGCCTTCGGGAGACAAAGGCTGTATAACAACTGGTACGTAGAATTGCTCAAGAAAGCCAATAAATATGCTTTGTCTACGCTTACATCTTTTTTTGTCATAAGCCGTGAAGGTGTGGCTCATTCTTTATAAGAAAATTTTCCAATTGTCCACATCATAGTCGAATAGAACCGGAGGCGGTAAATTTTTTGGTCTTCCAATCTATAATCTTCATACACTATATCCCATCCTCGTCGACACTTTTATAGCCTCGGTGTATTTAAAGAACTTTATTTTAAGAACTTTTTAACCATGCAAAATTATCTTAAATCCTAGTCCAATTAATTAAACATCAAAAATCAAGCTTCTCTGAAAAATCACTTGCCAGTGTTTCCACCAACCCCCATCACACAACAGAGGAAGAAGAAAATAGAAGTATGAGAGGGATTTTTAGAGCGCCAGTTTGGCTTCCGAAAGGAAAGATCCACAATACATGCCGCAAGATATGTCACAGAAGTTGCGAAAAACCCAAGCAAGAAATGGTGTGCATTGATCACAGTCGATGTGAAAAATATTTTCAACACTGAAAAGAAAAAACATCGCTGAGTACCTGATAAACATCATAAGCAGTTACTCTCGTACAAAAAAATCAGCATGGCAAGGCGAGAGACGATGGCTGTTACGACGGGAGTCCCGCAAGGATCCATCCCGGGACCTATCCTCTGGAATATAATCTATGACTCTATCCTCAACCTAAAAATGGTTGAATGAGTTACTCTGGTTGGTTATGCTAATGACCTAGCAGTCTTACATCAGAACAAGACACACTTAGGTTTCGAGTGAACGAAACGTTAACAAGCATGGAGAGATGGACACGGCCAAAGAACTCCAGCTAGCCCCTGAAAAGACAGAGGCAGTCATCATAAAGGGTCCAAAATCAGGGTCTATTTTTCGTTCCGCTTAAAGGACACCATGACAAAACGAGCGAAGAACCTGGTGTATCTAGTAATAACTGGCGGGTCACTCAATGTTGGCCAGAATGTAGAAATGGCAAAAGTGAATGCTGAAAAAAGAACAGCAGCACTAAGTAGGATAATGCCCAAAGTGGGAGGCCCAATATCAGCACAACGGCTACTGCTCAGCGGAGTAGTGCACTCAATTCTACTGTACGGAGCGCCGGTATGGCATCAAACAATAGAGATACAAAAATATAAAATGATGGAGAGTATGCAGCCCAGTATTACTAAGGGCAGCGTTAGGGTTTCGTACCATCTCTACGCAGGCAACTCAGGTGTTGACGGGCGTCGTACTCATATACCCGTTAGTAGAGGAAAGTTGCTTCCTACATGAGGCGAGGGGAGCGAGAATAGAAGAAGCTCAGCTGGCTGCCAGAAGCCGAACCATGGAGAAATGGCAGCAAAGATGGTCCCAAAATACCACGAAGGGACAACGGGCAAAAATATTGATTCCAAATCTGACAGACTGGATGAAATGCGACCACAAAGAAATAAATGTCTGTCACAGAAATACTTACATGCCACGGATACTTCAGATCCTACGCCAAACGCATGGGAAAGTTAGACGAAAACGAGAGCAGATGTATCTACTGCGAGGAAGAGGACACAATAGAACACTGCATTTTTGCTTGCCCAAAGTTCAATGAGATGAGAAATACCACTCTCAACTCTGTAGGGATACATAATATTGACGACCTGGTACCAATAATGTTGAAAGTCAAGAGCTCATGGAAAAAGGTCATGGAATTTGCCCGACAAGCTATGACCATAAAAGAGAGACACAATAACCGCCTAATCGCTTAAAGTAGACGGGGAAATAGGGAAAAAGTTGACGGAGAAGAAGAAAAGACAGCTCCACACTCGTGAGGATATGTCGCAAAGATAAGACCAGGGGGTAATACAGCAGTTCAGGGAAGCCACTAGCTTGGTCAGCAGATTCGTCAACTACGCCCCCACAATAAGAAAAACAACTGTGTATTTCTTACACTTTTCATTAGCTTCCAACACTTTTCTGTCTGCATTTACTCTACTTTCTATATCACCATTTATTCTTCCGTCGTTTGGAAACAATCTTCCTAAATATATTAATTCCTTCACTTTCTCTACTAGACTACCACTTTTGTTTTTAAGAGATAATTTACCGCTCATTTTAGAAGATGTACCTCTAACTTTAAGGAGTGACTCTTGGTTCATGGATGATGGTGTTCCAGCACATTACATCCCATATGTGCGAAATTATTTAGATGAAATTTACCCTCAAAGGTGGATTGGTAGAGGCAGTGTGCACCCATGGCCAGCCGTAGTCACGACTTAAATCCGAAAGATTTTTACTTTTGGGGTTATTTAAAGTCACTGGTCTACAAATATCAAAGAAATAACAGCTAGCAATTATGGGAAAAGATCGTACAGGCTGTTAATGATATCAGAGGTCAACAAAATTCATTTTTTAAAGGAACAGATAATTTTAATAAACGAGTGAGAAAATGTATTGCCGTAAATGATGAACACTAGGGTTCTAGGGACCCAAATTCGTGTTGATTTGAAATTTTTTTTTGCAAAGTCTCACCATCGATACCTCTATTAGCGACTTTTTAGTAAAAATTGACTAAAAAATTCGCCTCATGAAAATTCCCTACTCTTAACGCATTCGCTGCTTTGGGAGCTTATTCTTAGAAAATTACTGACATATACAAAATTTAAAAAGATGTAATTTATTTGAAAACATGTTTTTTAGAAGGTACGTCTCTGGCTTTGTATGGATGACAACTTTTCACACTATCGTAATCGTATCTCGTAACAGCCTGGCAGAATTCAAGAGACAGATCGTCGGTTCTTTAGTCACATAAATACACGCGCGAACATGCGCACACTAATACTTTATACACATAGAATCGCGTACGTCGTGAATGTGAAATTTTAACGAGGTACTTAGGTTAGCTTTACGTTAGACTTAATTAGAATTTAATTTGCGCCTCTATTAATTCTCCGCCGCTTGCGGTTGTTTGGAGAAATGGTGAGAAAGGTTCGCATATAAGTAATGTGTAAATATGTGTAGTCAATTAAGCTGTACATAATGATAACGATCTTAGTTTGTTTATTGTTCTTTATAAGTATATAGACCACAAATTATTTGTTAGAGACCTTCCATAAAATTCGAATGTATTTGTGTTGCATTTGTATTCAATTATTCCTTATATTTGGGGGTTAAATAGAGTCTTTCATTGAAATAAAGTTAGGATGCAGCAAGAGTGTTATAGTAGCGAAAAATTCGAAATTTTCAATGAAAAAAACTTGGCTCTCCGAACTCGCTAACCAACTTGGTCTCTTAAAAGAAATTTCCAATGTCATGCAATAAACCGGAAGGATATAGGTGGCGTAGAAGCTTAGTATACAATGTTGACCCTACACAACATTGGGAACTCCGAAATCGTGAGACATACAAACTTGGTTGAATTAGAGAAAAGATGTACAATTATAAGTGCAACATGAAGGTACTTACAGATATCAAAAAAGTTCCATAGCGTCCCAGATATAAGCGAAATACCAAAAACTGTCATTTTTAGTGAATCTTTATGAACAAAATAGCACTGCAGCCTTTGGCTTATTGTGCATGCCCTTAGTCTTTTTACTCCACCCATTCCAAAATCACTGTGCCTTGAACTAGTCTGCACGGCAATCGGTAGGGTGATGTTTTATATTGCTCTGTCTCCGGTCTAGAGTGACCGTAGATCAGTTGTCTTCTGCGGTCCAGAGCTTTACACACTCGTACAAGATGTTCTGGGCTGCTTCCTCCTCCTTGTCGCAGAGCCTCCATACCAGGTCCCCCTCCAACCACCCCATTTTATGCAGGTGTTTCTTGACGGCCATATGTCTCGTCAAGAGACCTGTTTGGTTTCTGAGCTGTCCTCTGCTAAGATTTAGCAGCTCCACAGCTCTCTTTGAACTGGGTTTGTCAATTACTGACTTCCCATGTCTGAGCCCTGAACAGTCTGTCCAGTATACCTTGTGTTCGTTTCTAACCCAGGATTTAATGGCTCCCCTGGCAGTGCTCTTTGTCACGCCCAGAACCGGTTCTGGTCCCATAAATGGTTCTGCTGACCCTCTCTTCGCGAGACTCTCAGCTTCTTCATTGCCTTTGATCCCCGAGAAACCCGGCACCCAGATGAGGGTGACCTTATTCTGCCTGGCTAGGTCGCTCGTCTCTTCTCGGCACTCACTTACCAGCCTGGAGTTTACCCGTGGGATACTTAAGGCCTTAAGGGCTGCCTGGCTGTCTGTGGCTATGAGGATCGGCTTGTTGGTGTAGCCGCTCCTTATGTTCTCCCGCACACAGTGCAGGATGGCGTACATTTCAAATTTCATTAAGTCACCTGCAGTAGTTTTGAAGAAAATGCCGAAAACCATTTTTAGGGTCTTGTGCTAGCGGCTGTAGCTCCTTAGGGGTGCATTTTAGTTAGGAAGTAGTTTTATAGAATAAACTACACCTATTTTTTGGTGTACTATACGTGCTCGAAATTTTGGCAGACATTTTTGAAAGAACTTGTATAAAAAAAAGAGAGAGAGTGGGTGGGGTGTGTGTATATATATATATATATATATATATATATATATATATATATATATATATATATATATATATATATATATATATATATATATATATAATTTCAGCACCGCGTAGGATATACATTTACAAATAATCAATGGATGCATTTAAAAGTAAAATAAACTCACCCTGTTCCATTTGAATGTGTAGGCTACATCCATCAGACTAAAATATGAAGGCAGAACTTCTCCTTGGTAAATAATATCCACCTGAAACAGAAAAAAATATTAAAAAAAATTTGGGACGCAGCAAGTGCGTTATAGTAGCGAATTTTCATAAGAATTGTACACTATTATTATACGGCGTATTAGTAAAGTTAAACTTTAAACCCACACAGACCTAGTTTGCGCACATTTGAAGAATTCTTTCGAAAGTGTTACCATCGATATCTCTCTATTATCAAAAAAATCTTGTGTTCTAATTGCTTTTGAGAAAAATGCCCAAAACTCAATTTTCTATGAAGCTAAAGAAATAAATGTTGCTATATCTGTAGATAGTCTCTTTTAAAGAAGCTGGTATTACAAATTTCATTAAAGTTATACAAAAGATGATCCAGAAGGAAACTTAATTCGTATTTAGAAAAGTAAAGTATCTGATAAATTATAAGCGTAGCAGTTATTTTTCTTTATTAATCGCCAGTATGATTTCGTTTTAGTCAACCTAATCAAACTGATTTTTTCAATATCAACAATAACAAAATGTCTGCTGATAATTATAATTTCGGACTCAAAGGTGAACAGTGATTCAGGCGTTTTAAACAAAAATGAGATCTTGTTCAAAACGCATGAAATCTGTGCACTATTGTTTCTCCAAATATCAAAATAAAACATAACAAAAAATACATTCATCGAGTTGGATTCGTTCATGCAACCTTCTGCGTAGAAGACTAGCACTTTACCACTGAGCTATCTACTGATATGTCAAGTAACGTTTTGTTTACATGATACCTGACACAGGCTTCATGCTCGGGGTAGTAGATTAAAAGTATACGTAAGAATTAATTAAAAAATTAGTAGAATCGCCACGACGGCAGGTTAGGATAATTTTTTATGTTTAACTGCCAGAAGGCAGCCTACAATTGCGGCACCTGAATTGGTTACAACTCTGCAAAGGGCGAATAATGTAACCATTAGCCGAGATACTGTAAGAAATCATCTTCACGAAGCAAACCTCTCTAGTAGACGTCCACTCAGATGTCCACCTATTTCCAGATGCAATGGCGCTGCAAGATTGGACTGGTGCTAAAATGATCTGAATTGGTCTGCAGATAATTGGGCTACAGTTTTATTCACAGACGAATCTAGGTTTGTTTCCATCAACATTCTCGCCGAATAAGGGTGTGGAGACGATCTGGAAATGCGAAATGCTTAAAACATATTCAGGAAGTGTATCCATACAGAGGTGGTACAATAATGGCATGGGGCGGAATAATTATTCGTGGCAGAACCGAACTGGTTTTTCCAAATCGCTTCTTAGCAGCTCAGCTCTATCTGGATACCATTCTTCAAGCCATCGTGCGTCCATTTGCAGGCGCTGTTGGTCAAAACTTCCACCTAATACATGATAATGCCCGTCCACATACCGCCCCCATCGTAACCAACTGGCTGTATAACGCGGGAATTGAAGTTTTACCATGGCCAGCATAATTCCCGGACCTCAATATGATGAAGATATAAAAAGTTTAACAGATCTTGATTTTGGGTTATAGGGACCTAAATTCCCACTCATCTGAAGAAATGTTTACAAAAGCTTTGCATCGTGACCTTTCTATTAGCGAATTCGCTAAAACATATTGTTAAAATTACTGAATGTACTGCCAAGCGAAATTTTGTACCTAACGCCAAAATTACGAGAATTTCGAATGTGACATTTACAACAACAAAAAATCAATTTAATTTTTTAACTTATAGAGCAGCATTTTCACGTAAAGACAAACTTTGTTTAGGATAAAAAGTGCTGCCTAGTTTTTGTTACAACTAACTAACTCAAAACTGGTGAGACATGTATTACAGATCACCCCTCATTATTTTCTAAATTAGTTTTATATGTAAACAATGATGCCTCATTTCATGTTCCTGTGGAATTTCCTTTTCGTAACCTTGTGGAAGCGGCAACGCCGCCGAGAAATGTTACGCCAGAGTCTTGATTTACAAAAGCCCAATATTCTCTCTCCCACACTCCAATAATTTCGTACGATAGCTTGCCGGTTTAATTTTATCCTGTGTACCTTTTGTTCGTGCCTAGAGGCGTGAAAACCACTCTCGTTAACATTTCCTTCTGGTGCCGCTTTATATCTTTAAGCTAAGTACACACCGAACATACGAAAATAAGTAAACAGGCCAAAGTAAAAAAAAGAAGTCAAAAACGCAATGACGTGTATAAGGAAAAAGTGATGTCGTAACGAAATCTTTCTTGTGCAAAATTAAATTCGTGGCAAAATTCACTTGTAACGAGGTGAATAAATTCACCTCGATACAATTTAATTAACCATTTATGTAGCAAGTAAATTCATAAACATTAATTTATTTCATAGCATTTAATTTAAAGAACAAACACCAGATACCGAGAAAAAGTGGTTTTAGATAAATCAAGATTTGTGTTAATCAAGTGATCATGTCTTTTCATCGGCTATCTCCATTTTATCACTGACGGATTCATATAAAAGGAGGCCGAGAATTCATGAAACATCAGCCACTCCACCACAGACCAAGTCCTTCGTGTGGTGAAAAACATCACCGAATGATTCAACAAAAACAAGTAAACTGATGCAATATTCCTTAAAATTGCTCAAGCATTCGACAGGGTTTGGCATGCGGGACTCCTAAACATACTTCTATCATTTAATTATCTTCTCCCCTTGATTCTGCTAAGCAGGTCATACTTGCAACAGAGGAAGTTTAAGGTCAAACATCTGGGCGCCAGATCTAGAACCTTCTCAGCCACGGCTGGCCTCCCGCAGGGTTCTATCTCCCCTCTGCACAATATATTTGTCGCAGACATACCGACACCGCCCTTAAACGTGACATACGCACTGTACGCAGACGACACTACCATCCTCAGCAGCTCCACTCAGCCGAGGATAATAACCGATCGCCTACAGACCGCCGTAGACGAGCTGCAAGGTTAGCATAGGAAACCATGTCTAGCCATAAACCCCGATAAATGATCAGCAGTCCTATTTTCTAAGAGGAGACACACACACACACCTCACGAACATCATTAGACAACACTTTAATTCCCGAGCACGACTCCGCCAAACACCTCGAGGTTTTACTCGACAAACACTTAACATGGCGCCCCCATGTCCAACATGCCAGACGGAAAGCTTCGATGATCATTTCTAAGTGCTTTCCACTTCTTAACAGAAATTACAAATTGTCCATGAACAAGAAACAGCTCGTGCACAAAGTCATAATCCAGCCAGCCTTAACCTGTGCATCCCCTGCATGAACCGCCGCCGCCGACACACACATCAAGACCTTTCAAATCATCCAGAATAAAATTCTGAGAATGGTTACCGGAACGCCATGGTTTGTCAGAAACAGTAAGATTCATTCTGATCTGAAAATGCCTTCGATACTTGAGTTTACAACTCAACTATCGACCACTCAGTTCGCAAAAGCCGCTTCTCACCCAAATGCTCTTCTCCGCAGTGCTACCGACTGCGATGAGCAACTTCCACACAGCCATAAGCGTCCAAAGCTTATACTTACCCGATAACGCCCCCGCGGAAAACGGAAACATTCAAATCCAAACGTCGTTGTGTGAAATCTTTCCGACCGAGGTATGGATTAAGGTCCAGTACTCCAGGGAGCGGAGTTTAGTGGGTAAGAGTCTCACAGTACCTTGATATCCCACACACTACTGTGTTGTGAATGAGGTCAGCATGATACGTTCTCCACTGCTGTATCAAAAAATAAATAACAAAAAAAGAAAGGGAAAAAAAAAACAGTTCGCTCCGAGCATTCATCGAGAACCCTGACAGTAGCCAGTACGAGCAGCAGTCCGACCAGTTCACGTGCGAGCCGAGAGTGTCTAGGTGTGTTTGCCCTGATATTATACCGCAGTGTGATAAATGATTTGCCGCCTATTACAACATATTGGCTACTGGATGTAATAGCATGGTACGATATAGCTAGTCTAAACCGCCTGCCCTAGCTGTTGATTCCTGGGCGTGAGCGTCGATGGTTAAACCACACCACCGCCCCTTTTCCTTCCTTGTATTGACCGACCAGGGTGCCTATGAGCGGCGCTGATTCCCGATCGTAACACGCTGGTCTGTCCAAAAGTCCAAAGTTGTTTAGTACCAGATGCTGATTCCTGCGTGTTAAAACTAGGAAAGCCCATTCCACATGACCCCCTTCGCTCCTTTACAAAAAGGCAACCGATAGCACACCGTCGGCTCACTGGGCTGTAACCTGAGAACTCTGTAAAGGAGTCCTGTCCGGAAGAAATATCCCAGGGTTCCGTTCCGCAGTAGGAAGAACCGACCAGGCATTGTATTTCGAATTATATCAAGTGTAATAACGTAATTACCGAAATGTACGCCATCCTGCACTGTGTGCGGGAGAACAATAGGAGGGGCTACACAAACAAGCGGATCCTTATAGCCAAAGACAGCCAGGCAGCTCTTAAGGCACTAAGTAGCGCACGGGTAAATTCCTGGCTGGTGAGTGAGTGCCGAGACGAGACGAGCGACCTGGCTGGGCAGAATGAGGTGACCCTCATCTGGGTGCCGGGTCACTCGGGAGTCAAAGGCAATGAAGAAACTGACAGTCTCGCGAAGCGAGGGTCAGCAAAACCATTTATGGGACCAGAACCGGCTCTATGTGTAACAAAGAGCACTGCCAGGGGAGCCATTAAGTCCTGGGTCAGAAACCAACACAAGGTGTACTGGGCGGACTGTCCAGGGCTCAGACATGGGAAGTCAATAATTGACGAACCCAGTTCAAAGAAACACAACAGGTCTCTTGACGGGACACATGGCCGTCAAGAAACACCTGCATAAAATGGGGCGGTTCTAAGGGGACCTCGCATGCAGACTCTGCGGCGAGGGGGAGGAATCAGCCCAGCACATCTTGTGCGAGTGTAAAGCTCTGGACCGCAAAAGACAACTGATCTACGGTCAGTCTAGACCGGAGACAGAGCAATATAAAACTCCATCCTACCAATCGCTGTGCAGACTAGTTCAAGGCACAGTGATTTTGGAATGGGTGGAGTAAGACTAAGGGTATGCACAATTAACCAAAGGTTGCGGTGCTATCTGGGCGGCAAGGCCGCGGACGAGCCCTGAGGAAAAAAACACGTAAGTATGTTAGCCTATCTTAACTTTCTGTCTCTCGTGTGTGCATCCTTCCGTTGGCAAGTAGTTGCTGAGAAAACCACTCTGAATGTCTCGTACTACTACTTCAACCAGTGCTCACCGAAAGGTCTCCATGACCTCTCTCGACTTGAAATCACAAAACCCTCCAGTCCATAGCCCTTCAGGTCTTCAAGTATGCTCTAGCAACATGACGTGACACTCTTTTGTCATTTGTAACGCATCTGCTCAAGGGCAACTGACTGGGTATAACAAAAAAAGCCACAAACACTCGTGTCCAATCTCTTCTTTGGGCTGTTGATGCTCTTCTGGCTCATCCTTCCCCAATTCCCAATATGTGGAGATAATACATGCCAATAATCCCCCCAGGATATAAAGTTACTATGTTAAGATGAAGTGATACTCTTGTGCCATTTTTAAATGCATCTGTCCAATGACAGTTTGGACGGATATAACAAAAAATCTCCCTAAGTGAGTAGCGAACGTGTCGCCACCTAGTTCGGAACCAAGTACTTGTTGTCACGCCCGCTCCAAATAATACAGAGTATTAAAAATAGAGACGGTATACAACTAACTAACAATTCAAAAAATTGTTAGCCCTGGCCCATTTCTACCCCAATATAGGGACAAAGTATGTAAGACTAGATGCATTCTCGCAACAATTAGAACCGTAACCGGTCTACGGTTCTAATTGTTGCGAGAATGCATCTAGTCTTAAAAAATCTCCCAAAGAATAATCCATCCTCAAAGAATGACAAATTTTCAAATGTCTCACTAGGCCTAACTGAGTCAATGAAAGGCCATTTTATATTCTCTGAAGGGTCCTTGTGGCCAACAGTTTGTTCTTACTCTATTTTTTGCTCTGTGGTTGTCAACGAAAACAAACGTCAACTGTCATTCGCGTCAAAGAGAGTTCGATACGAGGTTCAGCACGCGGGATTTGATATTTACATCAATCTTTTCTAAATAATCTAACGATGTTTTTAACAAAATGACTATGTAAAGAAGCCGATTGGAGGCTGCTGTTCATGCGTGTATGTGAATGTCCTGTGTACAATGTCCCCAGGCCTGGTCACGAAGCGACACATTTAACGTGATGTCTTCTGATGCTCCGCGAGCTTACCTTGTGTTCAGTTATCGGTAAGAGAATAGTTTGTCTTGTACCTGAATGTTATTTAGTGGTTGTTTTCATTTTAGGCTCCTGTTGAAGTGTCAATTTGACACGAAATATACAAAGCATGGTATAACCAATTGCTTTAACTGCCCTAAAAGGTCGAATGTCCTGAAATGAGATTCTGAGTTTTTGGAACTAACAAGTGACAACTGTTACTTCCTCCTAAGTCTCTATTAACACCCCCACCCCCCCCCCCCCAACTCTCTATCTCTCTCTCTCTCTCTCTCTCTCTATATATATATATATATATATATATATATATATATATATATATATATATATATATATATATATATATATATACCAATTGCGGTCTAGGTGTGGACTAACCTTTATGTTTAGCATATCGCGTCGACACCTTACATTGTTTTTCAGCGCTAATCTCAGAATGATATCAAAAACAATTGCAATAAAATACTGATATGAAGTAACGTGATGCCTTTGACGTAACCAAACATCGCTACTGTTTGTGGTTTTCTTCGATTCGGTGAACAAACAAGGACATAACTTGAGGAAAACAGATTTTATCACTCTTGTTGTTACATGTTTCAGTATACACAGGGAAAATATGTGCACTAAACTTTATTTAAGCTATACTGTTTTACTGGCTTTGTTGTTTTTAAGCACTTTAAAAATAAATCGCATTACAGTCTTCACATACAAACTACCTAAATCGCCATATGCCATAAAAGAAGCACTCAGGCATGTTATACTATCTGATATACAACAGACTGTTGTCTGCACAGACTCTTTAAGTGCATTACAAATAATTAGGCAAATCTACCCTTAACACCATATTGCAAGGGAAATAAGGGATCAAATGACGTACATAATTTCACATAAAAAGAAACTCATTTTCATGTTCACCCCCTCCCACTTAAACATCCAAGGTAACGAAATTGTGAATGCACTTCCTGTAACGATCCAGTCTACCAAATCCATACGAACGAGGATATCAAGATCAATATAAAAACAGTTATCTCTAGCAAATGGCAAAAAATGTGGGAGACTAAACCCTCAAAACTGTTCCATATCAAACCAAGAGTAAATGATAAGATACCACTTCCAAATGGAAGAAAAAATCAGACAGTCATATCCAGGTTGAGAATAGGCCATACTAAATTCACCCACGAATATATAATGAAGAAGCTGCCCTTATCTATTTGTTTTTGATGTGATACACAAAGCACTGTTCAACATCTCCTTGTGCAATGCCCACTATACGAAGCAAATAGGATAACCTCAAACATACCAAACAACATAAGCGATCTTTTAGTATCCAACAGAGAAAACCATACTCAGCTCCTGACATTCCTGAAATCAAGTGGATTATTCAACCAGATCTAGTGATAATAAACTTTAACTGCTCCTTCTCATGATATTATTGTATTTATTGTATGTATTTACTGTTGTCATTTAATTATTATCTAATTATATCTCACCAAGACCTGCTAATAATCTTTTAGGTTGAAGCAGGATATTTTCTTAAATAAAATAATAATAATAATAATAATAAATCGCTTGAGATTCGTGAAATACAAAAGGAGCATAAATTACTTCACAAAAATTGTTTGGAAAACATTATTACAATGATACTTTTAACTCATCACTAAAACCCATTTATATTTCTACAATATTATGCTACACTTCCAGTCTAAAACCACAGCATAATATATCTATGCTGTGCTAAAACTGTACTTGGGGCCGTTCATCAAGCTACAAATATAGAATTGATTGAATCCCCCACTTAAATAACAATCACTTTGCCAATTTTTAATTTCATGTCGTCTGCCATTTGCGATATTTGTGGTCAAGATTTCACGATTGTTGGTTCGGGTAGTATGTTTTATGCCTGTTAATTATTTAGTTTGGTTACTGTCGATGTATGGTTTATACTTGTATGAATTAATCAACGCGTGGCAGTTAACTACTCTGTCTGTCAGGCATTGGACGTGGTGTGGTGAGCAGGGACTCTCCGTAAACCCGACGAGGACGGAGATGATCCTATTTACCAAGAAGAGGAAGGTAGAGGGGTTCAGGGCGCCCGTGATGTTTGGAAAACCTTAAGCTTTAGTGCGGGAGGTCAAATATCTGGGGGTGATCCTGGACCCCAAACTAACATGGGGCTCGCAAATAGAACGAGTAGTGAGGAAGGGAGTAGCGACCCTCTGGCAGCTGCGTCGTGTGATAGGGAGGACCTGGGGACTTAATCCTCGGATCCTTCATTGGATCTACACTGCCATCGTCAGGCCGATAATCCTCTATGGGGCGCTGGTCTGGTGGTGTGGTGTGAACCAAACTACCAGCAGGAAGCTGGCCAAACTCCAAAGTCTGGCAATCCTGGGTATCACAGGCGCTATGAGGACGACACCCTCAGCCGCGCTAGAGGTCCTGTTGATGCTGCCACCGCTTCCCATCTGTATCAGAAGGGAGGCTATGGCGTCGCATCTTAGAATGCGAGACTCAGGAAACTGGTGGAGAGAGGGAGCAGTAATAGGGCATGCAAGAGTCGCCAAGGAGGTGGAAAAGGATATTCCCATTTCCGTCATAAAGGTGCGGGATGCCGAGGACGATATTAGGTTGATTAGGCCATACACCCTCAGGATCCCCAGTAGGGATCAGTGGAGGGAAAATGAGGTTGCATTCCAGCCCGCAAGCCTGGTCTGTTTCACTGACGGATCGCGGCTGGAGGACCAACAATCCTCCGGGGCAGGAATATTCATCGAGGGGCTGGGGGTGCGCGAGAGCTATGCTCTTGGCGCATATACCAAGGCATTCGAAACAGAGGTGTATGCTATCCTGTCTGTGGCCAATGGACAGGATGTGAAGAGGAGTCCCGAGAAAAGTGTGTACATCTGCTCGGATAGCCAGGCGGTCCTCCGGGCAGTCTGTTCGGCTAGAATCAGGTCAACAATGGTTCAGGAGTGCGCTGACGCCCTCAGTGGACTAGCCAGGACGAAGGAGGTGCAACTGGTGTGGGTTCCGGGACGCTGTGACGTAGCGGGGAATGAGGTGGCGAATAATCTCGCAAGACTCGGTTCCCGGCGACCGTTCTGTGGACCGGAGCCTGCGATAGGCATAAGTAGAAAGACAGTCTCTGTCGCCTTAGACAGGTGGACCGAGGAAGAAATGGAGATGCACTGGGGATCGGTTGGTGGCTGCATTCAGGCGAGGGACTTCGTGGAGGGGCCGGGCAGAGATAAAGCTGCCTGGCTACTCGGAAGGAGTCGACCTACGCTTTGCCGCATCCTTGGGGTGCTGACAGGCCACTGCGCCCTTAGAAGACACCACACATTGATAGGCGTAGAGAGTGATCCCATTTGTCAGGAATGCGGCGACGATGAAGAGACGTCTGTGAGACTACCTGTGTGAATGCGAGGCTTTTGGGAGTCTTCGAGCAGAATTGTTCGGATAGAGGACTCTGCAGAGGAGTAGGTAAGTACTGTCCAATTGAAGACCGTCACGGTCTTCATCTCGAGGTCTAGGCGGTTTGACGACGGAACCGAGGAAGAGTATGGTTCCTGGGGTTGGCAAAAAGGGCCCATTGTGGCCTACTTGCTTGGCGTTGGCCTCCCCACCACTGCTAATACTACTACTACTACAACATCATTTCTAGCCACATGCAAAGTAACATTTCAATGTCTCTGATACTTAAAAAAATATAGCGTTTTCAAAAATATTTTTGTAATTTTTAGGGCGAAAAGAATGTCCGTTATAGCTCATATACGAACTCGTCCGCGGTAATAGCCAAGTCACGTTCAATATATATATATATATATATATATATATATATATATATATATATATATATATATATATATATATATATATATATATATATATATATATATATATATATAAAAATTTTAACAGACCTTGGTGTTGGGTTTTAGGGACCAGAATTCGCGCTCATCTGAAGAATTTTTTCAAAAGCTTTTCATCGTGACCTCTCTATTTTCCTTTCTAATTTATTTATTTAATTTTTGAACAAAAAAACCCTCCAATCCCTTTAAAATACTCTCCACTGGCACCAATACACTTGCCTACTCTTTTATACAATTGTTCAAAACATTTTTGAAATTTCTCTTCCGTGATGCCTGCGTCTCTGTCGTTTTTTCTTCGCCTCAGCAACGCCGGAAAATGTTTTCCTTTCATGTCTCTTTTTATTCCGGGGAAATAAAAAAGTCGCAGGGGGTAAGGTCGGGTGAATAGGAGAATGGGGCACAGGAGTCATGCCGTTTTTGTCTGTTCGTATGTCAGTCGGTCTGTCTGCTTGTAGTTCTGTCTGCTGGTGCGCGCAATAACTTTCAAATTGAAATATCATCTTCAAATTTGGTATCCAGTTAGCACCCGACAAAGGAACGCTTTAAATTGTTTTTGGGTAAGATCGCTTTATGGGGTAGGGTATAAATGAGGGGTGATTTGGTGAAAATTGGCATTTATTCGTTAAAACTTGAGTAATATAACGTTTCAGTAATTTATGGGTACAAGAATACGAATATTTTCTTTGTGGTGAAGTCATGGCCCTAAATTTATTTCACGAGGATGTCTTTCTGCGCAGACTGGATTATCATAGCTATGTGGAAGTTATGATTCAATTTGTAGCACTATTTTTTATTTCCCCGAATGAAAAGAGACGTGAAAGGAAAGCGTTTTACCGACTTTGCCAAGGCGAAGAAAAAACAACGGAGGCGCTGTCGGGCATCACAGTAGAACATTTTCAAAAAAGCTTTGAACAATGGAATGAAATGCTAGACACGTGTAGGGACTAGTGCCAATGCTGGAAAGTACTTTGAAGGGAATCGAAGGTTTTTCGCTTAAAATGGAAATCAATAAATAAAAAAAAAGTTCGATTTCTTTTGGATACCTCTCGTAGATACAGTTACTACGCAATAACTATAAGGGTTAATTGATTATTTCACTCTACTTTGAACCTGTGATATATAATTTTGAGCTATAAAGATACACAATGCAATAATTTAGATTCAGTAGCTTGAAACACAATTGTCTACAAAAGCATCTAGCCAAGCAGTTACTATAAATGAATGTCGTATGAATAGTGGGTATGTACAGTTATTTATTTACGGATTCATGAAGCCAGAACGACTGTACTGTATTATTTTTATGTGAAACGTCACAGTATGCCATGGTACACGAAAGCGGATTTGTATTATACAATACTTCATTTGTTGTTATTGTCCTAACTTGCTGAAACCGTCCCATAATAAATGCAGAGCCCGAAAATTTTCTCTGGTCTCACAAATTTCTCTTCTCGGCAATCAGTTTAGCCCTTTACGGCAGTAGAAACTTTGTCTCCTGTCTGACGATGCTGTCAGAGGCGAAACTCGTTGCAGAGAAGGAAACACCTATCCTTGAAGCCAAAGAAAACGTATCTACGTATGTACTCAGTACACAATAGTGGTTTTGTGTTCATAATAATTTGCTATTTTGTTAAGGTGAAACCCCCCTTTTGTTTCATTCAAGCGCCGACCTGGATATTGCTGAATTTGAGTCTTTAGTTCCTCAAAAAGATAACACCAGATCACGCGCGTAAGAAGAACGACTGATAAACATTTCAATTCGTTCGTTAATTTGCTGTCAATACAGGCAGGTATAGCTCTCTTCTGAATGGATTCCAGGATAGCGAGTGTAGAAGCGGTAGCGGCACCCCAGACGTGAGAGCAGTATTCGAGGTTTGGCCTTATTTGTGAAGTATATAAGGTATTGAGGTTATCTGGTGAAAAGTATTTGCGAGCCCGGAAAAGGAAACCTAATTTCTTAGCAGCCGCTTCTACAATTGATGTAACATGTTGGTGCCAATTGAGATTTCGATCCACAGAAATGCCAACTGGTTGTTCATTGTGATGGGTCTAGGGCTGGTGTATCTCTTATGAGATAGAAAGCAAGACTCAGATTTGGTAGAGATGAATTGTACAAGATTTCTACTTTCCCAGTCTAATATTCTTTGGAGATCCACAGAGACAGAACCCTCCACGAGTCTGCGATCATAATCTAATTGGGCTAAAGAGACAGGTTTGGAATATTGTATATTTGATTGGAGGGTGCTGTCATCCGCGTAACTGTGATGGATAGATGTGCTAGAGAGGAGGCGATTGATGTGAAGAAGAAACAAAATAGGGGCTAAAGCTGAACCTTGAGGGACTCCTGCATTAATTGGATACAGTTTAGAGGAATGGCCATCCGCGACAACAGAAATGGTCCGATCGGAGAGTAAATTTACATTCCACCTCTTTACATTTGGCTGGAGAGGGAGGCTAGGTGAACAACGTACAGATTAAAACAAACGGCTGACAGCATGCCGAGTGCAATCAATTTATGAAGGACCGAATTCCTCGATGGCATCGAGAGTCATGAGGTTTTGATGCCTAGGAAGGTCAGTGGATGCTGGATCTGCCCCCCTACACTTAGTTATTATGGGGGAGGCCTGGCTAGGACTATACAGACTAGCCTGCAATGGTAGACTGAAGATCAACACAGGTTTAAGGGTCACTGCAAAATTCAGGAGATCGTGAAGGAGTCCATGCTTGAAATGGGGTCAGACTTCGCGAACCCGCGAATGTGCAGGGAAAACAACTTTACAGTGGAAATCCCCTAACGCGAGGCATGGCGGGAGGAGACGCCGGGCATACCACGGACGCGATCGTCTGGTTCACGGACGGATCCGGCGGGGAGCGTGTGACGGGGGCAGGTGTTCACTCGGAAGGACGGAGGGTAAGTCATAGTATTTCCCTCGGAGTACATGCAACGGTGTTTCAAGCCGAAATGTACGCCATCCTGCACTGTGTGCGGGAGAACAAGAGGAGGGGCTACACCAACAAGGGGATTCTCATAACCACAGACAGCCAGGCAGCCCTTAAGGCACTAAGTAGCCCACAGGTAAATTCCTGGCTGGTGAGTGAGTGCCGAGACGAGACGAGACGAGAGACCTGGCTGGACAGAATGAGGTGACCCTCATGTGGGTGCCGGGTCACTCGGGGGTCAAAGGCAATGAAGAAGCTGACAGTCTCGCGAAGAGAGGGTCAGCAGAACCATTTATGGGACCAGAACCGGCTCTGGGCGTGACAAAGAGCACTGCCAGGGGAGCCATTAAGTCCTGGGTCACAAACCAACACAAGGTGTACTGGGCGGACTGTTCAGGGCTCAGACATGGGAAGTCAATAATTGACGGACCCAGTTCAGAGAGAGCTGTGGAGCTGCTAAATTTTAGCAGAGGACAGCTCAGAAACACAACAGGTCTCTTGACGGGACACATGGCCGTGGGGGACCTCGCATGCAGACTGCGGCGAGGGGGAGGAATCAGCCCAGCACAGCTTGTGCGAGTGTAAAGCTCTGGACCGCGAAAGACAACTGATCTACGGTCAGTCTAGACCGGAGACAGAGCAATATAAAACTCCATCCTACCAATCGCTGTGCAGACTAGTTCAAGGCACAGTGATTTTGGAATGGGTGAAGTAAGACTAAGGGTATGCACAATCAACCAAAGGCTGCAGTGCTATCGGAGCGGCAAGGCCGCGGACGAGCCCTGAGGGGGAAAAAAGGTCAGTAAAGATATATTTTCATGAGCGTCCTTCCACAAGTTGAGGGAAAATTGCGAAGAAATTCAGTTGCAATTTTTCACTTGGTTATCACTCAAGTTATTAACATATATTTATGTGTTGCTGTTGTTTGAGATCGCTGGGGCGACAGATGAAACTATAACTTGGACAACATTTTGTATAGTTTGAAATTTTTAAGATGAATGAACGTTTCCCCTGAAGATCGCTGTTTAACAGCCGAAACGCGTACGCTGGAAGAAGGGTCTTTTATTCACTTAAATATATTAATTATGTCCGTACTTAGACGTTATGAAGATCAAAAGTACATACAGAATAGCAAATATAAGTTATTTCTGTTAAATCCTTTCACTAGAAACATCAATTAATAAATTGACTATATATATATATATATATATATATATATATATATATATATATATATATATATATATATATATATATATAATGTAATGCTAACTCGGCATGAGGTCTATACGAATTTATAGTGTCTATTAATGAAGACATTTTACTAATCAAGTACATATAATATTTATTTCGCTGTCCTAGAACAAGACATTTATATTTATTTATCTGGTTAATAAATTAACATACCTAAATAACGAGCCGCATTTTATAACTGATTTCTACAATATTAATTGGTAAAATCACCATCGAAATACACACAAACACACACTCGCTTTTATGTCGTTCATGACCCAAATCCAATAATCGTATTTCACTTGTCCGTGTGCAATAAATAAAATGCACAAATATACAAGGCGCGTCCAAATATATACAGAGTGGAATAGTTGTGTTTGGGCTTTAATTTTGAGTGAGATTGAAGAATTTAAAATCCATGTTGCCACAAAATCAAAACACGTGTTTTTTTTAAGTACAATAAAACTTGCAATTTATCAGATACGGAATCACTTTGCCAAAGTATGCCTTTACAACCAGAATATCCAAGCTGTTGGTGACAAACATCGGGATATGGAAATAGCTTTAGAAGTAAAAATCAAATCCTCCGGAGCAGAGCAGAAAGCAACCATACAAGGGATGATTGATGACTTTCAGTTGCAGTTTTGTGTAAGTACAAGTGGGTGTGATTTTGTGGCATGTTCTGTCCAATTTAGTTGTATTCTATAAAGGTGTAAGTACTATTATGTAATGTAATTCCTTTAAAGCCACACTGAAAGCCTGTAGGATCAATAATCTAGCCAAATTTCAAGTTACTTCAGTGGGGTAACCGCGATTATTCATCTCGGAAACTTTGTATTTGGCTATTAAATTTTCTGGCAACTCCAAGAACTGTACCTTTATTTGTTTGATTTTTATATTATTCAAATTTTAATTGTTTTATTAATATGTTATTCAGACATTTCTTTGTATTTGTTATAAGTAGATAAGTAATCTGAATAAATGTGCAATAATCGAATTTTTGACTTATTACGTATCTGAACTTGAGTTTACAGGTGTGTGTAGCCACTGGAACAATATGGTAACTTACACAAGGGTGAGTGATTGAAGTTCAAATTCTAGCCTGTTGGGCTTGCTATGAAGAAGTACATAGACACAATAAATGTCAACATTGGAGCAGAGTGAATCCTGACTCGTTTAGGAAATCCACAACTAATATCCATTCATTGAGAAATTGGAAACGGTGATGTATAATATTTAATAACCTTCTCTTGGGGGAAAAGCAAAGAGGATATTAAAATATGAATGTGAATAAGATCATGTGATTAGAAATGTGAATGTTTCGTGATTAAACCCATGTAGATTTTTAAACAATAATGGTCACTGGTGTTGATGCAAGTTTGTATATATTTTTGAATTTGAAATTGCCGCCATACATTTAGGGATTGCTTGATGGCTGGGGTTGGCCCCACTGAGTGGAGGAGAGGGGAAAGATTTTGTGACAGCCTCTCTCTCCCTCGCGACGCCAACCAGGGTCACTGTGATTGAACCAGTCGAAGAGAAAACTGCTATTACGTCAGCCTAGAGAAGTGCTTTAGATTTTCTCGTCTCCTAATTTTTTATTACTTAATTTTTTGCGTCATTTGGGTCAAGATAGTCGCCCCACATCCAAAGAAGACCCTGGAAGCAACGTAAAGTTACAGTCCATTCCACAAGTGAGTGCATCTCTTATTTGTCTGGTATAATCTAACTTTATTGTAAATAATTTGCCCTTTACTTTATTATTTTGTAATATCTTGCAACAACACTGGTATAAAACCGTTGCTACAATATCACCGTTACCAATTTCACTCTGGTTCAATACTCCCAAAAATGTTAGACTTGGGCCTAGATTTTAGGAAACCGCCTTATTGGACTCTTATTCGTTCAAGGCAATCTGAATAAAGAAAATTATTTACATTTGATGGAAGATCAGATTGCTCGGTCCTACGATTACCTACACTGTAGACAAAAACTTTCAGGCAACGAATTACACCCCAACAAGATGTTGCACCTCCATATTTTGTGGTAATCGTGAGACAATATTTGAATCGGCGTTTTCTAGGAAGGTGGATTCACAGAAGAGGCCAAATTCAGTGACCTTCTAGATTACCTGATCTTAGTCGCTTGAATTTTTTATTTGGACACCTTAAACATACGTCTCATCGGTGACCCTACCCTCACCCAAAGGCTGCCATCCCTTGCCCACCGACGTGCTGTTGGTGACCCCTCTCTCTCTCTCTCTCTCTCTCTCTCTCTCTCTCTCTCTCTCTCTTATAGATATCTGCACGGGCACTGCTCACAGGAGCTTTCTTCCATAGTTCCTCCACCTGCTGCCCCCAACAGATCTACCAGGGGAACGGAACGAATTCACCCTTTTACTGTCCATGCCCCCAACAGATCTACCAGGGGAACGGAACGAATTCACCCTTTTACTGTCCATGTCACCAGACATAGAACATCTTGTTATGCCCGCTCTTTTGTCCCGAGGACTTCCAGGTTGTGGAATTCCTTGCCGGCACATGTTTTCCTTTTCCCCCGAACCTCCAAACCTTCAAGTCCAGAATTAACAAGTTGCCTCTTTCCTCCTTGTCATGGCACGATAGTATTTATTAGGCTGTAAACCCTCGTGGTGTGTTGTTGAGAAAAAAAAAGACTATGCCACTTAGCCTCAAAGTTTAGAAGATTTACGAGCCTAAATTGTTACGGAGTGCCAATTATTGACACCGGATGTATCCGTTAATATTTGGTCAGTATTTGAAAGAAGACTATATCACTGTATCGAAATTGGTAGAGTTGATTTTCAGCAATACCTTTATTAATTTAAAAATTTATTGTAATTGTCTTTTTCTTAAGGTTAATATACATTTTCCGGAAAACTTCACTGCTAATTTTTTACTTCCACATCGTCACAAAGTGTGGAAGTAAGTATCGCATCGGCGACAAAAATTTCAAAAATTTCTTTTCGCTTAAACGTCGTAAAAAGTGTCAAAACATAGAATTAATGATTTGGGAACGAAATTTTTTTTTGTCTGTCGGTCTGTATGTCTGTAGCCACGATTACTTTCGAACAAATTGAGATATCGTCTTCAAATTTCGTAAACAGTTAGCACGTGACAGATCAACGGTTCGGTTTGTTTTTGGGTAAAATCGCTTCACAGGTTAGGGGATTGATGGGGCTTGATTTGGTGAAAATGGACATTTTTTCGTTAAAACTTAAGTTTTAGGTCTTATTTATTAGAAAACGTTTAATTTCATCAAAAATCTGGTATTTTTTGAATTGAATGTGTGGGGGTGGAATATTGTTGACAAAAATGTGGATTTTTTTTGCAAAAACAACGTAAAAAGTCTCAAAACATATAGAAAACTTGATTCTGGAACGAAAATTTATTTGTCTGTCGGTCTATCGGCATGCACGTCTGTCTGTTAGTAGGCGCAATAACTTTCGAATGAATTGAGATATCATCGTCAAATTTGGTATCCAGTTAGCACCCGACAAAGGATCGCTTCGAATTGTTTTTGAGTAAGATCGCTTCAGGGGATAGGGGATAAATAAAAGGTGATTTGGTGAAACTTGATATTTTTCAATAAAACTCGAGTAGTACAACGCTTCAACAGTTTATAGGTACAGGAATATGAATATTTTCTTTGTGGTCAAATCATGGGCCTTGAATTCATTTCATGAGGATGTCTTTCTGAGGAGAGTGGATTATCACAGCTATGTGGAAGTTATGATTGAATTTTCGGCACTATTTAGTACACGATTGTATGGAAAATGATTGGGCCTTTTCATAGATAGTCCACATGACCCCCCTTGTTATTTAATCCTTATGGGGTTTCTGTGCAGTGTGTTTTTTTATTTATTTTTTATTTCAACAACACACTACGAGGGCTTACAGCCTAAATACTATCCTACCGTGGGTGTTGACAAAGAAGAAAGAGGCAACTTGTTAATTCTGGACTTGAAGGTTTGGAGGTTCGGGGGAGAAGGAAAAACATGTGCCGGCAAGGAATTCCACAACTTAAAAGTCCTCGGGACAAAAGAGCGGGCGTAACAAGATGTTCTATGGCTGGTGACCTGGACAGTAAAAGGGTGCATTTGCTCTGTTCCCCTGGTAGATCTGTTGGGGGCAGCAGGTGGAGGAACTATGGAAGATAGCGAGTGTAAAAGCGGCAGCGACACCCCAGATGTGGAGCAGTATTCGAGGTTTGATCTTATTTGTGAAGTATATAAGGTATAGAGATTAGCTGGTGAAAAGTATTTGCGAGCTCGGAAGCGGAAACCTAATTTCTTAGCAGCCGCTTCTGAAATTGATGTGACATGTTGGTGCCAATTGAGATTTAGATACACAGAAATGCCAACAAGTGAAAAGAACTCATTACTTTGAATAACTTGGTTGTTTATTGTGATGGGTCTAGGGCCGGTGTATATCTTATGAGAAAGAAAGCAAGATTGCGATTTGGTGGGGTGGAATTGTACAAGATTTCTACTTCCCCAGTCTAATATTTCTTGGAGATCCACAAAGACAGAACCCTACATGAGTCTCATATCCTCATCTAATTGGGTTTAAGAGACAGACTTAGAATATTGTATATTTGAGTGGAGGGTGATGTGGTCCGCGTAATTGTGAACTGGGTTGGATGTGTTAGAGAGGAGGTCATTGATGTGGAGAAGAAACAAAGTAGGGGCTAAAGCTGAACCTTGAGGAACTCCTGCATTAATTGGATACAGTTTAGAGGAATGGCCATCCACGACAACAGAAATGCTCCGGTTGGAGAGGAAATTTGCTGTCCACGTACAGAGTTGTGGTGGTAGGCCATAGGCCGGAAGTTTATTAAGCAGCGCTGCGTGCCAGACCTGGTCGAATGCTTTGGATATGTCTAGAGCGACAATCTGGGATTCACCGTGTAGTTCCATAGACTTGTTCCGAGAATGGGTGACAAGGGAAAGGAGGTCGGCAGTTGATCTGCGCTGACGGAATCCATATTGCCTGTCGTGGATTAGACTGTTTTTTTCAAGAAATTTTAGTAATTCGGTGTTTATATACTTTTCCTGTGTACTTTTACTGTGTGGAGTTTGGGTATTAACTTTCTCCTGTCTTATGATGCTGCCAAATAGCCAAACAGGTTACAGAGAAGAAAACAAACATTCGTGAAGCCAGAGAAATAGTATCTACTACGTCTGTATTTAGTATGGAATGGTTTTACAAAGTAAGGGCAACAAGATTTAATAAAAACATTTTGAGAAAATTGATGCGTTTTTATATGTATAGCGTCAATAATAATAAAATAATAATAATAATAATAAATGACAAAACAGGTATGAAAGTTAACGCCAGTTCTGACATATGTAATTTACACCGTTGCTTGACCAAATGTTCATTAACATCTAACACTCTATATGTTGGAAAAAAGGTAGCAATAATCGAAACAAACTGGTAAGTTCTCACAAAATGAATAGAAAATGTAATACTTCGCGATAAACAATTGGCAAAGAATATTACCTATACGCTTGCTTGGCCCAACTCATCACTAAAGACCACATGATTTCATTTTTGTATCCATTGCTTCAATATATCTTTTTAATTAACCACGAAGAAAACCACCCGCTTTACAAAAAAACTCATACCATTTTGACAATGATCATCGTCGAAAAACAACAATACTAAAAATATTTATGATTCAAAAGCAAATTTCTTAAAAAGTCAAACGTATATTTAAGATACTCACCCTATTATCTGCTGTCAGTGCGTTCTTCATCCTGATGAACTTCTGCAGATGTTTCATAGAAACTGCAGCAGGACATTGAAGATACCTCTTCACACCCCCCTCTGTTGGCTGTTCTTTGCACTTGTCCACCAAACTGTTTGTTTTATCATCACTATCACATGTTAGCTGGTTATTTTTATGAGTTGCTTCACTCTTATCCTCTCTATCTTTATCACTATTAACGTTTCTTTTACTATCACTGTCTTTATTGTATTCCGCACTATCGTTTTCCTTGTGTTCTTCACTTTGTTTCACTTTACTACCGTCACTTTTGGCATATGTGTCACTTTTATTGTTGTTATCACTGTCAGTGTGGATGTTGGTCTGATGCGGTGAACTCGAGATTGCAGCGACATCTGTTAAGAAGCGATGTCCTGGTTTTTTGCAGTCTTCCGGTGATGTGGGGTCTAGATGGGGTTGGTAGTACTCCAGAGATAAGGATATACTGTCGTCTGGACTAAAGAACTGGGTTTTGTCACCGATGTTCAGAGATATCTGTGGAGAAAATACAGAAAATGTTTAACTAAGATTGTCACAATGTATTTAAATATTGCAGATAAAAGTATGATTTATGTGGCTCTGTGGGCAAACCGACATACGTCGACTTTTCAACTTTGACACGTCTGGTTCGAGTACCAGGCAGAGCAAATTAAATTTGTTCCCTTCGAGAACAAATTATTAATTCTTTTGTCTCATACGATTTTGCCAGTCTTCCTGCTAATGATCACTGGAAGAAAAGTCTGGAAATGCCTAATTTTCTCTCAAACTGGTACTCGCAAATATACAAAACTTGGGGTACACCTAGTTTAGGATACGGAGATTCCAGATTTGATATGTGTAAAGTTTCCACATTTACAGTTTTTCTGATATTATTAGCCACTGCGGTTTTTTAAATGCAACAGCCTGTATATTCTTTCATTATTGGAATCTACCCTTCAATACGAGTTTAACCATATGCAACACTTGAGGTATGATGTAGTCAGAAACGTCTTAGATAAATATAACTAGTTTTGTAGTAATTAACTTCTCGCATGCTATGATTTTGACAGTCATCCACCACTTACATTATTCACAAAAAAAAACAGTAATTTGAGGTGTTTTTAAGAACCCTTGACGTGTTTTTAAGAGTTCTTCACGACTGCACTTAAAAGCTTTGCGCAAAAGTCGTTCTCAAGCTCTTGTCTCCGGGACTAAAGGTAAGTAGTAAAATATCGGAATTAACAGAAGACTTGCAAAAAAAAGCATTCGTAAAAATCGTGTCCAAGCTTTTATTTCCGGGACAAAAGGCAAGGAAGATAGAGGTGTGTGAAGATCGGTTGAGGGCTGGCTATGACTCTATGGACGTCTATGAACGTCATCATGGTTTTACGAACTCGATGAGAAGTTGAAATCACAGAGCATAAAATGGAAACAACAGGGTCACACAATGAGCAAGAAATCGAGAAAATCCAGGTCAAAAGCCAATTCATGTTGTTTTTTTTTTACTTTGCGCATCTTCCTCTACATTCCTTGGTCAAACTGTTAACCCTCCAGTATTTGGGTGCAGTCTGATAGCCATTCCGTTTCATTTCTTTACTGTCGCAACGAGAGCGGATCTCCAATCGGAAAACGCGTTCGTGTAGCTTCGCAGGCTCTTCATAGAACTTTGAGTCTCGTAGACACCACCCGAATGTTTATGGCATAAATTGTCACCCGAGTACAGGAGGGTTAATGGAAGTTTACGTCGACGAAACGTCTCCGAGCCCTCGTGTTTTGCTCATTCGCCTGAATTTGGCGCAAGTGAGGCACTGGATCTTCCACCATGATAATGAAATCGCTCACAGGTTATTTGTTGTCAGAAAGTTTTTGGCAGAAAAATCGATCAGTCACCGATCACCCGCCCTATTCTAATTTGTCACCATGTGACTACTTTCTATATCCAAAGTGCAAAATGGGGCTGAATTTGGATCATGTGGCGTCTATGATGAGCCGGACTTGAGAGGATTTTAAAATGTGCTTTGAACACTGTCTTGGAAACAGACGTGCCGCAAGGATATATTCAAGGGGGGTAGTATTTAATTATCTGACAAATTGTGCAAAAATTTTATGTTTTATATATATATATATATATATATATATATATATATATATATATATATATATATATATATATATATATATATATATATATATATATATATATATATATACACATACATACATACATACATAATACATATACATATATATATATATATATATATATATATGTGTGTGTGTGTGTGTGTGTGTGTTTGTATAATCTTTTTTTTTAATTTCAACAACACACCACGCGTGCTTACAGCCTAAATACTATCGTACCGTGGGTGTCGACAAGGACGAAAGAAGCAACTTGTTAATTCTGGACTTGAAGGTTTGGAGGTTCGGGGGAGAAGGAAAACATGTGCCGGCAAGGAATTCCACAACTTGGAAGTCCTCTGGACAAAAGAGCGGGCATAACAAGATGTTCTATGTCTGGTGACCTGGACAGTAAAAGGGTGCATTCGCTCTGTTCCCCTGGTAGATCTGTTGGGGGCAGCAGGTGGAGGAACTATGGAAGAAAGCTCCTCTGAGCAGTGCCCGTGCAGATATCTATAAAAGGGAGAGAGGTCACCAACGGCACGTCGGTGGGCAAGGATGGCAGCCTTTGGGTGAGGGTAGGGTCACTGATGAGACGTATAGCTCTCCTCTAAATGGAGTCCAGGCTAGCGAGTGTAGAAGCGGCAGCTGCACCCCAGATGTGGGAGCAGTATTTGAGGTTTGGTCTTATTTGTAAAGTATATAAGGTATAGAGATTAGCTGGTGAAAAGTATTTGCGAGCCCGGAAGAGGAAACCTAATCATATTTTATGTCAATTTATGTTTTTCAGGGAACACCTCGTATATGTATATGACTTTATGAACCTGCTATTCCTTGGCAGTGGAGTATTTTGTCAATTTTCTTTCTGTCGCATTTTCATTGTTAAATCCGCTAAATTTAGAGTACAAAGTGCATAAACAGAATCCAGCAGAAAGTTTGTAACATTTACTGGAAAACATGTGTAAAATTTATTGCCAATTACACCATGTTATTCACTTCTTTTTATTGCATAGTCCGAAAAATACTTTACCTACTTTATTATTCAATGTTTTACGTCATCCGCTCACGTATTTATGACTAGATCTATTTTTAATCACTGATAAAAATTTATTATCTGGAGATATGTTTTTTATCTGTTATTTCATACATTATAGCAACAAAGCCTAACACTTTTATATAAAAGAAAAAGATTATACGAAAAAGTCTCTTTTCTACGTAAGTTTTCGAGAACGACTTTCATTTTTGGAATCAAAAGTTCATATTTAGAGTCCAGCAGTTTCGAAGAATAAAGTGACCCCTTTTGACCACCGAAGCAAGGAATAGTGTTATTTGACGTGTGGCTTTATACAGGGTGATGTTTTTAAAGTGTTACAATCGGATGTCTGAAAAACCGCTCGGAATATTTTGCAAAAAATTTGGTGAGGTGATAGAGTAGACTGGGGGACACATTTTGAAATATTTTTGGCATTCACCCCTCCTCATCATTTTAAAGGGCTGGTCTCAGGTTATAAATATCAAATGGAATGGCATATTTTCTTCAAAAATTCGATTCTACGTGAAGAACTGCGCATGTATGTAGAAAATCGTTGTATTTGAACTACTGGCTGCGTACTTATCATCCATCCGAAGGGAGGAACGTGCAGACACTCAACTTGCTCAAATACAGTGCCACAATTTCGGTTGATGTTAATGTATTACTGTATGTACTGAAAAAGTGAAAGGGAACCCTGGGAATCGAACCCAGTACCTTTCGGTTCAGAGACACACGTTCTTACCACTGAACCATCGAAGCTCTTAAAGAGAAAAAATGTTTTGTATTGGACCCAGCTCAAGAACCGACTGCAAGTTAAGATAGAGAATTGCCAGAACCTATGCGAACGGCCATACGGATTCAGGAAGGGGAAGTCCACAATACAATTGTGGAGGAGGTGATCAGAATTAAGAAAGAAACACAGGATAAGTGGTGTGCACTTGTTACCTTAGACATTAAGAATGCTTTCGATACGGCGTCGTGGAAAAATATTATAGAGGAACTTGAAAATCGAAACATATCTAGGTACATCATTAACGTTATCAGCAAGTATTTTTAAGGCAGAAAAATAATAATTGGAATGGGAGAGGAAGATCTGAATGTAACAGCGGGAGTTCCACAAGGCTCCTGGGACCAAAACTCTGGATGTGCTCTATCACGGGGTTCTGAAGTTGCGTTTGGTGGAGGGGGTGACAATAGTTGGTTTCCCGGATGATTTCGCCATAGCTACGACAGCACAGCGTGTAGAGGAATTAACACTCCGAATAAAAGATTCTATTAGAAGCATCACCGGATGGATGGAGAGGCAATTGAGACTAGCGCCAGAAAACACCGAGGCAGTCATAGTAAAACGGGAAACCGAGGAAATATTAGATTTTAGATTGGCAACCATGACAACTGTTTCGGCGCAGGCAGTCCAGGTGACAACAGGCGTCATACCAATTGATCTACTGTTCCAGGATCATGAGATGAATCAAGGGAGAAGAAAGGCGGTGCGGGACAAAATCATAGAGTGGCAGCAGCGTTGGTTGGAGAATGAGGATGTGGCGAAATGGACGAGGCAGCTCATACCAGACATAAGAACATGACTAGACTGTAAATACATAACTGTCAGCTACCATATAACACAAGTATTGACAGGTCACGGGCAGTTTGCAGCTTACGCAAAAAATATAGGCAAAACTGATGAGGATTGTAGATATTGTGGTCTAAGAGATGCAGTGGAACACACTATGTTGCAGTGCCCTAGGTGGTAGGAGCAGAGACAGACAACAGAAGTCTTGTTGGGACAAGAACGGGCAACAGAGAACCTGGTTCCGCTGATGCTCAGCAGTAGGGAGCAATGGAAGAAACTACAGAAAATGATGGAGAGTATCTTGAAAGAGAAGGAGAAACATGAAAGAACTACGGATGTACCGAACTCCTAATCTCCGCACCGACATCAAGCGGGGAAGGGGATAATAGGTGGAAGAGCGAAGAAGAAAAGACGGCTTTTCACCCCGAAGATATGTCTCTGTGGAGACGTTTCCAGGGTGTATAAGTGGTTCAAATGAACCTCTTGGCTACCTGCGGGTAGCTCCAACGTCCTCACAAAACAAAACAAAAACAAATTGGACCCAGCATTCACTCTTGATGTACTCCATTCGTTATTTTAATAATTTTTCCTATATATAAACTTGTGAATTGCTAGCTGTTTTTAGTGAGTATTAGAGATTTACTTATCCACTAGAGTTAGCAGAAAATAATAAAATCTTTGGTTCGATGTTACTTGATATTTTAAGGTGTAGTAAATGAAACAATATTTTAGTAATTGACATAAAAAGTATACTGCTTTGGACTAAGTATTGCAAGTTTTGCTGTTAACAATTCGGAAGCAATATTTATAGAGCAATATCGAAGAAAAATATCAGTAATAGTATTTTTTAAAGGAATTTTGACTTCGAGAACGGGCTCCTTCAGTCACTGCCAATCTTTAAAATAATTTAGCCAGTTCTACTTTCGATATAAAGCATATATGTTTTAATCAACCCAGGCTTCAGGGGCCACTGCAAAATTCAGGAGATCGTGAAGGAGCCCATGCTTGAAATGAGGTCAGACTTCGCGACCCCCGAATGTGCAGGGAAAACAACTTTACAGGGTAAATCCCCGTCCGCGAGGCATGGCGGGAGGAGACGCCGGGCATACCACGGGACGCGCTCGTCTGGTTCACGGACGGATCTGGCGGGGAGCGTGGGACGGGGGCAGGTGTTTACTCAGAAGGACCGAGGGTAAGTCATAGTATTTCCCTCGGAGCCCATGCAACGGTGTTTCAGGCCGAGATGTACGCCATCCTGCACTGTGTGCGGGAGAACAAGAGGAGGGGCTACACCAACAAGCGGATCCTCATAGCCACAGACAGCCAGGCAGCCCTTAAGGCACTAAGTAGCCCACGGGTAAATTCCTGGCTGGTGAGTGAGTGCCGAGACCAGCGACCTGGCTGGGCAGAATGAGGTGACCCTCATCTGGGTGCCGGGTCACTCGAGGGTCAAAGGCATAGAAGAAGTTGACAGTCTCGCGAAGAGAGGGTCAACAGAACCATTTGTGGGACCAGAACCGGCTCTGGGCGTGTCAAAGAGTACTGCCAGGGGAGCCATTAAGTCCTGGGCCAGAAACCAACACAAGGTGTACTGGGCGGACTGTCCAGGGCTCAGACATGGGAACTCAATAATTGACGAACCCAGTTCAAAGAGAGATGTGGAGCTGCTAAATCTTAGCAGAGGACAGCTCAGAAACACAACAGGTCTCTTGACGGGACACATGGCTGTCAAGAAACACCTGCATAAAGTGGGGGCGGTTCGAAGGGGACCTCGCATGCAGACTCTGCGGCGAGGGGGAGGAATCAGCCCAGCACATCTTGTGCGAGTGTAAAGCTCTGGACCGCAAAAGACAACTGATCTACGGTCAGTCTAGACCGGAGACAGAGCAATATAAAACTTCACCCTACCAATCGCTGTGCAGACTAGTTCAAGGCACAGTGATTTTGGAATGGGTGGAGTAAGACTAAGGGTATGCACAATCAACCAAGGGTTGGTGCTATCAGGGCGGCAAGTCCGCGGACGAGCCCTGAGGGAACAAAAAAAATATATGTTTTACAATTAATCCTTACCCTGTCTTCATGATCCTGCATGCCATCTCTTTCTCTTTCCAAAACACTGTCATCACTACAGGAACTACTGGCTCTGACAGCTGTGCTCCTATAAAAATCTTCTCTTCTTTGTATTTCTTTTGAATAAAGGCCAGGTACTAATTTATATACAAGAGACTGAATTTGTGGGTCCGACCTGAAAAAACAAATATTTTAAATGAGGTTACGCTGCACTTTATTTTCTAAATGTCGTGTAAATAGAGAAGGTCTTTAGATTAAAAACAACATAGAGGAATACGAAATACTTACTTAAAACAAGTTTGGGTTTTCTTCTTGTAGATGGTGTTGCATGTTGGGCAACCAGTCTTACAGTTATCAAAATATTTGAGAATGCAACTCCGGCAAACTGTAATAAAGAAATAGACAATTAAATTACATGTTTTAGCAAAGAACTTGCGTTTTTCACCGCCCATACATTTTTGAGGTCGATAGCCTTTACTGAGAGTTTTAATATTGGTAACTAAGAATAACGACCGTTATTCCACCACGATGAGAATTACACGAATTAATTGAACCTAATGACAGAACAGTGACTAGGTTTGACATATGACATTTTTTCAAAGCATACTACCCTTAAGGAAAACATTACATTTCTTTAAAAATTCCAATAACTCAAAAACGATTAAAGATAGACATCCATAATGTTAATAAAAGTGGGCTTTGAATTTAATTATACATTGATATGCGGCGTCAGAAATGGTAGGTGCCATTTAAAAAATCAAGTTTTTGATATTTTTTAAATGTCAAATTTGAAACATCGCAGTAGCCGCAGGAAACATAGAAAAAGTGTCAGTAAAGATGCAAAATATTGGCCAAGACTTTAGGAATTAAATGTCAAAAAATAATCTATTTATTTCTATTGGTTCAGGAGTGATATATTTTTTAATAGACCTCTGCAACCCCGATTTTTTTGCGAAAAATGTGACATATGTCAAAACTATGACAGATATGTGTTGAGAACTTGGACGTTTTGAACTCAGAATTTAATGGAGAATCAAAGTGTGTAATCAAAATATAGTATTTCTATTTGAAAAAAACAAAGATGGAGCCCATTTCCAGTATTTCCGGAAGTGCCGCCATTTTGGAAATATTTTATTTAGACTTGCAACAGTCGATTGTAGCTGGATATCAAATTTGATAATTTTAGGATTTCCGGAAATCAAAAATTTTCTAACGAACGGGTTACGTGAATCACCCCTATATATATATATATATATATATATATATATATATATATATATATATATATATATATATATATATATTATTCATCTTAATAGTGAATTTTCGGGAGATCGCGAGACATACTTGGTTCTCGGGTTGAACCGCGTCCGGAATTTATGAAAACTCGGCTCCTGTTTTGGAGCCATTTTCAATAGGTAAAGGATGTATGTAAGGACACTCTAAGGCCTCAATCTGCCTACTCCTTAGAGTGGTGGACAAAGGTGGGTAAAGGAAATATGTAAGGACACTCTAAGGCCTCAATCTGCCTACTCCTTAGAGTGGTGGACAAAGGTAGGTAAAGGAAATATGTAAGGACACCCTAAGGCCTCAATGTGTCTACTCCTTAGAGTGGTGGACAAAGGTGGGTTGGGTTGTTGTAGCTCGATTACGGGGCCTCAATCTGCCTACTGCCCAACTCTCGCCGGAGATTGTCTGAGGTCTCAGTGTATTCAACCCTAGGCCTCGGAGAGATCTGGCAGTTCAATGCAAGTCTTGTCTTATATATGTCGTTCCGTCTACCTGCTTCGTTATCAGTGAAAGTAGTGGGGTCAGTTAAGTGGGAGACTCTGGTCATGGTACTTAGAGGATGGGGAGGATTAAGAGGGTCACCGTCATTTGTTGAGGCAGATAATGGGGCAATAAAATTGTCTGTGGAATTTATTTTCTTTTTCTGTGTTTGTAAAGAAACCTATTTAATATCTTCTTTACAAGCACACAAAAAGAAAATAAATTCCACAGACAATTTTATTTCCCCATTATTTGCCTTAACAAATGCCGGTGACGCTCTTAATCCTCCCCATCCTCTAAGTACCGTGACCAAAGCCCCCTACTTAATTGACGGTGACCCTACTACTTTCACTGATAACGAAGCAGGTAGACGGAACGACATATATAAGACAAGACTTGCAACGAACTGCCAGATCTCTCTGAGGCCTAGGGTTGAATACACTGAGACCTCACAGACGATCTCCGGCGAGATTTGGGGAGTAGGCAGATTGAGGCCTTAGAGTGTCCTTACATACATCCTTTACCTATTGAAAATGGCTCCAAAACAGGAGCCGAAACGTCGAGTTTTCATAAATTCCGGACGCGGTTCAACCCGAGAACCAAGTATGTCTCGCGATCTCCCGAAAATTCACTATTAAGATGAATAATATTTGTGAAATTCTGTAACTCCGTCAGTTTTAAGTGTTTAAAAAAAATGCTATAGAAACTTGTGGCACTAATTTTTCGAGTAGCATAACTCCTTGAATTTTTGGCTCATCGTTTCCGGATACTCTGTATGAATAAACAACAACGTATGAAGCTAATGTATAATTTAATTGAAATGGCATTTAATTACTTATAAAATAAAAATAATCAAAGTCTAAAATGTCTGTGTAAAACGGATAAAACAATATCAAATGAGTCTTCACCAATACACAGTGAATAACTTAGGACAATATTAAAATGATAGGTATATACAAACAATATAAAATAATAGAAAATAATGTTAATAGGTATTAATTTGTTGCTTGAAAAATAAAATAGGTACTTACAAACATGGTGACAGTCTACTAAGCTTGTGGCATCGATAAGGTACCCTTCACACAAAGTGCATGTGAGAAACGGGTTCAAATCCTTGACGGGGATCTTTCTTTTACTATCCATTTTTCTTCCAAACGATGTCATTATAATGACAACTCACTGTAAAGAATGAGAATTTGTTTAGTAAAGTTTAATGTACGGATTGTAATTAATGAAATAATTTAAATCAATGTGGCGAAAACAATATACTTTTCATTTCCTTTTTAGCAATTTTCTTTCGGTTGTGCATGTTGGATGAGTGCGAATTTGGGTCCCTAGAACCCAAAACCATTTACGTTATAATATATATATATATATATATATATATATATATATATATATATATATATATATATATATATATATATATATATATATATATATATATATATATATCGGAGTCAGCTAAAAATGCATGGAACAGTAAATTTTTGTTAAAATATTCAACTCCCTCAACTTTAGTTTTCCACATTTCTCGTCACTACGGTTTATTATTACAAAACTTTTAAGTCAGCGTTTCAAATTTTTCTTAAAAAAATAGACATAGTTACTTAATCTAAGCTGGAAAAATGAAAATTTAACGTTCACTTATTATTATTTATTATTAAATATTATTACTGCTTTATTGGTTAAATATTGCACAGTATGTCTATTTATTATACAATTTTCTTGTGCTGTGGCACTTACGTAAGATTGAAGTTTTTAATATTGATAATCAAATTAATTAAATGGAAACAATAAAAATAATAAATAAACAACCCAGGGAATCAGACAAGTAAAATAACAAAGTCTGAACCATCAGGAATACAGCAATTGATAGTGGGTATTCACTAGGTCCTGGGACGCGATCATCCCAATAAGGCTTTCGGCACGTAGAAGCGCTGAATAATAATATATTCACTGAATGATTCTTTAAAACTCTATAAAATAATAATGTATAGGTACACTTTATATATATATATATATATATATATATATATATATATATATATATATATATATATATATATATATATATATATATATATATATATATATATATTTAAAATGAAAGCAGGACTCCGATTTCGTTAGCAGTATGACCTATATAGTAGAAACAATGTACCATATTTCATCGAAATGACTTTATTGTTTAAAAACTCTGAGCGCAGCTAGTGCGTTATGGAAGTGAATTTTCATAAAAATGTTTTTAATTACAAATATATCGTTCTAATGCGAGCAGGCATCAATTTGATCACCAGTATAACCTATATAGCAGAAACAATGTACTATATTTTATCAAAATAATTATTTGAAAATGTACAAAAATTTTCCGAAAATAAACTTTAAATGTTTCTGAGAAAACTGGTCTCCTAGCCAATGAACCTTTGGTTAATAGCAAATTGAGTTATTGAAATTTGAAACATTTAATGAAAATTCGCAACCAAAACGCCCTTGCTGCGTTCATACAAAAATTTTCCGAATATAAAGTTAAATGTTGGTTTCCTAACCAACAAAACTTACGTTAATAGCAAATTGAGTTATTTAAATTAGGAGGATTTAATGAAAATTTACTACCAAAACGCACTTACTGCGTCCAGATTTTTTCTTACAAACATGCATCATACTTCGATAAAAAATGCTAAAATGCAGTAACGAATTTGTTCTACGAAAATTACCTAAAAATTATAGACTGTTAAACCATAAACTTCACTAAACCTACAGCGAAAGCATCAACTTAACTAAACCGACAGCCAAAGCATCAGAGAAAGGGTCTATTTGAAATGAATTTTCTGTAAATATTTTAGTAAAATGAAGGGCAATGACGGTTGGATCTGAAACTTAAGGGTTCACAGAACACTCTTCTTGCAACATTTTCTTTTCACAATCCGTATTTGTTTCACGTTCTTTGCCTAAACATTGCCAATTTTGACATTTTAAATTGCGAATTTGTCGTTTTGAATTGCGAGTTTGACGTTTTGAGGATAACCCCAAAACACGGATCTCCCCATTAGTGAATTATTTAAAGAAAATTCACTAAAAAAGAAAATTTGAATCACCAACGACTTATAAGCCACCCTGTAATTGTAGAAATATTTTTTAAGATGTAGCTCAAAACACCCTATAATTAATGTATCCAGTTTTTTCGTATCTTGCATAATGACGGATATATTGAACTTTAAAGATTTTTTACGAAAATTCGACAAAAATGATATACCATTATGCGAAAAACTCTACAGCCAACACTACTGCCAAAGCATCAGAGAAAGGGTCTATTTGAAATGAATTTTTTGGGAATATTTTAGTAAAATGAAGGACAATGACGATTGAAACTAAGACTTCAGGCTTTGTAAAACATTCTTCTTGAGACATGTTCCTTCCATAGCTCATAGTAGTTTCAGGTTCATTGCCTAAATATTAACAATTTTGACGTTTAAAATCGCGACTAGGGAGTTCTCGTACGAGCGACCGAAGTGAGTGGTTGTGATTTCGAGAGCTAGTGAACATTTATTTAAAGACACGGTTAAGCAATTATTATTATTATTTTAATAGTTGTGTGTTCTTAATAGTGTAGATATGAGTGATAAAGTGCCCCCGGATAGGGGAAAACAAGATTTAAATGATAAAGATGTAATGGAAATAGATATAGTTAATAATTGGTCAGAATCAGACGAATATGAGGTATTGCAAGGAGATAAAGCAGTAAGTAGGAAAGATAATAATATGAAAATAAATATTATTAAGAAAAATAAGGGGAAAAAGGAGGTAAGTGGAAAACATTATTTAAAACATGTAGAATTATTAGAAGATTTAAAATTAGGGAAATCGGATTTAACAATAACTAGTAGACTGGAAAAAAATAATGTAAATATTAAAGATAAATTAAATTCTCACAGAACAGAACTCATTAAAACTTATCAGAAAGACGATAAGGGTCCATTTGTTGTTTATGTAGAAAGTAAGAATATAAATGAAAATATTGGCAAAATGCACCGTATAGGGACTGCTAAATTAATAATGAATTGCGGCAATAATTTGAAAGATAAAATATTAAATATATCAAGTATTGGTCGTAATAAATTAAAAATTATTTTTTCTACATATGATAGTGCAAATTCATTAATAAATTCAGAACATTTAAGAAATAAAAATTATATTGCTTACATTCCAAATTTCCTTACAAGGAGACAGGGTGTTATTAAGCAAGTGGACCTAGACATTAACGAGGAAGAAATAATTGAAATGATCGAACCAACTTATAATAATAATTTTGAAATTTTAAATGTAAAAAGGCTTAATCGCAGAGTTTTTAGAGACGGACAAGTAGAATATGTGAAAACGTCATCAGTTTTAGTAGATTTTAAAGGCCAGACGCTTCCCTCTGAAGTAGCAATAATGAAAATTCTTTATCAAGTGGAACCATATATTCAAAGAGTGGTTCAGTGCCTTAAATGTTTAAGGTACGGCCACATCAGCTCTCAGTGCAGGGCTCGTGAGAGATGCAAATTTTGCGGAAAAGATCATCTTAGCGAAGACTGCGATCAGAAATCATCTCCTGTATGCGTGTTGTGTTCGGGTGACCACGCGGCCACAGATCGTGGGCTCTGCCCGGAGTTTTCTAGGCAAAAAACAATTAAATATATAATGGGTACAGAGAATATATCTTATAAAGAATGTTTAGACAAACTCGACAAAAACTATTCCCAAATATTGAAAGCACCCAACCCACTTAACAATCAATCCATTCAGAGCAAACAGGAACAACAACATATTAATATACATAGTCAACGAATAAATTTAGAATCACAACAATCAAACAAACAATTGCAACAAACGAGCAAACAATTACAACAAACAAACAAACAATTTCAACAAAAAACTAATCAGCAAAAGAAATACAATTCCGTAAACAACAAAGACAATGTAAACATTAAGTCAAACAATCAGCACCCTAGATTACCTTCACATAATTACCAGAGACGTACTACTGGACCCACACATGACAATACCCCTCATTCGGATGTGTCACGAGAAAGTGGCATCATAAATCCTTATTCACCTAACTACATTAGCCAAACACAAATAAATAAAAATAGCTTAAATGAAGCTAGAGACCGAATTATCGCTTCAGCAAAAGATATATTGACCTGGGCTAATGTTGATATGACCGATGTCTCAATTATAGAAAGTTTTAAAAGTCAAGTAACAGAAATTTTAAACAACTGTTCATGTCCAGAATAAAGCTTTTGCAATGGAACGCTAGGTCGTTAAGGGCCAATGGCGGTCATTTGGAGAGATTTATGTATGACAAAAATATTGATGTTGCTCTTATTAGTGAAACGTGGCTAAAAGAAGGTAGTATAATAAAGTTTGGTGGATATAATGTATTTAGACAGGATCGACAGGATGGCTATGGCGGAGTAGCTATACTCGTAAAAAATAAGTTTGTATCTCAAACAGATAGTACATTTTATCAGGTTCCAAATATGATGTGTATCTCAGTAAATTTAATTTTAAATAGAAAATGTTGCATAAATTTATATTCAGTATATATCTCACCAAATACAAAAATTACGAAACAACAATGGGAAAACTTTTTTGCTAGCTTGAAAAAACCTTTTATTATATGTGGTGACACAAATTGTCATAACAGTTCCTGGGGTTGTAGCGGTACAGACTTTGGTGGTCGTGAACTATTAGCAGCAATCGAAGACTGTAGAATTAATTTCTTAAACACAGGGGCTGCAACTCTAGTAAAAACACCACTACATACAGGAGTGTCTGCCGTGGATCTGTCTATCTGTTCGCCGGGTATATTTCATAAATTCGATTGGACTGTCGCTGATGATTCCCTTGGGTCGGATCATTACGCAATTTTGTTAGATTACTGTTATGATGCTAGTAATAGTAATGATGGTACCTTTGCTGATAGTAATAGTATTAATAATTGTTTACACTCTTTATGTAATCAAAACATTAAAACAAAAAAGTGGAATCTAAAAAAGGCTAACTGGGAGTTGTTTTCTTCCACAATGGAATCTTTGACAAATTTACATTCTTTGGAGCAAAATTTATCTTATGAATTGTTTGTTGATCTCGTAAACCAGGCATGTGAGTCTTCAATTCCGGAGAAGAAGACAGCTCTCAGTAATAATTTTAATAAACCTTGGTGGAATGAAGACTGCAAACGTGCAATAACTGATGAACGAGAAGCATTAAGATCGTATAAAAGTTGTCCAACATATGAAAATTTTCTAAACTACAAAAGAATATCAGCTATAAAAAAAAGGACAATACTGGCAAGCAAAAGAAATTCGTGGAAAATTTTCTGTGATAAATTAAATAGAAACACCTCGATTACAGAAATTTGGAATATGACAAAGAGACTGAATAATGGGAACACTAATAAAACAAACAGATATCAAGATGCCATATGGGCAGAAGGATTCCTTAGTAGTATCACACCAGATTACGCCAAAGAAAATAATTGTGACATGGTACAAATGCATCAACACGACCAGCCTCTACTTCAAAAGTTCTCATTACTACAACTTCACTGGCTGTGCCTATTATGTCCCGGAAGGTGAAATTAGAAAAACGTTTCGACTAAATACTAAATTGTCCATATATTCAGCAGAAATAGTTGCAATTTTAGAAGCATTACAGTATGTAAAACAACAGTGCAAGCAAAGAGTGGTTATCTTCACAGATAGTAAGAGTTGCCTTGATAACATTAATAATTTTACAGCAAATACAAAAGTAAACAACTATTTGATAGCTGAGTTAATAAAACAGCTGTATTTGTTACAAGAAGAAGGCAAAGACGTTACCTTATGCTGGATAAAAGGACACTGTGGGATATTACAGAATGAAACAGTGGATACATTGGCTAAAGAATCTATTAACACAGGAGAAGAATTAACCTATCTATGTCCGGGCTCCGACGTTTTGCCTTACCTATTTAATTGTATTAAAGAAAAATGGACACAAAGATACAAACACAATAGTACGGGATTTTACTATAAACAGCTACAACCTTTTCCACCTAGGATACCCTGGTTTAAAAACGAAATATTAGATAGACTAGTCATAGTAAATATTTGTAGATTAAGATTTGGACATGCATTGGTACCTTCATACTTATATAAAATAAATTTAAAAGACGATCCCAATTGCGAGTGTGGCGAGTTGGGGGACATACAGCATATGTTGATGGGTTGTACAAATTTTAGGGTACAGGTTCAAATATTTGTTGAAAATATTGTGCGGACACGTTGTGTTACGTGTCCTTTCAACTTGGCACACTTACTTGCAACGGGAAATATTGATATATATTTAATTATAAATACACATATTTATAACTTGGGTATAAATATTTAATGGTTCTAATTTTATTTTGTAGTAGCTACTTAGAACTTTGTACATAGTTTTAACTATCCTTCTGTCTAACCATTTGTTTTTCCTAATTTATCCAGGGTCAACCATCTGTCTAAGTTGCATAAAGTCGTCTAGATAGACCCCTAAGACGCAGAAGATTTGTGTCCCTGTATTTTATTTTCCCTTAATATATTCTAGTAATAATTAGTTAAATAGATATAGAATATTGCAGGTACAAATTGTTAAATCTAACTCTGTACATTATGTGTACTTGTGTGAATATGAGTTTAAGCTCGCGCATGTGTGAGTGGATCTTTATTTAAATATGTATGTAGATGGCTGAGTAATTAGAAAGTTTAGATAAGATTAAATAAAAAGATAAAGTGTAATGCGTAAAGATCCGATGAACACATTAAATTTATTCACAGAATCGGGGCAGCCACTCTAACTAAAAATTCGGGTTAAAATGTGCTAATGGTTCAAAACCGTGGCCAATAGTCTAAAATATAGATAGATAGATATAAAATCGCGACTTTTGAAGTTTTGAGGTAAACCCAAATTTATTTTTCTTTAAATGCCTGTAGCTTTTTTGTCCTTTACCCCACAGTGCTAAATGTTGGTAGGTAACTTACCTGTAATGATATAAACCCGCGTATGAAATTTGGTTGCCCTTACTTTGTTAATTCAGGATATTTTTTTTCGATTTTTTCGAAAGAAAACACAAAATTTTCCGGGAAAACCTTGGCGGATTTTCCTGGATAACGAACTTATCCAAGCCACTTGCGAAAGGAAGGTACTCACCAAGGTTTATTTAAAAACCTTTTTATAAATTTGAGTGAAGTCGAAAAGTTAAAAAGGTTTTTTTTTTATGTTTGTTATTGAATAATTAGTTTAGTAAAACTCACGTAATATCCTTGAGAATGGAATAAATTTTTCCGAGAGCTCGGCATTTAATAAAGAGTTTTATTTTGCAACTGACAGCTTTCCCACAATTTTTTGATAAATAAAACTATTACCGTCACAAAAACTTAATACTATATATATATATATATATATATATATATATATATATATATATATATATATATATATATATATATATATATATATATATATATATATATATATATATATATATATATATATGTATCCATCCGATAACTCAAATAATAATTAACCGATTTCGATGGAACTCGGCAAGTGCCTTTATTTTATTAATGGCTTGGATGAGTTCGTTAGCCAGGAAAATCAGACGGGATTTTCCGGGAAAATTTTGAGTTTTCTTTCGAAAAAAAATTTTTTCCCCGAAAATTACAAAGCTGTTTTAATAAAATTTATTGGATATATTGCCTTAGGAGAGACCTTACTACGTACCAAAATTCAACTTTCTAAGTTTATAAAAAATTGACTTATTCAAATTTTGAATTTTCTTTTGAAAAAAAAATTTTCTCCGAAAATTACAAAGTTATTTTAATGAAATTTGGTGGACATCTTGCCTTAGGAAAGGCCTTACTACGTACCAAAATTAAACTTTCTAAGTTTACAGAAAATTGAGTTATTCAAATTTGAAGCATTTAATAAAAATTCACTACCATAACGAACTTGCTGCGTCCCGAACCTTTTTTATAGTATGTACTCACAGACAAGTAATTAATTACTTTTGTGATAATATTGTGTTTTTGCGAGGACATATTTTATGTGTTGAACGAAACTAATGGATATTTTCTAATGACAAATAAAGTTATTATTATTATTATATATTGAAACTGACCGCGAATAGTATGAAAATTTGAAAACTTACTAAAAAGTGAATTAACGAGTCAAAATTTGTATAGTTTGATAATACATATTATCGACATTTTTTCTCTCAGTCAGTATCGCTACTACCCACATAATATCTGTAGTAGTAAAGTGAGGTAGCAGGACAGGGACAGGGGTCAGGTCTTTAACAACCCAACACACGGTAGAGTCTACGAGTTACGGCCCCTCCCAGCCCAACAAATCTCTCGATACAGTGAACCGACAGACACTGGGTACTATAACGCCCACTTCCTACTGACCTGACCCCACAGACCACAGACATTATATCACATCACCATCTACCATCTACCATTAATGATATTAGAATAAGAATCAATGATCTGCTTGTATTAAGAAAACAACATGAAGCATTATACAATCTAAAGCTTTCTCGTTTTGTACGTTGTAAAATTTATGTAAGCAAATAAATATAATAAATAATGCATGTTTCATTCATAACATGCGTCAGTTTCGGATCCTGTAGAAATTTATAATTTTGTTTGAACAGCAACAGAAATATTAGAAATATAAGTTGACAAAACAACAGTGTTATGATCAGAAATAAGTCTTCGTAAATGTAGATGTGTATCGTATTGTATTGTAGATATTTTGTAGGGTGACATGGCTGCGACTGGTTGCCATTCGCACATTTTTCCGAGATTATAGCTTTCTTTTTCATTAGAGCTGTCGCTGATTAGTGTAGGTTTACAGTTGCGGAAAAAGCAAAACAATGGAATGGTAAAAATGTTGAACACTGAAAATTGGAGCTTTAGACTGCAATTTTTGTATATTGTTTTATATCTTTTTTTTTGTATTTACAATCTATGTTTATCAGCTATCACGTAAATTTGCTAACAATAAGATTATAAATGAAAAAGTGTAGACACAGCAAGTGCGTTATGATAGTGAATTTTCATAAAAATATAACTTCTGAATGTCACAACGTCTGGGGTAGACATACTTCTAAAATAAAACAGACAAGGCTGTACTTCCAGACTGAATTTATTAGCAAAAGCCGTTTCGGCTCATATCTTCAGGGGCTTCCTGAAACATTACAAAAAGTGGCTGTGTCAGAAACAAAGTTTCTAGTAGGTCGGCAAGTATCCCATGACACAAGAAATTACACAATTCTAAACAGTCTTACAAGCAAAGTCTGCATAAAAATTAAAGTCAAAACTAACACACCCTATAACAGTTATATTTGTAAAATCAAAGCTAAAGAGCTAAAAAAGCCGAAGCTAAAAACTGAGAAGTTAAAAGTCAAAAACATCTAAGTGTCCACAGCTTGGTCAAAGCACCTCCATGCCGTAAAAACAGCAATGTAAAAGTAGCAAAAACGGGTCAGAGCCCGTGTAATTTAAGCTTAAAGTGTACTGACACACTATAATCTAATGTCTTTAAACAGATAGGTAGAGAAGCTGCCGAGGCAGGCTGCAAAATCAGAGCAGAACTTTCAGAGAAAAACACTGAGTTCAACCTATGATACGTATAAAGTGTTAAGGCGTCTCGTCTGGAGGATTAGACCTCTAAAATTTACATATTTCTTAGTAACCGTCTTTGTTATGATATCTACCATCTGTACAATGTAATTTTAAAGATAGTTAGGAATAACCCAACAAGGGTCATTTCTTACCTACAATTGGCAGTACGTCTGCTACCCTATATCAGGTAGATAGAGCAGGAATATTCAATATTCTTTAAAGGCAGTTCTTATATGGACTCCGAACAAGCATCACGCTTGTCAGCATAATCATAATCATTTCGTAGAGTTCTCATGAACTCTAAAGCATATCATAATATAAGTAATTTTGTATTAGTTTACAGTTTGTTATTAAACGTTAAGTTGTTACTAAAATCATCGTTTAACTTAAACAAAACATAATCAGGTCCTTCGAGCTATCAAGAAGCAAAAACAAATAAAATGTGGTACATCAGTACAAAACGTAATTAAACATAAAGAATAAAACCAAAATGGCTAAACATACTTACGTTCTGTTTTTTATAACAGGAACTGAACTTTATAAGAAATATATCATAGTTGCTATTTGTCTGTCGTCTTTGTTTCCTTGTACTATATGGTTGAAGGCAGAATCACAAAAATGGACACACGACAATACAAATAAAATTTCGCATTTGAAATGGAGGACAGTTAAAAGCCGAAAACCAGAAGTGAACGTGGAGGGAGAGACGAATGAACTACGATTTTTAGCTAAAAATGACAAGTGACAGTCGAGTGACGTTGACACTTGTCGGGCCGTACCGAGAAGCACAGAACAAGAAACATTTCCGGGCTCCTTGACTCCACAGAATACCTTGATTTTCATTGTAGATCTATAGAAATATCCGGAATTAGTGCAATCTACAATGAAAATCAAGGTATTCTGTGGAGTCAAGGAGCCCGGAAATGTTTCTTGTTCTGTGCTGTGTGTAGAGTGTGTTAGTTTTGACTTTAATTTCTATGTAGACTTTGCTTGTGTCATGGGATACTTGCCGACCTACCAGAAACTTTGTTGCTGACACAACCACTCTTTGTAATGTACCAGGAAGCCCCTGAAGATGGCTTGTGATATAAGCCGAAACGCGTATGGCTTTTGCTAATAAATTCTCGAGTTATAGCCTTGTCTGTTTTACTTTAGAAGTATTTCATAAAAATGTTTTTAGTAGCAAATATGTATTTTTAAAAAGAAAGCAGACAAGCAATTAGGTTACCAGTATAACCTATATAGTAGAAATAATGTACCATATTTCATCAAAATAACTTTATTGTTTGGAAATGTACAAAAAGTTGTCGAAAATAAACTTAAAATGTTCACGAAAAAACTGGTTTCCTGGCCAACCAACCTTAAGTTAATTAGCAAATTGACCTATTGAAATTTGAAGCATTTTTGAGTTCGCTACCATAACGCACTTACTGCGTCCCGAATTTATTTTCTTACAAACATGGAATAATATAAGGCGTGTTCGATTAAAAAAAAAGAAAATTTGTGTCACTAGCGCCTTATGGGCCACCTTGTGATTGTAAAAAGCATTTTATAAGATGCAGCTCACAACACCCTATAATCAACGTATACAATTTTTTTCTCGTATCTTGTATAATAACGGATATATAGAGATGTGGGTTCTAGGGGGCCTAGGTCGTGCTCATTTGAGGACGTTTTTTCAAAATTTAAAAGTGGCGGTCTCCTCATAAGCGAATTTTTTTTAGGGAAATTACGATAAACTCTAAGTATAACCAAAACTACTGCCAAATTAGAAAAATAGTCTATTTGAAATGAATTTCTTGGAAACTTTTAAGTAAAATGAAGGACAATGACGGTTGAAGCTGAAACTTAAGGGTTTGCAGAACACTCTTCTTGCTATATTTTTTCTACGTAACTCGTATTCGTTACAGGTTCTTTGTCTAAATGTTGTCAATATTGACGTTTCAAAAAGCGACTTTGTCGTTTTAAGAGGAAAATCTCAATTTTTTTTTGTCTTTTAACTTACAGATCTAAATTTTGGTACATACTTCACTTTTAGTGAATTTTCTTTTAAAAAATTTAGATCATTAAAAGCAAATTACGTACCGAAATTTAGCTCTGTAGGTTGAAGGACAAAAAAGTTATATGCATTTAAAGAAAAAAATTTGGGGTTTTCCTCAAAGATCAATATCACGATGTAAAACGTCAAAATTGGCAACATTTGGGCAAAGAACCTGAAACTAATACGGGTTATGTTAAGAAAATGTCGCAAGAAAAATGTTTTACAAACCCTGAAAGTCTTAGCTTCAACCGTCATTGCCCTTCATTTTACTAAAATATTTCCAGAAAATTCATTTCAAATAGACCCCTTCTCTGATGCTGTAGCAGTAGTTTTAGCTATAGAGTTTATCGCCAGCTTTCTTTTATTAAAGAAAAACATATATGTGGTATTAATTTTTTTTAATGAAAATTCACTTACATAACGCACTTGCTGCGTCCAGACTATTTTATGATATAAGCCCACGTACGAAATACGTACGACCGAATAATTGACATTCAAAGTTAATACTGTATTTTTTTAAACTCTACGTGTCCATTTTTACATTCCACAAAGTGTTAAGTCGATTTCAACTGCGAAGACCACAGCAACCGTTCTACAATTTTGGCCAAGGCACATCAGAATTCTATGATTTATCTCCTGTATAGTAGCTCTTCAGATTTCATTCGGATCCAGATATCTGAAAGATGTTCCTACACGACCTAGAAGATTCTCCTTACTTTCCACCGCTGTGTCATACACTTGACTTTTCATACGGCGCCATAAATCAAAATCCGCATGCGTTAAGTCAGGCAAACGAGGAGGCCATCTTCAGCCACCATTGAGCCCAATTCATCTCCTTGAGCTACCGATAGACATCTCAAGTGGAGTAAGCAGCTCCGCCATCTAGTTGATATCCAGAGCTTCGCCTTGTATAATTGTTGCCCTTTGGGGCTAAACTTGTAATCCAGTTATTTTCCGTTTTTACTGCATATTTTGTAGTCGGTGTAGTTTTTTTAAGTTTGTTTATTTTCCTACTATTTATAGTATAAAATCTAATAGCCGAAATGAAAATAACAGCTAAAATTTATGCAAATTAAAAGGAAAATGAACTAACCTAAAACTACTGACGTATTTATTTAGAATGACTTTATAATGTTGTCTCTAATTTAAGGTTAAAAACTTAAAATAATGTTACTGTGAGGTGAATATGAAGCTTCATACAATAAATATAATGGTGTGTTAACTGTGAAGCAATAAAAATGCCCCACAGCTGCGCTTGGTTATAAATAAACATAAAAGAAGGTAAGTACGTAATGGCGGATGAGGTATTATAATAATGCCTTAATTATTTATATAGGTAGGGCAATCGCACAACGCGTGTTATGTTCATGCTCTGTGTAGAAATATATAAACATGCTGTCTTGCAGGTTAGTTATCAAATTAAAATGTCGAAATTTATTGTAAGAAACATAAAATTTATTTTTTTAAGTACCTACCTAACCAAATAATAAATAAGAACCTATTGATCCATATTAAAAACTAATGTATAAATAATGTGCAAAAATATTAGTTAACACATTAGAAATGTTTTGAAAGGTGTAAAGGATACTTATGTAAAAACTGCTAATGTACGGGTTTTCAGTTTCTATATTCATGATAAGGATTATAAAATAAATAAATTCAAATTTATCTTGTCTGACGATACCGTAAAACGCAAGGAGAAAACAAGCAATTGTGAAGCGAGAGAAGACGTCTTTACATCTGTGTCTACTAGGTAATTCACTATAGTAATGCGTGAACCTTAAAGGAAATCTGCAGCTAATAAAAACAAATGTATAAAATAACAATCGTATCAATGATAAGAAATTGGCAAAAATTTAGGATTCAAACACAACGGATTAATTTACGCAAAGTTAACAAATATTTCACTTTATTTCACAATGTTTTGGGAATCATAAATTAACATTGTAAAATTTAATAAACCCAGACGAAGTAAGTGCGTTATAGGAGGCGTTATATGAAAATTCATCATTAAAATGTTTTTAATGGCAAATATGTTCTTTTTTTAATGAAAGCAGGCATCAAATTTGGTTACTTGTATAACCTATATAGTAGAAACAATGGACCGTATTTGATCAAAATAACTTTATTGTTTGAAAATCTACAAAAATTTTCCGAAAAGAAACTTAAAATGTTCCCGAAAAAACTGGTTTCCTCGCCAACGAACCTTAGGTTAATATCAAATTGAGTTACTAAAACATGAAGAATTTAATGAAAAATCGCTACCAAGACGCGCTTATGGCGTTCCGACTTTTTTTCCTTACAAACATGCATTATATTTCGATGAAAAATATAAAAATGCAATAATATGTGGGGTGTTCATTAAAAAAAAAGAAAATTTGTATCACCAACGATTTATCCGCTGCGTTGTGATTGAAAAAATAATTTTATAAGATGCAGTTCAAGACACCTTGTAATTAACGTATCCATTTTTCTCGTATCTTGTATAATAACGAATATATTGAGCTTTACCGTAGAAATAAGTAATTCTGTATATATGTAAGCAGATCAAAACTGACACTAACCCCGGATATAGGTTTTGAGGGGCCTAGTTCCCGCCCATTTGAAGAAATCTTTAAAGGCGAGTTTTTTCTACGAAAATTAGCTAAAAATTAAGACCAAACTATAAACTTAACTAAACCTACAGCCAAAGCATGAGAGCAAGGGCCTGTTTGAAATCATTTTTATGCAAATATTTTAGTAAAATGAAGGACACTGGTGGTTGAAGCTGAAACTTGAGGTTTTGCAAAACAAACTTCTTGTAACATTTTCTTTACATAACCCGTATTCGTTTCAGATTCTTTGCCTAAAAGGTGCCATTTTCATGTTTCAAACGGCGACTTTGACGTTTTAAGAAGAAAAACCATAAAATCTTCAAAGTAATCTTCCTGGTACACACTGGCCCTTTTAGCCAAAAATGTTACTTCCTGTACAATAGATTTTGCTATCGACACAAAATATTTTGGTTTTGTGCGTTTCTCTAGTCATCAGTGGCAACCCAATTTGTTTTCTTTAAATGCATATAATTTTTTTCTTTTAATCTACAGATCTAAATTTTGGTACGTGGAATGGTTTTTATAATATAAACCCGCGCACCAAACTTGGTTGCCATAGTTTTGTTATTTCCGGAGATACAAAAATTTTCCAAAAGAAAACCAAAAATGTTCGATTTTCCTGGTTAAACAACTTATCCAAGCCACTTGCAAAAGGAACACGCTTATTACATTATTGATCAGAAAGGACCCATTATTTGAGTTATCGATGTGATATATATATATATATATATATATATATATATATATATATATATATATATATATATATATATATATATATAGGTATATATATGTGATATATATATATATATATATATATATATATATATATATATATATATATATATATATATATATATATATATATAGTATATGGGTTCTAGAGGTTCTAGTTCGCGCTCATTTCAAAAAGAAAAAAATTAAAATTCAAAAGTCGGGGTCTGCCAGTGTATTTTTTCCAGGAAAATTCACTAAAAATGTTTAAAAAATAACAGTAAACGTTTTTAACGAATTATAAGAAATCCAGGAAAATTTACCATTGAAATAAAGCATTAATTTACGCGAAGTTAACAGATATTTCACTTTATTATTTCACAATGTTTTGGAAATCCAAAATCCACATTTAAACATTAAAAATCGGGAGCTTTAAAGCTTCATCATCAAGGGAGCACTGTTAATATCTTCTGTATTTTATGGCCAACTCCAACTAGAAATTTAAATGAACACAGTATCTTATTTAGTATTTAAAATAAATTCTTAACAAATGGTATCCGGCTTCTATAACCTTCCATTAATCCCTAAATACTCTACCCCCATTCAACCACCTAATCTAGGAACACTCTATTACACAAAACAAGAGACAAACAATACAAAGCCGACCATGATGGCAGAAGCTTGCACCTGTACACAACAAAAACCCCCCATGCAGCAACAATATGTCGGATGTTTGTCACACAGGATTGGTCGAACGCCACCCTCGGTTGTTAATTGTTACCCATACCAGTTTCCTATACCTTCTTCCGCCATACGACCCCTCTCGACTCGATAGGGTCTAGCGAAGGGCACGCCTACCTCTTCGCCATTTCTGTCGCCCTGTTATACGGCCCTTACAAAACGCGCGCTAGGGGATGGATGCAAGGTCATGTGCGGCGGTATGGGGTGCGATCGTACAGCTAGAGGGTGGAAATACCAAGTACGAGGGTGAATTTTGAAGACAATATGAAAAATATACGACAAATGCTGAAAGTTGCGCTTCTAGAACGTCGGTTGCCTCTATTGATAAATAAACTGGTTCTCTTGGTTTTTAAGGGTAGGTAGAAGTAGGTAAAAATATGCCTGCTTCTAGGGTGATGTATTTGCAGCTGGATGGTAAACCATGTAGCTATAACGATTGTATAATGACTAACAGAGGGCAATGCGAGAATATATGGATGAATTTTACGACGGATTTTTTATAAATATGTAATAATTGATTTTTTTTACAACAATGTGCTTTTAATTTTGAAATATTAGGTGAGAATGTCGCCTTTGAATAGAACTCGATCAAATTATAGATTTGTAACCCGTTATAAATGAAATTAATAGGGATATTTTCTTTGTGAAATAAAATACGTCCAAAACTTGTAAAATGACGATTCTAAAAGTTGTAAACTAAATCATTTTGCAACTAACGGAATATACAGTATAGTTTCGAAAATAATAAAAGTCGGGACGCAGCCGGTGCGTTATAGTAGCGAAGTTTTGGAATAAGTAATATACAAAATATCAAAAAATCATATGTACGTTATTTATCTCAGGTAAACATAAACAAAAATATTGACATATTTAGGTTTAAAGAGGTAACGTATATTCAAGTATTAAATGTTGTTGAGCGATTAAACATTGCAAGCGACGACTACTATGGGTTAAAAATGAAAATATTAAAATGCATAAAATATGCGATCGTTGTTCCACCAACAAAACTTATAAATTATTGCATATCAAACAATATCTTTCCGAGCTTACTGAAACTGTCTAAAGTAATACGCTGCTTAAAAAGGGTGATCCAAACGATCTTCTAAATTACCAACCAATTTCAATTACTCCTCTTCAAATGGTCCATTACCTAACAACAAATGATTTATTGTCTGACAAACAATTTGGGTTCCAAAAAACAAATCAACTCCCGCAGTTGGCAGTCTAATTAAGGCAGTTAATGAGAGCTTGGAGTAGCGTAGCCATGTTTGCACTCAGTTTTTAGATCTTCCGAAGGCTTTCGACTGCGTTACGCATGATATACTAACTAGCACGTTGAAGTTTTATGGGTTTGGTGTTGACAGTTGCAAACTTTTGGCATCATATCTATCCAATCGCAATCAGTATGTTAGTCTTGATAACATCAGCTCAAAAACCTCTGGTTTGAAACTTGGTGTGCCTCAAGGTTCGATTTTGGGCCCTATACTTTTTTTGGTCTACACGAATGATCTACTAAATCATCAAAATGTATCCTGTTTGCGGATGATACAACACACGTCAACTCGCATTCTGATTTTAATATTCTAGAGGCAAGTATTGAAAACACGTTGATGGTGACGGACGACTGGTTTACAGCTAATCAGTTAAGTCTAAGCAGTTCTAAATCTAAACAGCTTATATTCTCTTTCAGAGATTTACCTGTGGGCAATAGCTTTGGCGTGAAGCCTGTCGAATTTTTGGACGTGCTCGATATGGGATGACCACAGCAAATACGTGTCACAGGAGTCGTCTAGGGGTCTCTTTCTTTTTCGGAGTCTTGCGAACGAGGTGTCAATGCCTACTTTGTTAACTGCTTATTATGGATATGTGTATAGTATTATTTCTTATGCCATATTCCATTCTATTCATAAGTATTTAGTGTATGTTATTGTAACATACTTTAATTTTATTTAATATATTTTAGTAACTAGCCCAGCAAGAAGTATTCCTTGTTCGGATTACCTTGAAGACACCTCACAATCCGATGTCGATCCCACTATTGGTGCCAGTAATGCTGAAATGGACATTCCTGATAGCGACTTTGAGTGTGAGGTTAATGACGGTGATAACGATCGAGATTACGTCCAGGAAGAATCCACAGATTCAGAAACTTTAGCAACAATAAGAGAAAGGGTGGAGCAGCGCAATAAAAGAATAGTACGCCCCCCTATAACACAACGACAGTAGTACGTCAACCGTATGCGCAGTAGAAAATTCATTAAAGGTGATACAAGTGAGATGCGAAAACAACGAAAAATAAATAGAAATTCAGGGAAACAGTATACAACGAAGAAAGGTAAAACTGTCGCCCAACGAAAATGCAAAGATTTAGACATGTGCCGTAAAGGATGTATGAGAAAATTGAATGATGGAATCCGAAAAACAGAGTTTGAAGAATATTGGTCAATTGGGAATTTTGATAAAAGAGTTCCTTACACTGCCAGTTTAATATCTAGAATAGATAACGTATCTCAAAAAGTAACACCAAAGAAAGTTTGTCGGTGCAATTTTAAATATCATTTAAAAGTCAATGGAGAAGTGATTGAAGTGTGCAAGACTTGTTTTACAAAAACTTTTGATTTATGAAACAAATTTATAACCAATGTAATTAGAAAGTCAAATATATCAGGCATAACAACAGACGATCAACGAGGATGTCACGTATCGCCATATAAAACGAGTTCAGAAGAAATAGAATTGATAAAAGAACACATACTATCAATTCCTTCTTACAAGTCATTCCTGCAGACAAAAAACTGGTGATCGTCGTTTCCTTCCGTCATTTTACACACCGATGCGACTCTACCGAGTAGTATAAAATATAGTTGGGGAATTAAAAGCCAGTAAGTCGTAAAATTTACAAACGTGTATTTCACACTATGAATATCTATATTCAAAGCAACAGTAAAGACAACAGTGTGACAAATTAAGCAACCTTATTTCAAACGCAAAAAATACTGAAGTTAAAGAAAAATTAGAAATAGACCTGCAAAAACATCAGGAAGGCACAGAAAATGCATATAAGACCAAGAGAAAAGACATATTTTTTTTTACAACAATGCCTACCCAGACCTGATCTAACTACATCTGTAGCATTTTACAGGCGTCAACAATGGACGTATAATCTGACTTTACACGAATGTGTTCAGAAACAAACAAGCTTCTACATGTGGTATGTGACAATTTCGGGTAGGGGGCGAATCAAATAGCGTCATGGTTATACAAGGAACTTAGTTTCTTACTTCCAACTGTGAATCATGTTACTCTTTATTCCGACACGTGTGGTGGACAAAACAAGAATACTCACGTGGTTGTTATGTTTTTAGTTCTTATGCAAGAGTCATCCTTAACCCGTGTTGACCATAACTTATTAATTCCCGGACACACCACGATGGAGGGCTATAGTGATCACTCGGCGATAGAAAGGAAAAAATCCAAATACGGCGCTGCAAGAGGCTGGTATCAGCTTGCAAGATCTTGTGGAAGAAAACAACCTTTCAAAGTCCCGGAAATGATAAAGGATGATTTCACTGACTTTGCATCTTTACTAAAAGAATGTTTCCAAGTACGAAAAATTGACGATGAAGATAATCGTTTTATTTGTAAGAATATTAAATGGATTAGATATGCAGTCTAAATTTCTGTACAAAAATAGTAACGACGAACATGAACCTTTCAAAACGATGAGATTTCATAAGAGAGTCCAGAAAATTCCGTCACATATTATGCCAAAATGTAAATATCCCAATCCCATAACTGAAGAAAAACAGAGTAGATACAGACTTGGAGACTACTTCTCTGGCTTCTGTTGGTTTTTGTATGTGAAGGACGTAGCCAGCGCGTGAGCTAATTGGAACAAGTGGCCCTTCGAATTCTGGATGTTCTAGAATGTTCTTCAATGCTTCTGTGACTATAGTTTCGCTGCTTGACAGCATTCTCAGACAGATTAAAATTAAAATTGAATTAGTACGAAATCATGACAACTACAAATAAAGATCTGTTGCTATATATTTGATAAAAAATTTTTGATCAAATCATCATATCATAACATAGCCACAGCTCTTTATTTGTAGTTGGCATGATTTCGTACTAATTCAATTTTAATCTGTCTGAGAATGCTGTCAAGCAGCTAAACTATAGTCACAGAAGCATTGAGGAACATCCAGAATTCGAAGGGGCAGTTACTCCAGTTAGCTCACGCGCTGGCTACGTCCTTCACCTACAAAAACCAACAGTGAAGCCAGAGAAGTAGTCTCCAAGTCTGTGTGTAGTATGGACAAGTTTCACCAAGTAAGGGCAACAACAATCAATGAAAAACAGAGTAGCTTAATGGATCTTCCCGAATCTTATCGACGAAGTTTTTCACGACTTCTACAAAAACTTGCCAACAGCCAAGGAGCAAGTGGAAATATTGCCCGACATTGAAGAAATCGATGACGACGAACTGATTGTGACGCTGATTGATGTGGCCATTCTGAATACCAATACTTTAAAGATAAAGTACAACAAGAAAATCATCAAGTACCGAGACCTCGAGATGCAAGTATAGAGACAGCGGAGGGCAGATGGTGTCCAAGTGATCCTGATAGACATGCCGTCAACTAGTGAACCTTCTAGAGAACTATAAAAGACTGGGCCTTGGAGAGCACCTATATAATGTTATTCGGAGATTTCTGAGAAATGAGGATGTGTCGCCTTGTCGATCAGTGCTCGATAACCTGGAAACGGCTCCATCTGTGCTCACTCCCTTTGATATCTGAGATACCTAGCACGAGTATAATATTTCCCTTTGACGGAGCCTGAAAGCGCTTCAAGCCAAAGTCGATAATAATAATATATTTCTATTCGACGTAATCTAAGAAGCCAACAAAGGCGAAGCAGTAAAAAAGTTGAACCGATCGTGCAAAATTGCAAAACCAGGGGAAAAGCATCGCCGTCTGCATGTAACACTGTTAACTTCCTTCAGAATCTTACATTTATCAAAAATATTTATTAACATAGCAAATGTAAAGAGATCATAAACAAAATATGGGGTAAAATACATACCAAGTCTCTATATAACACTGTTAACCTCTTTAAAAATTTACATTTACCAAAAATATTTATTAACACACCAAATGTTAGATATTATAAATAAGATATGGGGTAAAATACGTACCAATCTCCCTTATTGAATATTTTTTAAACAAATTACTGTGAACTCTAGACCATACTTTTCGTAACTTCGTAGCAAGAGCGTGCTACGCTGTATCCAAATTGCACTTTTTAAATGTTTATAGCCCTTGCGATAAGGGATGAAGTGAGGGTGAATCGCAGTATAGCTTTAGGGGGTAAACTTAGTGCAGGGGTCGAAAAGACATGTCACATAAATGGACGAATGAGTGAGTGAGATGGAACAAAATGGGGGATAGAGATAGAGTGAGAACTAAGGGATGGAGTGGGGCGAAAGGGGATGGAAAATAGAGATATTGGAGTGCATAGGGATTATTGGTATGAGGGTTGTTATATTCAAACAGGGGTGAATAAAGTTGCTATAGGGAATGCGACAGCAGTTGTACGAATTTTGAATTTTGAGTTCGCTTTTATTGTTTACAGGGTGAGGCGTTCGAATGTGCATCAGAAATATGGAAACTATATCGGTGTATGATCTGAAAATTTTCAAATTGATGTTTTCGACAAAGCATAACCAATGGAAATATTGACGTCTACCTAGCAACCACACTTTCTAAATTTCAACGGAATATGCCATTTCTAAATTAACTTGTGAATTTCTCCTGTAATTCCAGGTAGATTTTTATTAACATACCTAGTATACGCAAAAATCAGCCCTTTTGCAGTTATGTCGTTCTTTTATAATAAAATAAACCCAATAAAATCATGTTCATAGCTCACTTGCTTCATTAAAAATAAACTTAGCTCTTTATAATTTCGTCCGAGAATTGAATAGGAATAAAACAATATCACAGAAATGGAAAGATACTTTCATAGCTCATACCGGGTGTAAAAAATTCAGCTACCAATCTTTTCGACAACTTTCGATAATGATAACTTGCTTATTATTATATTGCCAATTTAGACTTTAAGCATAAGATACGTCGGCACGAATACGAAGAAAAATAGATTGTGTAGTGATGAATACCTTAAATTTTTACCGTTCTTTTCAATAAACGGCAATGTCTAGTTTGTGGAGAAGTCTTATCGAAAGAAAGTATGAGGCCATCAAAGCTACTTCCACATTTTAATAGCAGAAAAGAAAAACAAGTCAGTAGAATTCATAGAAAGAAAGTGTGGACGCAGCAAGTGCGTTATGGTAGTGAATTTTCGTTCTTCTTCTTCTTCAAGTGCCGTCTCCCCTTAGAAGGTTGGCTATCATCATGGCTATTCTCACTTTTGATGCTGCAGCTCTGAACAACTCAACGGAACTACAGTTGTACCATTTTCTCAGATTATTTAGCCAGGAAATGTGTCTTCTTCCTCTGCTTCTCTTTCCCTGTATCTTTCCCTGCATAATATTCTGCAACAGTACATATTTCTCTCCTCTCATCACGTGGCCCAGATATTGCAGCTTCCTTATTTTAATTGTGTTCAATATTTCTTTTCTAATTCTTCCCAGTACCTGCTCATTTGTTACCATATCTACCCAACTTATCCTCAAGATCCTTCTATATGACCACATCTCAAATGCCTCCAGTCGATCACTTATATCTCTCTTTAACGTCCAAGATTCTATCCCATATAGCAACACCGAGAAAACGTAGCATCTCAATATTCTGACTCTAAGTTGTATGTTAAGATCTCTACTGCATAACACGCTTCTCATTCTGTCAAATATGGTTCTGGCTTGTCCAATTCTTGATTTAATTTTTTCAGCGTACTCATTATTTTCATTGACAGTTGTTCCCAGGTACCTGTACTTACTGACTTTCTCTACTAGTTCTCCGTTGATCCATAGGTTTTCCTGTTGCTGAACTGTTTTTGTAATGGTCATAAATTTGGTCTTTTTGATATTTAAGGTAAGTCCGCTCTCCTCGCTACTCGTCACTACTTGATCTACTAAGCTCTGTAAATCTTCTATTGTTTCGGCAATGAGTATGGTGTCGTCTGCATACCGGATATTGTTAATGGGTATTCCATTGACCTTTACTCCTATTGTTGTTTCTTCCAGACCTCTCTGAATGATTTCTTCCGAGTAAAGATTAAATAATAGCGGCGATAGTACACATCCTTGCCTTACACCACGTTGTATTTTTACTTCTTCAGAGAGTTCATTGTCCACCTTAATATTAGCCGTCTGGCTGTAGTATAAATTATTTATTATTCTAATATCTTTCATGTCTATATTTTTACTTTTAAGTAACTAAATGAGGTGGTTGTGGCGGACTCTATCAAATGCTTTGTTGTAGTCAAGGAAACAGACATACATCGGCTGATTGATGTCCATGCATCTTTGAGTCAACACATTGAAGGCAAACGAGGCTTCTCTTGTTCCCATTGCATTTCTGAAGCCAAATTGGGTTTCGCTAATATCTTGTTTTAATTTCCTAAAAATTCTCTGGTGTATTATCTTTAGGAATATTTTGAGAGCATGACTCATTAGACTGATGGTTCGGTGGTCACTACATTCTTTTGCATTAACCTATTTTGGTAATGTAGTGAAGGTCGATCTAAGCCATTCGCGGGGAATGATTCCTGTGTTGTATATTGTGTTAAATAGTTCCACCAATATGCCCATTTGATCTTCGTGATTAGTTTAATTATTTATGCTGGAATTTCGTCGGGTCCTGGAGCTTTATTAGACTTTGCCATTTTTACCGCGTGCATATCTCTTCCTTTGTTGGGCCCAAATCTCCTTCTGTGTCCTCTTATACCATTTCTTGTTGTCTGTCATCGTCGAATAGTTCCTGGATATACTCATTCCATCTTGCCAGCTTCCCTGCAGTGTCTGGGATTATTTTGCCATCTCTGTCTAGCAAAACATTGCTTTGGTTTTGCCTTTTGATACTTTTCATTAAAATACTTTTAATAGCAAATACCTACGTCCTTTTTAATGAAAGCAGTTAGTTACCAGTATAACCTGTATATAGTAAAAACAATGTTCCATATTTCATTAAATTTTGTTGTTTGAAAATGTACAACATTTTCTTAAAATAAACTTAAAATGTTCCCGAAAAAACTGGTTTCTCAGTCAACGAACTTTGGGTTATTTGAATTATTGTAATTTAAAGCATTTAAAAAAACCGCTACTATAATGCACTTGCTGCGTGCCGAATTTTTTTCTTACAAATATGCCTTACATTTCGATATAAAATGCAAAAATGCAATAATATAACGTCTATAACTTTTAGTTAATTTTCGTAGAAAAAATTCACTAATGGGGAGATCCCGACTTTTGAATTTTGCAAATGAGCGCGAACTAGGACCCCTAGAACCCATATTTGGGGTCAGTTTCAATTAAGTTTGTTAGCCAGGAAAATCTGCCCGGTCCAAATACATTAAACACTGCTTTGTTTTAATTAGACAGTCGGATTCCCCCGTCGGTGCCAGTTCTGAGCTGACTTTTAATGTATCTAATTTCGACCACGTTAATTATAATGCACGTGTGTAAGAAAAGAAATTTGAGACGCAGCAAGTGCGTTATGGTACCGAATTTGTATTAAAGTCTGCTCAGTCCAAATAGATTAAACACTGCTTTGTTTTAGACAGTCGGATTCCCCCGGTCTCTGCCAGTTCTGTGCGGACCTTTAATGTATCGAATTTCGACCACGTAATTATAATGCATGTTTGTAAAAAAAGAAATTCGGGACGCAGCAAGTGCGAATTTGTATTAAATGCTTCAAATTTGAATATCTCAATTTGCTATTAACCTATGAGGTTCGTTGTCCAAAAACCAGTTTTTGCGGGAAAATTTTAAGTTTATTTTCGAAACATTTTTGTACATCTTCAAACATAAAGTTATTTTGATGATACATGGTACATTGTTTCTACTATATAGGTCATACTGGTCACCAAATTTGATGCCTGCTTTCTTTAAAAAACACATATTTGCTATCTAAAACATTTTAATGAAAATTCACTTGCACTTGCAGCCTGTTCGAAACCTAAATTTAACAGTTGTTAAGACACCAAATGAGCAGAATCCCCGACATCTATGATAAAGCCTGCTTTTAAAAAAGTACTGTTTTTCCCAATGACCTCCAAGTAAAAAAACTTAAAAACCAATTTATTTAGAACCCTAGAACACAAAACAGAAATTAAGGATTGTGATAATAATTATAACAACAAAAAAAACCACGTAAACATAATAACGACCCAAGTTTAACAGAGACGTTCAAAAACATTTCCATTAAGTCGCAAATAAGAGTTAATTTACCTTGGAATTTCAGCATTTGTAGCATGCTGAATCGAAGCTTCGTTCTTTCTCTGAAAGCAACAGCTATTTGCTCTTGAAAAACACCAAAGCATTTAAGAACTATCCAAAGAACCTCGGTGGTTCAGGGGTAAGAACGTGTTCCTCTGAACCGAAGGGTACTGGGTTCGATCCCAGGGTACTGCTTTCACTTTTTCAGTACAAACTGTAACATTAACATAAAGCGAGCTTCTGGCATTGTATTTGAGCAAGTTGAAAGTCTGCACGTTCCGCCCTTCGGAGGGGGCGTAAAGCCGTCGGTCCCGATGTTGGGCACGTTAAAGATCGCTACCCTCCTTACAGAAAGGCAGGGGTTCAGCAAAATTTCCAGGATAGTGAGGTGAAACTGCTCCCTGGCATCGGAGATTGGCCATAGTCGCGGAAATAGGCCGACGTTAAAGAAACAAAACACACACACACACACATAGAACTATCCACCTCTTACAATAAAACTTTTCTTTTACAGGTTTCTTTTCACTTAACATGTAAAACTTCCAAACAAATTAGATTCGTGCTTCTTGCATTCTAATTTTTTAATTTACGCCAAACACTTTCGAATCCGTGCCCCCGAGAAAAAGCTAAGATGTAGCTAAGGAATTCGATGGAGGCTCTAAATGATGTAATTCAATTATCCGTTGCTGAGAAATTGAATTAGGAAACAATCTTTTTAAAGTAATTAAGCAGTCTACCAGGCCGAAGGGAAGTTAGCTTAACTTCATTCGGGAAACTGCTGTAAGTTTACAAGAGAAAGTTCGTATCATTAAAACCTTAAATGTTTAAAGATTTATTAGCCGGCGCAGTCGGGACAGGATCTATTTATTCCGAAATGTAAAAGGGAAGGTTTTAGAAGTTTATTTAAGTTGCAGGAAGGTACAAAAAACTTTATAAGTTCGTAAAAGATGCTTAAAACTTTGTGGACATTGTACTGAAAGATTCTTTTATAAGAAGAATACAAAAGGCATCTTTGTAGACAAATTATTTAAGCAGGTTCTCCTTTGAATACGTATTTGTTTAATTCGATGACATCTCCATGATTTCGTGAAACACTCGTTTGACTGCTAGTGGTGTGTGCCCCGATTCGATTAATTGTGATGACTGTTTCTGTTTTTTTTTTAATTTCAACAACACACCACGAGGGCTTACAGCCTAAATACTATCGTACCGTGGGTGTCGACAAGGAGGAAAAAGGCAACTTGCTAATTCTGGACTTGAAGGTTTGGACGTTCGGAGGACAAAGAAAAATATGTACCGGCAAGGAGTTCCACAACTTTGAAGTCCTCGGGACAAAACAGCGGGCATAACAAGATGTTCTAAGTCTGGTGACCTGGACAGTAAAAGGGTGCATTCGCTCTGTTACCGTGGTAGATTTGTTGGGGCCAGCAGGTGGAGGAACTATGGAAGAAAGCTCCTCTGAGCACTGCCCGTGCAGATATATATATATAAATATATATATATATATATATATATATATATATATATATATATATATATATATATATATATATATATATATATATATATATAAAAGAGAGAGAGGTCACCAATGGCACGTCGGTGGGCAAGGGATGGCAGCCTTTGGGTGAGGGTAGGGTCACCGATGAGACGTATAGCTCTCTTCTGAATGGAGTCCAGGATAGCGAGTGTAGAAGTGGCAGTAGCACCCCAGATGTGGGAGCAGTATTCGAGGTTTGGTCTTATTTGTGAAGTATATAATGTATACCGATTAGCTGGTGAAAAGTATTTACGAGCCCGGAAGGGGAAACCTAATTTCTTAGCAACCGCTTCTGCAATTGATGTGACATGTTGATGCCAATTCAAATTCCGATCCACAGAAATGCCAACAAGTGAAAAAGACTCATTACTTTGAATAACTTGGTTGTTCATTGTGATGGGTCTAGGGCTTATGTATCTCTTATGAGAAAGAAAGCAAGACTGTGATTTGGTGGGGTTCAATTGTACAAGATTTCTACTTCCCCAGTCTAATATTTTTTGGAGATCCACGGAGATAGAACGCTCCATCAGTCTGCGATCCTCATCTAATTGGGCTAAAGAGACAGGCTTAGAATATTGTATATTTGAGTGGAAGGTGCTGTCGTCCGCGTAACTGTGAACTGGGTTGGATGTGCTAGAGAGGTAGTAGGGGCTAAAGCTGAACCTTGAGGAACTCCTGCATTAATTGGATACAGTTTAGAGGAATGGCCATCCACGACAACAGAAATGATCCGGTTGGAGACAAAATTTGCTGTCCAGGTACATAGTTTTGGTGGTAGGCCATAGGCCGGAAGTTTATTAAGCAGCGCTGCGTGCCAGACCTGGTCGAATGCTTTGGATATGTCTAGAGCGCAATCTGGGATTTACCGTGTAGTTCCATAGACTTGTTCCAAGAATGGGTGACAAAGGAAAGGAGGTCGGCAGTTGATCTGCGCTGACGGAATCCATACTGCCTGTCGAGGATTAGACTGCGCTTTTCATGAAATTTTAGTAATTCGGTGTTTATATACTTTTCAATCACTTTAGAGACGACTGAAAGGAGATAGGCCTGTAGTTGCTAGGAAGCGCTTTGGATCCTTTCTTGGGGACGGGTTGTACTCGAGCAGTTTTCCAGTTACTAGGGAATATGCATCTATTGTAAGATGTCTGAAACAGACGAGTCAGGACAGGAGCAAGTTCTGGTGCGCATCTTTTGAGAACAATTGCTGGGATCTCGTCAAGGCCAGAGGCTTTCCTGGTATTAAGGGAAGAGAGCATCTTTCGTACCTTTTTAGTTTTGAAAATGATATCCCTCATTTTATGCGCGACATTGGGGACTGTTGGTGGTTGAACATTTGGAGGTGGGTTGAGAGTAGAATTTCCAGCGAACAGCGAGCAAAAAGTTGAGCCTTGCCCAGGGCTGGAGAAACAATTTCATCCCCTGAGACAAGAGGTGGGAACGTGCTCTTGCAGAAATTATTCCCAATAGATAGATGCTGGTGACACTCGTGGTTGCGACAACACGGTGACATCGCCTTGAAACTGTGATGATGATGAGTTCGAAATTAAGATAAACTCATAATTTGCACACTTTTGGTTTTAGACAAGCAAAAATGCTAAATTTAAAAACGTATTCACTCAAGTTCAATGGCTCTTAAATTGAAATTTTAAATTAAAAAATGGCGAGTCTGAAGTCATAAATTTTATGATTGCATTATCACAGGCCCAAATAACTATAATCGTCTTCAAATTATCTGATAAGTGTTACTGTTAATGTTACATTACTCTATTTTTGTAAGAAAAAACTAATTCATTTAACTAATATGTATATATATATATATATATATATATATATATATATATATATATATATATATATATATATACACTCACGTTAGGATTTTTTCATTTTGGATTTATTAGATTAAATAAGATTAATTGTTAAGACCAATTATTTTGTCGACTATAAACCGAACTGCACACTTCTGGATCGTATCCAATAAAATGTTATAAATCCCCCTGAAAGTAAACTAGCCCATCTTCAGCTACAGAATTAATTCTGAAATTGATTTGATTTGAGACAGGTGGGTGAAATATTGTTTAAATAAATATATTCTACAAAATTACAGCCAGAAAGTGCGAAAATAGATTGCACAATGTCGTACACTGAGACTCTAGCAGTTAGGGGATAGATAATCACAACATAACTTCGACTCACCCTTACTTTAATAAATTTTATCTATTCTTCTATTGAAATATAAATTTAAACGGCACTTGCTTCTCGTGAGGGTGGATATCTTATAGGGTGAATGTCTCATATTTTATAACTAAAACTTTATTAATTTTACAACTTTATTTATCAAAAAAGACATAGGTTACACATAGGTTTTATTTTATCTGAGATATTTTCAGAATCCTTGATATTTATTATATAAACAAATGTTGAATCACCCTTTCTGTTTCTTTTTAATTTTAAATGCCTGTTAATAAGATGGTAGTGAAGACCCTCGCATTTTAACATCCGGTCTTTGCAGACAAGGGAGTGGTGATTGATATAATTCACATTTCAGACAACTGTGTTGCCAGATATAAAGGAAAATCCTTTAAAATGTGTGCACATGGAAACATTTTTTTTAATTTACAAAATCTAATTATATTTTATCCGAATTTAGTCCATGCTATTACATAACTACATATGGTGTTCGTATATCACGGAGGCACTCAGACAGGTCGCAAGACTGGTATGAAGAGTAACCGACTACTCATACATAGCCGATGATTAGTCAATTCGACTATCAATCACATTTATAGGTTATACTGGAAACAAGTTTGTTTAAAAATATTTAGAAGAGCCTGACAACAGAACAAAAATGAAACGATTTAAACTAGACCACTCTCATTCCTTATAACATATCCTTCTCGAATATATGTGGCCTAAACTCTAACCTGAGCTCCGTTCACCATTTCCTCCAGGCTAATAGGCCCCAACTCCTCTTCCTGACCGAAACTCAAATCAGTGCCAAAACAGCCACTAATCATCTTCATTTCCCGGGGTATGAACTCCTTACTTTCTTTAGATTGCATGGAGGCGTGTGCGCATACGTCCGTAGCAATCTACCCTGCACCAGACTCCCCAATTTGGAATCTGGAAGAAAATACATACTTTGGATGAAATTCTCTCTCAGGGCTGCAATTAAATTAATCTGTTGCATTTACCGGTCACCTTCTGAGAACAACTTTGTCCAGCTCTTCGACTACCTTTCTGAAAAAACCGACCATCTGATTTCTGAATACCCTTCCTCCGAGGTCACTATTCTTGGTGACTTCAATGTCCATAATAAGGAATGGCTAGGATCTTCAAAAACCGATCCACCAGAGAGAGCAGCGGAGGCCTTTGCAGCCAGCAATTTTCTAGCCAATATGGTTAAGCAACCTATTTACTTTCCTCGCATCCCAACACACAGCTCAAATTCCTTGAATCTCCTTCTTACTACAAAACCTGAATGCTATACAATATCAGTCACCGCCCCCCTTGGTCGCTCAGACCACGGCATGGTCACTGCTTCCTGCGCAATGCAACTCGAGGTCACACAGTCATCACACCCACGTATCGTCTGGCACTACAATTCCGCGAACTGGGACGAAAATTCCTAATTTCCATGGGCGGCTGTCTGCTTCTCTCACCCTGACACCTCTGATATCTCACAAAACGTCACCGAAATTATCCAAGCTGGCATGGAATTATTTATTCCACGTACACAGAAAACCTCTTCAGCCACTCAAAAGCCCCGATTCTCTAAATCCTGTGATAAGGCCAGACTTTAAAAGGTCAAATCTCACAAAACACTTCTACACAATCCCAGTCGAGACAACCGTCAAGCATTTAACGAGGCAAGAAACCGCTATGACCGCATTCTTTCTGAGGCAAAAAACTCGTTTAATAACCACATCAAAAACAAAGTCCTCTCAAGCTCCAATGGCGGCAAACCCTTCTGGACTCTTGCTAAATCTATTGGAAATAATTTCTGTAAGAGCACGTTCCCACCTCTTGTTTCAGGGGATGAAATTGTTTGTACCGCCCTGGGCAAGGCTGAACTTTTTGCCTCGTTGTTCGCCAGCAATTCTACTCTCACCCCACCTCCAAACGTTCAGCCACCAACAGCCCCAACGTCGCGCATAAAATGACAGAAATCATTTTCAAAAATAAATAGGAACGAAGATGCTCTCTTCTCTTAATAACAGGAAAGCCTCTGGCCTTGACGAGATCCCAGCAATTGTTCTCAAAAAATGCGCACCAGAACTTGCTCCTATCCTGACTTGTCTGTTTCAGACATCTTACAATAGAGGCATATCTCTACTGGAAAACTGCTCGAGTACAACCTGAATTGCTAAAATTTCTTGAAAAACAGTCTAATACACGACAGACAGTATGGATTCCGTCAGCGCAGATCAACTGCCGACCTCCTCTTCTTTGTCACCCATTCTTGGAACAAGTCTAGGGAACTACACGGTAAATCCCAGATTGTCGATCTACACATATCCAACGCATTCGACCAGGTCTGGCACGCAGCGCTGCTTAATAAACTGTCGGCCTATGGCCTACCACCAAAACTCTGTACCTGGACAGCAAATTTCCTCTCCAACCGGAGCATTTCTGTTGTCGTGGATGGCCATTCCTCTAAACTGTATCCAATTAATGCAGGAGCCCCTCAAGGTTCAGCTTTACCCCTACTTTGTTTCTTCTCCACATCAATGACCTCCTCTCTAGCACATCCAACCCAGTTCACAGTTACTCGGACGACAGCACCCTCCACTCAAATATACAATATTCTAAGCCTGTCTCTTTAGCCCAATTAGATGAGGATCGCATACTCATGGACTCGTTATCCTGGACTCCATTCAGAAGAGCTATACGTCTCATCGGTGACCCTACCCCCACCCAAAGGCTGCCATCCCTTGCCCACCGACGTGCCGTTGGTGAGCCCCTCTCTCTCTCTCTCTCTCTCTCTCTCATAGATATCTGCACGGACACTGCTCAGAGGAGCTTTCTTCCATAGTACCTCCACCTGCTGTCCCCAATATACCTACGAGGGGAACAGAGCGAATGCACCCTTTTACTGTCCAGGTCACCAGACATAGAACATCTTGTTATACACGCTCTTTTGTCCCGAGGAATTCCAAGTTGTGGAATTTCTTGCCGGCACGTGTTTTCCTTCTACTCCGAACCTCCAAACCTTCAAGTCCAGAATTAACAAGTTGCCTCTTTCTTCCTTGTCGACACCCACGGTACGATAGTATTTAGGCTGTGAGCGGTCGTGGTGTGTTGTTTAAATATAAAAAAAAAGAAGAGAGTAAAAGCTTCTTGAATATGGATCTAGAAAAAAGTGACAGATACAAAGTAAACCAGTAGAAAGGCAAATAAAAACTTTAATAAAACAGAAACGGTTATGAAAAATTCAAATAATTCTTTAAATCTAAATCATTCAGGAACAAACGCTCGACTTGGCAACCCTGCAATTCGGATGCACCGAGCTATTTGTGGGCGTTACGCCAGATATTACAAGCAACTTCTTGAATATACGAGCCGAGTTTTCGACTTGTCATTATGTTTTATTCTTTTTTGGCGATAATACTAAGGTTAAATATAATTTACAAACGCCAGTGGAGTTTTCGAATGTTGGTACGACTGCCAAGTGAAAACGACAGCTGCAAAAATACCATCCTAGATTATGGTGGTTCCTATCTCTATCAGGGGTGTCGTTAAATATCTGCTCTCTTTCTTTGGTATTTGTGTTTTAGGTATGTGTGAAAAGATGGGTATATTTTAAAATTAGAACGTTGAAAGTTATAGTAAATTAATGATAGTATGTGGAATTTGAGAATTTGTTGAAGGGAAGTTACGTGTTTTGTTGACTCAACTATTTAAATTCACAATTTAAGGGGCTGATTTTCGATATTACTTTAGAATTTAAGTAAAATGTCGATTAATTAAAGACGTCATTAAAACAATGCAAGACAAGAACCATGAAAAACATTTTCAAGTAGATATATCTACCATTACAAAATAGTTATGATAACCAAATCTAACTCCCGAAAAGAATACGCAACTGAAATAAAAGTGAACGTGTCAATTTAACAAACGTCACAAATAACAGAACCGAATGTCCATATGAAACTCGCTAGGTCTTCTAGATTTCTTTATTTGCAGGAGAGCTCGGATTTTCGTTTGGCTGCAAACTACAATGTTCGTTTCATGAACCTACTTATAAAAACTAGGTTGAGACTGTTTGAGTAGGACTTAAGAACGACAGTGGCGAAAGGACTTAAGAACGACAGTGGCGAAAGGACTTAAGAACGACAGTGGCGAAAGGACTTAAGAACGACAGTGGCGAAAGGACTTAAGAACGACAGTGGCGAAAGGATTTAAGAACGACAGTGGCGAAAGGACTTAAGAACGACAGTGGCGAAAGGACTTAAGAACGACAATGGCGAAAGGAATGAGGAAATTATAGTTTAAAAAAAGGGTAAAGGTAAGATGCTTACTCGCAATTAGGCCAATGCTGGCCCTTTTTGCTCATCTAAACTAACCTACCCTCCACTCTAAGCTCTATCTCAACGACAGAAGTGATCTGAAAAATCATCCGCTGCCGGTGAGTCTCGAACCGTCGTCCCTCGAGTCCGAATTGGGAAGTTTAACTCGACTTTCCAACACGGCGACGGCGGCGCTAAGAAAATTATAAGTCGAAGATGTGTGAAACCATGAAAAGGTCTTTCACATTTAAATTCTTATAACGCACACTTTCCAAACTAAAGTAAAAATAAGTTGTAGGCAGATGACGTTAGATTTCATCTTCTTTTACTTTTTAACACATTTAACTCCATTTAACATTGAGAAACAAGAGCGGAGTTGAAAACCTTTTTCCTGCTTCTTTCCCCGGTTTTTACATTGAAAATAGCTTTAGTGGGGAGTTATTAATATGGACTATGAGAAGGCCTTTTCGCCCTTTCAGCTCAATAATATACCTTCTATGGGGAAGAAATGACAAAGTGACAAATTATAAAATTGTTAGTTGGTTGTACAGTCTCTATTTTTTAACACTTTGTGTTATTTGGAGCTGTCGTGACAACATACTATCTGGTTCCGCACGGAGATGGCGACCCTGTCGTATATCTCAAGAATACCTGCAAGCCCTGGCTGCAAAGCAGAAGCTGAACATCGATTAAATCGATGTTGTGTCAGGATTCCTTCAGGCTGAATTGGTGGAAGAAATTTATATGTTCTATAACGATGGATCAGCAATGGTCTGCCGGCTTCAGAAAAGTATTTATAGGCTTAAGCAAGCCACTAGAGTATGGAAGCAATAGATTCCGTGCCCCAAAACTTTGGACTGAAACAATCAAAGTTTGACTCCTGTGTATACTTTAAGATCAATTGAACAAGCATGCTGATTGTGGTAGTCTTGAGTGGACGACCTGTTAATTTTCTCAAATGATGGCAAACTGGAGAGACAGGTCAAGACAAAACTCACTAGGTCATTTAGGATGACAGATCTTGGTAAGGCCGAATCAGTCCTTGGTTTCAAATTGACTCGTGACCATCAATCCAAGAAAATTTGGATCAACCAGCAACATTACATAGAGCAGATGATCAAGCTCCAATGAGGAGCAGTGAAAAAATTTTTAAAATCCAATAGCCGCAGACCACCGAGGAAAAAGAGAGGATGAGAAGAATCCGTTATCAAGAAGTTATAGGCAGCATCTTGTTTGCAGCTGAAGTCCCTTCACTATCAGTAGCCTGAGCAGGTTTAACAATAATCCAGGCATGTCACACTGGACAGGTCTCAAACGTACCTTTAGATACCGTCTTGGAACCTACTCATACAAGCTACAATTCGATGGCTCTAAAATTGAACCCATCCATGGATAATGCGATGCAGATTGGGCCAGTGATTGAGATGAAAGAAAATCTGTCACTAGTTATATCTTTTTTTTTCTCCCTCAGGGCTCCTCCGCGGCCTCGCCGCCCCGATAGCACTGTGGTTATATCTTGGTCAAGTGCAATGACCCTATATTCTGGTGCACCAGGCGACAATCCACTGTAGCCCTTTCCACGACAGAGGCTGAATATATGTCAAATGATAACCCTGAAAGATATTTTGAACTATACTACAGGAAAATAGCATGTAAGCTCGCAAAGCAAATCTATTGTGTTTTTGGGCACATAGGTACAAATATGTCCTGAGCAGCCCCAGTATTTGTATTTGTATTTCGCTTTCTTTTAATTGTAGCGGTGTTGAATCATCTACCTCGCATATGGCACGGTGTAGTTCAGAAGTAAGCGCATGCTGATGAAAATATGTATGCTGGTTCACTATCTGGTGGTCTAACTGTTTACCAATATCCAACACTCCTCTTCTACCTTGGTGTCTAGGTAGGGTCCCTCGCTCGATAGCACTAAGGGAGTGATGCTTTTTGTGGATTTTGTTAGGAGTGTTCGCACCTTCGTTCCAGTTTACAATCCCAAATTAATAGCTAAGTGCAGAGCAGGCATATGTATTAAGAGCTTTAGTCCGGTTCTTGCCGTTAAGATGTTATCGCACCTCCTGCTTTCTCGTTGCGTGAACTCATTTGTCAGATCGTTCTTCATTACCGAGTGGTTTATTTTCCTTGCTTGCTGTATTCCCAGGTATTTATAACACTCCTCCACATCCATCGAGGCAATTTGCTGGCCGTTCTGCATTTCATATACACCTGGTTGTATCTTCCCTCTGACTACACATAAGGTGCGACATTTGTCAAGCCCAAACTGCATGTCAATATTTCTGGAAAACCCTTCCACGATTTTAAGGAATTGTTCCAGATGGTTCTTTGTGGAGGCCGTCAGCTTAAGATCAACAAGCGGTAATACCTGCAACTGCCCACGCAGTGTCGAGATTTCTGGAAAATGAGGATGTGTCGAGTTGTCGTTCTGGGCTCCATCTAAGCTCAATTCCTTTGGTATCTGAAACACCTGGGATGAGTGAACGGTCCCCTTTGAGGGAGTGTGAAAGCCCCTCAGGTCAAAGTAATAACAATAATAAGAGAATAAGAAGAAAAAGAGGAAGGCGAATAAGAGGGCGAAGAGAACAGCGAATAAAGGGAAGAATATTATATCTATTGTGGTGGTGTAGGCGATGGTTATGGAAAAGGAGGGGGAGAAGGATACAGGATAAAGGTTATTATATTCTTAATTTTTTCCCCCAGCGCCCGTCCGCGGCCTTTCCGCCCCGATAGCACTGCAACCTTTGGTTTATTGTGCATACCCTTAGTCTTACTCCATCCATTCCAAAATCACTGTGCCTTGAACTAGTCTGCACAGCCATTGGTAGGGTAAAGTTTTATATTGCTCTGTCTCCGGTCTAGACTGACCGTAGATCAGTTGTCTTTTGCGGTCCAAAGCTTTACACTTGCACAAGATGTGCTGGGCTGATTCCTCCCCCTCGCCGCAGAGTCTGCATGCGAGGTCCCCTTCGAACCACCCCATTTTATGCAGGTGTTTCTTGACGGCCATGTGTCCCGTCAACAGACCTGTTGTGTTTCTGAGCTGTCCTCTGCTAAGATTTAGCAGCTCCACAGCTCTCTTTGAACTGCGTCCGTCAATTATTGACTTCCCATGTCTGAGCCCTGGACAGTCCGCCCAGTACACCTTGTGTTGGTTTCTGACCGAGGACTTAATGGCTCCCCTGGCAGTGCTCTTTGTCACGCCCAGAGCCGGTTCTGGTCCCATAAATGGTTCTGCTGACCCTCTCTTCGCGAGACTGTCAGCTTCTTAATTGCCTTTGCCCCCCGAGTGACCCGGCACCCAGATGAGGGTCACCTCATTCTGCTCAGCCAGGTCGCTCGTCTCGTCTCGGCACTCACTCACCAGCCAGGAATTCACCCGTGGGCTACTTAGTGCCCTAAGGGCTGCCTGGCTGTCTGTGGTTATGAGGATCCGCTTGTTGGTGTAGCCCCTCCTCTTGTTCTCCCGCACACAGTGCAGGATGGCGTACATTTCGACCTGAAACACCGTTGCATGGGCTCCGAGGGATATACTATGACTTACCCTCGGTCCTTCCGAGTAAACACCTGCCCCCGTCCCACGCTCCCCTCCGGATCCGTCCGTGAACCAGACGAGCGCGTCCCGTGGTATGCCCGGCGTCTCCTCCCGCCATGCCTCGCGGTCGGCGATTTCCACTGTAAAGTTGTTTTCCCTGCACATTCGCGGGCTCGCGAAGTCTGACCTCATTTCAAGCATGGGCTCCTTCACGATCTCCTGAATTTTGCAGTGGCCCCTGAAACCTGGGTTGATCTTCAGTCTACCATTGCAGGCTAGTCTGTATAGTCCTAGCCTGGCCTCCCCCATAACATCTAAGTGGGGGGGGGGCAGATCCAGCAACACCTCCATGGCGGCTGTTGGGGTTGAAGACATGGCCCCTGTGATGCCTAGGCAAGCCATCCTTTGGATCTTGCCTAGTTTTTGTTTGGCACTGGATTGTGTCACCTTAGGCCACCAGACCAGTGCCGCGTATGTTAACGATGGTCTGACCACCCTTGCGTACCTCCAGTGGGCTATACTAGGTCTTAGTCCCCACGTTTTTCCATATAGCCGCCTAGTGTCGGCTAAGATCATGTAGTTAATACGTTGCAACAAACTTTGTTGATATTAGAAGACACCAAGAAGACCAAGGACGCAGTGAATCCAACAAATTCGAAATTCTTCAATAAACGGATATTAGCTGAACTTCAGTTAATCCAAATAGAAAAAATGGGATGGTTTCAAGACTTAGTTGATATGTTGCAACAAAGCTTGCTGAAAGATATTAAAAGACTCCAGGCCAAGAACGCAGCGGATCAAGATCAAGCACGAAGTCAAAATTCTTCAATAAAAAGATCTTAGCTGAACTTGAAATAACACAAATACAAAAAAAAGAAATACTGAAAAATCAGAATCTGCAAGCCTATGTTATAAGATAGAGAAGATACGTATCAACAAAATAAATCAGCTTGAATCAGTAGTGCAGACATATAAACAAGATTATTTTAAACAAGAAATACCAGATACAGGTGTAGAGACTTCGTCTACGGCTTCACACTTGTGAAGCCAGACCAGAAGTATCTACATCTGTATTTAATATAGAATAGTTTCAGCAAATAAAGAGAACAACAATTGAAAGAAACTTAATGTTTTGCGCTACCATCAATAAAGCACGACAATCCTGCAGAACGGATGTAATCGAAAATCGATCAATTTTACGACATACGTTATTAATTAACTCAGCATTTATTTATCGTAATATACTAGTTGGCCAAGATATCATATCGATTGTTTGCGCAGTCCGTACCATAAAATCAAATTAATGTCACTTTTATTGAAGTATTGAGCAATTGGTTTTTTATTTACTTTTTGTTTTGCGTTGACGTAAGAACCCCGCCAACTTGCTAGAAAAGGGTTCGTTGTATTTTTTATGGAATTTTATATTGTTGTGTCATGGTATAAGAACGAATATTATCGGCTGTTATTATGACTTCTTGGAACATTAATTTATTTACACAAATTCTTGTTGATTTTTTCCTTGTAGCAGTTTCAATATTTAGTAATTTCTTGTTTATGTCGATTTTAATAAACCTAAGAAAACATGTACTTCACAGGACTACCACCACATAAAGACATCAACTTGAGTGATTTATTAATTTAGGCCATGGTTCTTTTCTCAAGAACTTTTGAGTCTGCTTCTATTGTGAAAACATTTACCAATAATCTGGTGTCTAAAAATTTATGCTAATGTGTTCCTTTAAATTAAAATGAAAGTCTATAATTGCAACATAAATTTCTGCATCTGTTGACATAACATTCCAAAAACTTTAAAGCCTAGGATTCCAAAAAGATTAAAACGGAGAGGAGCGAAGAATTTATGAAATAGGTATAACAAGTAAAAATTAAAAAAAAAACAGAAAACCAACCTCATTAAGGATAACTGAAAAATTACTGGTCAAATTTATATGTAACTACATGAGAAGCACCAGCTTTCAAATAAACAAAGAATCATCAAAGTCGATTCACCTAGAAAAAAAGTTCTGAGGCAACATAAAACCAAGAAGAGTAAGGTAGAGGGGCTCAGGGCGCCCGTGATGTTTGGAAAACCTTAAGCTTTAGTGCAAGAGGTCAAATATCTGGGGGTGATCCTGGACCCCAAACTAACATGGGGGTCGCAAATAGCACGAGTATTGACGAAGGGAGTAGCGACCCTCTGGTAGCTGTGTGGTGTGATGGGGAGGACCTGGGGACTTAATCCTCGGATCCTTCATTGGATCTACACTGCGATCGTCAGGCCGAGAATCTTTAATGGGGCGTTGGTCTGGTGGTGTGGTGTGAACCAAACTACCAGCAGGAAGCTGGTCAAACTCCAAAGGCTGGCAATCCTGTATATCACAGGCGCTATGAGGACGACACCCTCAGCCGCGTTAGAGGTCCTGTTGATGCTGCCACCGCTTCCCATCTGTATCAGAAGGGAGGCTCTATGGCGTCGCATCTTAGAATGCGAGACTCAGGAAACTGGTGTGGAGAGCGAGCAGTAATAGGGCATGCAAGAGTCGCCAAGAAGGTGGAGAAGGAAATTCCAATTTCCGCCATAAGGGTGTGGGATGCCGAGGACGATATTAGGGTGACTAGGCCATACACCCTCAGGATCCCCAGTAGGGATCAGTGGAGGGAGAATGAGGTTGCATTCCAGCCCGCAAGCCTGGTCTGTTTCACCGACGGATCGTGGCTGGAGGACCAAAAAATCCTCCGGGGCAGGAATATAAATCGAGAGCCTGGGGGTGCGCGAGAGCTATGCTCTTGGCGCATATACCACGGCATTCGAAACAGCGGTGTATGCTATCCTGTCTGTGGCCAATAGACAGGATGTGAAGAGGAGTCCCGAGAAATGTGTGTACATCTGCTCTAATAGCCAGGCGGTCCTCCGGGCAGTCTGCGCGGCCAGAATCAGGTCAACACTAGTTCAGGAGTGCGCTGACGCCCTCAGAGGACTAGCCAGGACGAAGGAGGTGCAACTGGTGTGGGTTCCGGGACACTGTGGCGTACGGGGAATGAGGTGGCGAATAATCTCGCAAGACTCGGTTCTTGGCGGCCGTTCTGTGGCCCGGAGCCTGCGATAGGCATAAGTAGGAAGACAGTCTCTGCCGCCTTACGACAGGTGGACCGATGAATCAATGGAGAGGCACTGAGGGTCGGTTGGTGGCTGCAGGCAGGCGAGGGACTTCCTGGAGGAGCCGGACAGATATAAAGCTGTCTGGCTAGTCGGAAGGAGTCGACCTACGCTTCGCCGCATGCTTGGGGTGCTGACATGTCACTGCGCCCTTAGAAGACACCTCACATTGATAGGCGTAGAGAGGGATCCCATTTGCCAGGAATGCGACGAGGATGAAAAAACGTCCTACCACCACCTGTATGAATGCGAGGCTTTTGGGAGTCTTCGAGCAGAATTGTTTGGATCGAGGACTCTGCAGAGGAATCAGGTAAGTACCGTCCAATTGAAGACCGTCACTGCCTTCATCTCGAAGTCGAGGCGGTTTGGCGACGGAACCGAGGTAGAGTAGAGCTGGGTTGCTGGGGTTGGCAAAAAGGGCCCATTGTGGCCTACTTGCTTGGCATTGGCCTCCCCACCACTGCTACTACTACTGCATCACAGTTTTGGGATAATGTCACCTTATCATCGTAACTCCCTTTACCTCCAGCAATAGTTTAAATTTTGTTGTAGCTTCCACACTTCGTCACTTAGATCAGGTCAGGTCAGGCAGATTGCCCTTTTGTGTCCTTCGAATTTTGTTGAGAGTAAGTTATTATATTTCAATACCTCAAACAAAAAATACTCTCTTCGTCTCATAGTCGTTGACTAAGCATCTTTTATCTCTCACTCGATGAAGAAGATTTTGCAATGGTTTTATACATTTCTCCCCCTTGCATGTTGCCAAATTTTACTTTTCTCCGACTTTTAAACGATTGGTATACTTGTCGGTGCTTTACGGTGAATAATATTCCTGATAAAAGAAGCCTATATTCTAGGTCTGACCTCTCCCCCTACCAGACGCATATAACAACCAGGAACCTGTTTCGTGTGGTAAGGTATCCATACCTCTGATCTAGGCCCCCACTAGAGAACTGTGCCTGCAAAATCAGAAGGTCACATTGGAGTTCCGCACATCTTCATATGTCCGAAGCACCTGCATTTCTGGTCTTTGGTCTCTCTCTATTTCTCTCTCATTACCAGTCCATAACTATTCACATCTGGGTGTAGGCCTTTCGTTGATTTCCATTCACCGTAGTCCTCAATTATCTAGAACCATTTTCTTTTGGCTGATTTGCTTAGATGGTGTGGCTTTACTGGTTTCCTTACGTTGCTGTTTGGCATTTGAGTCTGCCATCCATATTTTTGGCTTAGAACTCCTTGGACAAAGTCTTTTGCCCTGGTTTGTCTTCTTATATTTTAGCTCGTGGTTCTATTCTGCAAGCTCATCCATTAGTCTGATCTATATATGGGGTGTTGTCCTTAACCCTGTATGTCTATAAATCCGCTCTACAATTAAGAGATAGGCAACGCAAAAAGGCTTTTGCGGGACGTTCTGCGACAGTATTTCTGAGTTCTCTAAAAGCACCAAAATGCAGAAGATTTTCTCCATAAAACGACAGGACGGCTCGTTTACAGATACACAGAGAGAAGCTTTAGAACTCTTAGCACTTACTCATTTTCCAGATTGTGTAATAGCGAAGCAACCCCGGCCGCCAGAGGGCAGTATAAAAGCTCTTATAGCCACGACTGGAATTTGCTAGAAAAATATTACGGCTTCGACAGTTGAATGTGCTATATTACTCAATCAAATCGCCGGGGAGGGATGGAGTGATTCCGATTCTGCTTCATCACGATCTGAAGACTACTGTTCAACTCCTCATTAAACTGTATAAAGCGAATTTGGCTTGGAATTATATTACATCCAGCTGGACGGTAATTAGAGAGTCTATAATACCCAAACCCTCAACCGAAATCGGTAAAAACACTCAGTCTTATATTGTTCCTGTTCAAGGGATTGGGTATCCACGAGTACGACTACCAAATTGCTAAATCTACTGAACTAGCACTTAACGACCATGTCGAGAAAATCACCCATTCCTTGGATATCAAGGCAGTAGCGATGGCAGCATTTGTCGACATAGAAGGAGCATTCAACAAAGCGCTACCCAACTCCTCTATGAAGCGATTCCAATTAGATGGGTTGAACCTCCCATGTTGACTTGATTCGAAGCATGTTAAACAACAGGACCGTCACCAGATCGCTGCAGAGAGAGAGAGAGAGAGAGAGAGAGAGAGAGGAGGGGAATGTCCGCAGGGGAAGGCACTATTTCCCCTGCTCTGGTACCTTTTCGTGGAGGATTTTCTGGCCATTTTCTAACTGTGAAACTTCGAGATCTAAACGTATGCGGACGATCTCGTCATACCGGTTAGAGGAAAACCCGAGAAAGAACACTTAAATACTCTTCAGGCCATATGGTGAATGACTAGTGCCAGAGTGAGCCGATGTATGTAAACCCTCACCCATGGTCCCATTTACAAAAAACAGTTGTAATCAAGGCCAAATTGTCCTTGCGGAGATTGTAATAGTCACCACTTGACAAATAAATTGTATACGCATTGTGCTTATTTCAGGTTGCAATTCTAATACGATGGTCCAGAAAAATGTAGATACCCGAACTTAAAAAAAATCACACGAAAACCATTTTTTGGCCATAACCAGAATGTTGAATTTTATATTCTTCATTATTTGATCCAATGGAGTCGCAATCAATATCTTACGTTCTCAATGTTTTTATGCATTCCAGTAACTTCTTTCAAAAAATTTTTTCTTATATATATATATATATATATATATATATATATATATATATATATATATATATATATATATATATATATATATATATATATATATATAAGCAACGAAAATTAAAATGATCTGGGAAAACAACTGGGAGATAAACCCTCAGAGAATGTACTGGCTTCTATGTCCTGGTCATCAGATATACGATTACCCACAGAGCTAGAGTTTGGTAGCCTAAGGCACTTCGTAGTACCGCGAGGGCCAAACTAACCCAGCTACAAACAACCCCATCTTTTACTCCCTTTTACTGTCCAGGTCACCAGACATAGAACATCTTGTTATGCCCGCTCTTTTGTCCCGAGGACTTCCAAGTTGTGGAATTCCTTGCCGGCACATGTTTTTCCTTCTCCTCCGAATCTCCAAACCTTCAAGTCCAGAATTAACAAGCTGCCTCTTTCCTCCTTGTCAACACCCACGGTACGATAGTATTTAGGCTGTAAGCCCTCGTGGTGTGTTGTTGAAATTAAAAAAAATTAAAAAATCTGGTGATAATGGGCGCATTGAGGACCAGAACACCACATTATCAGCTGCTCTGGAATTCTTCTAAACAGCGCAACTTTTTACATATGGCAGGAGAGGGAGACTAGGCAGTCAAGGTACAGACTTAAACAACAGATACAATGCTGGAGGTAATGAGCAAATTTCTGACATTGAAAGACACGATGTTCTGGCAGCGATCTCAGATTTGATACCTGTAAAGACCTGGAGCGACCTGTCATTCAAAGGTATTCTCGCAGAAAGGGAAGATGAAAGGAATACTTGAAAAATCTGCAAAAAAAAACGTATAAAATCCAGAGAACTTTATGACACATGTTTGCTTCTAGGAAAGTGGAAAGTGTCAGACTTGCTTACAAAAGTCAAATGGGTATAGATCAGATGAATAGGGTGGCTATTTTTTCTGGATCTATCCCTGTGACTCTTATAGAAGCCATTTAGATGCATTTGATACATATGTCGCAAAAACACTAGTAGTTTAGGAATAACAAGTGCCGATATAAAAACCTGGGACAAATATTTCGTCTAGGATGACATAATTTTCTAAAACCGAAATATTTTAGGATAGCTAACCCTCGTATATATAGCTTGCGTCGACACAGATCAATGAAAACGCTTATAAAAGCACCGTATTCCTAGCAATCTTTCTTAAAAGCTCCTCGTAAAATCACCATCGAATTTGCTTCCGCTCCATTTACTTCCTTTATTCGTTCCTACAGATTTTCCTCGTAAAAATACCGCGGAAGATACTAAAAAACAAAGATAAATCAAGCTCTCTATTGAATACAGTATAACAAATTGCATAAACTGCTTTCCACTCATCAAAAAATTCCATAGCACAAACTTCGTTAGGTCGCAGTTAGTAGGGCTCGAACATCCCCTCGGTAATATTTTTTAGTTTGCACCCCTCTTGCCGACAGAAAGAGTCGGCAATCAAGCAACAAATGTATGAGACAGAGATGGATATCAAACGTTCCCTGGGATAGAAGGTGAACCCCGCGAAGCCTGAATAACCTCAAAGGAAATATTTCAAAGCCTTCTACGATGCGCGACGACTGATATAGCAGGCCAACAAATGAACTAAAAAGAAATGGCACTACATGTCCGCCATGATGCAAACAAAGACGTAGATATCCGACGAATGGGAAGCGACGAAAGAGACAGAAACACATTATCGAAGCGTAAAAGACGAATATGCTAGAGAGAACAATGCAACGTGCCTGACAAAGATGGATAGACGAGAGCAAATTTGTGATGCTGGATAATAAGTGGTTTTAAACAAAGTTAAACTATATAATTTAACAGAGATGGAAGAACTCACGAAGAGATGAAGTGAAAAAAGAAACGCGGCGAACGGAAGATGCACAAGAAATTGTGGGAATTTCGAAGCACAAGAGAGAGAGATAGTGATATGTTGAGAAAGGTTCGCCCGAAGCTCGGCTGACTTGATGTGATATATACACAAATAAACAATGTAATGTTCTTCACGTTCGCGCCAGTCACTTGTTTTATTCATTAGAGGATTTTTAGAATAATGATAGGAGGCACTGATAGGTCGATAACGAATAATAATGTGTTACAAGGAATAATAACGTACTGAACTCGTCGTGGGTTCTAATTTACCTCAACAACATGCAGTTATCTGCACGGAAATTGATACGAGGAGAAAGGTATTCATCAAAATGTTCGTAGAAGACTGAATAATTTATTTCAAAATATTGGTTTTTACAAAGAGTTGAAAAAGTGATGAAAACATCGATGAAACGAAGTTTTCATTAAAAAATAAGGTAACTTGAGGATCAATGGCTCACGTTTTTTTAGATCAGTATAAATTCACTTTGCATAGGTTTCAAAAATATCATGATAGGTATATGATATATAGGTAAATTTGCAGATTAACTCCCAAACGCTTTTCAAAAAAAGTGTTTCAGGAACATGCCTAGAACCCTTTCTGGATGCACAAACCACGTTACAAATTTCTTGTTCACAACCCCCAAGGAAGTTACGGGACCAGGAGTGAACAGGGGTGCTGGGCGGGCTAGGTATTGAAAAGGAAATATGAGCAAAAAGTGGGAAGAAAACTGCTTGAAAGCTGTCTTTTGCACATCCTGAAGCCATATCCCCCTAAACCCTGCTTACCCCACACAGCACCCCTATTAGTGCCAGGTCCCGTAACTTCTTTAGGGGGTATGAACAAGAAATTTTTCTAATGAGGGTGGTTGTACGCACCCGAGGGGAAGGAAAATCCCTACGGCGAAGCAACCCATGAATAAACTTCGCCACAACCGGTACAGTTTTCCGTTTTTTTCAAGACCCTCCAAGTCATCTGATGAGTCACGCAAAGAAATGGTTCCGTCATCATCTTCGTCCGACGACGACCAATTTTTGTCCGTTTAGACGAATGCTTCATGGCTGCTTTTGGTTTCTTACCCATTTCTGTTTTTGGTATCTCAGCCATGTCTGGTTTTTCTCGTAAGTTTTGTTTCCCTTTGTTCTTTTAATAGCTATATTCCTGTTTTCATTGATAGTTTCTCTATCTGTCAAAATCTCCGCTAACTGCTTGCTTCTTCGTCTCACAGTCAACAGGAGTGGAAACAACTGGAACAGGTGAAATACCATCAGTCATCTTTCCAGGAGTAGGATTCTCCTTGGGAGCCTCTTTGGTTTTAGAATCTTATGAAATGTCTGGTGATGGCGGTGCTACATTTTGCCAGCTGCAGCAAGGTTGTTGATCATCCTGAACTTATCGTGTTTTTTCTGAGGTTGTTTGTTGGGTTTTGGAGGGGGTTTCCTGCAAATTCTGTTGTTCAGCAGATGCTACCTCTATTTGGAGATCAGGGCGATAGTCGGTTAAAAAAAGCTTCTTCTCCGATGTGGCTGGATTATTCCATCCTTCAGAAAGAAGCTTTCCAAATTGTAAGCTTGTAGTAATCTTACTTCCTGGATTATTTTTGATAAACAAATTGCAAGCGGCATAGTAGTTCATTTTAAAAGATTAAAATAAAACATCTGTCGAGAGACTGTAGGAATTGAGTGGTATGACTCGGTAAGCACAAAAGAATACTGCCATGTTCAAGGCAATCTTCGAACATTGCAACATTGCTGCAATGAGAAGTGTGGCCGTCTAACAACAGTATAATTTTCCCTATTGGTTTACGTGGGACGAACTGATCACAGTAATTGTTTCACCTTTTTCCACAGAGCTTACACTTGCAATATTCTTAGATCCCTTTTTGGCAATTTCGTGTGCCGGCCTGTTGTTGAGTTGCAGGCCAGTTTCATCCATATTAAAGATATGTCCTGGCTTGCATATAATATCGTTTTCAGTAAGTGTTTGTTCCAGTATTCGGAAATAAATTTAGACATCATTTTTATTCATGTCCAAAGATAAATTAATCGAGACTGCTTCTGATTTTCGTACAGATAGCCTTGGGGTCTTTTTAAAAATAAATACAACCATGGAAAACATGCTAGACCAGTCTCTTTAATAAAACGATGATTGACACCCAACTGTTCAGTTAACTTACAAGCCATCGATCTCACATCAGTTCTTGCAGGGGCGAAACCAGTCTTTTGAGGTTTGAAAATGTATGCTACCAACTTCTTGTCGACTGCTTTGACAAACTTTGAACTTGCACTAAGAAGATCTTTCTTCATATTATTTTTCGCCTATCTTCGTCGACAAATCCTGACTGCTATAAGATATCACTCACCGAACCCCTGGGTCGCTCAGACCACGGCATGGTCACTGCTTCCTGTGCAATGCAACCCGAGGTCACACAGTCATCACACCCACGTATCGTTTGGCACTACAACTCCGCGAACTGGGACGAAATGCGAGATTACTTTTCCTCATTTCCATGGGCGTCTGTCTGATTCTCTCATCCTGACCCCTCTGATATCTCACAAAACGTCACCGAAATTATCCAAGCTAGCATGGAATTATTTATTCCACGTACACAGAAAACCTCTGCAGCCACTTAAAAGAGCCCTGGTTCTCTAAATCCTGTGACAAGGACAGACTTGAGAAGGTCAAAGCTCAGAAAAAGCTTCTACACAATCCCAGTCAAGAAAACCGTCAAGCATTTAACGACGCAAGAAACCGCTATGTCCGCATTCTTTCTAAGGCAAAAAACTCGTTTAATACCCACGTCAAAAACAAAGTCCTCTTAAGCTCCAGCGGCAGCAAACCCTTCTGGACTCTTGCTAAATCTATTGGGAATAATTTTTGCAAGAGCACGTTCCCACCTCTTGTCTCAGGGGATTGTTTCTACCGCCCTGGGCAAGGCTGAACTTTTTGCCTCGTTGTTCGCCGGCAATTCTACTCTCAACCACCTCCAAATGTTCAACCACCACCAGTCCCCAATGTCGCGCATAAAATGACGGATATCACTTTCAAAACTAAAAAGGTACGAAAGATGCTCTCTTCTCTTAATACCAGGAAAGCCTCTCGCCTTGACGAGATCCCAGCAACTAACCCTCTAACTGTATCCAATTAATACAGGAGTTCCTCAATGTTCAGCTTTAGCCCCTACTTTGTTTCTTCTCCACATCAATGACCTCCTCTCTAGCACATCCAACCCAGTTCACAGTTACGCGGACGACAGCACCCTCCACTTAAATATACAATATTCTAAGCCTGTCTCTTTAGCCCAATTAGATGAGGATCGCAGACTCATGGAAGGTTCTGTCTCCGTGGATCTCCAAAAAATATTAGACTGGGGAAGTAGAAATGTTGTACAATTCAACCCCACCAAATCTCAGTATTGCTTTCTTTCTCATAGGAGATACACCAGCCCTAGACCCATCGCAATGAACAACCAAGTTATTCAAAGTAATGAGTCCTTTTCACTTGTTGGCATTTCTGTCGATCGAAATCTCAATTGGCACCAACATGTCACATCAATTGCAGAAGCGGCTGCTGAGAAATTCGGTTTCCTCTTCCGGGCTCGCAAATACTTTTCACCAGCTAATCTCTATACCTTATATACTTCACAAATAAGGTCAAATCCCGAATACTGCTCCCACATCTGGGGTGCCGCTGCCGCTTCTACACTCGCTATCCTAGACTCCATTCAGAAGAGAGCTATACGTCTCATTGGTGACCCTACCCATACCCAAAGGCTGCCATCCCTTGGCCTCCGACGTGCCGTTGGTGACCTCTCTCTCTTTTATAGATATCTCCACGGGCACTGCTCATAGGAGCTTTCTTCTATAGTTCATCCTCCTGCTGCCCCCAACAGATCTTCCAGGGGAACAGAGCGAATGCACCCTTTTACTGTCCAGGTCACCAGACATAGAACATCCTGTTATGCCCGCTGTTTTGTCCCGAGGACATCCAAGTTGTGGAACTCCTTGCCGGCACATGTTTTTCCTTCTCCTTCGAACCTCCAAACCTTCAAGTCCAGAATTAACATGTTGCCTCTTTCCTCATTGTCGACACCCACGGTACGATAGTATTTAGGCTGTAAGCCCTCGTGGTGTGTTGTTGAAATATAAAAATAATGATTGTTATATATTTTCTCTTATTATACAAAAATAAATTGACTTGTAAACCAAACAAAACCCTTGTACTAAGTCTATTTTATTTATAAATAAATTTTTATTTGATCTGAATTGAATAACGTCTCTGTACATACCTACCTAAATCCAAAAGGACAGTTTGATCATTCTGTTTTTTTAAGTGCAAGTAGTAGAACGTTCTCTAAATATAACTTTAATTATATCAAATAGTCTCTAATGAAGGGAAAGCCACCTTTAGTGTAAATATCTTCTACCAGCTGAAGAGCCTACACTCTAGACCCTTTTCTCAGATAAGAATCAGTTACCGGACTTATTAAGCTCGGGCCTTTGAATCTATAATTATCCTTCAACTTATGTAAGGTAGGTATAAACACTACTACATATTAATAATATGGTAATTTATTAAGAACAAAATTAAATTAACCGTTGTAAAAAGTGATAGGAAATGGTTTTGAACATTCATGATCTCTGGGAAATACAAATTAAACTTGGTATGGCGCCACTCATTGGAACCTAGTGTCTCAAATCTTGCTAATGAAGATTATTAAAAAAAACCTAAACAAAATTATTTTAAACGCTTCAAAGTCGTTGTCTAATAAGATTGTAAATGAAATGAAACTTTCAGAATAACTTTTTTTGTACTATGGCCAATCACAGACGCCAGGGAGCAGTTTCAGCTCACTATCCTGGCAATTTTGCCGAACCCCTGCCTTTCTCTAAGGAAGGTAGGGATCTGTAACCTGTCCAACATCGCATGGACACGGGACCGACGCCCCTCCGAAGGGCGGAAGGTGCAGACATTCAACTTGCTCAAATACAATGCCACAACCTCGGTTAATGTTAATGTTACAGTATGTACTGAAATAGTAAAAGAATCACCCTGGGATCTAACCCAGTACCCTTCAGTTCGGTGGCACACGTTCTTACCACTGAACCACCGAGGCTCTATATGTATGTGGAAAACATTATCTTAAATTAAAAAATCATATTTTCAATACACCCATTCATTATCTATTCCATGTATGTTCTAGCTAATAATATAATATGACAGGTACAATTACGATCTTCCCGTCCGAAGACTTTAGGCCATAGTATCCTCCTACACTGTCAGGTCGAAGCCACCCTCAAAGGAATCCCGACAACCTCTACACTCTTAAAAATCATCAGGCAATCCAAGATCCCAGACCCACAGAACCCTCCTTACATTCATACCACCCTCGCCCCTCCCGAAATCTCATCCATTTCTCCATACGGCGCCCCCTCTTTCTCCGCGATTTGCCTTAACCGCACTTCGCGTTTCATCTTCCAGCTCCATTTCTGCGGCCCATCCATTGAAATTCCTGATTCCTTCGTTCTTGGTAGACCTAGTTACTCCTGAACGGATAGGAACCTTCAACCCTGTTCTGGTTGTTCGCAAAGTTTTCTCCTGCCGCCCTACGATTTTCGACCTGGCAATCTTCCGGCTGTCTTGCTTGCTGTCTCCTGCTTTCCGTTTCCGCACGCATGTTAAACCTACTAAAGTAGCACTTGAATGGCCATCTTGCACTGCGTGCGAGAGAACAAGAGGGGCTACACCAACAAGCGGATCATCATAGCCACAGGCAGCCCTTAAGGCCCTAAGTAGCCCACGGGTAAATCCCAGGCTGGTAAGTTAATGCCGAGACGAGACGAGAGACCTGGCTGGCAGAATGAGATCACCCTCATTTAGGTGCCGGGTCACCCGGGGGTCAAAGGCAATGAAGAAGCTGACAGTCTCGCGAAAAGAGGATCAGGAGAACCATTTATGGGACCAGAACCGGTCTTGGGCGTGACGAATAGCACTGCCAGGGGATCCATTAAGTCCTGGGCTAGAAACGAACATAAGGTGTACTGGGCAGACTGTCCAGGGCTCAGATATGGATAGTCAGTAACTGAATAACCCAGTTCAAACACAACTGTGGAGCTGCTAAATCTTAGCAGAGGACAGCTCAGGAACATAACAGGACTCTTGACGGAACACATGGCCGTCAAGAAACACCTGCATAAAATGGGGCGATTCGAGGGTGACCTGGCATGCAGACTCTGCGGCGAGGGGGTGGAAGCGCAGTACATCTTGTGCGAGTGTAAAGCTCAGGACGACTGATCTACGGACAGTCTAGACCGGAGACAGAGCAATATAAAACTTCACCCTACCAATCGCTGTGCAGACTAGTTCAAGGCACAGTGATTGTGGAAGGGTGGAATAGAAAAGACAAAGGGCATGCACAACAAGCTCACCGCCCTGTGACTCCAGCCCTTGAGCCCCAATTGTGGAATGGGTGAAGTAGAAAAGACAAAGGGCATGCACAACAAGCTCACCGCCCTGTGACTCCAGCCCTTGAGCCCCAATTGTGGAATGGGTGAAGTAGAAAAGACAAAGGGCATGCACAACAAGCCAAAGGCTGCGGTGCTATCGGGACGGCAAAGACGCGGACCTAGGGGAGAGAAAAAAAGCCCTAGAAGGTCCCTTGGCCAGTCAACAAGTTCACCGCCCTGTGACTCCAGCCCTTGAGCCCCAATTGTGGAATGGATGGAGTAGAAAAGACAAAGGGCATGCACAATAAGCCAAAGGCTGCGGTGCTATCGGGGCGGCAAAGACGCGGACGAGCCCTAGGGGAGAAAAAAAAGCCCTTGAAGGGCGCGTGGCCAGTCAACAAGCTCACCGCCCTGTGACTCCAGCCCTTGAGCCCCACATCCACGCTCTCTGTGCATCGATAAGTGGTCCCACCCTTTGTCTCCTTGCCCCAGTGTTTGAGCCACTCTACTTTAGTGTTCTTCTTGGTATTTCGTTTGAGCATTCTACTTGTCACCGGAGCCTCTACCCTCTCGTGACCTAGGGGGTCACTGCTCCCGGCTTTTGCTCTCACGTCGGACTTTGCGATGCCTTCGAACTGGTCGCTACCCCACCACAGATTTATTTTTCTTCCCGCGGGCCCCACCTCCTGGTGAGCATGCCTAAGGTGATTCTGCTGTCGGAAGCGATGTTGACGGTTCCCCCTGTAGAGTGGCGGCCTTTTCCACTGCCGTACTCAGGGTTCCCACTAAAAAATTTCCCTGACTTTTCCCTGACATGCCGAAAGCTATTTCCCTGACTTTGATATTCTACAATCTACTCTAAAAATGTGTAACACACTACTAGAGAATACAGTAGGTCTTCGCCTCATGGCGGAAAACACACTTCGCCAAAATTACATTTATAAAACATACACAATTTTCCTTACAAATAAACAAAAACGGATACTTTATACAAATATGCACCTATCATTGCGTTTTAATTATTTATCATATAACGAAAACAAATTATTTTTTCCTGGCGCAGACAAAAATTCCCTGACCCTTAGTCAATTTTCATAGCTTTTCCCTGATTTTTCCTTCTACAAATGCGCTGAATTTTCCCGGTTGTCCCTGTTTTCCAGACGAGTGGGCACCCTGCGTTCCCACCGCGAACAATTCCGCCATGTGCACCGGGTACCAGTCCTAGAGCTTTAACCCTTTGCTTCCGATCATTACGTTGTATTCATAGGCCACCAGGCCCATTCCAACCGCTACCCAGCTCTGGACGCGTCTGTATATATCCACCGTCATGTTGTCTTTTCCGCTTCTTCTATTATCGCCCAGGTTTTCCCCTGCTCCGCTGGGTGGGATCCTTCTCCGTACGCCGGTTTTCCCTCAAAATTTGCCACCTTCGAGTGTTCCCATCTTATATGTTGCTCCTGTGCTTCTAGCCACAAAAGTGGAGACCCCACCAGTGCTGCGTTGGAAGTCGTTCTGTAGGCCTTCGTTATGCCCAACAGAACGGCTCTGTGGGCCGACTGAAGTTTTCTAGTTACCCTAGAATTCTTCGCTCGTACACGCCAGATTTTGGCGCCATACAAGAGGGCGGGCTTTGCTGTTCCCTCATATACACAGGTACACTATGGAGAACCCAATTCACTACAACACATTTTTCCATAAGTGAAGATTCGACCCTGAGCACTGATAAGTACACCTGGGGAACCCAAATCACCACAACCCATCTTTTTAAAGGCCTGATACGCCATCAGAGAATTTGTAATCCTCTGATGACGCTAACTTTGTTAGTGAAACGATCGTCAAGTCTTTAAAAAGATGTGTTGTGGTGATTTCGATTCTCCAAGTTTACTTGACTTTTTTCAAACCTGACAACCGTTTCGCTAACGACGTTAGCGTCATCAGATAAATAAATAACGCGGGATATACATCCCTCCAATGACGCCGACTTTGTTGGCGAAACGATCGTCAGGTTTCCAAAAGATGTTGTGGGGAATTGCTTTCCCCAAAATGTGCACATAAGCGGTCATCACAGGTTTTAGTCTTCGCTTAGTGACTCTAATTATTGCCTATAACACTATAATAACCAGGAACAAACAGGCTGTAATCGGGCGTCAAGTCATTAATCATATCGAGTGGCGCTATATAATACTGAATAATTAATTATACCCAATTAGCAATATCGATCCGGTAATTCATCTACTAATTGTTATAGACGGTCTATTCTAATTTTAATCGGTCTGGGCTGAAACAGAATCCAGGCTCGGACATTCTTGTCAACATACACAGATAATATAATTATGGACGCAGCAAGTGAGTTATGGTAGCGAATTTTCATGAGTTTTGTAAACCACCACAACGTAACTTACTTGATTTCCTAAGGATACATTTGGCGTGCGGATGTTGACTAAGCTTTCAATGACATCCCTTTCTCTGCACTACTAGTAGTAGTAGCAACGGTAAGGAGGCTAGAGCCAGGCAAATGGGCCACTTCGGGCCTGTTTTGCCAACCTCAGCATCCAGCAACCATGCGCAACTCCTTCTCGGTTACGTCACCTAACCTCCTCGACCTCGAAATAAACGGTCTATTAGACGGAACTTACTTGGCTCCTCCGTAGAGTCATCGAACTACTAAACAATTCTGTTCGAAGACTCCCAAAAGCTTCACATTCACACATGTAGTGGTAAGAAGTTTCTTCAGTCACGCCGCATTCCTGGCAAATGACATCCCTCTCGACACTACGATTTAATATATCCATCTTTCAACACTAAGTGAGTGGTGGACGTGCCGCCACCTAGTTGCGGAACCAAGTAGTATGTTGTCACGCCAGCTCCAAATAACACAAAGTGTTACAAAAATAGAGACTGTATACAACTAACTAACAATTCTGTTCGAAGACTCCCAAAAGCTTCACATTCACACATGTAGTGGTAAGAAGTTTCTTCAGTCACGCCGCATTCCTGGCAAATGACATCCCTCTCGACACCGACCAATGTAAGGTGTCTTTTGAGCATGCAGTGGGCTGTTAGCACCCCAATGATGCGGCGAAGCGAAGACCGGCTCCTACCAAGCAGCCAGACAGTCTTGTTTCTATCCGGCCTCTCCACGAAGTTCTTTCCTACTTCTGCCTAAAGCAGGCTCCGGGCAACAGAACGGCCGCTAGGAACCGAGCCTCGCAAGATCATTCGCCACTTCATTCCCCGCGATGCCACAATATCCTGGCACGCACATAAGTTGTACCTCCTTTTTCCTGGACAGCCCTGCAAGAGCGTTAGCGCACTCCCGAACCAGCATTGATTTAATTCTGGCCGCTCAGACCGCCCCTGGGGCCGCCTGATATCCGATTAAATGTACACACATTCTTCGGGACTCATCCTCACACCCTGTCGACTAGCTACAGACAGGATAGCGTATACCTCCGTTTAGAATTCCATGGTATATGAGCCCAGAGCATACCTCTCGCGCACCCTCTGGCTATCGATGTATATTCTCGCCCCGGAGGAGTACTGCTTTTCCAGCCGTGATCCGTCAGTAAAACAGACCAGGCTAGCAGGCTGGAAAGCAACCTTATTATTCGTTCATTGATTCTTGCTGGGGATTCTGAGGAATATGTACTAGTCAGTCTAATAAAATCCTCTCCATTTCGTTCCTTGATGGTAGAAATTGGAATTTTCTGTTCCACCTCATTGGCATCTTTTGCATGTCCTGCGATTTGCTCCCTCACGATACCAGTTTCCGGAGTCTCACATTCTAAGATGCGACGCCATAGCCCCCTTAGGATAAAGATGGGAAGCGATGGCAGCATCAGCCAGACTTATAGTGTGGCTAAGGGGATCGTCTTCATAGCGTCGGTGATACACTGACTAGAAAATCTTTGAAGTCTAGCCAGCTTCCGGGTAGCAGTTTGGTTCACACCACCAGACCACTGCCCAATAAAGGACCCTCGGCCAGTTCATCGCAGTGTAAATCCCATGAAGGATCCGATGATTGAGTCCCCAAGTCACGACGCAACTGCCAGAAGGTCGCTACTCCCTTCCTCACTGTTCGTTATATTTGCGACCTCCATGATAATTTGAAGTCCAGGACGATTTGACCTGCTGCACTAAAGCCAAAGGTTTTCCAAACGTCACCGGCGGTCTGAACTCCTCCAGATTCCTCTTCTTGGTGAATGGGATCATCTTCGTCTTCGCTGGGTTTACATGGAGTCCCCACCGTTCAATTATACTGCTGGCTGTTTGCCTGCATGCACAAGCAACACTGCGGAATTTGTCGGTGACTAAGACCTGCCCATCATCTGCATAGACCCGGGCAAAGAAGCCATTCTCAGAGAGCCGTCCATGACCAAACATCATAGATAAGGCGAAAGACAGCTGCCCTGTGAACAGCCGCCGATCACCCCAATGTCCAGCCCAAGGCATCTCAAGGTCAGTGAAACCCTCCTGTCTTCCAACATGCTCGCCACACAACTTACAAGCGATCTAGGCGATCCCCTGTCCTGTAAGGTGGCACAGACGATATCCGTCCTTGCTCTGTCAAAGGCCTCCTAAACATCAAAAACACAGAAAGTGTGCTCCCCCTGTAGTGTAGGGACCTTTCCACCCTTTTCGACGCAGCGTAGCGGCGTTTCCTTCGATTTCCACCGCTGCTCCGTGTTTCTCTGCACTAACACAAATACTAATTTAACTAGTTGATTCTGATAAACAATTGACTGAAAACATGTCAAGTTATTATGTCAATATAATGTCACTCAAATGATGTGACAAACCGATTACCAAAACGATTGACAACTAAACGATTTAATATATCCATCTTTCAACACTAAGTGAGTGGTGGACGTGCCGCCACCTAGTTGCGGAATCAAGTAGTATGTTGTCACGCCAGCTCCAAATAACACAAAGTGTTACAAAAATAGAGACTGTATACAACTAACTAACAATTTAGAAAATTGTCAGCCCTGGCCCATTTCTACCCCAATATAGGGACAAAGTATGTAAGACTAGATGCATTCTCGCAACAATTAGAACCGTAGACCGGTTTCGCTCTCATTAGAGCTCTTCAGTACTCTTCACTCTTTGGTGCATTTTTGCTGCAATTAGTATGCCGTACTGAAGAGCTCTAATTGTTGCGAGAATGCATATAGTCTTACATATCCATCTTTGGTTATTCTGCTGAAATTTATAACGAACAGTAATAGTTTTTTCAACAACAGATGCACCTATTTTGGTGCATTTTACAAATATAGTTAAATTTAATTCCGGAAAAACTTTTATTACAACATATGAGTAAATGTTCGTAAATATAGATTGACTAGTTTCAAAGGTACAGCCTTTCTGAAGAAGAACATTTTCAGTTGTCCATCGAAAAACTTGAGTCTTAGAACTGGCCAACGAACTTAGCCTCCAGAAAGATTTTATTAGTACAGTGAAAAAAGTCTGGACGCAGCAAGTGCGTTATGGAAGTGAATTTTCATTAAAACGTTTTTAATAGCATATATGTCTCGTTAATGCAAGCAGACATCAGTTTGGCTACCGGTATAACTTGTATACAGTAGATATACAGTAAGAATGTACCATATTTTATCAAAATAACTTATTGTTTGAAAATGTACCAAAATTTTCCGAATATAAACTCTAAATGTTTTCGAGAAAACTAGTTTTCTAACCAACGAACCTTAGGTTAATAGCAAATTGACTTATTGAAATTTGAAGCATGAAAATTCACTACGAAAATGCACTTGCTGCGCCTAAGATTTTTTTTTTCTTACAAGCATGCATCATATGTCGATGAAAATGCAAAAATGCCATAATATAGGAATGTTCAAAAAAAAAGTAGGTATCACCAACGACTTATGGGCCACCCGTGATTGTCAAAATAATTTTATAAGATGGAGGTCAAGACAGGCCATAATTAACGTATACAATTTTTTCTCGTATCTTATATATTAACAATTATATTAAGCTTTACCGTAGAAACCCGTCACCCTGTATATATGTAAACAGATAAAAACTGAAAGTAAACCCGGATATGGATTCTAGGGGGCCTAGTTTGCACACACCCGAAAAAATCTTTTTAACATTCAAAAGTCGTGGTCTCCTCATTAACGAATTTTTTCTAAGAAAATTAGCTAAAAATTCTATACCGTTCAACCATAAACTTAACTAAAACTACTGCCAAAGCATCAGAAAAAGGGTCAATTTAAAATAAATTTTCTGGAAATATTTTAGTAAAATGAAGGACAATGACGGTTGAAGCTGAAAACTAAGTATTTGCAGAACACTCTTCTTGCGACGTTTTCTTTACATAATCCGTATTTGTTTGAGGTTCTTTGTCTAAAATGTTGCCAATTTTGACGTTTCAAATCGCGACTGTGTCGTTTTGAGGAAAACCCCAATATTTTTTTTCTTTAAATATATATACAAGCTACTGACATCAAGGACGATTCCAGTAATAATCTTGATATATCTATATAAACATATAAAAATTGAAACTGACCTGGATATAGGTTCTATGAGGCCTAGTTCGCGCTCTTTTTTTTAAATGCCTATAACTTTTTTCTCTGTAAACTTACAGATCTGAATTTTGGTACACGGTTTACTCCTTATATTATAAACACGCGTACAAAATTTGGTTGCCTTAACTTTGTTATTTCCGGAGATGCAAATATTTCCCAAAGAAAACACAACATTTTCCCGAACTTATCCAAGCCACTGGCAAAAGAAAGGTACTGAGCAAATTTGATCAAAATCGGTCCATTATTTTTGAGTTATCGGTGTGAGAAATTTGGGTCTCTAAGTTTAAAACCAAAAAGTTATGGGCACTTAAAGAAGAAAAAAAATCTCGGGATGCAGCAAGTGCGTTATGGTAGTGAATTTTCATAAAAATGTTTTCATTGCAAATATGTGTGTTTTCTTTTTAAGAAAGCAGACATCAATTTTGGTTACCAGTATAACCTATATAGAAAAAGCAGGCATCAAATTTGATTACCAGTATAACATATATAGTAAAAACAATGTGCCATGTTTCATCAAAATAACTTGATTGTTTGAAAACGTACAGAAATTTCCAAAAGTAAACCAAAAGTGTTACTGAAAAAATCCGTTTCCTGGTCAACCTTATAGGTTAATAGCAAATTGAGCTTTTCAAATATGAAGCATTTGATCAAAATTCGCAACCACAACGCACTTTCTGCCTCCAAAATTTCTTAACTTACAAACATGCATTATATTTCGATGGAAAATGCAAAAAATAAGGCGTTTTCGACAAAAAAAAAATTATTTGTATCACCAACGACTTATGGGCCACCCTGTGATTGTCGCAATAATTTTTTAAGATGTAGCTCAAAACACCGTATAATTAATGTATACAATATTTTTTCATATCTTGTATAATAACGAATATATTGTGCTTTATTGATTTTTTACGAAAATTCGACAAAAATTATATACCATTAAACAATAAACTCTATAGCTAAGGCTACTGCCAAGCATCAGAGAAAGAGTCTATTAGAAATGAATTTTCTGGAAATATTTTAGTAAAATGAAGGACAATGACGGTTGAAACTGAGAGTTCGGTGTATGTAAAACATTCTTCTTGAGACATTTTCTTTCCATAGATCGTATTAGATTCAAGTTATTTGCCTAAATGTTGCGAATTTTGACGTTTTCAATTGTCACTTTGACGTTTTGAGGAAACCCCCAATTTATTTTTCTTTAAATGCCCATAACTTTTTTGTCTTTTGACCTACAGAGCTAAATTTTGGTAGGTGGCACACCTATAACGATATAAACCAGCTTACCAAATTTGGTTGCCCTTACTTTGTTAATTTTGGAGATCTAAATATTTTGCGAAAGAAAACACAAATTTTTCCGGGAAAACCTCGGCGGATTTTCCTGGCTAACAAAATTATCCAAGCGACTTGCGAAAGGAATGTACTCACCAATTTTGACGTTTAAAATCGCAATTTTGACGTTTTGAGGAAAATCCAAATTTATTTTTCTTTGAATGCCTGTAACTTTTTTATGCTTTAACCTACGGAGCTAAATTTTGGTAGGTAACTTGCCTATAATGAAATAAATCCGCATATAAAATTTGGTTGCCCTTACTTTGTTAATTCCGGAGATATAATTTTTTTTCGAAAGAAAACACAAAATTTTCCGGGAAAACCTGGACCGATTTTCCTGGCTAACGAACTTATCCAAGCCATTTGCAAAAGGAATTTATTCACCAAATTTAATCAAAATCGGCCCATTATTTTTTGAGTTATCGGTGTGATACATATATATATATATATATATATATATATATATATATATATATATATATAAACATATAAAAATTTAAACCGACCCCGGATATGTGTTCTGGGGGGCCTAATTAGCGCTCATTTGAAGAAATTTTTTCAAAATTCAAAAGTCGGGATCTCCTCATTAGTGAATTTTTTTTAAGAAAATTCACTAAAATGGAGTTTTCCTCAAAACGTCAAAATCGCGATTTGAAACGTCAAAATTGGCAACGTTTAGGCAAAGAACGTGAAACAAATTCGGATTGTGAAAAGAAAATGTTGCAAGAAGGGTGTTCTGTGAACCCTTAAGTTTCAGCTTCAACCGTCATTGCCCTTCATTTTACTAAAATATTTACAGAAAATTTATTTCAAATAGACCCTTTCTCTGATACTTTGGCTGTCGGTTTAGTTAAGTTGATGCTTTCGCTGTAGGTTTAGTTAAGTTTATGGTTTAACGGTCTATAATCTTTAGCTAATGTTCGTAGAACAAATTCGTTAATGCATTTTTGCATTTTTTATCGAAATATGATGTATGTTTGTAAGAAATAAATCTGGATGCAGTAAGTGCAACATAAAAATTGAAACTGACCCTGCATATGGGTTCCATGGGGCCTAGTTCGCGCTCTTTTGAAAAAAATTTCAGTCGGGATCTCCTCGTTAGTTAATTTTTTTAAAGAAAATTCACTAATAAGATAATAACAATAATGACTTTATTTCCCCTTCTGGGGAAAACGGCGTGCATCGTGAACATGCGAGGCCTATTCTACGCTTTTCTCATCTCCCCGATCGAAAATTAATTGTAAAAAGCCCACACCTTAAACATTTCAGAATTCAAATCACCCCTGTATAGAGTTTGAACGCCAATGCTAACGTAATAAATTAATAACCTACATCAAAATCCATAAATGAAAGACAAACATGGAATTATTACTCATAATTGTTTACAATTAAATTCTAATAAACGACTTGATAGCAAGTTTTTTGCCAACCACCCTATATATGGTACATTGCATAACAAGCATCTTATTGACCCAAAAAGTTCATTAACATCGATCTTCGAATATGCAAAGTATGTCCTGTCCTTGTACTTGCGTTTGTGTGATATTCCGCTTGCCCTACAAGTTTGCTAAACAGGCTAGAGTCCTTAGATCCTCTGTCAGTCAAACTACCTCAAGCAGAGTTTATCCCTTTGTTATCTGGATCGTACACACACTCTCGTGCCATTGTTGCTCAGTGAATAGTTAAAGAAAAGTAGCTGAAGGAACATCTGTTACTTCGCTTAGGTCATTCCGTATAGATTATTATACTATATGTACCACAAAGATACACTCTGTGATATCTGGATTGAATGCTTCGCGATGTTTGCTATAAAATTCATTGAAAAATACAATGGAAATATGTTTTTCAAATTTTAAAAGGCAGCATTTATCAAAAATACAGTTTAGCTTTTATTAGCTACACAATTTGAGTAATGAAATTTGTCCAAAAACAAGAACAATAAATACGTAAAATTTGTCAAAAACAGGAACAATAAATACGTAAAATTTGTCAAAAACAGGAAGAATAAATACGTAAAACACGGTAAAACCTAATCATGACGTTCCAAAAGTTTGGTTAAACTTTTATTTACAATAACATACAAGAGCCGAGAGCTGTCTAAGCTTGACCAATATTTTAATTGATTTTATTATTATCATCTGTTTTTACGATTTTCTACGTTGGCATATTTTATTCATCGTCCTTTTTATTATTAGTATTAACACTTAGAATACAATAAATTGTGAAAAACGTATTACTGTTCGCCTCTCTTACCTAAAAATATTAGAATGCTTCATTATCAACAACCTGGTACAATAGAAGGCACTAAAGATCGTTGATTAGCTCTCCAAACGGAAAGGATTAAAATTATAACTGGTCGTCCAGAAGCGAAACTCATGGACAAATGCATCTACTACCTAAAAATGTTAGAATGGCTCATTATCAACAACCTAACAGAATATCAGGCACTAGAGATCATTGATAAGCTCTCCAATGGACAATAATTAAAACTATTACTGTTAATCGTTGATAAGCTTTCCAAAGGAAAAGAACTAAAATTATTACTGTTCGCTTAGAAGTTAAGAATTTTTTGTAACGTCATAACTAACCGACAAATGCTTCTATTACTTGAAAATGTTAGAATGGTTGACTATCAACAACCTCACAGAAAATGAAGCAATAGAGATCTTTGATAAGCCCTCCAAAGGAAAAGCTATAGATTATTACTTATCGTCTAGAACTTAATCACCTTTTGTAACGATGATTCATTATCAATGACCTGGTATAATAGCAGGCACTAAAGATCGCTGATAAGCTCTCCACAGGGAAAGCAATAAAATTATCACTGTTCGTCTAGAAGTTGAGAATTTTTTGTAACGTCATAAGTAATGGAGAAATGCATCTATTACTTGAAAATGTTATCATGATTTATTATCAACAACCTGACACAATGTTAGGCACTAGAAATCGTTGATAAGCTCTTCAAAAGAAAAGCAATCAAATTATTACTGTTCGTCTCGAAGTTATGAATTTTTGTAACGTCATAACTAACGAGCAAATGCATGTACTACCTAAAAATGTTAGAATGGTTCATCATCAAGAACCTGACAGAATAGCAGGCACTAAAATCGTTGATAAGCTTTCCAAAAGAACAGCAATAACATTATTACTGTTCTTCTAGAAGTTAAGAATTTTTTTATAACGTCATAACTAACAGACAAATCGATCTACTACCTAAAATATTAGGATGGTTCATTACCAAAGACCTGGTACAATAGCAGGCACTAAATATCGTTGATAAGCTCTCCAAAGGGAAAGAAATAAAATTATCACTGTTCGTCTAGAAGTGAAGAATTTTTTGTAACGTACTAACTCATGGACAAATGCATCTACTACCCAAAAATGTTAAGATGGTTTATTATCAGCAACCTGGCACAATAATACAAACTAAAAATCGTTGATAAGCTCTCCAAAAGACGCAATAAAATTATTACTGTTCTTTTTTTTCAACAAGACACCACGAGGGCTTACAGCCTAAATACTATCGTACCGTGGGTGTCGACAAGGAGGAAAGAGGCAACTTGTTAATTCTGGACTTGAAGGTTGGAATGGAGTCCAGGATAGCAAGTGTAGAAGCGGCAGCGGCACCCCAAATGTGGGAGCAGTATTCGAGGTGTGGCCTTATTTGTGAAGTATATAAGGTATAGATATTAGCTGGTGAAAAGTATTTGCGTGCCCGGAAGAGGAAACCTAATTTCTTAGCAGCCGCTTCTGCAATTGATGTGACATGTTGGTGCCAATTGAGATTTCGATCCACAGAAATACCAACAAGTGAAAAGGACTCATTACTTTGAATAACTTGGTTGTTTATTGTGATGGGTCTAGGGCTGGTGTATCTCTTATGAGAAGGAAAGCAAGACTGTGATTTGGTGGGGTTGAATGTACAAGATTTCTACTTCCCCAGTCTAATATTTCTTGGAGATCCACGGAGACAGAACCCTCCATGAGTCTGCGATCCTCATCTAATTGGGCTAAAGAGACAGGCTTAGAATATTGTATATTTGAGTGGGGGGTGCTGTCGTCCGCGTAACTGTGAACTGAGTTGGATGTGCTAGAGAAGAGGTCGTTGATGTGGAGAAGAAACAAAATAGGGGCTAAAGCTGCACCTTGAGGAACTCCTGCATTAATTGGACACAGTTTAGAGGAATGTCCATCCACGACAACAGAAATGCTCCGGTGGGAGAGGAAATTTGCTGTCCACGTACATAGTTTTGGTGGTAGGCCAAAGGCCGGTAGTTTATTAAGCAGCGCTGCGTGCCAGACCTGGTCGAATGCTTTGGATATGTATAGAGCAACAATCTGATATTCACCGTGTAGTTCCATAGACTTGTTCCAAGAATAGGTGACAAAGGAAAGGAGGTCTGCGCTGACGGAATCCATACTGCCTGTCGTGGATTAGACTGTGTTTTTCAAGAAATTTTAGCAATTCGGTGTTTATATACTTTTCCATCACTTTAGAGACGACTGCAAGGAGAGAAATAGGCCTGTAGTTGCTAGGAAGCGCTTTGGATCATTTCTTGGGGACGGGTTGTACTCGAGCAGTTTACCAATTACTAGGGAATATGCCTCTATTGTAAGATGTCTGAAACAGACGAGTCAGGACAGGAGCAAGTTCTGGTGTGCATTTTTTGAGAACGATTGCTGGGATCTCGTCAAGGCCAGAGGCTTCCCTGGTATTAAGAGAAGAGAGCATCTTTCGTACCTTTCTAGTTTTGAAAATGATATCCGTCATTTTATGCGGACATTGGGGACTGTTGGTAGTTGGACATTTGGAGGTGGGTTGAGAGTAGAATTGCCGGCGAACAACGAAGCAAAGAGTTCAGCCTTGCCCAGGGCGGTAGAAACAATTTCATCCCCTGAGACAAAAGGTGGGAACGTGCTCTTGCAGAAATTATTCCCAATAAATTTAGAAAGAGTCCAGAAGGGTTTGCTGCCGCTGGAGCTTAAGACGCAATAAAATTATTACTGTTCGTTTAGAAGTTAAGAATTTTCTGTAACGTCATAACTAACGGATAAACGTATCTACTACCAAAAAATGTTAGAATGGCTCATTATCAACAACCTGACAAATTAGGAAATGTAGGTTATGCATAGAAAGGGTAACAAAATTAGTACTTCGGGGAGTTAAACATTTTTCTAAGGACATAAGTAACTGACATGCATTTAACGCTTCACAATGCACACGACTGGGAGAAGACATATTTAATTTTTATTTGACTCTACAGTAAAATAAAAAAAGAATATTACTCTGAATGCTTTCCTTGTGTGAGAACGTGATCCCTCTCACATATCTTATTTCAAAAACGTATTGAAGTCTGTTTACACTTTGAGATGTAGACTTATTTATGGACATGAAACTAACATAATAACATCGTAAAATTTGTCGCTGGCAATATTGAGACGTTGAATAAGTGAGATCATCATATCCAGTGGCAATAAATCATTACAATAACCTATGGAAATACTATTTTGAACAATGCTGGAAGGTGGCTGCCTTATTTAAATTTATACTGAATTAATTCCTTCTAAAAACTTCACTTGAAAGTCGATAGTGTGACCGACCTTGGGAGATTTTAAGTCTGTGAACGAAATTCAACGGTCAAGTGTGTCTGTGATTATTAGAAATAAGTTTATCGCTTTGTTTTATTGTCCAATTAAAATTGCAGACTTGCATAAAAAATTATTAAAGCGTTAGTTTATATTAATATTTAGAGAATGCAATGAAACGTTGGAAGAATATTATTACACTGAGCGACACGAGTTTTTAAAATTACATACATGGAAACGACAGGGTGTGTCAATTAAAACTTCCCATAACGCCCGAAATGCTGCGAAATGTTTGTTCGGAAGTGGAGCAAAGTTTTATTGCCATATCCGAACTGTTGTGTCCTAATAATCCTCACCCTCAATCTCCCCGAGTCCACCCTGTCTATGCTTAGTCGGCAAACCTCCCCTGATGCCCCCCATAGCAACTAGAGACGCAAAGACGACATTGGCACACCTGTAACCGTTGGCAACAACAGACACCAAAGGCGCAAGTACAACCAACAGTGGGACAGGTGTCATCAAGCGTCAGCAGCTACGAGATATCTCAAGACTCAACCACTTCCATCTCATCCAGCGTCCAGTAAGGTTATCCCGACCGGCTGATCCGTGAGCGATAGCCAAGACACAGCATAATACCTGATTATGCTGTGGTTCAATCACAATTAACTCCGTGCTCGTTCCAGCGGTCAGGGAGTATCACAGGGAGATCGCCTGAGCCGCGACATGGAGTCAAGAACCACGGTTGTCTCCATAGACACGTGTACAGGTTCGTGGGCCTCGTATTGAAAGAGCCAGTCTTTCGACGAGCAACGGACCCGTACGCAGAAATCCATTCAACCACGGCATCAACACACCGCAAGTCTTCACGGTCGTCACCTGGACACGTGAAACACCTTGGCCCTTTTGGACGAAGCCCCAGGTACCAGCGGCAGCCTCAGCGTGGTGGGTACGGCGTGAGTCCCTTCGCCTCTCACCATTGGGGTACTTAATTCACGCATTCAAATCATTCAAATGATTTATTGGTAAATTTGCAGTTTAGTCCGCGGACGATTTTCAGAAAACAAAATGAGAAACATGCTTAGAACCCCATCTGGATACACAAACCACAAGAACAACTTCTTGCAATCAACCCCGAAGAAAGTTATGGGACCAGGAGTGAATAAGGGTGCTGGCCGGGTAAGAAGATAAAAAGGAAATAGGAGCGGAAAATTCGGAAAAGACAGCTTAATTATACAATACATAAGCTGTATTTATCCCATTTTGCAGCTATACCTTCTTAAAACCCTGTTCACCCCGCCCAGAACCCCTATTAGCTCCAGTAACTTTCTTGGGGACTGTGCCCAAGAAATATTTCTTGTTGTTTATGCATTGAGGGTGATTGTAGACAGGCAGACGAAACACTCCCAAGACGAAGCAACCCCCGCTGTTTTCTCGAGTGACAATCTGACTTTACTGTGTTAGTTGACATAACGTCTTTGCCAGAAATAGAAAGAATAGATATTCTCATACTGCGAGGAGATAGCGATAAAACAAGATCATACGAAGAGTTGTTCACATATTCAATCATAAACATTCATATCGTCCAACGGTAGCAAAATCAACTGTATCTGAAACCGTGATTCTATATTAACGGACGAGCTCTGCAAAACATCGACCAAGATTTGGAAGGTCAAAAAGTGCCCCGAAGGAAGGCAAGGATTTGGAGGTTTGTGCAAGTGTTATTGATAATGTCCTTACATCTGTTCAAAAGATCGCCCAACAAACTGGCGTAGGCAAATCATCTGTATACAAAATTTTAAATGTATATCAATTCCATCCACACAAGATGAAACTGACACACGGGCATGTGCGGGATGACTGATCGAAGATCAGAATGTTGTAAGGAAGTGATGAGATGGTGTGACGGAAATGGACAGTTTAGTTTTTGGACGTGCTTCTCTGATGAAAATATCTGGGTACATTCCAATTGAGTGGAGGGGTTAATAGGCACAAGATGTTGGTCCTACAATAAACCCCTTTGGTTTCGAGATTCACATACGCAATATCACCAAAGGGACCATGACCTCAACACCAACAACCACCATGGAGGTGTTGCTCGATCTGGAACCCCCCCCCCCCCCTACACTTAGTTTTCATGGGGGAGGCTAGGATAGGACTATACAGACTAGCCTGCAATGATAGATCGAAGGCCTACCCAGGCTGCAGGGGCCACTGCAAGATTGAGGAGATCGTGAAGGAGCCCATGCTTGAAATGAGGTCAGACTTCGCGAGCCCGCGAATCTGTAGAGAAAATAAGTTTGCTGTGATAATCCCCGGCGGGTGGAGACGCCGTGCCTACCACGGGACGCGCTCTGGCTCACGGACGGATCCGTCGGGGAGCGTGGGACGGGGCAGGCGTTTATTCGGAAGGACCGAGGGTCAGTCACAATATTTCCCTCGGGGCTCATGCAACGGTCTTTCAGGCCGAAATGTACGTAATCTTCCCAGTTCAAAGAGAGCAGTGAAGCTGCTAAATCTTAGCAGAGGACAGCTCAGGGACGTAACAGGACTAGTGGCGGGACACATGGCTGTCAAGAAACACCTGCATCAAATGGAGAGGTTCGAGGGGGACCTGGCATACAAACTCTGCGGCGAGGGGGAGGAATCAGCCCAGCACATCTTGTGCGAGTGTAAAACTCTGGACCGCAAAAGACAACTGATCTACGGTCAGTCTAGACCGGAGACAGAGCAATATAAAACTTCACCCTACCAATCGCTGTGCAGACTAGTTCAAGGCACAGTGATTTTGGAATGGGTGGAGTAAAAAGACAAAGGGCATGCACAATAAGCAAAAGGCTGCGGTGCTATCGGGGCGGCAAAGACGCGGACGAGCCCTAAGGGAGAAAAAAAAAGGTCATATGTGAATTTTATACGGTCTTTAATTATTTGTAACAAATAAAGTCTATTTCAAATGCATTTTCTTTACATATTCTCAACAAATAAAATAAGGGTAACAGTTCCTGGAGTGACCGTGGCTAAAAACGCTTTGCTCGAGACCAAAACAAGTTTTAAAAAAAGGGTAACAGTTGAAACTTTAAGACTAGGACCTCGTTAAACACATATCATAGGATATTTGCCACTCATAAACCGCATCAGATCCAGAACCTTTATTTAAAAGTCAGTTTTGTCTTTACAAATCGTCACTTTGACATTTTCGGAAGAAAACCTATAAAAAGTAAATTTTCAGGTTATCTCATGGAGCGTTTCTAGATAAAAAAATTGCAGAGGCATGCTTAGAACCATCCCTGGATGCCCAAACCACAAGAAAGATTCCTTGCAAACAAGTTCTAAGAAAGTTACGGGACCAGGAGTGAATAGGGGTGCTGGGCTGGTAAGAGAAAAGGAAGTATCTATAAGCGGAAAATGCGAAAAAATCAGCTTAGTCGGACCTCGACAAGCTGCCTTTTTCAGATTTCCCAGGCATTCCTCCTTTAAACCCTGGCTACCCCGCATTCGCCGCAGGTCCCGTAACTTTCTTGGTGGTTGTCCCCAAGAAATGTTTCAAGTGGATTATGCATAAGGTGGTTGTAGGCATGCAGGAGGGAAAGGAAACTCCCACACGGCGGAGTATTGTTGACACCACAAAAAAAGATAGTGATTGGTAACTGCGGAGAACTCCTCTACACTTAGCTATTATGGGAAAGGCCAGACTAGGACTATACAGACTAGCCTGCAATGGCAGACTGAAGATCAACCCAGGCTTCAGGGACCACTGCAAAATTCAGGAGATCGTGAAGGAGCCCATGCTTGAAATGAGGTCAGACTTCGCTAGCCCACGAATCTGCAGGGAAAACAACTTTACAGTGGAAATCCCCGACCGCGAGGCATGGCGGGAGGAGACGCCGGGCATACCACGGGACGCGCTCGTCTGGTTCACGGACGGATCTGGCGGGAAGCGTGGGACGGAGACAGGTGTTTACTCGGAAGGACCGAGGGTAAGTCATAGTATTTCCCTCGGAGCCCATGCAACGGTGTTTCAGGCCGAAAGGTACGTCATCTTGCACTGTGTGCGGGAAAACAAGAGGAGGGGCTACACCAACAAGCGGATTCTCATAGCCACAGACAGCCCTTAAGGCACTAAGTAGCCCACGGGTGAATTCCTGGCTGGTGAGTGAGTGCCGAGACGAGCCTAGCGACCTGGCTGGGCAGAATGAGGTGACCCTCATCTGGGTGCCGGGTCACTCGAGGGTCAAAGGCAATGAAAAAGCTGACAGTCTCGCGAAGAAAGTGTCAGCAGAACCATTTATGGGACCAGAACCGGCTCTGGGCATGACAAAGAGCACTGCCAGGGGAGCTATTAAGTCCTGGGTAAGAAACCAACACAAGGTGTACTGGACAGACTGTCCAGGGCTCAGACATGGGAAGTCAATAATTGACGGACCCAGTTCAAAGAGAGCTGCTAAATCTTAGCAGAGGACAGCTCAGACACACCACAGGTCTCTTGACGGGACACATGGCCGTCAAAAAACACCTGCATAAAATGGGGCGGACCACGCATGCGGACTCTGCGGCGAGGGGGAGGAATCCGCCCAACACATCTTGTACGAGTGTAAAGCTCTGGACCGCAAAAGACAACTGATCTACGGTCAGTCTAGACCGGAGACAGAGCAATATAAAACTTCACCTAACCAATCGCTGTGCAGACTAGTTCAAGGCACAGTGATTTTGGAATGGGTGGAGTAAGACTAAGGGTATGCACAATCAACCAAAGGTTGCAGTGCTATCGGGGCGGCAAGGCCGCGAACGAGCCCTGAGGGAAAAAAACTGCGGAGAAAGGGGTGTAACGGGAAAGGGACAAGCGAAAAAAATAAAGCAATTGTGAAAAAAAAACACTTTCAGGTTACCGCACCAGGCCAGCGAAGCAGTTGAAAAGTAAATAACTCAGTAAAGAGCAGGAAGCCCAAGGTAAAAATAGTGTCAGTATGCATGTAAGATGCCAAAACTTTATCTATCAGTTGTCGATTTATCTGAAACTATCAGTGAGGTGAACCGCAAATTCACCCTATAACATTTTCAAATTAATTGTTCTCGTACTTCTTGACTTTTAACTGAATTAATTAACTTAAATTTCTTATTCAAGGTCATTTTTTGAGAAAATTCAGGGTTCGTCAACTGCCTGTCTAGTATATTACTGTTAAAAACAACCAGCGCCTATTTGATATAATCAAAAAGAGGATATTTCACCAATAAAAATCATGTACCCCATCTACCAAATAAATAGTCACATCTTGACCAGTCCCCGTATAAACAGGGCCACCTAGATCGGCAAATCTAATAAAAGAATCCGAACCAGAAAAAGAAATAATAGAGAATGAAAGCGAACGTCACCCTAATAAAACATTACGTAAACAAGCCCGTGTGTAGTTATGCGTACAGGCTGTCACCCACAAGTGTGCGACACTTTTAATTGCACATGCGCGCATGCGCATTAACGACACCGCACATGTGCCGCACAAAACGTCAATGACTGGGGTCCGCTGCACAACAGAAACATACTACACACAATGTGCGACGAAATATCACCAAAGAGATAACTTACCTTATAGGAATACACATTTTCTATCTATTTCTAAATGTTTTTCTCCTTATGTTAAAAAATACACACTTAAAATAGGTGGGTACCTATGTTCTGGCATATTCTATGGGTTAATAAGAATGTAGGTATAAGCTTTGAGATTTCTAAAGTAAACATCCAGATAAACAGGTCAAACTAATTTGGAAACTAATCTGCTTCTAAGGGACATGACAATTTCAAATAGTCTGCTAACAGGAGATTAAAAATAAATAACATGAAAAAGTTGATCATTCAAAAGGTATTTTTGGCTTTATAAAACACAATAAACGATGATGTGTTAGATGTTTGAGGTACTAGGTACAACAAAACCATATACCTACACTTTAACAAACTTTGAAACGTTAAATATGTGGCAAAAAGTGATTATCTTTAATGTTTAAGTTACTAAAAGGGAGAGAATGTGTCAAAAATCGTAATTTTCTGTGGCCATTGTTGTATTTTATGACGTCATTTGAAGATTTGATAGTTATTTCGCCATTAAAAGGTTTTTTGCATCATATTTTCTAGTGAAATATCTTAATTGATGCGTCAGAATGATTTCTTTGTTGGAATCTAGAATGTTTTGAGCTTTGCCTTCGTCTCATCATGAAGTTATGGAAGGTTTATTAGTTTGGAATGATACAATTTTACTTTTATAATAACAAATTATTTAAGTCTTAAATGAAAAGAAAAATACATTACTGCCAACATAATCGTATACCTGTTGTACATTATTTGTAATAGGTTTAAATATCATAATGAAATGACAGTTTTTGGCCTTTCTTAGAAAGCTAAATCGTTCCAGTATCAAATGTCGTGGGCTTACCTTTTAAAAATGGCAAAATCAATCTAGTTTAACATTTTTGTGGTTTATGATGATGTACCTAGGTACTTACTCAATAGTACTTAAATCCGTTCATATTAGAATCAAAATATATAATTATCCTCGACAGATTGGTTATTTATTTCTAATTAACGACTACTTTCGATTATTTTATCATAAACGAATTGATACTAATCGCATAAAATACAAACAACCAACCAATTATATGCACGCTAACCTTTCGAAACGGCTGTAAACAAAGTCATTTTTATGATAATGCCATACTTCTACAAGCTCTTGTATCATTAAATCTAAATCCAGGGTCTAAAGACACGAAAACAACAAACCAAAAGCATCTACAATCTACAAATCCAACATAAATTTACATAATAAGTTTACATATTCAATTAACACAAATGTGAAAGTACTTCCAGTTAAATTTTAACATAAACAAGCGAGTTAATAGAGAAAAACAATCGCTATCTACTATTTACAGTGTCTTGTCAACGTAAAACCATGCAAAACTATTACATTCGAGTGCAATGACACAAAAAATCTAGTTACCTCTGTCCTGCGCATTCAACTGTCACTACTATTAGATACACATTGCCATAAAAATCCGAACCGTGAATGGCAACATCGATCCCGTCGAACCGGCAACACGGCTTCGCCTACTTTAAAGATATAAACCTACTGCGGGTACATGTTAAAATATTCTCCGATTCATCGGCCGATTTCACCACTTAAAAATCGCCCGAATTTCACGAAACTTTCACAGTACACCAAGCGACACGTTTACTATCCGGTACCGTTTTTAAATTTACAAAAAATCAAAATTTTGAGGTAGTTATCGAGGTTGCAACGGCAGCATACTTACACAGTAATGTTTTGAGATATACTGGTAAACGCCGAGTTGCTGTAGAACGATTCTGATCCGCCTGACGCTAACTCCGCCTCCGACCAATCGAGACGGCGGAATCGTATCGACGTCACAACGGATCGATACGACATCCGACGGAGAAGTACGATTTTCTCAGCCTGCTAGATCGTACATTCCATTTTGTTATATAGGATAAAAGTACACATGTGTTGTGCTTTAGATTTTGTTATTTTTGGACTAAGATGCGATGGTATGTTGCCATGCGGAGTTTGGGAAGCGAAGCCAATTTGTTTTCGTGGCGAAAGACATACGCCCACGCCAATTAGAGCTGATTTTGTTGACGTAAATCGTCAGTGGTCAGCGTTTGGGATGGTTATCTGGATTTTATGACGTTATTACAGGCAATAAAAGGACATTTGATGGGTTTATGGGGGCAGATTAAGATGGAGTATTTGGCTGTTGAATGTGTAGTCACGTAACTGGTACGTTCGCGTTTTAAGCGGGCTAGTAATATGCAATATGGGGGGATGCATCTATATTCAAGTGTTTATTAGTGTAGACGCTGGTATTTTCGAAATCGTATTACCTGTGCAACCAGTCTCACACTCATACAGGCGTATTTTGTAAGGAGTCGTTACGCAACGACATTGTTAGACAACTACTTTAACGCCTAACGACTTTTTATGAAAACCATATTCTATAAAAGAGTCGTTACAGTTTTCATCCTAAACGACAGAAGTCAATGTTTTCATCTAAGCACTAGCACTAAATAAATTAGTTCGTATCCACTGACATTTCTTTATAGAATAACATTTAACCTATGACAATTGTTTGAATAACGTTTAGTTTTTTGTGAAACAGCAGCAATTGTGGGTGTTAGGGAAAAGTATTTGCTGTTACCTCAGTCCAATTCTTGTGAACAAATCATCTAGATTTTACGACAAGATGGAAGAGTAAGTGTAACTACATACAGACTTGGAGACTACTTCTCTGGCTTCACTGTTGGTTTTCGTTGGTGAAGGACGTAGGCAGCGCGTAAGCTAACTGGAGCAAGTGGCCCTTACGAATTCTGGATGTTCTAGGATGTTCTTCAACGCTTCTGTGACTATAGTTTCGCTGCTTGACAGCATTCTCAGACAGATTAAAATTGAATTGAATAGTACGAAATCATGACAACTACAAATAAAGATATATTGCTATGTTATGATGTGATGTTTTGATCAAAAAATTTATCAAAATGAAAATAAAAAATGAAACACACATGACAGATGAGGCTTTCAAAATGTCTACGTGATGTATGTCAATATTTAACATAAAAATGGAACTAGCCTATAATAACTATGATAACAGTTACAACAATAAAATAACTAAACAATAACAGTATAAAAGCAGTCTCTATACAACGAAAATATCGACATACATCAACTCATTATCTTATTACAACTTTTTTGAAAGAATAGTTAAATTTATTTTTTTTGACTTTTTTAATTAGAAAGAAGAGTATCCAAGAAAGGGGAATTCATTAAATCAGTTTGCTCGTTTAAAACAAGGTAGCTATTGTCGTGTGTGTGCTTTTTGACTTCCAAAGCTTCAAAAAAGTCTAGTTTACGCTTGTCATTATAAAAATGTAGTGGTTGTATGCGGTTATTTACTGTAGGTCTGTGTTCGGTATCACGTCCTTCACCAACGAAAACCAACAGTGAAGCCAGAGAAGTAGTCTCCAAGTCTGTATGTAGTATGGACAAGTTTCACCAAGTAAGGGCAACAACAATAAATGAATGTAAGTGTAACTATATGCACAATCAACCAAGGGTTGCGGTGCTATCGGGGCGGCAAGGCCGCGGACGAGCCCTGAGGGAACAAAAAAAAAAGTGTAACTAATTGTAAATAGAGAAAAAAATTGAAAATGGGCTGTTTTTTGGAATAGAAGCACCAGCTAATAAGTGGCGAAAAATGAAAACCACTCAAGTGCAATATAAACTTTTTCTAGAGATGCTAGAGTCGAATGTCCATTTTCGCGAGAATAAATTAACACCGGTCAAAACAGACAGTTGGAAAAACTTAGTTAAAAGTCTGAACGCAAGTGGCGGACCACGAAAAAACCCGCCAGAATGGAAAATAGTAAACTAAGCTATATCAAATTTAAATTGCGGAAAGCTGGCCATGAAGAACTGTTTGAATAAGGTTTTGTTTTATGTCAAACAGCAAAAATTGTGGGGGTTGAGAAAAAGTTTTTGTTGCTTCCTCAGTCCAATTCTTGTGAACAAATCATCTAGATTTTACGAAAAGATGGAAGAGTAAGTATAACTAATTGCAAATAGAGAAAAAATTTGCAAATAGGCAATTTTTTTAGAATAGAAGCACCAGCTAATAAGCGGCGAAAAATGAAAACCACTCCAGTGCAATATAAACTTTTTCTAGAGATGCTAGAGTCGAATGTCCATTTTCGCGAGAATAAATTAACACCGCATAACCCTATTCGTTTAACAGACAGTTGGGAAAGCTTAGTTAAAAGTCTGAACGCAAGTGGCGGTCCACAAAGAAACCTGCCGGTGTGGAAAAGAGTAAGCTAAGCTATATAAAGTTTAAATTGCGGAAAGCTGGCCATGAACTTGAGTCCATCTATCGTTTCATATGTTTCCTGAAAATACAAAGGAAATGTAGCGCCAGCTGTATCGAACTGTGTTACCTACATTAATTATTGCTTCATTACTTTGTTTTAGGTTTTTACCAATTGAACGAGCAGTGGAAACAGAAAAAGCAGAAGAAAAAGAGACAATATGAGAAAGAGAAAAGAAGAGAACAACAATCAAAATGGACATCAATGTATTGAGTGCAATAAATTCCAATTTGGAAAAACTTGTGCAGTTGAAAGAGAATGATTTATATTTTGGTTTTGATTGCAATTCACTTAGTCTAATAAGATCCTACGTTACTGAGAGAACTCAGTCCATTTCTATTGTCAATAAGTGTTCTGGCAGCCTGCAGATTCTTAGTGGCGTTCCACAGGGCTCGGTTTTGGGCCCCCTTTTCTTAATTATATGCACATCAGACTTGCTGTCATCGCTACTACACTGCAAATCACAGATTTGTGCTGACGATATCCAGATCTATTATAATTTTAATAGTAGTAATTATTTAAATGTAAACAATATATTAAACGATGAATTGCAGCTAATTGATTATATATCTCGGCAACATAATTTAAAATTAAAGTAAGTAGTAAGTCACAAATTATACTGTTTGGTAATAAAAATAACTATAATTTTTTGAATTCACACCTCAATATATGTATAGACGGCACAGGGCTGGGTTTTATGGAGTCTGCTAGAAGCTTTGGTTTGACAATTGATTCGCGTCTTCGTTTTAGTTAAGATGTCACAGGTATAAGAAAAAAGTCGTTTCTTAGTTTGAAACTTTTATATTACAATTGTGATATTTTAAATGTAAGCTTGAGAAAGCAATTATGTAAGTCACTGGTCCTGTCAGACTATAACTACTGTGATATCGTCTACTCACCACTTCGGTGGACAGGGGTCGTGTTCAGAAAGTTCAAAATGCCTGATGTCGTTGAATTTTTAACCTTAGGCGTCCTTATCATGTATCGAGCAGGAGTCAGGAGCTGAACTGGCTGTCGATGGAAGTTACATGTTGGCAATTTTTTTACTAAGCTGCTTAATAAGCATTGTGGTTCAAAATAACTAGGGTCTCGCTCCTCCCTAGATCTGCAACACACGCTGCTAACACCAGATACAGGGATAAATTTAGTTTACCGGGATACCGCACGACTATGTTTCCTAGATCATTCACATATAATACTATAAAATAGTTAAATAGTTTGCCTGGCACATTTAAAGCATACAATATTCACAAGTTTAAATACAAATTGAAAAAAGATTTTCTGGACAGTGACAACTGGTGATGCATGGTATTTATTTTTCTCTTTGATTTTTGTTTTTGTTTATCAGGTTATTGTGTTGTAATTAATAAGGTAGTGTGCTGGATTTTTTGGAGTGTGCTGTAGGTCTGTGCATGTGCATTTTTTTCTCAGTGTTGGAATGGTTGAACTTTTAACAATGATTTTTATAACCATCTGTTTTTTTGCTTGTTGGTTGAGTAGAGTAGCAATTTACTAGACTTCGCCAACGTGAAATGCTTAGTTTTGTCATAATGTATCTACGATATAGCTTATTATTATTATTATTATTATTATTATTATTATTATTATTATTATTATTATTATTATTATTATTATTATTATTATTATTATTATTATTATTATTATTATTATTATTATTATTATTATTATTATTATTATTATTAAATATTGCAGTGAACCAGAGAACTCTATTTCTTTACCCCACAGATTGCTCAGAAATCTATAATACCATCATGAGTTTAAAAAACACAAGGTCGGTAGGTCATGACAAAATACCGGTAACTCTCTTGAAAAGAGCTGCATATATAATAGCGGAACCTCTTGCGCATATTATAAACTTAAGTATGTCGACAGGAGTATTTCCTGACCAACTGAAGTTAGCTGAAATAATGGCCTTATATAAAAAAGGAGATAGCTCAGACCCTCTTAATTACAGACAGATAGCCTTGCTTTCAAACGTATCAAAAATATTTGAGAAGATCATAAACAAGAGACTCATGGCATTTTTTGAAACGAATAAACTGTTAACTGAGTCACAGAATGCATACCGGAAAGGAAGGACAACCTCCCGAGCAGTGTATCAACTAATCTGTGAAATCTTTGAAGCTTTTAATGAGAGACATAAAGTTGTGGGAGCTTTCTTGGATCTTAGTAAGGCTTTTGATTCAGTTGATCACGACATGTTGCTTGAGAAGCTTAAAAAATATGGTGTGAGAGGTGTGACCTTATCATTGATAGCTTCCTACCTAAAAGGAAGAAGGCAGCGTGTCTCATGCCCTAGCAGCCTGAGTGGAAAGTTTGTCAGGTCAGATTATGAAACAGTAATAAGAGGAGTTCTACAAGGCTCCATACTAGGGCCCACATTTTTTATAATTTATACGAACGACCTGCCACAGTCATTAATAAGCAGGGTAGGATTATATGCTGATGATACATGTGTAATATTTCGGGACGTAAAGCAACACAGGCTACTTGATATGATATATGGTGAGTTTTGTGAATTAGAGTCCTGGTTCTCAAACAATAATCTAAAATTGTGTGTGTTTTGTTTCTTTAACGTCGGCCTATTTCCGCGACTATGGCCAATCACCGACGCCAGGGAGCAGTTTCACCTCACTATCCTGGAAATTTTGCCGAACCCCTGTCTTTCTGTAAGGAGGGTAGGGATCTTTAACGTGCCCAACATCGCATGGACACGGGACCGACGGCTTTACGCCCCCTCCGAAGGGCGGAACGTGCAGACATTCAACTTGCTCAAATACAATGCCAGAACCTCGGTTGATGTTAATTTTACAGTTTGTACTGAAAAAGTGAAAGGAGTACGCCGGGATCGAACCCAGTACCCTTCGGTTCAGAGGCACACGTTCTTACCTCTGAACCACCGAGGTCCTTAATCTAAAATTAAACATGGATAAAACCAACATGATAAAATTTAGTTCGGTGACCATGTCTACTGATACAGTGGAAATAAGGCTCAACAATACTGCAGTAAGTACAAAGTACAACTTAAAATGTTTGGGTTTGCATTTGGATGCGAGACTAGATTGGAAAGAGCATGCTTGTCAAGTAGTAAAAAAAATTTCTAAACTAACTTACATTCTGGGATCTGTAGGTTACTTGGTGACCAGGGAAGCAGCTCTAACAGCTTACTATGGGCTAGTGGAGTCTTGCATCCGATATGGTATAATTATATGGGGTGGTTCTGTGGAGGTGGGCAGTGTCTTCCGAGCACAAAAAAAAATGTATCAGGAGAATTTTTGGTTTGAAAGCAACTGAAAGCTGCAGAGGCTATTTTATGTCGAGAAATATTCTCACCTACTACTCGCTGTATATTATTGAATGTGTCAAGTTTGTGAAAGAAAATGGGGATCTCTTTGTTCATTATGAACAACAGCACACTTACCCCTTGCGCAACAGAGATGACCTGATACAACCCCACACTTGCCTGACTAAGTTGCAAAGAAATGCAAGGTACAATATTATAAATATTTAATCAGCTGCCCGTTGAGGTAAGACAGTTGCCCATGCCAAAGCTGAAAGCAAAGTTACACAAATACTTGTTGCAAAAAGCCATCTACGATATGGATGAGTATTTCAATGCTACCGATCTGCAGCATATTTTGGTTTAGGCTCCCTCAAAACAAGGCCTTCTTTTAATACAGTTTGTGTTTGGCGAGGTTTTTGTCTTTTTAGTTATTATTATTTTTATATTATACATGCAATTTTAATATGTTTAATGTTTGTATTTTATATTTTACACTTTTTTTATACTTAATTATTGTTTTTATTTATACATAGTTATTATTTTTACATGCAATTTTAATGTGTTTAATGTTTTTTGTTACTTATTTATATTTTATCTATACATAGTTTTTATTTATTTTTCTATACATGTTTATATTTTATTTATACATTGTGTTTAGTATTTTAGATTGATACATGCGCTTTTATATGCGGAGTGGTCTTTATTTACTCGGTAACTCTGTTGGTCTGCACTAGTCTTAGCAAGCATTGTTTGAGACATATTTTCTCTGTGCACTCAGTTTAAATATTCTGTTCATAAATACAGTTTTGTTGTTTCCTTTTTCTATATGTAGGTGTATATATTTGTGAAAACTGGCTCTATGCCCAAGTGGGCATTTGTATCATATTTGAGTCAATAAAGATTATTATTATTATTATTATTATTATTATTATTATTATTATTATTATTATTATTATTATTATTATTATTATTATTATTATTATTATTATTATTATTATTATTATTATTATTATTATTATTATTATTAGTATTAGTATTAGTATTAGTATTAACTTCTTCCGCGGCCTCGCCGCCCCGATAGCACTGTGATAGCACATTATTGTACAGTGAGTTAAAAATTGCTGAGAAACTAACACTAATTACTTCTGTCGTTGAGATCGAGCTCAAGGTGGAGGGTAGGTTAGTTTAGATGAGCAAAAAGGGTCAGCATTGGCCTAATTGCTAGTAAGCATCTTACATTTACCTTTCGTCGTCCTCAGGACGTAGGGGATTAACTGATATATTACTATTTTTCAGGAAAGCGTGTTAAAGATTTTATAGTATTTTGACGTGAAATTTTAACATTTAGTGTTTAATTCCAAAAGGGTTACTGTTTTTTGATGAAATACCTCAAATTTATTTTAAAATAGGTAAAGTAAAAAAAATCAAAAAAGGACCCCAAATAATTTGTTGTTTGTAGATAAACCCATTTGTGGCTGCAAAAAAAAAGAAAATTGTGGGATAAGCCCACTATAAACTAATAAGATAGCTTTGGGATTATTCGATTATGTCATGCAAAAAGGCCATACTGAGTAAGAAATGTATTTATTAAGTTATATTTTACAGACAAAAACAAAAATGTGCTGTCTAATGAGGTAATGAGCGATAAAAGTCCTCGTCTTCTATTTCTTTCACAACTGGTGTTGCACCACTGAAGGTGGTTCTTTGTAAAGCTTGGGTATATTATTGTGCATAACTGAATGTATAACAGAAGCAGATGTTTGGCTTTTTAAACTGATTGATGTGTACTGAGTTTCTAAATGGTTATTCTTAAAATGAATCTTTATCAACTCACTTTTCTTTACAGCAAACTCAACCATTTCATTCCACTTTGTGTTTTTGTCTGAACTGCTATCATCTCTGCGTACGGAGAGAAGTCGAAGATTTTGCGAAAACATCTTAAAATCTAAAAAGTAAGTGTATCTTAAGGGGACAACATATGGATTCTTTCTTCTCGCAAGAGGCAATACTGAAATGAGTTGCGTGGGAACCATGATATCACCAGCTAATTTTTGGAGCATTTGGAATCGCGCTGTGGCCCGAGTCTCCTTCTATTTGACCATGGTGAGGGGCAAAGAATCTAAAGAATATCTATTCTAAATTCGTGCTGTTGTTAATTACATACAGTAGAGTGGAAGCTATAATTGATTTTTTATTTTGCCCCCTCCCACGCCCGTTTGCGAATAGGTATACTGTCTTAGTTCCATCTTTGTAGCATCTACCTAAAAAAGTATACAAAGCTGTCGCTATCTCACAGGAAGCTCGTTTACCACTTCCCTCACTCCAGGTAAAACAAAAACAATCTCTAGAGCCAATATCGAGTTTTGTAAAGTTAAAAAGCCCTAGCCTTCTATTGTAGAAGATTTTGTTATCGTTTGATATATGTACATGAATAACCTGTTGCAGGTCAAACGAAGCACAAACCATAGATATTTTATGAAGCTGGGCTTCTTTTTTTTTTAACTGCAGTACGCATTGCTTTATCGGTAACCCCTAATGTAAAAACATATTTTTGCATACCATCTATTTTTTCCCTCCAACGAAAGTAAAACATGATAGTCTTTTGACGCCTGGACTCATGCGTTGATATCGTTCATTCCTCATTAATAAAACGAACTACATATTCGCGTTTCAACTACAAATTCTCTAGATTATGAAATTTGTTAAAAATTTGCTGCCGAATATCATCGTTAAACAGAAAATATTTCTAACCGATTCTCTTGCAAGATTCAGTTTTAGTCAACCCATCCAGTTTTTGCAAACAATAACCAACAAAAAATGTTTTTTATGTTATGGTAGAAAATTTTCGTAAAAATATTTCAAATCCGATAGCTCAATAAATTTCCCATTAAGCCAGAATCTTCAATCTTGTACCTTAGTAACACCTATGTAATGCGGTGCTATCGGGGCGGCAAGGCCGCGGACGAGCCCTGAGGGAACAAAAAAAACACCTATGTAAACGCACGTGGGTAATAAATTAAAGAAAAATAACATATTGAGCTTCGTTTTGTTTTAAAAAACTTTTTTTGTTGTTTATTGTTTGCAAAAACTGGATGGGTTGACTAAAACAAAACCATCCAAGCAATTAATAAGGAAAAATACGTGCCATATTTATAATTTGACAGGTACATTCCCTTTGTAAATAATTAATTGTTTTCTGAAAAACTTTTGCAACTTTAATGAAATTTGTAACACCATTTTTTTAAAGGCACTTGCAGTATTTACATATTATATCTAAGACCAAATTTTAATTTAGTAGCTCCATATAAAATATAATTTTTTTCAAATAATCGCTAACTGGGACTCTAAAACCGATCTCCAAGGTCCATTAAAATTTAAAGAACTAGTTTAAATAATATACATTACTAATAGTGTACAATTCTTATGAAAATTCACTACCATAACGTACTTGCTGCGTCTAGAGTTTTTACCAATAGATAGCAAATTCCATAAAAATGGTGCCTTTATAGATCCTTTGGTTAATATTATTTGTTAATTTTGGTTACATTTTCAAACAATAAAGTTATTTGGATGAAATGTAGTACATTCTTTCTAGTCTATATAGGTTATACTGGTAACCAAAGGTGTGTTTGCTTTTATTTTTTAAAAGTCGCAGCAAGTGCATTATGGAAGTGAATTCTTATTAAAACGTTTATTGACTAGTTTCTCCATTAGCTTACATAGGCAGCAGGTTAAAGATATTGGGTGATAACTATTTGGTTCGATTTTGGATTTGCCTGGCCTAATAAATGCTGAAATGGTTAGTTTTCGCCAAATTTTCAGAAAACGTTGGTTAGTCCAAATGAAATTAAACAGCTAAAGAAGTCTGTTGATTTCATTGTCTGGCAAATGTGTTAGAAAATAATTAGGAATATTTTGGACATTTTAATGAAAATCCACTACCATAGAGCACTTTCTGCGTCCACACTTTTTAGTGAATTTTCTTTAAAAAAAATCACTAATGGGGAGATCCCGACTTTTGAATTTTGAAAAAATTTCTTCAAATGAGCGCTAATTAGGCCCCCCAGAACACATATCCGGGGTCAGTTTCAATTTTTATATGTTTATATATATATATATATATATATATATATATATATATATATATATATATATATATATATATATATATATATATATATATATATATATATATATATATATATATATATATATATATATATATATCTGTGTGCGTGTGTCACACCTATTACTAAAAAAATATTGGACAGATTTTGATAAAACTTTGTGAGTACCTTCCTTTCGCAAGTGGCTTGGATAAATTTGTTAGCCAGGAAAATCCGCCGAGGTTTTCCTGGGAAATTTTGTGTTTTCTTTCGAAAAAAATCGAAAAAAATCAAAAAAAATTTATATCTCCGGAATTAACAAAGTAAGGGCAACCATACGAGGGTTTATATCATTATAAGTAAGCCACCTACCAAAATTTAGCTCTGTAGGTTAAAGGACAAAAAAGTTACAGGCATTTAAAGAAAAATAAATTTGGGTTTTCCTCAAAACGTCAAAGTCGCGATTTTAAACGTCCAAATTGGTAATATTTAGCCAATGAACCTGAAACTAATATGAGCTATGAAAGGAAAATCTCTCAAGAAGAATGTTTTACAAAGCCTGAAGTCTCAGTTTCAATCTTCATTGTCCTTCATTTTACTAAAATATTCCCAGAAAATTCATTTCAAATAGACCCTTTCTCTGATGATTTGGCAGTAGTGTTGGCTATAGAGTTTATCGGTTAATGGTATATCATTTTTGTCGAATTTTCGTAAAAAATCTTTAAAGTTCAATATATGCGTTATTATGCACGATACGAAAAAAAATGCATACATTAATTGAAGGGTGTTTTGAGCTACATCTTAAAAAATATTTCTACAATTACAGGGTGGCCCATAAGTCGTTGGTGATTCAAGTTTTTATTAAAAAAAATTCACTAATGGGGAGATCCGTGTTTATATATATATATATATATATATATATATATATATATATATATATATATATATATATACATACATATATATATATATATATATATATATATATATATATATATATATATATATATATATATATATATATATATATATATATATATATATATATATATATATATTGGTACGCGTATTTGTATTATAAAGAGTGAACCATGTACCAAAATTTAGGTCTCTAAGTTTAAAGACAAAAAGTTACGGGCAGCTAAAGGAACACATTTTGGAGTTTTCCTTAAAACGTCAAACTCGCAATTTAAAACATCAAAATTGGCAATGTTTAGGCAAATAACGTGAAACAAATACGGATTGTGAAAAGAAAATGTTGCAAGAAGAGTGTTCTGCGAACCCTTAAATTTCAGATTCAACCGTCATTGACCTTTAATTTACTAAAATATTTACAGAAAATTCATTTCAAATAGACCCTTTCTCTGATGCTTTGGCTGTCGGTTTAGTTAAGTTGATGCTTTCGCTGTAGGTTTAGTGAAGTTTATGGTCTAACGGTCTATAATTTTTAGATAATTCGTTACCGCATTTTAGCATTTTTTATCGAAATATAATTCATGTTTGTAAGAAATAAATCTGGACGCAGTAAGTGCATTTTGGTAGCGAATTTTTATTAAATCATTCAAATTTCAATAACTAAATTTGCTATTAACGTAAGTTTTGTTGGTTACGAAATCAATATTTAACTTTATTTTCGAAACATTTTTGTATAAACGCGGCAAGGGCGTTTGGGTAGCGAATTTTCATTAAATGTTTCAAATTTCAATAACTCAATTTGCTATTAACCTAAGGTTCATTGGCTAGGAGACCAGTTTTCTCAGAAACATTTAAAGTAAAGTTGCCACGAATAGTGATTTTGCCGAATACCGAATATTCGGCTCGACTCTCGGCCGAAGCGCCGAATATTCGGCCGCCTAATATTCGGCGACACTCGAAGCTAGTATTTCACGAGCAACAGCAGTATCCGTGACATCTGATATGTGGACATGTCAGCAAAACAACCAGAGTTTCTTAAGTTTTACTGCGCATTGGATATCTCCAGATTGTATTCTTGAATATGGCGTTTTAGCGATGCATCCGTTTGATGGTTCACACACTGGTACTAATATCGCAAAAGAACTCAATACTATTGCAGAAAGATGGAATATTTCACATAGCAAGATCCATTTTCTTGTCCATGGCAGTGGAGCCAATATAATAAAAGGTGTACGAGAGGCAGAATATGATTCTGCTAAGTGTTTTATTCATTTACTACAAAGGGCTGTCGAGGAATTGCTAAAGTCTCAATCTGAAATAACACACATGGTAGCTGCTGCAAGACGAATTGTCACTCATTTTAACCACTCTGGTACCGCACAAGAAAAGCTGAAACACATTCGTCAAGAACTTAAATTGCCAGACCACCAATTAGTACAAGATGAAAGCACACGATAGAATTCTACATTCTATTTAATGGAGCATTTATTAGTACAAAAGCGAGCTGTCTCTTTGTACATAACTGATCATAATTCTTTAAACAATTTAACACCTGCACAATGGGAGTTAATGGCACAATGTATCAAACTCCTCAAACGGTTCGAAGAGATTAGAAAAATAACCAGCTTGGGTATTTCCTGCATTTCTGAGGTGATTCCACATGTTGTCACGTTGTTAAAATACCTGGGAAAAGAAGAGACAGCACAAATAACACCAAATTTATTGAACATAAGATCTTCACTACACGCTGAACTTGAAGCGAGGTTCAACTTTAATAAAAGTGACAAATATCTGGTTGCCACTTTTCTTGACCCAAAGAGCAAAACAAAAAATTCTTTTAGAAGCCCTGAGAAAGAGTTGTGATGAGGCCACTAGCACCGATGATGATTCATCTCCACTTCAAAAGAAAAGAAATGACAATGATAAAACCATTGAGATACACGATAGTTTCTGGAATTGTTTTGAGGAAGTCGCTACAGAAAATACCCAGACAGATGAAGATGTGGGACAAAAAAGTTTAATTGCAAATGAAATTGATTTTTACATGAAAACTGTTCACCTCGATCGAACAGCGGACCCTTACAAGTGGTGGTCAGCAAACGCGAAACAGTATCCAAGCCCAGCAGAATTTGCTAAGATTTATTTATCATCTCCCGGTAGCAGTGTATATAGTGAGCGGATATTTTCCGAAGCAGGTGTAATTTATGAGGAAAAGCGCAATCGTTTGCTATCAATAAATGCTGAAAAAATTGTTTTCATTCATCACAACTTATCACTAATAGATTTTAAGTATTAAATCTATGATTTGATAAATAAATAATTATGTGAGGAACATCTATTATGCGTTTTTTTTCCATGATTTGGTATTCGGTATTCGGCCGAATAGTGCGCAACATTCGGCCGAATACCGAATTTAAAAAAAAGTAGCCGAATATGCCGAATACCGAATAGAAGCCGAATATTCATGGCATCTCTAATTTAAAGTTTATTTGCGGAAAATTTTTGTACATTTTCAAATAATTATTTTGATAAAATATGGTACATTGTTCCTACTATATAGTGTGGAACAGCCAAATGGAATAAATTCGATAACAGATAAATGAGGACGTGTTGGGAAAAACGCTTGGACAAGTCGATTTGTATTTTTAACTGCGCATCTTTTTCAAGAAAAAAAAAATATTTAGGGTGCGTCATGTGACAGTGGCCAATACCAACTTTCTTATTTTAAATACAAGCCCCTGTATATTATTAATTTTTTGGATTCTTCAGAAAATTCTAGACATAATTCATGTACAATGTCCTATACCTATCTTCAACTGTTTCGGAAATATTAAGTATTTTCAGATTTATTACAAAAATTAACATTAAAAATAGAAAATTATTTTATTTCACAAATTCTAATAAGAAATACTGATTATTTCTTAATAATTTAAAAAAACAAAAAAAAATTAATGTCAATGTAGTAAATGTTAAAAATGCTCGCCACGAACATCTTGGCAACATGCTAATCTGGTATAGAAATGTCTTCTAACATTACTCAACATCTCAGGCGTGACTGATCTAATCGCAAGCGTGATTCGTCTTTTTAAGTCATCTAAGTTGAGGGGCTTAGTTTTGTATACAATACTTTTGACATATCCCCACAAAAAGTAGTCTAATAGCGACAGATCAGGAGATCGTGCTGGCCATTCTATCGATCCGCGCCTCCCTATCCACCGATTTGGAAAAATTTGGTTCAGGTACTGCCGGACATTGATTTGGTAATGGGGCGGTGCTCCATCTTGCTGAAACCATATTTTATTGGCAGGAACTTGTGGGTTTGCTGGATCTGGATATAAGTTTGTCAAAGTTGGCACGACATTATTTTGGAGCAGTTCTAAATATTTATCCCCATTCAAGTTGCCATCAATGAAAAAGGGACCTACGATATGATTTCCAACAATTCCTGCCCAAACATTAACTTTTTCAGGATATTGCGTATGTTCCTCTCTCATCCAATGAGGATTCTCATTAGACCAATAGCGGCAATTTTGACGATTAACATGACCGTGAAGTGTAAATGTGCTCTCATCAGAAAACAAAACATCTTCTAATTGGATCACATTGTTATATAACATTGCCATCATTTGTTCACAAAAATACGTTCTCCTATCGAAATCGTCCTCCATGAGCTCCTGAGTTGGTATCATTTTATAGGGATGCATTTTACTTTCCTTTAATGTTCGAAAAATTGCTGTGTGGCTAACGTTGAATAGTTGGGCTGCTTGTCGACCAGAAGTATGTGGGTTTTCTTGAAACTCAAGCGTAATATCCAATTTCGTATCATCACTTACTGCATTGGCAGCTACTTTTTTTATCTGTCTCACATGACCAAGCTCGCGAAACTGCTTTTCTATTTTGCTAATTGTTCCTTGGGATACAGGCGGCAAATTTGGAAATTTTTGGTGAAATAAGCGAGACACTTCCATCTGTGTCCGTGTGTTATCTCCATAACCAATCATTTGTAGAATGGTTATTTTGTGCATTTCTGTTAAATGAACAATTTTTCTGATATTATTACGTACAGTTAACGAAATTCAAACGACAATAGCACTGACACTAATCACTACTGTCATGCAGGCAGACAACAAGTTGCTAAGGCTACGAGTTTTATACGAACAGAAAGAAAACTGTTTTTGTTTTTGTTTCATTTCATATCAGTAAAAAGAAACGCAGGAATGGTTTTTGTTTACTTTCTCATTATCAAGAGCTGAATGGGAAATAAGTATTGAATGCAATGTAGCGAATTTGTGAAATAAAATAATTTTCTATTTTTAATGTTAATTTTTGTAATAAATCTGAAAATACTTAATATTTCCGAAACAGTTGAAGATAGGTATAGAATATTGTACATGAATTATGTCTAGAATTTTCTGAAGAATCCAAAAAATTAATAATATACAGGGGCTTGTATTTAAAATAAGAAAGTTGGTATTGGCCACTGTCACATGACGCACCCTATATAATTTTTTTTTCTTGAAAAAGATGCGCAGTTAAAAATACAAATCGACGTGTCCAAGCGTTTTTCCCAACACGCCCTCATTTATCCGTTATCGAATTTATTCCATTTGGCTGTTCCTACTATATAGGTTATACCGGTAACCAAATTGATGCCTGCTTGCATTAGAGAGACGTATTTGCTTTTAAAAACATTTTAATGAAAATTCACTTCCATAACGCACTTGCTGCGTCTAGAGTTTTTTTAATTCAATTTTATCAGTAATTCAACTTTTAGATGTCAAACTTTGACAAGTTATTTATCAAACATCACAGTTTTTCAGAGTTAGACCAGATATCAAGATAACCTGGTATGTTAATATAAACTTTTCGTGATAAAAAGACTGTAAAAATCACTTTAGTAAATATTTTAGATTACCTAAGAAACATTCTGTATATTTAGATAGACGCTTGATATATAAACAGTGAATTTTAATGCGAATTCCACAGATGTAATTTGATAAGTAGCCGCTTGTGAGTGTAACAAGGCACGAGTTGATACAAAATGCTGTACATAATTAGCACAGAATTAGAACGATTTCATGGTCGAGTGCGCGGGTCCGCACATTTCAAATAAATAATGCATGAAATTAGTTTTTAGACGGCCACAAACTCAACGACACACTGTTATTGCACAAAGAATGAGATCATTGTGTAAAATTATGTGATTTAGAAGTACGTAAATATAGCAGATTATTTTCTTTTCTATTATTTGACTTTGAGTACGAGCTCATTCAGCAGTCTCCAAACACCCAGTTTTATCCAGTAATGTCATTATGGTTTCCATGTCTGTCATACCTCAATAGACAGGGATTATGTTGGAGTTTTTGATAAAAAAGCTCAAAGTGTGTAACTTAGTACTCGGGTTTCACATCGAAAAAACTTAAGCAAGTGAAATTAAAAAATGTCTGGACGCAGCAAGTTTGTTTTCGTAGTGAATGTACATAGAAATGTTTTCAATAGCAAATACCTATGTCCCTTTTTAATGAAAACAGGCATCAAATTTGGTTACCAGTATAAGCTATATATAGTAGAAACAATGTACCATATATCACTAAATTTTGTTGTTTGAAAATGTACAAAAATTTTTCGAAAATAAGCTTAAAACGTTCACGAAAATACTGGTTTCCTAGCCAACGAACCTTGGGTTAATTGAGTTATTGAAATTTGAAGCGTTTAAAAAAATTGCTACTACAACGCACTTGCAGCGTTTTTTTTTTACAAACATGCCTTATATTTCGATATAAAATGCAGAAATGCAATAATATATAAGGTCTATAATTTTTTAGTCTTTTAGCCTAGAGATCTAAATTTTAGTACGTAGTATACTCTTTATAACATAAACCTGCGTAGACAATTTGGTTGCGGTTGCTATAGCTTTGTTCTTTTCGAAGATACAAAGATTTTTCCTCAGTAACTATATATATATATATATATATATATATATATATATATATATATATATATATATATATATATATATATATATATATATATATATATGGTGGAGCATTGAAAACGAAACAGACCGATTTGCGTCCAGAGAATATTTTTTTAAGAAACGCTGAAACACGTCAATTTTAATATTGATGGACATGTTTTGACATAAAACTCAACTTTGTCACATCAACCCGTTAAGGGTGGTGATAACAACCCTTATATTTTAAATAGGGAACATGGGTCGAGTGTTACATCATTTGAAAGCTCTATCTTTTCTGAATTCAGCACGCAAATTTTTTTGGAAGTTTTATCAACTCGTTTAAAAATTATTCACATTTGATGCAAAAACGCATTTAACTCATTCCAATAAGAAATGTGCTGATAGTCAATGTTTTGTTGGTTTGTAAACAAAAAATTGACTATCAGAACATTTCTTATCGGAATGAGAGAAATGCGGTTTATTATTTCAGTTTATCGGTCGGTTTGATACTTGATTCTGTCTGATATCCCTCAATAAAAATGATAAGGAAAAAATACTAATAGTTATGGCAATAATAGATGGTAAAATATGTAGTAGGTAATAAGTTTGTTAAAGTAGGTGTTGGGTAATGTGTAAAGTATAGTGATCTCATACACAGTTTGCTACACCCAATGAGGGTAGATATTAATTAACGGCGACATAGAAAAATCGAACGACAGTAATTGTGCGAATGGTTAACCTAAACCGCAGCCAGAAAAACCGAACAATGAATGAATGAATGATACTTGATAGTACTACCGAAAATTATTTTCACAATGGTGTATTCTGTATAAGAAATAGTTGAAATAATTACTCTTTTTTTTTCCAAAAACGATGACTGTGCCAACCGTACCGCAAATTTGTTTAATGAACGACATCTGAACAGACATGTTAACAGAAAATACATTTTGGAGTTAGTTGCAAAGTTTCGACAAAGTGGTTCAGTAGCCAACAAAAAACGGGATTCTGAACGTGAATTTCTCGTTAGAAATGAGACTACTGAGATTGAAGTTTTAGGAGAAATTGCTGCAGACCCAACTTTGAGCACGAGAAAATTGGCCACTGTTTCAAACATCAAAAGAAGAACTATTCAGCGAATATTGAAGCATCTTAAATTTCACCCGTATTATATTCATCTTGTACAACAACTGAATGAAGATTATTTTGATCGGCGGCTGGAGTTTTGTGAAGTTATGACTGCACGAATAGCTGATAACGGGAACTTTCTGTTTAATATATGTTTTTCAGAGGAGTGTACGTCTTTATTAAACTCTGCAGTCAATCGTCATAATTGTCGTTATTGGGCAGATAATAATCCAAGAAATTTTCACGAAATCCACACTCAAACTCCACAGAAATTGAATGTCTGGACTGGCATTTTTGGAGACCGTTTAATCAGACCAATTTTTCTTGATGGCAATTTGAGTGTCGAAACGTATTTGGCGTTACTAGAAGATATCGTTTACCCTCTACTAATTGACATTGTTGAAAATGATGATGGCTAGCAATGAAATCAATTAGTGTTCCAACAAGATGGAGCTCCTCCGCATTTTTCACAACGTGTTAGGGAGCCTTTGAACAGAGACTTTCCAGAGCAATGGATTGGGCGTAGAGGTGCTATTGAGTGGCCCGCTAGATCACCGGATTTAACTCCTTTAGACTTCTTTCTATGAGGCCATTTAAAAAGTAGAATTTTCGCTACGGAACCGGAGTCTCTGGAAAAATTACGACGACGCATTGTTGAAGAATGCCGTCTAATAACTCCACCAATGCTCCAGAATGTCAGAACTCGTTTTGAACAAAATTTGTACTTTTGTATGGAAGCTGGAGGTCAACAATTTGAACACTTACTTAACTGAATAAAGATTTTTGAACGTTTGATTTTGTTTTCTTTTTTTTTAACGAAAAATTGACTAATTAGTGCATTTATTATCACCACGAATGAAATACTCTCTTGCAACTCCAACTGTAAATAATTTTTAAACGAGTTGACAAAACTTCCAAAAAAATTAGTGTGCTGAATTCAGAAAATAAACACCTTTGAAATGATGTAACACTCGACCCATGTTCCCTATTTAAAATATAAGGGTTGTTATCACCACCCTTCAGGGGTTGATCTGAGAAAGTTGAGTTTTATGTCCCCCTCAATATTAAAATGACGTGTTTCAGCGTTTCTTAAAAAAATTTTTTACTGGAGGCAAATCGGCCTGTTTCGTATTCAATGCGCCTCCCTGTATATAAACATATAAAAAATTGTAACTGACCCTAGATGTGGGTTCTAGGGTTTAGGGATCCTACTTCGCGCTTATTTGAAGAAATGTTTACAAAATTCAAAAGTCGAAATCTCTCCATTGGTGAATTTTTTCTTCGAAAATTCACAAAAAAAGTCAGTACCTTTTGATTAATGATTAATGTAAATAATTGTTTCTGAAAGTAATGATTTTCTGGGAATCTAAATAGATTGTCTGTGCATGTAAAGTTTAATATACTGATTACTTTTCTCAGGGAAATTCCCCAGCTCTCGCTGATAAATGTTAAGGTTTTAAGCAGGCTGGATTTAGTGAAGTAAATGACACCACATAAACGACATTCTTCCGCCCAGAAGCTCTGAACAGCTTGTGCGGGGGTTGGTTACATAGAAAAGACAACGGACACGCACCCAACACACAGTGACAGAAACTACCGGGAATCGATCCCCGACACTGTACGCAGCCAAACACTCGTTCCACTACACCACGGAGGTATGTTAGGCAGCAAAAATTAGCTGCAAAGTGTTGTTGATTTAAGTAGACACTTTTTGCCAGAATACCGCCAACACTTCTGTGAATAAACTCTTTAAGCACTTTGTTTTTGCAAGATCTTAAGGGAGAGTTAAATTGAAATCTATATTTATATCTATTTGTTACCTTCTCTTTGTGATGTGCAAGTCCATTTTACAATTATGTATTTTATTTGTGACGAACCATGTAACCGTTGATGGTTAAATAAATGTTGTGTTATATTATCAAAATAACTCCCGAATTTACCTATCCTATTTTTCACTACGATTAGCAAAATGTTTGAGACATGGTTATAGTCGCCTATAGTCCTTGACTGTCATATTATAGCACGTTCATTATTTTTGAAATGTTAAAATCTTGGGTCATTTTGCCTAACGTATATAATAGGCTAAGGTTAACGTCTAGGTTGGCTTAGGCAATCGTAAAACGGATTACATAATCTAAATCGTCGCTTGCTAAGTGACGTAGAGTTCAACTTTTAGCAAAATGATTTTTACGTTTGCAAAATCTGCTTTTCTACTTACCAAAACCCACTGGACAGCTTTCCCGGTTTTCACAACATTTGGTGGTCACCATACAATCGAAGGGCGATGTGGCAGTCTTGATACTTTGTCTCCAGCAGCTCTCTTCATTTCATTGCCACTTCCACACTTCATCAGTTGTGCCAGGCTTTCAGGAAATTTTTCCTTGGTCTACCTATTTAATTTTTTCCAGTTATGTAACCTTCAAATAATCTTTTCAGAAAGTTATTATGTCTTAGAATATAGCCAATAAATTATGTCTTTCTCCTTTTAATTTCTTTAAGCAAGCATCTTTCTTCTCTCCCCTCACCTAACACACCTTTAATCGTCTCTCCATCGATGTACCGCGTCTGTGTCATTTTTCTTCATGTCCATATTTCAAAAGCTTATATTATGTGTGTGTGAAGAGTGGTTTGGCCTCGAGCTTGCAGTCTCATTGGCCACAGACTTTTTTAGTTACTTTGAATGTTCAATTTAAGTGGGAAGATTGCACTTTCATGCAGAATTGCCATATCACACAAATTTCAGTCATCTATACCTATACTTACAATTCTAGTATTCACTTATACTCTATGTTATACCAATTTTACACCTTATTTTCCTTTTTTTTATTTTTTTTATTATTGATATTATTTAATTTCTTTTTTTTTCTTTTTGTTTTCTTTTTTCTTTTATTTTAGAAGCTTCTATTAGCTTCATGTCTTGCTAAGTTATAGCCCAAGTTTCCTCAGATCATTGCTACATTTACCATCATTTATTTTTATTTATTTTTTATTATTGATATTATTTATTTTCTTTTTTTTTTTCTTTTTGTTTTCTTTTTTCTTTTATTTTAGAAGCTTCTATTAGCTTCATGTCTTGCTAAGTTATAGCCCAAGTTTCCTCAGATCATTGCTACATTTACCATCATCTGTGTGATAATACTTCCAAGGTACGCGAATATTTCGACTTGTTCTGATCAATTTGAATAATTCGTCTATCATTATTTTACTACCTACTATTTAAATATAGCAGAGAAAAATCGTTATTATCATTGCTGATTAAGGTGACGAGATGTTTTCGTCGATTATTTTAAAGTAAATACGTCACTAAGTATTCAGATTATGATTGGAACTGATTCTCAAAAGTAACAAAAATCACCAAAAAATCAAAGTGCTCCAAATCATATAAAACTTATATACAATATGGAGTACTTCATAAGAATGAGTAAAAACTATATTATACATTGATATCAAATACAGGTGCAGAGTTGGAGCTTTTTTTCTTGTCACAGTTTTTTAAATTTTTAAGATAAATCATTGTGAATCAAAAAATACAGAAGATATTGGCGCGGAGTTTGTTTTATTTTTTATCTACTAAGGTCCTACATATTATACTGAAGTTTTATCGAGTTCAGATAATTTTCATTTTTTTGCAATTTTTCCATACTAGTAGTCGTCGACTTTTTTGGACAAAAAAACTTTTTGTCTTCGATTAAGTTAAAACTTTACCATTTAGTAATTTGAGGCTTGTTAAACATCGGAATCGTATCAGTTCTTTTTTCAGGCTAATGGTTTTTATGTAGGAGGTTGGGAAAATTTTTATGACTGCACATTGTTTGCATCAACCTTTTTGGTCACAAATATCTTCATTTAATATGCCATTATGCTGTTTTTATCTAAAAAAGAGCTAAATAGGTTGTAATAAAATAATATCAAGCCTGGAAAATGCTTCGTAAAATTAGTACACTTACATTTGTAATGCTGGCAATTTTTTGAAGTTTTCAGAAAAATCCTTATAGTTTGAAAACCAGAAGCGATATCAAATTGCCGTTTGTTTTATTTGAAGGTCTGAAGTGCATGGAAACAAGAAAGCCACTTTTAAATAAGTTTGGAGAACTTTTATTTCTTCGCAATTTTTTGGTATCGAATTTTTATTGACAAATTTTTGACATTTCTATCAAATCCAATTTTGAACTAAATAAACCATAGATATACATATTATAATTGCTGATTAAGGTGACGAGATGTTTTCGTCGACTATTTTGAAGTAAATACGTCACTAAGTATTCAAATTATGATTGGAACCGATTCTCAAAAGTAATAAAAAATCACCAAAAACTCAAAGTGCTCCAAATCATATAAAACTTATATACAATATGGAGTGCTTCATAAGAATGAATAAAAACTATATTATACATTGATATCAAATACAGGTGCAGAGTTGGAGCTTTTTTTCTTGTCACAGTTTTTATAATTTTTAAGATAAATCATTGTGATTCAAAAAATACAGAAGATATTGGCGCGGAGTTTGTTTTATTTTTTATCTACTAAGGTCCTACATATTATACTGAAGTTTTATCGAGTTCAGATCATTTTCATTTTTTTGCAATTTTTCCATACTAGTAGTCGTCGATTTTTTTGGACAAAAATACTTTTTGTCTTCGATTGAGTTAAAACTTTACCATTTAGTAATTTGAGGGTTGTTAAACATCGGAATCTTATCAGTTCTTTTTTCAGGCTAATGGTTTTTATGTAGGAGATTGGGAAAAATTTTATGACTGCACATTGTTTGCATTAACCTTTTTGGTCACAAATACCTTCATTTAATATGCCATTATGCTGTTTTTATCTCAAAAAGAGCTGAATAGGTTGTAATAAAATAATCTCAAGCCTGAAAAATGCTTCGTAAAATTAGTACACTTACATTTGTAATGCTGGCAATTTTTTGAAGTTTTCAGAAAAATCATTATAGTTTAAAAACCAGAAGCGATATCAAATTGCCGTTTGTTTTAATTGAAGGTCTGAAGTGCATGGAAATAAGAAAGCCACTTTTAAATAAGTTCGGAGAACTTTTATTTCTTCGCAATTTTTTGGTATCGAATTTTTATTGAGAAAATTTTGACGTTTCTATCAAATCAAATTTTGAACTAAATAAACCATAGATATTTCGTAATCATATTTTTAATGTCTTTAAATACCTAAATATTATTAATTTTGTTGTTTAAGCATATTGTTTGTAAAATGACTCCTACCTATATATTTTTTATGAACCGCTTCAATAGCTATGGTCATTAGCGGGATAAATAATAGAACAATATGCGATAAAGTGATTTTAATCTATTCGCAAAACATAACAAATGTATTCTGCTTTGCCTGAGACGCAAAATCTAATCAGATGAGTGTAGACAAAAATTTATTTTGTTCTAGATCAGTTTTCTTGTAATAAACTAGTTCACGAAGCCTATGTGTCCCTACAACATTATAAATTTGATTGCAGCGCTACAGGATGGGTGTTTACCTGCTTCTGAAGTATGTCTGCGAAATTATGTGCGCCTGGAGCACACTTGGAAGCTTAGATTCTCTAGGACAGAACGAAGATTCGTATCGAACTGTTCGACAAGTCGATAACTTCACAGTAAAGACGTGTCTGGGTGTCTTTTTATTTATTAGGTATTTGTTTGTCCCAACGTGAAATCAGAATTGTCCCAAGGTATAGTTACTACTGTCCTAAGGTACAAGGTACCTTGGGACAATTGCAATCAACATTGTCTTTCCAGCTATCAATATGATAACAGCGTCAAATAACACAAAATGTTCTAAATAAAGACTGTGTACAACCAACTAACAATTTTCTTAATTGTCAGCCCTGGCTCATTTCTTCTCTAATATAGGGACAATGTATGTAACGCTAGATGTATTCTCACCATAATTAGAACCGCAGACCGGTTTCGCTCTAATTAAAGCTTATCAGTACGGTATACTGATTACAGCAAGAACACTCCTATAAAGTAATACAGCTTTAGTAGCCAGCCTTCTAATTATGGTGAGAATACATCTAGCCTTACATACATTCTCCCTATATTAGGGAGGAAATGGGCCAGGGCTGACAATTTACAAAATTGTTAGTTGGTTGTACGCCGTCGAGACCACATACTACCTGTTGCCACACCGGAGGAGGCCTTTGATAGGGCAAGGATGGATACGCTCTGTACCGCCATACAGGATAAGGGAACGCCGAGGTCCATAATAAGCTGGGTGGCGAGCATGCTGGGGGACAGGAGAGTTTCGCTGACTTTGAGGAACCGAGGGCTGGACGTTGGGGTGACGGGCGGCTGTCCTCAGGGCAGCTGCCTTTCACCACATGTATGGTGTCTGGTCATGGACGGCCTCTTGGAGCGGCTCTCCGAGAATGGCTTCTACGCCCGAGCGTACGCTGATGATGAGCTGGTCTTGGTCACCGGCAAATTCCTCGGCGTCGTCTGTGAGTGCATGCAAGCTGCCTATAGCATAATAGAAAGGCGGTGTGGTGGGCTGAGACTTTCCGTAAACCCGGCGAAGACGGAGATGATCCTATTCACCAAGAAGAGGAATGTAGGGGGGTTCAGGGCGCCCGTGATGTTTGGAAAACCTTCGGGTTTAGTGCGGGGGGGTCAAATATCTGGGGGTGATCCTGGATTCCAAACTGACATGGGGGTCGCAAATAGAACGAGTAGTGAGGAAGGGAGTAGCGACCCACTGGCAGCTGCGTCAAGTGATAGGGAGGACCTGGGGACTTAATCCTCGGATACTTCACTGGATTTACACTGCGATCGTCAGGCCAAGAATCCTCTATGGGGCGTTGGTCTGGTGGTGCGGTGTGAACCAAACTACCTGCAGGACAGTAGGAAGCTGGCCAAACTCCAAATGCTGGCAATCCTGGGTATCACAGGCGCTATGAGGACGACAACCTTTGCCGCGCTAGAGGTCTTGCTGATGCTGCCACCACTTACCATCTGTATCAGAAGGGAGGCTATGCCGTCGCATCTTAGAATGCTAGACTCTGGAAACTGGTGAGGAGAGGGAGCAGTAATAGGGCATGCAAGAGTTGCCAAGGAGGTGGAAAAGGAAATTCCGATTTGCGCCATCAAGGTACGGGATGCCGAGGACGATATTAGATTAACGAGGCCATGAGGTTGCATTCCAGCCCGCAAGCCTGGTCCGTTTCTCCGACGGATCGCGGCTGGAGGATCAACAATCCTCCGGGGCGGGAATATACATCGAAGGCCTGGGGGTGCGCGAGAGTTATGCTCTTGGCGCATATACCACGGCATTCGAAACAGAGGTGTACGCAATCCTGTCTATGGCGAATATACAGGATGTAAGGAGGAGCCCCGAGGAATGTGTGTACATTTGCTCGGATAGCCAGGCGGTCCTCCGGGCAGTCTGCGCGGCCAGAATCAGGTCAACACTGGTTCAGGAGTGCGCTGACGCCCTCAAAGGACTAGCCAGGACAAAGGAGGTGCAACTGGTGTGGGTTCCGGGACACTGTGGCGTAGCGGGGATGAGGTGGCGAATAATCTCGCTAGGCTTGGTTCCCGGTGGCCGTTCTATGGCCCGGAGCCTGCGATAGCCATAAGCAGGAAGACGGTCTCTGTCGCCTTATATATGTGGGCAGAGGAAGCAATGGAGAGGCACTGGTGGTCGGTTAGTGGCTGTAGGCAGGAGAGGGACTTCGTGGAGGGGCCGGAAATAGCGCTGTCTGGATATTCGGTAGGAGTCGACCTACGCTTCGCCGCATCCTTGGAGTGCTCACAGGTCACTGCGCCCTTAGAAGACACCTCACATTGATATCGGTAGAGAGGGATCCCATTTGCCAGGAATACGGCGAGGGTGAAGAAAAGTCCTACCACAACCTGTGTGAACGCGAGGCTTTAGGGAGTCTTCGAGCAGAATTGTTCGAATCGAGGACTTTGCAGAGGAATCAGGTACCGTCTAATTGAAGACCGTCGCGGCTTTCATTTCGAGGTCGAGGCGGTTTGGCGACAGAACCGAGGCAGAGTAGAGCATGGTTGCTGGGTTGCTGGGGTTAGCAAAAAGGGCCCATTGTGGCCTACTTGCTTGGCGTTGGCCTCCCCACCACTGCTACTACTACTACTACCTGTTGCCACACCGAGATGGCAACCCTGTCGTAAATCTCACAATGTTCTAGGATGCTGGCTAGCATAGCCGTATTACTTTATAGGTGTGTTCGCGCTGTAATTAGTATAACATACTGATGAGCTCTAATTAGAGCAAAAACAGTGTGCGGTTCTAATTATCGGGAGGATACATCTAGCCTTGCATACATTGTCCCTATATTAGGAAATAAATGGGCTAGGGCTGGCAATTTACAAAATTGTTAGTTGGTTGTATACGGTCTCTATTTTATGACATTTTGTGTTATTTGGAGCCGTCGTGACAACATACTACCTGGTTCCGCACCGAGATGGCGCCCCTGGCGTACATCTCACAATGTTCTAGGAAGCTGGCTACCATAGCCGTATAACTTTATAGGTGTGTTCTCGGTGTAATTAGTATACTGTACTGACGAGCTCTAATTAGAGCGAAACCGGTCTGTGGTTCTAATTATGCTGAGAATACATCTAGCCTTACATGGCATTATGTATTGAATAGACAAAATAACAATAAGCATACTGGTCACGATTAAAATAATCCGTGCTGAAACAATTTGCAAAGAGAATGAAAACAGAAAAATCTCCCAAGGTGCAACAATCTCCTCTATCCATATGGACTCCAAAATGCAGGAAAAAAGCTTACATCTCGATTATAAAATATGTTGATTGATGTTCAGCTCGTTATAGCCGAGCTTGAGAGTGATTTCTGGGTTTTAAAGACGCTATTTCCAAGTCGGGTAATGATGATTTATGGACTCTAATCCCCCGGTTTCATGAGAAAATACGTCGGGTGATAGATACGCTTCTCTCGTGCTTATAATTAATTGCTCTACTTGATTCCATCATAAATAGAGTTGTTTGATGTTATTTACATCGCCGCATATATTCATCGTTTCACTTCCGAAACAAAAATACTGGCTGTTCCGTTTGAAAAAAATGAGTGACGGCTGTTTGAATATATTTTTTAAATTTAGCCACTACCTATTCGAGAGCGTCCTCTATATAACATCTTAATTCTTTCGACGAATACGATAAACGAAACCTTCTCGAATGCGCCATTTTCATGGGATTCCGAACTAGGACCCCTGGTGCTCATATCCAGTGTCAGCTAAAATGTGTAATATATATATATATATATATATATATATATATATATATATATATATATATATATATATATATATATATCTATATATATATATATATATATATATATATATATAGGTGGCGCATTGAAAACGAAACAGACCGATTTGCATCCAGAGAATTTTTTTTAAGAAACGCTGAAACACGCCAATTTTAATATTGAGCGAGGCATGTTTTGACATAAAACTCAACTTTGTCACATCAGCCCCTTAAGGGTGGTGATAACAATCCTTATATTTTACATAGGGAACATGGGTCGAGTGTGACATCATTTGAAAGCTCTTTCTTTTCTGAATTCAGTACACTATTTTTTTTTTGGAAGTTTTATTAACCCGTTTAAAAATTATTCACAGTTGGAGTTGCAAGAACCTATTTCATTCATTGTGATAAGAAATGCACTAATTAGTCAATTTTTCGTTAAAAAAAACTAAAAAACAAAACCAAACGTTCAAAAATGTTTATTCAGCTAAGTAAGTGTTCAAATTGTTGACCACCAGCTTCCATACAAAAGTACAAATTTTGTTCAAAACTAGATCGTTCATTCTGGAGCATTTGTGGAGTTATTAGACGACATTCTTCAACAATGCGTCGTCGTAATTCTTCCAAAGACTCCGGTTCTGTTACGTAAATTCTACTCTTTAAATGGTCCCATAGAAAGAAGTCTAAAGGAGTTAAATCCGATGATCTAGGGGGCTACTCAATGGCACCTCTACGCCCAATCCATTGTCCTGGAAACTCTCTATTCAAAAACTCCCTAATCCGCTGTGAAAAATATGGATGAGCTCCATCAAGAAAAATTGGTCCGATTAAAGAGTCTCCAAAAATGCCAGTCCAGACATTCAATTTCTGTGAAGTTTGAGTATGGACTTCGTGAAAATTTCTTGGATTATTATCTGCCCAATAACGACAATTATGACGATTGACTGCAGAGTTTAATAAAAACGTACACTCGTCTGAAAAACAGATATTGAACAGAAAGTTCCCGTTATCAGTTATTCGTGCAGTCATAACTTGACAAAACTCCAGCCGCCGATCAAAATCAGCTTCATTCAGTTGTTGTACAAGATGAGTTTTATACGGGTGAAATTTATGATGCTTCAATATTCGCTGAATAGTTTTTCTTTTGATGTATAAAACAGTGGCCAATTTTTTCGTGCTCAGAGTTGGGTCTGCAGCAATTTGTCCTAAAACTTCAATCTCAGTAGTCTCATTTCTAACCGGAAATTCACGTTCAGGATCACGTTTTTTATTGGCAACTGAACCACTTTGTCGAAACTTTGCAACTAACTCCAAAATGTATTTTCTGTTAACATGTGTGTTCGGATGTCGTTCATTAAACAAATTTGCGGTACGGTTGGCACAATCATCGTTTTTGAAAAAAAGAGTAATTATTTCAACTCTTTCTTCTACAGAATACACCATTGTGAAATTAATTTTCGGTATTATTATCAAGTATCAAACCGACCGATAAACTGAAATAATAAACCGCATTTCTCTTATTCCGATAAGAAATGTTCTGATAGTCAATTTTTTGTTTATAAACCAACAAAACATTGACTATCAGCACATTTCTTATCGGAATGAGTGAAATGCGATTTTGCATTTTCAACTGTGAATAATTTTTAAACGAGTTGATAAAACTTCCAAAAAATTTAGTGTGCTGAATTCAGAAAAGAAAGAGCTTTCAAATGATGTAACACTCGACCCATGTTCACTATTTAAAATATAAGGGTTGTTATCACCACCCTTAAATAATTGATGTGACCAAGTTGAGTTTTATGTCGAAACATGTCCCCCTCAATAATAAAATTGACGTGTTTCAGCGCTTCTTAAAAAAAATTCTCTGGACGCAAATCGGTCTGTTTCGTTTTCAATGCGCCAGCCTATATATATATATATATATATATATATATATATATATATATATATATATATATATATATATATATATATATATATATATATATATATATATATATATATATATATATATATATATATATATATATATATATATATATATATATATATATATATATATATATATATATATATAAAACCGATAAATAAAAAAAATACTTTACTGTTTTAGACCAAATTTGGGAATTATCCTTATTTGGTTAATGGCTTAGATGAGTTCGTCCATCAGATCTTATCGCTCAATTTTTCTTAACAAAAAAATTAAAAAGCATTTTTTAAAACGCAAAATCTTTCAAATCGATTAAGTGATTGAAACGAAAATTTACAACTTAAAATAACATGGGTAGACGTGATTGTGTACAAATTTTCAACCCTTTTGATCGAAGAAAAATAAAGTTCTTCAAAATTAATAATAAAATAATCCTCGACATCACTTCAAATTCTGTAATACAACATCTACAATGTTGGACAACGGTAGATGACGTTACTTGTAGTACTTTGCTATTTAAATAAATCGTAAATAAAAATCTAAACAATGGAAATTACAATCATTGCAAGATGTCAAGATGAAGCTGTTTCTTTTCGGGGTTGCCAGATCTTGAGACAATTTCCTGTATACCTTTCATATATAAACATGCCAAATTTTCACAACGTCTGATAATAAATAAACCATTTTACAAAATTTAATTTTACGAATTAGTTGAAAAAATCCCGTAATCCAAAGCTGTATTTAATACCTGGGAATTTCAAATTACCCATTTGTGATGATTTTTAATTTATCCCTCCAATCCTAATTCACTCTATCTGACAACGTTGTTGGACTGCGGTTGTGTTGGAGCTCCGCTGCCATTTATCATTCTGTGGTAAAGTCATTCATTGTCAACTGTGAATATTAAAACGGAAATTTAGCCTCAAATTTAGGTTTTAGACATGATACAATTACTAGAGAGATATGATAATGCGGCTATCTATTTTTGCACAGGCACGCGCATACGACATGGGGTGAGTACAGTCGCAACATAACAATATTATACTGTGGTACAGTGAATTTTCCGTTTCTTCACATCTCAAAACTTCTTAACAAATTACGAAACTGTTGTTTTTATTAGATTTTATAAATGTATTTTACTAATTTTTCTGTGCGTGCAGTTAGAGGTGATGCTAATACATTATATATTATTCTTAGGAAAATTCAGTACCATAACACACTTGCTGCGTCCGAAACTTTTTGATAGTGCCAAAAATCTGAAAATATGCAAAACAATTGAAGTAACTCGAAAACTATGAAGGATGTCAAGTTTTTTTGTTTACAAGAATTTATTATAATTCAATGTAAAATGCAATAATGGAATAATATAAGGGGTGTTCTGTTAAGAGAAACACAATTTGTATCACCAACTACTTATGGGCCAGCCTGTGATTGTCAAAATAATTTTATAAAATGTAGCTTTCTAATTAATTATAATTTTTTCTTGTATCTTGTCTAATAACGGATATACATATTAAATATATGTAAACATGTAAAAACTGAAATTTTCCTTGTATACTTGTCCTAGTTCGCGCTAATATGAAGAATTCTTTTTGAATCAAAATTCAAAAGTCGCGGTGTCAAAAAAAAAACAATTTATTCGACGAAAATTCGGTAAAAATTATAGGGTATTAGACCATAAACTCTATAATTAAAACTACTGCCAAAGCACCAGAGGAACGGTCTATTTCAAATGAATTTTCTGCCAATATTTTAGTAAATGACGAACAATCACGCTTGAAGCTGAAACTTAAGGCTTTGCAAAACAGTCCATAGTTCCTCCACCTGCTGCTCCCAACAGATCTACTAGGGGAACAGAGCGAATGCACCCTTTTACTGTCCAGGTCACCAGACATAGAACATCTTGTTATGCTCGCTCTTTTGTCCCGAGGACTTCAAAGTTGTGGAATTCCTTGCCGGCACATGTTTTTCCTTCTCCTCCGAACCTCCAAACCTTCAAGTCCAGATTAAACAAGTTCCTCCTTATCGACACCCACGGTACGATAGTATTTAGACTGTAAGCCCTCGTGGTGTGTTGTTGAAATAAAAAAAAATAAAAAAAAGTTAACGAAATAGTGTTTCATTCTCTAGGTTTGGCGACGTGCTTTTTAATCCACCCTCGTAGTAAGTTCTCACAATCAACAATCAACAGTCATTGCAGAGGGAGTCATGTTATGGAGGACAAGGCGACGCCGTCTTTAGATTAATATAATGTGATATTTGTTTACATTAACTCTGCAAAATGTGATTGTGATGCAGCTTGATTAACTTCTTTATTTAATTACAATTCCTCGTACGTTTAGTATTTTATACTCTCGCGTTCCTCTATAGCCTTATAGACGGTTCAGCATTATAGAATCATGTTTTTGTAATGGTGCGCGTACAGAATATAAATTAAAGTATTATAAACGTCCAGTCCAGGGTTATCTGCGGCCGGACAGGGCCACTGTCATAATTAAAATGTTAATGATTTTATGCAGAGTCGATACGAGTGACATTTACAAATATAACATCATATAAAATACTTTATAAAAGTTTTAACTGTAGGGTTAACAACACTATAGAATATGTTTTAAACACATGGCGGGGATCAAAATAATGTAACACTCTGTATAATAATAATAATAATAGCGTAAGGAAAGGTAATATGTCATACCGTTTTAGTGAATTTTCTTTAAAAAATCACTAATGAGGAGATCCCGACTTTTGAATTTTGAATTTTTTCTTTCAACGGAGCCCAAATTAGGACTCCTAAAACCCATATTCGGGGTCAGTTTCAATTTATATATATATATATATATATATATATATATATATATATATATATATATATATATATAAATATAAATATATATATATATATATATATATATATATATATATATATATATATATATATATATAAATATAAATATATATATATATATATATATATATATATATATATATATATATATATATATATATATATCGGAATGCTATAAGACATCAGTCACTGCCCCTTGGTCGCTCAGACCACGGCATGGTCACTGCTTCCTGCGCAACGCAACCCGAGGTCACACAGTCATCACAACCATGTATCGTTTGGCACTACGACTCCGCGAACTGGGACGAAATGCGGGATTACTTTTCCTCATTTCCATGGGCGTCTGTCTGCTTCTCTCATCCTGACCCCTCTGATATCTCACAAAACGTCACCTAAATTATCCAAACTAGCATGGAATTATTTATTCCACGTACACATAAAACCTCTTCAGCCACTCAAAAGCCCTGGTTCTCTAAATCCTGCGACAAGGCCAGACTTGAAAAGGTCAAAGCTCACAAAACGCTTCTATACAATCCCAGTCAAGAAAACCGTCAAGCATTTAACGACGCAAGAAACCGCTATGTCCGCATTCTTTTTGAGGCAAAAAACTCGTTTAATAACCACATCAAAAACAAAGTCCTCTGAAGCTCCAACGGCACCAAACCCTTCTGGACTCTTGCTAAATCTATTGGGAAAATTTTCTGCAAGAGCACGCTGCCATCTATTGTTTCAGGGGATGAAATTGTTTCTAGCGCCCTGGGCAAGGCTTAACTTTTTGCTTCGTTGCTCGCCGGCAATTATACTCTTAATCCACCTCCAAATGTTCAACCTCCAAATTTTCAACCAGCAACAGTTCCCAATGTCGCGCATCAAATGACGGATATCATTTTCAAAACTAAATAGGTATGAAATATGCTCTCTTCTCTTAATACTAGGAAAGCCACTGGCCTTGACGAGATCCCAGCAATTGTTTTCAAAAAATGCTCACCAGAACTTTCTCCTGTCCTGACTCGTCTGTTTCAGACATCTTACAATAGACGCATATTCCCTAGTAACTGGAAAACTGCTTGAGCACAACCCGTCCCCAAGAAAGGATCCAAAGCGCTTTCTAGCAACTACAGGCATATTTCTCTCCTTTCAGTCGTCTCTAAAGTTATGGAAAAGTATATAAACACCGAATTATAAAATTTCTTGAAAAACAGCATCTTTATTGGTTCGACGTCTTGAAAGGCCTTCTCGCTACTGTTTCTTCTTTTCTTCGGCTATGCTATTTTTTTCTTAAATTTCCTCCAAATTCTACGGAGTATATAGATAGCGGCTATGATTAAAATCGCTGCTACTGCTGTTGTGGTCAGGCTCGTTACTACGGAATGATGCGTGACCGTGTGTCATCGATTTTCTGGGAGATGCTCCCCTTCCTGTCGTTCTTCCTGAACGATGTCCTTCAAATCGTCATATGGTCTGACTACTGCTTCTTGGGAATTTGTCACTGGAACTGTTAATGCCCTTGATAGCGTTAAATTTGTTGGTACTGGTTTCACGATTCCACCTATAATAGACACTCCCTCTATCTGTTTGGGAGTTAGCACCATAGTTTTTGTCTTAATAATACAGTATTAGGATATGGATAGGTATATGTATAGCTATTGTTCCCTGAACATACAGTAAACATTTTTATGTGCCACCCACGATGAAAACTTTTTTGAACATAGGTTAAATAACAGAGGATATGACATAGATCCTTGTCTTTTTTTTAAAGTTGTTTTGCGCTCGAGAAAAGGTCTTTTAGCCACGGTCACTCCAGGTCAACAACTAGTGGTTCAGCTCCCTACCATAATACGATGTTTTACATTTAAAAAAAGGGATTCTCTATGATATCGTCTACCAAGCTCAACAAATAAACCCTCAAATTTCCTTTACTTCATATAAACCATTAATAATTTACGAGGAGAGATTATGCCCATCATACTTTACATTTTGTTTTTGTGGGTAAGGTGTATGTGTTTAAGTCTTCTTAATTAGGATTATAATTAAGGTAAAAAGACAAGGGATCACAAACTTCACGCCTAGGGGTCCACCAAGGTGACTTTATTTGAGACAAACTAGACTGAACCACGGTAAAGATGGGTTAGACACAGGGACAGACAAAAGGAAACTATAACTATAGGACTATTAACAATCATGTCATGTGCTTCAACAAAATTACTTTAAAAAACAAAACAAAATTTTATCTCCTTTTAAGTCGAGCTAAATTACCTCATGTAATTTATTACACTTAATAAAGTTCAAAAGTATGCCCAACATGTTTTTTTCAACATAAAACGCTACATGCAACAAATATGCTATATTCAATGGTAGTGAAACTCCTTGACCAAGACATTTTAAAAGTAAATTGTTACATGCGTGGATGTGTTTTTTACAATAAATGTGTTTTTTAAATTGTATTTTAATTTCGATATTTTGTATTAGTTTTGAACCCAGTTATAGATTTGCCGCTAAATTACAATAGTAATTTTAAAAGGCGTGTCAATGTTAGTATCTTGAAGAATTCATATTAAACGTTTTTATGTACCACCCACAATAAAAACATTCCATTATAATTGATAATATAAAACATGAAACGTAAACTACCTATATTATCTAACATAAAAACGTAACTTCATTTGCATAATATTTATCTACCAAAATATACAAATATATTTTTTACTGAATTAAATAAATCAGTATCTCTAATAATCAACTGTCTAATAAAAGACTTCTAATACCTAATATATTTATAATCAGATAATGTTTCTGTGTTTAGTTCTTGTGTCGGCTAGAGAAGTCAGAGGCTAAAGAGCTTGCTCACATATAAGCTATAGGTAGGCTGGAATATCCATATTCAATTGATATATTAGTCAGTAGTGACAGCAGGTATTTTTATTGATCGACTCAGACCGATACAACAGGTTCCATGTGGTTCTTGCACTATCAGGTACTAGTATTGGACATTAAGTTGCTTAGAATAGTCTTTATCATCACAGTTTAAAGGTTACATGGCGTGGTCGTCGCAGCTATGAGATTCTCTGTCTGCAGCGGTATTTTTGATTCCATTATAGTTCTAACACTTCATAAAATTTGGACAGGTTTTGCAACAACATCCAAAAAATTAATAACTAATCACGCTGTCTTGATAACATGAAAGCAAGCCAAAACGATAATGGGCGATATTAGTTAAAAAGAAGACATAAAAAGTTATCAGCATTCTTGATAATTGGCAATGTTTGTTTTGTTTAAAATGCCTTAGCAACTAGCTGTGTGATTGCAACAGTAGTTGTCAATAGACAATTTGCAGGGATTTTCCATTACATGAATTTAACATTTGCAACATAGAGCTCTTCTGAATGGAGTCCAGGATAGCGAGTGTAGAAGCGGCAGCGGTACCCCAGATGTGGGAGCAGTATTCGAGGTTTGATCTTATTTGTAAAGTATAAAAATCAATTTAGGGCTGGTGTATCTCTTATGAGATAGAAAGCAAGATTGAGATTTGGTGGAGTTGAATTGTACAAGATTTCCTCTTCACCAGTCTAATATTTTTTGGAGATCCACAGAGACAGAACCCTCCATGAGTCTGCGATCCTTATCTAATTGGGCTAAAGAGACAGGCCCAGAATATTGTATATTTGAGTGGATACAGTTTAAAGGAATGGCCATCCATGACAGAAGAAATGCTCCGGCTGGAGAGGAAATTTTCTGTCCAGGTACAGAGTTTTGGTGGTAGGCCATAGGCGGGAAGTTTATTAGGCAGCCCTGCGTGCCAGACCTGGTCGAATGCTTTGGATATGTCTAGAGCGACAATCTGGGATTCACCGTGTAGTTCCATAGACTTGTTTCAAGAATGAGTGACAAAGGAAAGGAGGTGGGCAGTTGATCTGCGCTGACGGAATCCATACTGCCTGTCCTGGATTAGACTGTGTTTTTCAAGAAATTTTAGTAATTCGGTGTTTACATACTTTTCCATCACTTTAGAGACCACTGTAAGGAGAGAAATAGGAACCGCTTTGGATCTTTTCTTGGGGACGGGTTGTACTCGAGGAGTTTTCCAGTTACTACTACTATATTCCTCTATTGTAAGCTGTCTGAAACAGACGAGTCAGGACAGGAGCAAGTTCTGGTGCGCATTTTTCGAGAACAATTGCTGGGATCTCGTCAAGGCCAGAGGCTTTCCTGGTATTAAGAAAAGAGAGCATCTTTCGTACCTTTTTAGTTTTAAAAATGATATCCGTCATTTTATGCGCGACATTGGGGACTATTGGTGGTTGAACATTTGGAGGTGGGTTTAGAGTAGAATTGCCGGCGAATAACGAGGCAAAAAGTTCAGCCTTTCCCAGGGCGGTAGAAACAATTTCATCCCCTGAAGCAAGAGGTGGGAACGTGTTCTTGCAGACATTATTCCCAATAGATTTAGCAAGAGTCCAGAAGGGTTTGCTGCCGTTGGAGCTTGAGTGGACTTTGTTTTTGATGTGGTTATTAAACGAGTTTTTTGCTTCAGAAACAATGCGGACATAGCGGTTTCTTGCGTCGTTAAATGCTTGACGGTTTTCTTGACTGTCATGGTGTAGAAGCGTTTTGTGAGCTTTGACCTTTTCAAGTCTGGCCTTGTCACAGGATTTAGAGAACCAGGGCTTTTGAGTGGCTGAAGAGGTTTTCTGTGTACGTGGACTAAATAATTTTATGCCAGCTTGGATAATTTTGGTGACATTTTGTGAGTTATCAGAGGGGTTAGGATGAGAGAAGCAGGCAGACGCCCATGGAAATGAGGAAAAGTAATCCCGCATTTCGTCCCAGTTCGAGGAGTTGTAGTGTGATACGTGGGTGTGATGACTGTGTTGCCTCGGGTTGCATTGCGCAGGAAGCAGTGACCATGCCGTGGTCTGAACGACCAAGGGGGGCGGTGACTGATGTATTATATCATTCAGGTTTTGTAGTAAGAAGGAGATGCAAGGGATTTGGGCTGTGTGTTGGGATGCGAGGAAAGTAAGTAGGTTGCTGAACCATATTGGCTAAAGAATTGCTGACTGCAAAGGCCTCCGCTGCTCTTCCTTGTGGATCGGTTTTTGAAGATCCTAGCCATTCCTTATTATGGACATTGAAGTCACCAAGAATAGTGACCTCCACGGAAGGATATTCAGAATTCAGATGATCGGTTTTTTCAGAAAGGTAGTCGAAGAGCTGGACAAAGTTGTTGTCAGAGGGTGACCGGTAAATGCAACAGATGAATTTAGCAGCCCTGAGAGAGAGTTTCATCCAAATTATGTCTTTTCTTCCAGCTTCTAAATTGGGGAGTCTGGTGCAGGGTAGATTGCTAGAGACGTATGCGCACACGCCTCCATGCAATCTAAAGAAAGTAAGGAGCTCATACGCCGGAAAATTAAGGTGATTAGTGCCTGTTTTGGCACTGATTTGGGTTTCGGTAAGGAAGAGGAGTTGGGGCTTATTAGCCTGGAGGAAATGGTGGAGGGAGTTCAGGTTAGAATTTAAGCCACATATATTCGAGGATATGTTAAATCTTGATGCCGGCGCTCACTGCACACCCCTCTCCCGGAGATTCGAAAAGAGAGGTATTTTATCTCCGGGATCTTTTGTACAAAGAGGAGCCATCGTCGTTTTTGTTTATAAGGAAACCGACTCATGCAACAGAACCGGAAACATCCGTTGGGACTTCACCGGCCCCTTGATGTAAGGGGTGGTATCTCCTCGGGCGTGAAAAAATCCTTTACTATTACGTAAAGGAAAAGTCCACTACCACCTGCCTATATATATATATATATATATATATATATATATATATATATATATATATATATATATATATATATATATATATATATATATATATATATATATATATATATATATATATATACTGTGTGTCCACGTTAACGGTTAACCACCCACGCAAAATCGTTATTTTTGGCCGATTTTAATTTATTTTCCTTATTAGGTAGGTACTCAAAGTGGCCGTTCAACGAATGGGCAACTTTACTTTTGGACTCTAGTCAAGGCCCAATGAGTCCTTTTTTATGGGGTCATCGTTCGGAGGTTCACATGAGGGATTTTTTTAAAGAGAAACTAACAATAGGTTCTTAATTAGAATATCTTATAACCTGTCTGTACTTGTTTTCATTGTTCTAATTCACAGGGCCTTCAAAAAAATTAATGTCTTTGAAAATTACGAAATAATTTATGCAAAAATTACTATTAGAGACTTTTGTAACCAATAATTAGCAGCGAACTGTGATTTTGAATCCCTTAAAATCTGTCTGTGCTTATTTTCTTGTGCTAAAACGCAGAGTTTTGGATTTTTATTTTTTTAACTTACGAGATATTTGTACAAATTTTTTTTTCAAAAAACTGACGCTAGAATATATTAGAAAGCAGTGGGAGTTAATAGAATCTCCCCAACAAAAGTCAAATAGATATAATGAAAATCTGCTGGAGATAGACAGTCAGGGTTACGTTATTACCACAAGGTGACATGGCATTTAGACTACATGGATGATGACGCAAGCCTGGATTTTTTATGCTCTGACATTCTTTTTCCATAAACTAACATAAAAGATGTCTGTAAAGTATATTGCTTTTCTGGAGACAAAAAATGTGTTAGGTAATAATTTTGCTACATAATAAACAATATATCATTATCTATTCAGCCTAAAACAGAAGCCGAATGAATTATATTGACACAAAAAAAATTGCTGTATTTTTAACTAACAGTACCGACAGAACGAAATAGTCAAGATAAATCCAACAGGAATAAAACGAATCGTGCCAAAAATATTTGCTAGATAGTAAGCAGGAACGAGCGGTGAGGTTTAGATTAGACTGCAAGAAGGGGAGAGACATGAGCAGCATGAATTTGCAGGAGACAGTCAGCAAGCAACGGATAGAAATACAGCTATAAGATACGAGTATCTCCACGCTCTGTCGCACTTGCTGCAAGCACAAGATTAGTTAGAAATGCAGGAGGAAACTCAAGATGCGAGAGAGACAAGGAGTTCAGGGGTCTGGCGTTACCATGGCGACGATAAATTGTCGTAAGGTCTGGAACACGTGGTGACAACCGCAGAGCAGGCTTTGCAAGAGGTAAATATCATTGAGTACAGAGATGTTCTACGTTTGTGTCGAAATCGTTTACATATCTAGCGTTTGCAGGTTATTCATCACTTATAGTGCTAGTAATATTGATTGACATTAATTTGGCTTGATTCAGATTGGATTTTAGGTGAATCGATTCAGATTCCCAAAATGGCATTGACACCAAAAAATATTGGAAATAATGTCAAAGAAACAAAAGATTTGTTATTCTGGGATCCAATTACAAAGGAATAAATAATTATCAGTGGAATTAAGGGGTTAAATGTAAACAAAACTGCAGGATTTGATGAGTTAACTTCCTTTATAACAAAAGTAGAAGATGGACATATTGCACCGGCAATAGAGCACACATTTAGTACATCTCTTCAAATAGATACGTTTCTTGAAGGTCTACAAAAGGCTGTTGTGATTCCCATTTATAAAGGGGAAATAAAAATGGAACCAAACAAGAATAACATAAGATCGTTTCCAGTAATTTTTTATTTATTTCAACAACACACCACGAGGGCTCACAGCCTAAATACTATCGTACCATGGGTGTCGATAAGGAGGAAAGAGGCAACTTGTCAATTCTGGACTTGAAGGTTTGGAGGTTCGGAGGAGAAGGAAAAACATGTGCCGGCAAGGAATTCCACAACTTGGGAGTCCTCGGGACAAAAGAGGGGGCATAACAAGATGTTCTATGTCTGGTGACCTGGACAGTAAAAGGGTGCATTCGCCCTGTTCCCCTGGTAGATTTGTTGGGGGCAGCAGGTGATGGAACTATGGAAGAAAGCTCCTCTGAGCAGTGCCCGTGCAGATATCTGTAAAAGAGAGAGAGAGAGAGAGAGAGAGAGAGGTCACCAACGGCACGTCGGTGGGCAAGGGATTATAGCCTTTGGGTAAGGATAGGGTCACCAATGTGGCGTATAGCTCTCTTCTGAATGGAGTCCAGGATAGCGAGTGTAGAAGCGGCAGCGGCACCCCAGATGTGGGAGCAGTATTCAAGGTTTGGGCTTACTCGTGAAGTATATAAGGTATAGAGATTAGCTGGTGAAAAGTATTTGCAAGCCCGGAAGAGGAAACCTAATTTCTTAGCAGCCGTTTCTGCAATTGATGTGATATGTTGGTGCCAATTGAGATTTCGATCCACAGAAATTCCAACAAGTGAAAAGGACTCAATATTTTGTATCACTTGGTTGTTCATTGTGATGGGGCCTAGACTGGTGTATCTCTTATGAGATAGAAAGCAAGACTGATATTTGGTGGAGTTGAATTGTACAAGATTTCTGCTTCCCCAGTCTAATAATTTTTGGAGATCCACAGAGACAGAACCCTCTATGAGTCTGCGATCCTCATCTAACTGGGCTAAAGAGACAGGCTTTGAATGTTGTATATTTGATCGGAGGGTGCTGTCGTCCGCGTAACTGTGAGCTGGGTTTGATGTGCTAGAGAGGAGGTCATTGATGTGGAGAAAAAACAAAGTCGGGAAGGCTGAACCTTGAGGGACTCCTGCATTAATTGGATTCAGCTTAGAGGAATGGCCATCTACGACAACAGATAGGCTCCGGTTGGAGAGGAGATTTGCTCTCCAGGTACAGAGTCACTATAACGGCGCCGTCAAGAAGGAAACTCGAGGCAGCTTGGCAGCGTACCTGGGAGGCTTGCCAAAAGTGGGCGTCGGCTCATAAACTGAAATATGCCCCCGAGAAGACGCAGGCTCTCTACAGGGATGCGAGGAAAGGTCCAAAACGCGGACATAAAAGCCCGGGTGATCAAGATGGGAGACGTAACCATAAGGTCGGAAGCCAAAATAAAATATCTGGGAGTAATGCTTAACTCAGGTTTACTTTGTGTGGAGCATACCAAATACATAGCGGGCATGATATCACGGGCCGCGCATAGGGCACGAGCGGTAGCGGGAAAGTCATGGGGGACGGATCCAAAGACACTTGGGGTCATAAATGAAGGAGCAGTGAAACCAGCTCTCCTGTACGGTGACCAAATCTGGGGTGAACGAGAGAGGCATTCTAGGGAAACTAGAAAATTTCATTCAGTCCAAAGAGCATTTTTGTTGGGCATAATGAAAACCTACAGAACGACTTCCAACGACTGGCGGTGCTGGCGAGTTGTCCACCTTTGTGGCTGGGAAAAGGCCGCTACTCTACAGGGTGAAACTGTCAACATCGTTTCCGATAGCAGAGTTGCCCTGGACGTGCTCACCAGGAGGAAGGGGGGAACGGCCGACAGAATCAACAAGGCGATGCAAGAGGTGGAGCGCGCGGGAACAAAAGAAATCTGTGGTGGGGTAGCGACTAGTTAGAAGGCATCGTAAGGCTGACGCGAGAGCAAAAGCCGCCAAAAGTGACCGCCTAGGTCACGAGAGAATGGAGGCTCCGGTGACGAGTAGAATGCTCAAACTAAGTGGCAAGGAGAACACTGAAGTAGAGTGGCAGAAGCACTGGGACGAGCAGACGAAGTGTATGACCATTTATCGATTCATAGAAAGCGTGGGTGTGGGCCTTAAGTGCCGGAGTCACATGGCGATATGCTTGCTGACTGGCCACGGACCGTTCAATGGCTACTTTAGTAGGTTTAACCTAAGGCCCGGAACGGGAGAATGTACGTGCGGAAACGAAGATCAGGTGACAGGAAGACGTGCTGGAAAACTGCCAGATGGAAAATCGTAGGGCGGCAAGGGAAAACTTTGCCAGAAACCAGAACAGGGTCGAGGGTTTCTAGGTCCACCAAGAACGAGGAAATCAGGAATTTCAATGGGCGGCAGAAATAGAGCAGGAAGAGGAAGTGCGATTGAGGCAAGCCGCGGAGGAAGATAGGGCGCCGGATAGAGAAATAGATTAGATTTCGAGAAAAGCGAGAGTGGAGTGCGCAGGGGTTCCTTTGAGGGTGGCTTCGACCTGACAGTGTAGGAGGCCTAAAGTCTTCGGACGGGAAGAAGGCAAGGGCTTCGGTCCCAAAATCGTAAACTGTCGGAATACGGGACTCGAACCCGTGACCTCCTAGTCCGATTCTAGAGGTTATTCACCTCGCGAAATGAGCTATTCGACCTGCCATGTCCTGGGATATGTCCCTGTTTAAAACAAAACTGCTTTTTTGATAAATCTTTCTAAAAAGGTATTCATTTCATCTGGTATTTAATAATTTCTCAAAAAGTTTCGCAAAGACACGAACTAGTCTGCTGGGTTTTCATGATTACCTAACTTGTATATAAACTGGAAGCACAATAGACTCTTTCAGTTGTATTGGAAAGATAGCTGTCTGAAATGTTGCATAAATTAAATGATTTAATCCTTTTGTCAAAGACAGATGACAATTTTACTTCCACATCGTCAAATGTTCACCAAAAAAAATGTTCCCCTAACGTCTTAAAATTGTTAAAACATATAGAAAACATGATTTGGGAACGATATTTATTTTGTCAGCCGGTCTGTATGTCTGTCTGCTTGTAGTCACGATAACTTTAAAACGAATTGAGATATCGTCTTCAAATTTGGTATACAGTTGGCACTCGACAAACGAACGGTTCGTACTGTTTTTTGGTGAAAGCGCTCCAGGGTGTAGGGGCTCAATGGGGAGTGATTTGCTGAAAATTGACATTTTATCGTTAAAACTCAAGTAATATCACGTTTCAGGGTTTGTTTATTAGAAAACTTTAAATTTCATCAAACAGCTGGTATTCTCTGCTAAAATTGAGCTAGAGGTTGAATGTGTGGGGGTGGAATATCGGTGACAGAAATTTAGAAATTTGTTTTACTGAAACGGCGTAAAACGTCTCAAAACATATAGAAAACTTGATCCTGGAACGACCTTTTTTCTTGTTTGTCTTCCTTTTTTTATTATTTTTTATTTCAACAACACACCCCTCTTATATCCTAAATACTATCGTACCGTGGGTGTCGACAAGGAGGAAAGAGGCAACTTGTTAAGTCTGGACTTGAAGGTTCGAAGGAGAAGGAAAAACATGTGCCGGCAAGGAATTCCACAACTTGGAAGTCCTCGGGACAAAAGAGCGGGCATAACAATATTTTCTATGTCTGGAGACCTGGACAGTAAAAGGGTGCATTCGCTCTGTTCCCCTGGTAGATCTGTTGAGGGCAGCAGGTGGAGGAACTATGGAAGAAAGCTCCTCTGAGCAGTGCCCTTGCAGATATCTATAAAGGAGAGAAACCAACGGCACGTCGGTGGGCAAGGGATGGCAGCTTTGGGTGAGGGTGGGGTCACCAATGATACGTATAGCTCTCTTCTGAATGGAGTCCAGGATAGCGAGTCTAGAATCGGCAGCAGCACCCCAGATGTGGGAGCAGTATTCGAGGTTTGGCCTTATTTGCGAAGTATATAAGGTATAGAGATTAGCTGGTGAAAAGTATTTGCGAGCCCGGAAGAGGAAACCTAATTTCTTAGCAGCCGCTTCTGCAATTGATGTGACATGTTGGTGCCAATTGAGATTTCGATCCACAGAAATGTCAACGAGTGAAAATGACTCATTACTTTGAATAACTTGGTTGTTCATTGTGATAGGTCTAGGGCTGGTGTATCTTTTATGAGAAAGAAAGCAAGACTAAGATTTGATGGGGTTGAATTGTACAAGATTTCTACTTCCCCAGTCTAATATTTTTTGGAGATCCACGGAGACAGAACACTCCATGAGTCTGCGATCCCCATCTAATTGTGCCAAAGAGACAGGCTTAGAATATTGTATATTTGAGTGGAGGCCGCTGTCGTCCGCGTAACTGTGAACTGGGTTGGATGTGCTAGAGAGGAGGTCCTTGATGTGAAGAGGAAACAAAGTAGGGGCTAAAGCTGAACCTTGAAGAACTCCTGCATTAATTGGATATAGTTTAGAGGAATGGCCATCCACGACAACAGAAATACTCCGGTTGGAGAGGAAGTTTGCTGTCCAGGTACAGAGTTTTGTTGGTAGGCCATAGGCGGGAAGTTTATTAAGCAGTGCTTTGTGCCAGACCTGGTCGAATGCTTTGGATATGTTTAGAGCGACAATCTGGGCTTCACCGTGTAGTTCCATAGACTTATTCCAAGAATGGGTGACAAAGGAAAGGAGGTCAGCAGTTCTGCGCTAACGGAATCCATACTGACTGTTGTGGATTAGACTGTGTTTTTCAAGAAATTTTAGTAATTTGGTGTTTATATACTTTTCCATCATTTTAGAAAAGACTGAAAAGAGAGAGATATAGGCCTGTAGTTGCTAGAAAGCGCTTTGGGTCCTTTCTTGGGGACGGGTTGTACTCGAGCAGTTTTCCAGTTACTAGGGAATATACCTATTGTAAGATGTCTGAAACAGACGAGTCAGGACAGGAGCAAATTCTGGTGCGCATATAGAAAACTTGATCCTGGAACCAACCTTTTCTTGTTTGTCTTCCTGTACATCTGTTTGGTAGTAGGCGCAATAAGTTTCGAACGAATTGAGATATCATCTTCAAATTCGGTATTAGTTATCACCCAACAAATGAACGCTTAGATTTGTTTTTGGGTAGGATCGCTCAGGGGGTAGTGGACATATGAGAGGTGATTTGGTGAAAATTGAAATTGTTTCGTTAAATCACGAGTAATATAACGTTTTCGGGTTTGTTTGTTAAAAAACGTTTAACTGCATTAAACATTTGGTATGTTGAATGTGTATGGATGAAATATCGGTCACAGAAATTTAGAAATTTTGTTGCTAAAACGGCGTAAAAAGTCTTAAAACATATAGAAAATTTGATTCTGAAACGAACATTTTTGTGTGTGTCTGTCTGTCGTTTGGTCAGTCTGTCTGTTAACAGGCGCAATAACTTTTCGAACGAATTGAGATATCATCTCCAAATTTGGTATCCAGTGAGAGCCTGACAAATGAACGCGTTGAATTGTTTTTGGGTAAGATCGCTTCAGGGGGCAGGTGAGATAAATGAAGCGTAATTTGGTGAATTGACATTTTTTCGTTAAAACTCGAGTAATATAACGTTTCAGAAGTTTATAGGTACAGGAATACGAATATTCTCTTTGTGGTCAGGTCATGGACCCTAAATTAATTTCATGGGCATGTATTTCTGAGGAAAGTAGATTATCGCAGCTATGTTGAAGTTATGATTCAATTTGCAGCACTATTTTATGATATTTCCAAGGTAAAAAACAACAGAACAAGGCTATACTCCATCCAGACTGAATTTATTTAGTAAAAGCCGTACGCGTTTAGGCCCATATATCTGGCCATCTTCAGGGGCTTCCTGAAACATTACAAAAGGTGGTTGTGTCAGAAACAAAGTTTCTGGTAGGTCGGCAAGTATCACACGATACCCGCTGTTACAGAATCCTAAACAGTCTTACAAGCAAAGTCTAAAACATAAACTATAGTCAAAGCTAACATGCTCTACAACAATTACAGTAATAAAATCAAAGCTAAAAGCTGAGAAATTAAAAACATGAAAATGTCCAAAGCTCAGTCGAGGTACCTCCAAGCAGCAAAAATAGCAATGCAAAAGCAGTAAAAGTTGCTAAAACAGGTAGAAACCCGTGTAAATTAAGATTTAAAAATGCACTGACACACCACAATCTAAGGTCTCTAAACAAATAGATAAAGAAGCTGCAAAGGCGGGCTGCACAACCAGAGCCGAACTTTCAGAGAAAACACTGAGTTAAACCTATGATACCTACTAAAAGTAAAACCAAAATGGCCAAAAATACTTACGTTCTGTTTTTAGTGAATTTTCTCCAAAAAATTCACTAATGGAGAGATCTCGACTTTTGAATGTTGAAAAAATTTCTTCAAATGGGCGCTAATTAGGCCTCCCAGAACACATATCCGGGGTAAGTTTGAATTTTTATATGTTTATATATATATATATATATATATATATATATATATATATATATATATATATATATATATATATATATATATATATATATATATATATATATATATATATATATATATATATATATATATATATATATATATATATATATATATATATATATATATATATATCACACCGATAACTCAAAAAATAATAGGCCGATTTTTATTAAATTTGGTCAATAAATTCCTTTTGCAAATGGCTTGGATAAGTTCGTTATCCAGGAAAATCTGACCAGGTTTTCCTGGAAAATTTTGTGTTTTCTTTCGAAAAAAAATTATATATCCGGAATCAACAAAGCAAGGGCAACTAAATTTGGTACGCGGGTTTACGTCCTTATAGGTAAGTTAACTACCAAAATTTAGCTATGTATGTCAAAAGACAAAAAAGTTATAGGCATTTAAAAAAAAGGGGTTTTCCTCAAAACGTCAAGGTTGCGATTTAAAACGTCAAAATCGGCAACATTTAGGCAAATAACTTGAAACTAATACGGGCTATGGAAATCAAATGTCTCAAGAAGTCTTAGTTTCAACCGTCATTGTCCTTCATTTTACTAAAATGCTTCCAGAAAATTCATTTTAAATAGACCCTTTCTCTGATGCTTGGCAGTAGTCTTAGCTATAGAGTTTATCGTTTAATCGTATATAATTTTTGTCGAATTTTCGTAAAAAATCAATAAAGTTCAATATATCCGATATTATAGGGTGTCTTTAGCTACATCTTAAAAAAATATTTCTACAATCACAGGAGTCGTTGGTGATACAAATTTTCTTTTTTTTAATCAAACACGCCTTATGTTATTGCATTTTTGCATTTTCTATCGAAATATAATGCATGTTTGTAAGAAAAGAAATTCTGGATGCAGCAAGTGCGTTATGGTAGCGAATTTTGATCAAAAGCTTCATATTTGAATAGCCCAATTTGCTATTAACCTATAAGGTTGACCAAGAAACGCGATTTTCCGGGAACACTTTAAGTTTACTTTTGGAAATCTTTGTACATTTTCACACAATAAAGTTATTTTTATGAAACATGGCACATTGATTTTACTATATAGGTTATACTGGTAACAAAAATTGATGCCTGCTTTCTTAAAAAGAAAACACACATATTTGCAATAAAAACATTTTTATGAAAATTCACTACCATAACGCACTTGCTGCGTCCAGAGTTTTTTATATAACAGGAACTGGACTTTACAAGAAATCTATCATAGTGGCTATTTTCATCGACTGTAGCTTTTGTTTCCTTGCACTATATGGGTGAAGGCAGAATTAGAAGCATTAAAACATCAACTCACAGCAATGGACAAACGGCGATACAAGTAAAATTTCGCATTTGAAATGGAGGACAGTTAAAAGCCGAATATCCGAATAGAACGGGAAGGGGCAACCAAATGAGCTACGACTTTTAGCTAAAAGTGACAAGTGACAGACAAGTGACACCTGACATTTACCCAGCGTTGCCGAGCAGTGCTTTGGACATTTTGATGTTTTTAATTTCTCAGCTTTTAGCTTTGATTTTATGAGTGTAATTGTTGTAGAGCATGTTAGCTTTGACTATATTTTGTGTTTTAGACTTTGCTTGTAAGACTGTTTAGAATTTTGTAACAGCAGGTATCGTGTGATACTTGCCGACCTACCAGAAACTTTATTTCTGACACAACCACCTTTTGTAATGTTTCAGGAAGCCCTCGAAGATGGCCAGATATATGGGCCGAAACGCGTAGGGTTTTAACTAAATAAACTCAGTCTGGAGTATAGCCTTGTTCTGTTCTTTTTTACCTTTTTTTTTGTTCCCTCAGGGCTCGTCCGCGGCCTTGCCGCCCCGATAGCACCGCAACCCTTGGTTGATTGTGCATAGGTTCTTTTTTACCTTGGAAATATGTCTAACCCAGACGTTGTGACGTTCAGAAATTACACCTATTTTATGGTGTTGCCAGAAATACCGTCGCTTCCAGCGAAGATATTACGCCCGATAACTTCGTTTTCTGTTACAGGATGCAAGAGAAGGGAATCTCCACATTGCTTATTTGCTCTACTTTCTAATAACAGTGTGTTTTCTTGTAAATTTGATAAACCAAAATAACGCATTACCAATCACAAATCTCTACAAATATTGCAACATTAAAACAAAACATTTCAAAGAAAACGTATGTTATCTGCATTTAATTCAACAACAATTCTCCGAATTACACAATCTAAATGACAAGCAAATAAAACAAAAGCACAACGAACGAGAAACAAAACATAATCGCCTGTGCGGCCTCGACAAAATATTCCAAAGCAACAACTCCACCGGAATACTCGATTTACATCAAGCAGGCCAAGAAATAATAAAAGAAGCTTGCCAACAAGTTAGGAATCACAATAAAGCATGTAGGTGCGAGAGAGATGGATGTAGCAAAGCTCCAAAGTCCATCTGGAGTTGGAAAGAGACGTAGATATCAGCAGGATGACGCGACAGGCTTGCTGCTAGGTCTGCTGAAACACGAGACGACAACGTGAGCCGTTGCGGAGAGGAGCGACAAGAAGGAAAGAGAGGAGAGTCAGGAGAACGAGACAGACATCGTCCATTACGAATTCTTTACGACCTTCCCCCAAAACTCTACGGCGGCAGACGTCACAAACAACAAAGTGTGGGCCATTCGTGATGAACCACGAACCCCCGCATCATTGAGTTAATACAACAATAAAGACTTGATCTGTACCTGAATCGTTATGATGGACCATCTTTATCGAATAGGAAATCAGTAGAAAATATTGGATGATAAAGAGTCAGGACGCAGCAAGTGCGTTATGGTAGTGAATTTTCATAGAAATGATCTAGCACCATATATATATATATATATATATATATATATATATATATATATATATATATATATATATATATATATATATATATATATATATATATATATATTCTTGTAACATAAAAATCTAAATTTTGGTGTATAGTTTACTCTTTATATCGTAAACCCACATACCTAATTTGGTTACCATAGCTTCTTATACATCACAGGTTCCAATATTCACTTAGCGAAAAACATTTTAACGAAAATTCACTACCATAACGTACTTGCTGCATCCCATCAGGTACGAATCAAACATATCTTTTTTTTTAATTGGAATCCCTGTATATTATTATGTTTTAGGATAACTCACATCTTCCTAAATCCTCTGTTATAAGTTTTTAGTGTATTTTCGTAGAAAAAATTCACTAATGGGGAGATCCCGACTTTTGAATTTTGATATATATATATATATATATATATATATATATATATATATATATATATATATATATATATATATATATATATATATATATATATATATATATATATATATGTATGTATCACACCGATAACTCAAAAAATAATGGACAGATTTTGATAAAATTTGTCAGATACCTTTCTTTTGTAAATGGCTTGGATAACTTCGTTAGTCAGAAAAATCGGACGAGGTTTTCCGGTAAAATTTAGACTTTTCATTCGAAAAAATTTTATATCTCCGGAAATAACAAAGTAAGGGCAACCAAATGTGGTAAGCGGGTTCATATTATCATAGGTAAGCTACCTACCAAAATTTAGCTCTGTAGGTTAAAGGACAAAAATGTCACAGGCATTTAAAGAAAAATAAATTTGGGTTTTCCTCAAAACGTCAAAGTCGCGATTTCAAACGTCAAAATTGGTAATATTTAGGCAATGAACCTGAAATTAATATCAGCTATGGAAAGAAAATATCTCAAGAAGAATGCTTTCAAAGCCTGAACTCTTAGTTTCAATCGTCATTGTCCTTCATTTTACTAAAATATTCCCAGAATATTAATTTAAACTACACCCTTTCTCTGATGGCAGTAGTCTCAGCAAATTCTGGTAAAAAATCATTAAAGCTCAATATATCCGTTATTATGCAAATTACGAAAAAGAATTCGTATACATTAATCATAGGGTGTCTTAAGCTACATCTTAAAAAATATTTCCACAATTACAGGTGGCCCATAAGGCGTTGGTGATTCAAAAATTTTTTTTAATCGAACACGCCTTATGTTATTGCATTTTTTCATTTTCCATCGAAATAAAATACATCTTTGTAAGAAAATAAATTCGGGACGCAGCAAGTGCGTTATGGTAGCGAATTTTTTAATCGAACACGCCCTATGTTATTGCATTTTCCATCGAAATATAATACATATTTGTAGGAAAAGAAATTCGGAATGCAGCAAGTTCGTTATGGTAGCGAATTTTCATTAAATGCTTCAAATTTGAATAGCTCAATTTGCTATTAACCTATAAGGTTGACCAGGAAACCAGTTTTTTCGGGAACAATTTAAGTTTACTTTCGGAAATTTTTGTACATTTTCAAACAATAAAGTTATTTTGATGAAACATGGCATATTGTTTCTACTATATAGATTGATGCCTGCTTTCTTAAGAAAAAAGATGTTAGCTATTAAAATCATTTTTATTAAAATTCACTACCATAACGCACTTGCTGCGTCCAGGAGTTTTACTACATTATACAGGATACTTTAGGAGATATGGATCGTTTTGTGTTAAATTCATACATCTTTTAACGCCCTGTATATGAATACACATTATAGGTGAAAATTAATTATTGGCTGTTTGATTTTTGGAATATGATGTAATATCATCCTCTGTCGTTATTCGTTCACTGAGTTGTGGTTTGTCTACAGGGCGATTTAAAACTCAGACCTTTTATTTTCTTTCTTAGTCTAAATGTATTTTATATTATAAATGCAATCCTCTATTATTCTCCTTTATTTTTTTTTAGGAGTTGTCTATACCTAAATTCAGTAATTGATGAGATATTTGAAGATATTTATTGAAATTCAAATTTTCATTTGTTTGGCAAGAAATTGACAGATAAAATTGTTACAGAGAATCAAACAAATTTATTTAATACAGTTATAACAATATGGGTTCTAGTAGTCCTAGTTCGCGGTCATTTGAAAAAAATTTTTGCAAAGTCTCACCATCGATACCTCTATTAGTTTTGTTTGATTTGGTTGACTCAAACGAAATCATTCAGGCGATTAATAAGGAAAAATAACTGCCACGTTTATAATTTGGCACACACTTTGCTTGTCTAAATATTAATTAAGTTTCCTTCTGGAAATCCTTTGTATAACTTTAATGAAATTTGTAATACAAGTTTATTTTTAAGAGGCTTACACTATCTACAGATATAGCAAAATTTAATTCTTTAGCTTCATAGAAAATTTAGTTTTGGGCATTTTTATCAAAAGGAATTAGAACAAATTTTTTTTATGATAATAGAGAGATATCTATGGTAACACTTTTGAAGAATTCTTCAAATGTGCGCGTACTAGGACCTCTAAAATTGATCTTCAAGGTATATGTAAGTTTAAAGTATTAATTTTAGTAATATGCCGTATAATAATATGGTGTATAATTCTTATAAAAATTTACTACCATAACGCACTTGTTGCGTCCTGAATTATATATATATATATATATATATATATATATATATATATATATATATATATATATATATATATATATATATATATATATATATATATATATATAAATTGAAACTGACCCCGGATATAGGTTCTAGCGGTCCTAGTTCGCGCTCTTTGCAAAAATGTTTTCCAATTTGAAAAATCGGGATGTCCCCATTAGTGATTTTTTTCTATGAAAATTCCCTAAAAGTCAGGACGCAGCAAGTTCATTATGGTAGTGAATTTTCGTAAAAATAGTTTTCACAGAATGAAGACTGGAACCTGTGATGTGCACTGATAAGGATAAAGGTTCTGTGTTGAATTTTTCTTTCCCTTATGACGCTAACTTTGTTAGTAAAACAATTGTCAGGTCTTTAAAAAGATGTGTTGTGGTGATTTGGGTTCTCCAAGTGTCCTTAAAAAACGTTTTTAATGGCAAATATGTCTTGTTTTTGAACAAAGGACATTTGGTTACCAGTATAACCTATACAGTAGTAACAATGTGCCATATTTCATTAAAATAGGTTCGCTGGTTAAAAAAATACAATCACTTTCCAAAAATAAACTTAAAAAGTTCCAGAAAAAACTGGTCCGATTTTCCTGGGCAACGAGCCTCTTTAAGCTATTTGCACACCAGCCAAGATATAATTATTCACAAGCAGCTTTATTACCAAAAAATGATCAAAAGTCTGGACGCAGCAAGTGCGTTATGGTAGTGAATTTTCATAACAATATTTTTAACAATAAATATGTTTTTTTTTAATGAAATCAGGCATCAAATTGGTGTACCAGTATTTCCTTCGGACCTCATGCAACGGTCTTTTAGGCCGAAATGTACGCCATGTAAGAGAACGAATGGAGAGGCTACACCAACAAGCCGATCCTCATAGCCACAGACAGCCAGACAACCCTTAAGGCCCTAAGTAGCCCACGGGTAGATTCCAGGCTGGCATAAAGTGAACGCCGAGACGAGGCGAGCGACCTGGCTAGTCAGAATGAGGTGACCCTCATCTGGGTGCCGGGTCATTCGGGGGTCAAAGGCAATGAAGAAGCTGACAGTCTAGCGAAGACAGGATCAGCAGAACCATTTATGGGACCAGAACCTGTGCTGAGCGTATAGAAAGGCACAGCCAGGGGAACCCCGGTTCCAAACCATCGTTAACTAGATCGCCTAGGGCACCTAGTTCGCGCTTATTTAAAAAAAATATTTTTAAAATTAAAAAGTCTCCTCATTATTGAATTTCTTCTACGAAAATCTGCTAAAAATTATAGACAACTAAACCACCAACTCTATAACTAAGGCTACTGCTAAAGCATCAGAGGAAGGGTCTAATTGAAAGTATATGTAAACAGAGATCCCAGCAATTGTTCCCAAAAAATGCGCACCAGAACTTGCTCCTGTCCTGACTCGTCTGTTTCAGATATCTTACAATAAAGGCATATTCCCTAGTAACTGGAAAACTGCTCGAGTACAACCCATCCCCAAGAAAGGATCCAAAGCGCTTCCTTGCAACTACAGGCCTATTTCTCTTCTTTCAGTCGTCTCTAAAGTGATGGAAAAGTATATAAACACCCAATTACTAAAATTTCTTGAAAAACACAGTCTAATCCACGACAGGCAGTATGGATTCCGTCAGCGCAGATCGACTGCCGACCTCCTTTCCTTTGTCACCCATTCTTGGAACAAGTCTATGGAACTACACGGTGAATCTCAAATTGTTGCTCTAGACATATCCAAAGCATTCGACCAGGTCTGGCACGCAGCGCTGCTTAATAAACTTCCGGCCTATGGCCTACCACCAAAACTTTGTACCTGGACAGCAAATTTCCAACCCAGTTCACAGTTACGCGGACGACAGCACCCTCCATTCAAATATACAATATTCTAAGCCTGTCTCTTTAGCACAATTAGATGAGGATCGCAGACTCATTGAGGGTTCTGTCTCCGTGGGTCTCCAAAAAATATTAGACTGGGGAAGTAGAAATCTTGTACAATTCAACTCCACCAAATCTCACAATGAACAACCAAGTTATTCAAAGCAATGAGTCCTTTTCTCTTGTTGGCATTTCTGTGGATCGAAATCTTAATTGGCACCACATGTCACAATTGCAGAAGCGGCTGCTAAGAAATTAGGTTTCCTCTTCCGGGCTCGCAAATACTTTTCACCAGCTAATCTCTATAGCTTATATACTTCACAAATAAGACCAAACCTCGAATACTGCTCCCACATCTGGGGTGCAGTTGCCGCTTCTACACTCTCTATCCTAGACTCCGTTCAGAAGAGAGCTATACGTCTCATCGGCGACCCTACCCTCACCCAAAGGCTGCAATCCCTTTCCCACCGACGTGGCGTTGGTGACCTCTCTCTCTTTTATAGATATCTGCACGGGCACTGCTCAGAGGAGCTTTCCTCCATAGTTCCCCCACCTGCTGCCCCCAAAAGATCTACCAGGGAAACAGAGCGAATGCACCCTTTTACTGTTCAGGTCACCAGACATAGAACATCTTGTTATGCGCGCTCTTTTGTCCCGAGGACTTCCAAGTTGTGGAATTCCTTGCCGGCACATGTTTTTCTTTCTCCTCCGAACCTCCAAACCTTCAAGTCCAGAATTAACAAGTTGCCTCTTTCCTCCTTGTCAACACCCACGGTACGATAGTATTTAGGCTGTAAGCCCTCGTGGTGTGTTGTTAAAATTAAAAAAAAAGTATATTTTGGTAAAGTGAAGGACAGTGACGGCCGAAGCGAAATCTTAAGGCTTTTTAACACAGTTCTGACGTTTTAGAAAATCCTGAAATTTTCGAAGTAATTTTTGTTTTTTGACTTTTTCTGCTGAGAAAACTTAAGCTTTGACTGTATTATTTAATATGTTTTGTTAACCATGAACAAATGTTAGGTTTTGTGCCATCAGTGGCACTCAATGTTTATTTATTTAAATGCCTATAAGTTTATTTTCAAAACTCAAAAGTCGCGGTCGCCTCATTAGTGAATATTTTCTACGAAAATTCACTAAAAAATGAGATAACGAAATCAAATTCAAAACAAACTTAACCTGTTTATCAAACTCATTTAATCAAGATGAGATCGTTAGCTACAAATCCCCTGTTTATATCTGGGAACCGCAAAGTTTGGAGCAACAAGTGTCCGATTCGCGTGACAATTTTAACCGCCTCCATGCAGGAAACTTTATCTCAATTTCCAGAGCTGTCACTGCGTCTTGCTGTGTTCTTCCTCGGCCGAGAAATCTCTCCTTATTAACTCCCCGCATGTCCTCTTGACTTCCCAGCATAAAGTCCTTCATCTAGACAACTCCACTGTCTTGGGAAATGAAGTCAGGTCATTTCATCAGACACGCGAAACATCCATTGTCTTCCACTTCATTATCTTGATGTTCTAATTTGTTATCAACGGACCTTGTTTGTTCATTCAAAAATATCTGCCGTTTTAGCGAATATTTATATTTAAAAAATTCGCTAATGAGGAGATTACAACTTCAAGACATAAAAACAGATTTAGAGACTTCTCTCTGGCCTAGTAGGTGTTTATGTCTGTCTATTAGTAGCCACGATACGATTAGAACGAATTGAGATATCGTCTTCAATATGGCATACAGTTAGCACCCGATAAACTAACGGTTCGGATTGTTTTAGGGTTAAATCCCTCCAGGGGTAGGGGCTGAATTGGGGGTGATTTCGTCAAAATTGGCATTTCTTCGTTAAAACTTGAGTAATATAAGGTTTCCTCTTTCGGGCTCGCAAATACTTTTCACCAGCTAATCTCTATACTAATATACTTCACAAATAAGGCCAAGCCTCGAATACTGCACCCACATCTTGGGTCCCGCTGCCGCTTCTACACTCGCTATCCTGGACTCCATTCAGAAAAGAGCTATGCGTGTCATCGGGGCCCCAACCCCCACCCAAAGGCTGCCATCCCTTGCCCACCGACGTGCCGTTGGTGACCTCTCTCTCTCTTTCATAGATATCTGCACGGGCACTGCTCAGAGGAGCTTTCTTGCCATAGTTCCTCCACCTGCTGCCCCCAACAGATCTACCAGGGAAAAGAGCCAATGCCCCCTTTTACTGTCCAGGTCACCAGACATAGAACATCTTGTTATGCCCGCCCTTTTGTCCCGAAAACTTCCAAGTTGTGGAATTCCTTGCCGGCACATGTTTTTCCTTCCCCTCCGAACCTCAAAAGCTTCAAGTCCAGAATTAACAAGTTGCCTCTTCCCTCCTTGTCGACACCCACGGTACGATAGTATTTAGGTTGTAAGCCCTCGTGGTGTGTTGTTGAAATATATATATATATATATATATATATATATATATATATATATATATATATATATATATATATATATATATATATATATATATATATATATATATATATATATATATATATATATATGTATATATATATATATACATATATATATGTATATATATATATATGTATATATATATATATATATATATATATATATATATATATATAGCCACGGACGAGCCCTGAGGGAGAAAAAAAGTTTTAGGGTTTGTTTGTTAGCAAACTTTCAATTTATTAAACATCTGGTATTCTGTTCGGTTACTGGAATTTCGAAATTATTACTTTTTTGCTAAAATGGCCTTATACTTCTCAAAACCTATAGAAAACTTGATTCCGGAACGACATTTTTTTTGTCTGTCGACCTGAACGACTGTCTGTTATTAGGTAAGTCCGTTTTTGGATAACATCGCTTCAGGTGGTAGGGGATAAATAAGGGACCATTTGGTGAAAATTGACATTTTTTCGTTAAAACTCTCGAGTAATATAACGTTTCAGAACTTTATAGGTACAGGAATATGAATATTTTCTTTGTGACCAAGTCATGGACCCTGAATTCATATCACGAGAATATATTTCTGAGGAGAGTAGATTATCACAGCTATGTGGAAGTTATTATTCAATTTGAAGCACTCTTTTAGTTTTAGGGTAAGTATATAATTTTGTATTTTAGTGAATTTTTATTGAATATATATATATATATATATATATATATATATATATATATATATATATATATATATATATATATATATACAGGATGGCGCATTGAAAACGAAACAGACCGATTTGCGTCGAGAGAAATTTTTTTTAAAGAAACGCTGAAACACGTCAATTTTAATATTGAGGGGGACATGTTTTGACATAAAACTCAACTTTGTCACATCAACCCCTTAAGAGTGGTAATAACAACCCTTATATTTTAAATAGGGAACATGGGTCGAGTGTTACATCATTTGAAATCTCTTTTTCTTCTGAATTCAGCACACTCATTTTTTTGGAAGTTTTATCAACTCGTTTAAAAATTATTCACATTTGTAGTTGCAAGAACGTATTTCATTCACTGTGATAAGAAATGCACTAATTAGTCAATTTTTCGTTAAAAAAACTAAAAAACAAAACCAAACGTTCAAAAATGTTTATTCAGTTAAGTAAGTGTTTAAATTGTTGACCACCAGCTTCCATACAAAAGTACAAATTTTGTTCAAAACGAGCTCTGACATTCTGGAGCATTTGTGGAGTTATTAGACGGCATTCTTCAACAATGCGTCGTCGCAATTTTTCCAGAGACTCCGGTTCTGTTGCGTAAATTATACTCTTTAAATGGCCCCATAGAAAGAAGTCTAAATGAGTTAAATCCGGTGATCTAGGGGACCACTCAATAGCATTTCTACGCCCAATCCATTGCTCTGGAAACATTCTGTTCAAAAACTCCCTAACACGTTGTGAAAAATACGGAGGAGCTCCATCTTGTTGAAACGCTAATTGATTTTCTTGATAGCGATCATCATTTTCAAGAATGTCAATTAGTAGAGGGTAGACGATATTTTCTATTAACTCCAAATACGTTTCGCCACTCAAATTGCCATCAAGAAAAATTGGTCCGATTAAACGGTCTCCAAAAATGCCAGTCCAGATATTCAATTTCTGTGGAGTTTGAGTGTGGACTTCGTGAAAAATTATGACGATTGACTGTAGAATTTAATAAAAACGTACACTCGTCTGAAAAACAGATATTGAACAGAAAGCGTTATCAGCTATTCGTGGAGTCATAACTTCACAAAACTCCAGCCGCCGATCAAAATCATCTTCATTCAGTTGTTGTACAAGAAATTTTATACGGGTGAAATTTATGATGCTTCAATATTCGCTGAATAGTTCTTCTTTTGATGTTTGAAACAGTGGCCAATTTTCTCGTGCCAAAAGTTGGGTCTGTAGCAATTTGTCCTAAAACTTCAATCTCAGTAGTCTCATTTCTAACCGGAAATTCACGTTCAGGATTCCGTTTTTTTGTTGGCTACTGAACCACTTTGTCGAAACTTTGCAACTAACTCCAAAATGTATTTTCTGTTAACATGTCTGTTCGGATGTCGTTCATTAAACAAATTTGCGGTACGGTTGGCACAGTCATCGTTTTTGAAAAAAAGAGTAATTATTTCAACTCTTTCTTCTACAGAATACACCATTGTGAAATTAATTTTCGGTGGTACTATCAAGTATCAAACCGACCGATAAATTGAAACAATAAACCGCATTTCTCTCATTCCGATAAGAAATGTTCTGATAGTCAATTTTTTGTTTACAAACCAACAAAACTTTGACTATCAGCACATTTCCTATCACTTGAATGAAATGCGTTATACTGCTAATAAAATTTCCTTCTTTTAAGAACAACACATATTTGACATTGAAAACTTTTTAAGATAATTCGCTACCATACCGCACTTGCTGCGTCCAGACTTTTATTTTATCCTTTTACATGCCCCAGCCATTTGTTATTATTTTTAACACATTTTTTTGACAATCCCATATACCTACCATAATACTGCCGTAGGGACAAATTGATTACAATCCTTTGTAAAAGATATTAAATCTCCAACACAACGAAAAATAAATGATCAGTGTTTTTAGTGAATTTTCGTAGAAAAAATTCACTAATGGGGAGATCCCGACTTTTGAATTTTGAAAAAATTTTTGCAAATGAGCGCGAGCTAGGACCCCTAGAACCCATATCCGGGGTCAGTTTCAATTTTTATATGTTTATATATATATATATATATATATATATATATATATATATATATATATATATATATATATATATATATATATATATATTGTGCTGAGAATTGCTAAGGCCATATAAAAGTTATAAAAACAAAAATGAAAACCCTTACGGAAACTACTATGATAATGTTAAATTCTGATTATTGATTAAAAAAATTGGGTGATCAGATTAGTGATGGGGGGTAGTAGTTGTACCACTGGTCAGTAATAAGTAAAATACTTACGGTTTACACGTAATGCATATGGGTTCTCTGTATATTGTATACATATCCACATCGTTCGACATATTTTACTGTACACTAAAACAGAAAACAAAATAATAACATTAAAACACAAGCACATTCACTATTATTGTTAGTCAGTGTTATTTGGAGAAGCAATGAAAGATATATAGCCATAATTTGTTGGAATGATAATTAAATGAGTCTTAAAAAGTTTAACTAGCAATTTGGAAAATATCTCAGTTAAAGTGAAATAAAATGAGCCAGAAATCTATATGTAGATAGATTGAAATATTAAGCATGAAATACATACCAAAGAATTATGTTCAAAATCAATTACCAAAAGGTAATGAACAAAACAAACCCCTTGTATGATGTTTTCAATATGTGAATTTAGTTTATTTTTTATGTGAACAATGAACTGAAATGTACCCATATATGTGTCTGTGTTTGTAAAAACAATGAACTGGAAGTTATTAAAAAACAGTGTTTAGTGTTCTGGAACTTTTAAATCAAGATTATAGCATAAAATGAATTAATGTTATAAAATTATTATTGTTGCTTATGTTATGTAGAAGTAAGGTTAGATCAGATGATCAGATGTCAATTTTAAAAATAGAATATTTTATACTTACTCGATGGTTCCAAGGAGAATATCTGTCAAACATTAAATAATTAATTGGAAGAGAGAATGCTTTGAACAGACAGGAAACACCAAATGTTAGATGAATTTGGGCAACATTTCCGCTTTTGTTAAATGTTGTGGTTGGTTGTTGATGAAATTTAGATGCGAGAGCGCGTCATTATTGCTTCCCATTTTAAATATAAATATTTTAAAGTATAAATTGTCCAAGGGAAATTCAATTTGCCGCTAAAACAAAGAAGAGACGTTACATCAAGTTTTTAACGTAAGGAAGTACGAGATAAGCAGTAAATATATCAATAATACGTACATTTGAGGATACCCAATACCATTAGCGAGGAAGCCAAGGTTAGAGATTTATTTTATTTAATGTATAGCAGCTCAACCAGACAAATATTTCAATAAAAAGACAGCCCATTCTGTCAAATATCATTTTATGCAAATGTGTTTATGGGAAATTAAGATTTAAACGCATAAAGTAGAAATCTTATGGGATAATTTAACCATAGTTCAACATTGCGAATACAGAGGGAGTGCAGGTCAAGGATCCATATTTTATTAATAAGAACAATTGAATGAAAGCCGTAAATTCGGATACTAAATTTAATCATTGTAAATTGATATTAGTTTGATAATTAGAACAACGGATCCGTTTAAAGTTTAGATTTTAAATTTGAAATTGTGCCAATAAAATTTGTTTAAGAATTTTGAAACGTAGTTCTTTGAAAACCCATAATAAGATAATAAGGCTACTATAAATATTTGCAGGCTACTTTCTTCCTATTTTAGCAGAACTCACCACTGAGATAAGTAAGTAAATAAAATATTTGAATATAATTTATTTGACATACATATATGTATATATAATAGAAGGATAGGCAACCCAAATAACCCTGAGATAGCTTAAATCACATAAATACAAGAGTCATAAAACATATTTATTCAGATAAAGTTTCACACAAATAATATACAGAGTCACCCATAATACATGGTGTAATAATAAAATATCAAATATCATTTTAATAGGGCATAAAATAAAATAAAAATTAATATAAAAACAATAGTAAATATAAAAATTAAAAGCCAAAGCTGATTATAATCAAAGCCAATAATTTAAATAATTGACGCCCAACAGTGGGGCATTAAAATATAAAATATATATAATATAAAAATAAAATAAATTAATAAAATAAAATTAAAAGCCAATAATTATATAATTATATAATATATATATATATATATATATATATATATATATATATATATATATATATATATATATATATATATATATATGTATCACACCGATAACTCAAAAAATAATGGACCGATTTTGATAAAATTTGGCATGTACCTTCCTTTTGTAAATGTCTTTGATAAGTGAGTTAATCAGAAAAATCGGACTAGGTGTTCCTGAAAAATTTTGAGTTTTCATTTGAAAAAAAATTTTATCTTAAAAAATAAAAAATCTATGAAAACCAAATTTGGTAGGTAGGTTTACGATATAAAAAGTAAACTATACACCAAAATTTAGATTTCTATGTTACAAGCAAAAAAAGTTATAATAAAATATTTTGTGCCAGATCATTTTTATGAAAATTCACTACCATAACGCACTTGCTGCGTCTTCGACTTTTTTATAGGAGAGTGAACTTACGTCTGGAGCAATAAACAAGAAGGCCGGGATAAAGCGAGGCGACAGTTGGTCGTTTAAAAGTGTCACGCAAAGCCGGGGCACTTGTTGCTCATTCCCCTTGTGACGGCGACACTCCGACGCTTGCACGGTTTGATTTCTAAACGCCGTCGAGACGCCGACGCTGCACTGTATGGTTACAGGCCTGTGACATATTTTAGTTGGAACAAAAGTGCTGAACTGGAAAACTGGCCCGAAGCCAAGTTGATCTTTGATATGTGAAGGCAATTTGTACGATTTTATACCGTGATACTCGTTTATAAATCAGACGAATCTTAATAACAATTTTTTGGATATCATTTCATTTTATTTTATTAGTTTATTAAAAGTATAACACTCAAAGTATAGTATATAATGGAAAAAATAAATAATTAAATATTCTAGCCAGTTGAATTTTGCTCATTCATCTGATTGATGAACTTCGCTATAACACACTAAAAAATTAATAACTAATCCCGTTTGATTTTGCGGTTACAATCACACAGCAAGTTGCTAAGGCGTTTTCAACAAAACTAACATTGGCAACTGTGAAGAATGTTGATTACTTTTTATGTCTCTTTTTTAATTGATACTGTCCAAAAAAAAAAAAGAAACTGAAACTGTTTTTGCTTGATTTCAGGTCAGCAACAATGTAACGCGATTAGTTATTAATTTTTTAGTGTTTTGTACTGTTCATTTTGTAATGATTTTAATGAATTGCAGCCATTCAAATTTGAAGCATCTAATCAAAATTCGCTAGTATATTTTTTATTTCAACAACACACCACGAGGGCTTACAGCCTAAATACTATCGTACTGTGGGTTTCGACAAGGAGGAAAGAGGCAACTTGTTAATTCTGGACTTGAAGGTTTGGAGGTTCGGAGGAGAAGGAAAAACATGTGCCGTCAAGGAATTCCACAACTTGGAATTCCTCGGGACAAAAGAGCGGGCATAACAAGATGTTCTATGTCTGGTGACTTGGACAGTAAAATTGTGAATTCGCTATGTTCCCCTTGTAGATATGTTTGGGGGCAGCAGGTGGAGGAACTATGGAAGAAAGCTCATCTGAGCAGTGCCCGTACAGATATCTATAAAAGAGAGAGAGAGAGGTCACCAACGGCACGTCGGTGGGCAAGGCATGCCAGCCTTTGGGTGAGGGTAGGGTCACCGATGAGACATATAACTCTCTTCTGAATGGAGTTGGGGATAGCGAGTGTAGAAGCGGTAGCAGCACCCCAGATGTGGGAGCAGTATTCGAGGTTTGGTCTTATTTGTGAAGTATATAAGGTATAGTGATTAGCTGGTAAAAAGTATTTGCGATCCCGGAAGAGGAGACCTAATTTCTTAGCAGCCGCTTCTGCAATTGATGTGACATGTTGGTGCCAATTGAGATTTCGATCCACAGAAATGCCAACAAGTGAAAAGGACTCATTACTTTGAATAGCTAGGGCTGGTGTATCTCTTATGAGAAAGAAAGCAAGACTGTCATTTGGTGGGGTTGAATTGTACAAGATTTCTACTTCCCCAGTCTAATATTTTTTGGAGATCCACGGAGATAGAATCCTCCATGTGTATGTGATCCTCATCTAATTGGGCTAAAGAGTCAGGCTTAGAATATTGTATATTTGAGTGGAGTGTGCTATCGTCCGCATAATTGTGAACTGGGTTGGATGTGCTAGAGAGGAGGTCATTGATGTGGAGAAAAAACAAAGTAGGGGCTAAAGCTGAACCTTGAGGAACTCCTACATTAATTGGATACGGTTTAGAGGAATGGCCATCCACGTACAGAGTTTTGGTGGTAGGCCATAGGCCGGTAGTTTATTAAGCAGCGCTGCGTGCCAAACCTGGTCGAATGCTTTGGATATGTCTAGAGCGACAATCTGGGATTCACTGTGTAGTTCTATAGACTTGTTACAAGAATGGGTGACAAGGGAAAGGAGGTCGGCAGATGATCTGCGCTGACGGAATCCATACTGCCTGTCGTGGATTAGACTGTGTTTTTTAAGAAATTTTAGTAATTCGGTGTTTATATACTTTTCCATCACTTCAGAGACGACTGAAAGGAGAGATATAGGCCTGTAGTTGCTAGGAAGCGCTTTGGATCGTTTCTTGGGGACGGGTTGTACTCGAGCAGTTTTCCAGTTACTAGGGAATATGCCTCTATTGTAAGATGCCTGAAACAGACGAGTCAGGACAGGAGCAAGTTCTGGTGCGCATTTTTTGAAAACAATTGCTGGTATCTCGTCAAGGCCAGAAGCTTTCCTGGTAATAAGAGAAGAGATCATATTTCGTACCTTTTTGTTTTGAAAATAATATCCGTCATTTTATGCGCGACATTTGGGACTGTTGGTGGTTGAACATTTGGAGGTGGGTTGAGAGTATAATTGCCGGCGAACAACGATGCAAAAAGTTCAGCCTTGCCCAGGGCGGTAGAAATAATTTCATCCCCTGAGACAAGAGGTGGGAATGTGCTCTTGTAGAAATTATTCCCAATAGATTTAGCAAGAGTCCAGAAGGGTTTGCTGCCGCTTGAGTTTAAGAGGACTTTGTTTTTGATGTGGTTATTAAACGAGTTTTTTGCCTCAAAAAGAATGCGGACATAGCGGTTTCTTGCAACGTTAAATGCTTGACGGTTTTCTTGACTGGGATTGTGTAGAAGCTTTTTGTGAGCTTTGACCTTTTCAAGTCTGGCCTTGTCACAGGATTTAGAGAACCAAGGCCATTGAGAGGCTGCAGAGGTTTTCTGTGTACGTGGAATAAATAATTCCGTGCCAACTTGGATAATTTCGGTGACGCTTTGTGAGATATCAGAGGGGTCAGGATGAGAGAAGCCGACAGACGCCCATGGAAATAAGGAAAAGTAATCTCGGATTTCGTCCCAGTTCACGGAGTTGTAGTGGCACACGATACGTGGGTGTGATGACTGTGTGACCTCGGGTTTGTTTTGTGCAGGAAGCAGTGACCATGCCGTGGTCTGAGGGACCCAGGAGGGCGGTGACTGATATCTTATCGCAATCAGGAATTGTAGTAAGAAGGAGATCCAAGCGATTTGAGCTGTGTGTTGAGATGCGAGGAAAGTAAGTAGGTTGCTGAAACATATTGGATAAAGAATTGCTGACTGCAAAGGCCTCCGCTGCTTTTCCTTGTGGATCGTTTTTTGAAGATCCTAGCCATCCCTTATTATGGACATTGAAGTCACCAAAAATAGTGACCTCGGAGGAAGGATAGTCAGAAATCAGATGGTCGGTTTTCTCAGAAAGGTAGTCAAAGAGCTGGATAAAGTTGTTGTCAGAAGGTGACCGGTAAAGGCAACAGATGAATTTAGTTGCAGTCCTGAGAGAGAGTTTTATCCATAGTATGTCTTTTCTTGCAGCTTCTAAATTGGGGAGTCTGGTGCAGGGTAGATTGCTGAGGACGTACGCGCACACGCCTCCATGCAATCTAAGGGAAGTAAGGAGCTCATAGGCCGGGAAATTAAGACGATTAGGGGCTGTTTTGACACTGATTTTAGTTTCGGTGAGGAAGAGGAGTTGGGGCCTATTAGCCTGGAGGAAATGGTGGACGAAGTACAAGTTAGAATTTAGGCCACATATATTCGAGGAGGATATGTTAAATCTTAATGCTGGCGCCCCCTGTACACCCCTCTCCCGGAGATCCGAATGTAGGGGTATTTTACCTCCGGAATCTTTTGTATAAGGAGGAGCCATCATAATTTTTGCTTATAAGAGAAACCGACTCATACACCAGAACCGGAAACGTCCTTTGGGACTTCACCGGCTCCTTGATGTAAGGGGTGGTACCTCCTCGGGCGTGAAAAAAATTCTTTACGGTCTCGTAAAGGAAAATTCCACTACCACCTACCATATTGCAAGTACACCACACCAGCCAACTGTTAAAAGCTGACCAGGCTTGCGCGTTTTGTTGTTACGTACTGTTTACACTCTATTATATGCTGGAGAGGTTGGCAAACAGTAGAGTAATTTTGATGAAATATGGTACCTAGATTATTTCTACTATATAGGTTATACTGGTAACCAAATTTGATGCCAGATTTCATTCAAAAAAGACATATTTGCTATTAAATACATTTTAATGAAAATTCACCACCATGATGCGTCTAGACTTTCTTATAGATTTGCACAATATTTTAGATAATGAATTTGTTCCGTTTGGATTTTTACACTGTATATAAGGTCCCTGTACCATATAAGGCCATGTTGAGGTTTAAGATTTTTTTACTGCAAGACTTTTATTATAAAATGATACGAAACTAAGGGGGATTTATTGCTGGGTTTATTAGTATGTAAAATTATTTTTATTTTGGTGGTACATTTATTAACAAAGTTTAAAAATAAATAAAAATGATCTAGTAATCATTGGCCTCAATAGGAACAGGGTGTTCATAATAAGGCCAATATATCAAACTGGTAAAAAAAACTGTCTTACAAAAATGAAAATACATTAAAATGATTTAGCAATCATTGGCCTTAATAGGAATAGGGTGTTAATAATAAGGGCAATATTTCAAAATTGTAAAAAAAATAAAAGAAACTGTATTACAACATTTGTTACAAAAAAAAATAAACACATCACAGGACAACAAAAGAATAATTGTTAGCGTACAAACAAAAACGATTAATCTATTGTGAACAGGTGGGACACACAAACGGTGTTTTGTCTTCTCTACATAGACTAACGCATTCTATACACATACCTGAAGCACGAAATGCAGCAGCGCATATTCAAGACTTCATCTCTGTCACAAATGAAACAATACCAAGATTCTCCTTTTTTTGGCTTAGTTTTTTCAAGAGGTTGCTGCTGATTGGTCGTTTTATTTGTGTTTTTTCGGGTTGATGCTTGAACTGCATTTGTGTTAGGTTTTGCTTTTGCAAATAAGTCTTTTCTTACTATTTGGGCTGATGAATTTAAAGCCTTGCGCCGTGGCGTAGTCGAAGTTTTTATTTTGGGTGTTGGAAGTAAATTACTGAAACTGTGAGACATTTCATTAGCTTCTGGTGAATTTTCTTGGATAACAGACTTGTCTGAGCAAGGATTAGGTAAGTTATGGTCGTAGCTTATCTCAAGATGTAATTCAAGAGACTTTTGGAGATAGCATGAACATCAAGGTGCATTTTCTCGAATGTTTGACTCAGGGGGCAACTCGGGTGAAGTTTGAGATAATCTTCCCCGTAATATTGCTAGTGGTACTATCTCGGAGCCTGACCAATCAGAATCTGATTCGTTGTGATTTATGCTCCCATTAGAGTCTTCATCTTTACTGCCATCATCATCCTGTAGATTAGATTCTTGGGCACGCTTCCTGTAGAGGTCTTTCAGTAAATGTGCTAGGTGCGAACGCGGCTTCCGGTATCACATATGGATTGAATGGGTATATCCCTGTGGCTCGGAATCCTGATATTAAGTTTGCTGGCGACATTGCTTTGGGCCAAATTGCACTAAGAATGATTCCAAATCTTCCTTTCGTAATCTTACGATCAGGTTGTTGCATTTAATACTTTAGAACTTCCTCGTCCCAAAAATGTTCAAATGAGCAGAACACACTTTTATCGAGTGGCTGCAGCTCATGTGTTGTGTTACTCAGGAGACAAAGAAGGGTCACATTATGTGGATCAGCAGCTTCTACAATATTAGCATCTAAATGTGAACGTGCCCCATCAAATATCAACAAACAACGTCCAGCCGTTTTGTACCTAGCTGGTCTAATCACTTGACAAATGTGGCTGCAGTAATACTTCCTCTCGCAGTCATTTCTATTGATGTACCTGGTGGCATTGAATCTATCCACTCCGGCTTCTGGCGCTTACCTTTGAAAAGGATCATAGGAGGGATGGCCTGACCTAAAGCGTTTCCACATGCTACAATGGTAACGCTCTCTGCGTGTTCTTGCGCGATAAGATGGACCCTCTTGCTTCATCTTCTGGCAAGAACTTGTTGCTGATGATGGAGAGTGAGACGGCATCCTTTTTCGTCCATATTGTAAATAAATTGTGGCTGATTTACAAAATTTAAATGAATCAACACTTGTTTTAGCTTTTGAAAATAGTTATTTACAGTCGTCTTATTTACTTTTATGGCCCTTGCTGGATTCATGGATTGAGCTTTTTTCTGAGATACTTCGGGGTGCCTCTTGTAAAACAGGTTCATCCATTTGAGCCCTGCTAATCTACAAACATGCTTCAAATTATTTTCTTCGGCGAATGTGAAAACACTTCTTCGGAGGACTTTGCTTGTTAGCGGCATCCCTACTTTGGCTAGGCTGAAAATTCGTTGGCATAAATCCGCTTCTTGCTGTTTGCTCAAAAGACTCCCAGGACCTAATTTTCTTTTTGTGCTCCCAGTCCTTATATGACTTCTCAGTGTTCTGCGGGAAATGTTATATAGTCTGCAAGTACGGGCATCCCATCGCGGATTTCTCGTAGTGCATGCTTCAATGTGTCCTCGGTCCACAAGGCCCGTTTTTTTAGCCATATTTGAAATATCTGAAGGATACAATAAAATGTTGCAAAGTAAGGCCACTATGTACTGCACTTAATAAGGCCACTTTATTATGTGGCTTTATTAAGAGCAGTATAATTTCATTAAAAAAAGAATTCTTATTAAAAACTGCAAATGCATAATCATTGTTTATTTACCTTTGTTGATAGTTATGGCACTCTTTGACAACAAAACCTAATTGTTATGCTCCCTTATAAACAAACGAACTCATAACACGTTCTAACCTCTAACCTTATACTGCGCAACTGCCGATAATATGGATTCGTGTACCGCCATCTAGCGATCATTCTAAAAGATTTAAAATATTGTCAGACATAGTACTGCAGATCTTTTTACATATAAGGTAGCTGAATAGAGAATTCAGTTTAAAACTGACTAAAAATGGGTGCTGGCCTTATATGGTACAGGGACTTTATTAGCAATTTCCAGTGTTTTTGCAACAAAAAAATATATTAGGCAAGGAACACCAAACGTGGTCAATCTCACCCTGTTTCACGGTATATAAGTAATCGTATAATCGTATATAAACAAAGAACTTAATGTTTGGTATAAACACGAGGGTGCTTGTATGTGGCTTGATATGATATATCGGATAAGAAGCGTGGAGTAAAAGCACGTTGTGCATGCCGGTGACGGTGTTATTCTGTGCACTGTGCGGCCGGCCAGGCCGCAGTGTGGGCGGTATGAGACCGGATCAATACCACACAGATACTCGTACTACCAAACGCTTACAATTCTGATGAGCTTAAAACCTGAGGGTATATATATATACGTCATAACGTCGTAATGTGAGAGATATTCAGAGATTCTCCTTATGACATAATCCAACTGAATAATGTAGAGGTCATAAAAATGCGTCGCCTTGTATATATTATGGAGGATTATACAAATTTAAACATGCGTATTTCATGTATTATCTAAACTAAAAAACTAATTGGGTCTTATCTATATCGCTGTGATTTTGAGAAGCTAAAATAGATAAAAATAAATGCTAAAAATAAGGGAAGGTGCACACTGATGCAATATTTCGTTCTATTTAATTTTCCCAACAGGGTTTTTTCAAAACCTTAAACAACTTAGACAAGGAAAAATTTATGTAGTACACGAATTGACGGCGAAACTTTTAAAGAATTCTCGTGAAAAAAATAAAGAACCACTTTTTCAACTGATTGCGTAATGTTCTAAACCGGGAAAACTGGCCAGTGTGTTGAATGCAAACATTAGTTATGAATTAATAGACAATTTGCATGTTTTTAGTGAATTTTCATTAAGAAAATTCACTAATAGAGAGGTATCGTGGTGAGACTTTTGAATTATTTAGTTTTTACTTTTAAATACAAACATAACAATATATCCTAGACCATTTAAAAATGTTTCTATGATTTGGTAAAGCAATCGACATTAGCAGTGGAGTACTTTGTCACTTAAGGTTCAAATTAAATGACAGTATTGGGACCACTTGAAAATAAAGCTAAATTTAATATGGGGTCACATCACCCTTAGCTTTAACAACTGCTTGGACTCTTGCAGGCATTGTATTGACCAAAGATTGACACATTTCAACAGAAAAATTGTCCCAGATTTCTTGTAGTTTTTTCCGTAAATCAGATATTGTACGTTGAGGGTGGTTTCTTAAATACTGGTTCATTTTATGCCATACGGTTTCTATCACATTTAAATCCGGACTGCTGGCTGGATGGGATACAACCTTTACATTATTGTCACCAAACCACTTTTTGGTTGATTTTGCCGAATGGCATGATGCTCCATCTTGTTGAAATATGAAATCATTGTCGGGAAACAACAACAACTAGGCAAAAGTGTGGTTTGAAGTATCTCTTGATATTTTTGGGCATTTACAGTGCCCTCTATAAATTTTAAAAAACCTAAACCCCTTGCCGACATGCAGCCCCACACCATAATTCCCTTTGGGAACTTAACAAATCTTTTCAGGCAATCTTTATGGAAGGCTTCTGTTTTATTCCGTATTACTCGTTTACTATTTTATTCCACTCATTTTCTCTCCAGAGTAGTTTAGATCTTGCCCAATTATATCGGTTTTTCTTCTGAACTTCTGTTAACAGCGGCTTTTCTTTTCCCTAAATAAGACATTTTATGAGACTTTTGATATTGTACGAACCATTCAAAAGTAAACTTACGTTGTAAAATCCCAGACCGCATTTACGCATGTATTTTCGACAACATTCTCTAGATATATTTAATCCAGTTACCGTGTTCCATTTAGCAGTTATTTCTCGAAGTGTGTGTGTGTGTGTGTGTGTGTGTGTGACAAAACAGCTTTGGTATGGCTTCAGACGAAATTTCTCGAAGGGTGCTTCTTCTTGACGACTTGCATATTTTGACCAAATTTCGCAAATCTCTTTCAGAAACGAGTTGCGGTCTTCCCGAACTTCTGCCCCGAACATCCACATTAGCAGTCTCACTGAATTTTTTTATTATATTGTACACTGTAGATTTTGAAATAGTTAAATCACTAGCAATTTTACGCATTGTTTTACCCTTATGGTATTGATGAATAATAATTTCACGTAATTTCTGGTTCGTAGCCTTTCCACGACCCATTATTTTAATTAAATTAACAATAAAGTATGTTAACAATTACTAACATCACTACTTGACGTTTTACATTAATGGCTAACTGCCAATGGACAAATAAATTAATTTTGGCGTTTATACCCACACCGCCTATAACTAATTTAAACATTTTAAGTACAAGATTTGTGCTTGTCCCAACTTTTAGTTGTCAGCAAGTTTGACCTTCCAATGACAAATTACGCTATTATTAATAGAGATTACTTTACCAGGGCATGAAAAGGTTTTTTAATAATATAGAATTTACTGTTATGTTTGTATTTAAAAGTAAAAACTAAATAATTCAGTCGTTTGGAAAAGCCGTTGTATTATTTCCGAAATGTTGGCTGGTCCCAACATATAGTTGTTAGGGCTCGTATATGTATGTATGTATGTATGTATGCATCCAACCGATAACTCAAAAATAACTTCATCAATCGAAAGCAAATTTGGCAATTCCCTTCATTTTGTTAATAGCTTGAATGAGTTCGTTAGACAGTTTTGATAATCAAATACTTTTAGAAAAAAAATGCAAAAAACTGCTTGAAAACTCAATATCTTTTTAATTACTAGAAATACTAAACTAAAAGTTAACAAGCGCGTACACATTGTACAAGTGGTCCTACTTACCAAATTTGAATTAACTTGGTTCAGTAGATCTTGAGTTATAACTAAATAAAAAAATCAATAATCTACGAAATAACCTGAAATTACCTCTAAATGGATGCCAGTAATGTTAGACAAGGTCAGACAGATAAATAAATGTTCTGCTGGCATTGCAAACAAAATCTACAAATTGGGTTTTAAACGAACAGGCTACGAAAATATGTCACAATAAAGAATCGGAGGGGTTGCCATTTACAACAACTCTCATCTAAATCTGTAGATCTCAGAAAAATGTAAGTGAATAGAAATTTTAATGAAAGTGATTCAATTTGTTTAAAAGGAGTCTAGAACTACATTTTGTTATGTATAAATATTAAGCTTCCTATTTTCACGGTATATAAAAGCCATCTCCATCTCTCTAGTTTAATCTGACAACAACACTATTTGTCATTTGTTAACTGACAGGAGTCATGAGAGAAACGTGCGCGTTCTGCGCATAACACCGAAATCGCCTCCTCTAATACGTTAGAATCACAGAATATAAAACAACTACCTATATTCTAAGGTTAATACAAATATTAGGTAAATAATAACCCAACTTTTAATTTTAACATAACTTTAACAAATGCCTTTGGCCGTCCACTGTGACTGTAGTATATTATGATTCTAACATCCAATCAAACAAATAAGAAAGTGGTTGTGTACATCAGATCCAGGTTCTTAATCAATGCATGTAGGTAATATATTACTAAAGTGGAACAAAATTACTTCAAGAAGAACTATACCTACCGCAAACTAATATAAGTACAATACCTAAGGTACCTAGGTACCTATGGTTTTCTTTGCTCTTACCTTTTAGTCTTTATGGAACATTTAAAGTAAAGGAAGCTACATAATATCATAAAGCAGTTTAAATTACATATATAATCAGATGTACAGTGTAAATTATATTTTTATTACTGGGAGGGGTAATTACCCCCTCTACCCCCCCTCCCTTATCTAGGCCCTTGTAAACACCAGCAATTGCTAGTGTTATACATTTTCGAACCACGTAACATCAGTACTATCCGCTAGGGGCGCTGATATTCTTGGAACACGAATCAGCAGGAGTGTCATTATATAGTATTTGATCTAAGCTTCCAAGTGTGCTCCAGGCGCACATAATTTCGCAGACATACTTAAAAACCTGGTAAACACCCGTCCTGTAGCAGTACAATCAAATTTATAATGTTGTAGGGACACATAGGCTTCATGAACTAGTTTATTACAACAAAACTGATCCAGAACAAAATAAATTTTTGTCTACTCTCATCTGATTAGATTTTGCGTCTCGGGCAAAGCAGAATACATTTGTTCTGCTTTTGCGAAAGGCCTAAAATCATTTTATCGCATATTGTTCTATTATTTATCCCGATAGTAACCATAGCTATTGAAGCGGTTCATAAAAAAATATATAGATATGAACCATTTTACAAACAATATGTTTAAACAACAAAACTAATAATATTTAGGTATTTAAAGACATTAAAAATATAATTACGAAATATCTATGGTTTATTTAGTTCAAAATTTGATTTGATAGAAACGTTAAAATTTTGTCAATTAAAATTCGATAACAAAAAATTTCGAAGAAATAAAAGTTCTCCAAACTTATTTAAAAGTGGCTTTTTTGTTTCCATGCACCTCAGACCTTCAAATATAACAAACGGCAATTTGTTATCGCTTCTGGTTTTCAAACTATAACGATTTTTCTGAAATCCACAAAAAATTGCCAGCATTACAAATGTAAGTGTACTAATTTTACGAAGCATTTTCCATGCTTGATATTATTTTATTACAACCTATTCAGCTCTTTTTTAGATAAAAACAGCATAATGGCATATTAAATAAAGATATTTGTGACCAAAAAGGTTGATGCAAACAATGTGCAGTCATAAAATTTTTCCCAATCTCCTACATAAAAACCATTAGCCTGAAAAAAGAACTGATACGATTCCGATGTTTAACAACCCTCAAATTACTAAATAGTAAAGTTTTAACTTAATCGAAGACAAAAAGTTTTTTTGTCCAAAAAAGTCGACGACTACTAGTATGGAAAAATTGCAAAAAAATGAAAATGATCTGAACTCGATAAAACTTCAGTATAATATGTAGGACCTTAGTAGATAAAAAATAAAACCAACTCGGCGCTAATATCTTCTGTATTTTTTGAATCACAATGATTTATCTTAAAAATTAAAAAAACTGTGACAAGAAAAAAAGCTCCAACTCTGCACCTGTATTTGATATCAATGTATAATATAGTTTTTATTCATTCTTATGAAGCACTCCATATTGTATATAAGTTTTATATGATTTGGAGCACTTTGATTTTTTTGTGATTTTTTGTTACTTTTGACAATCGGTTCCAATCATAAACTGAATACTTAGTGACGTATTTACTTTAAAATAGTCGACGAAAACATCTGGTCACCTTAATCAGCAATTATAATAACGATTTTCGTCTGCTGTAATAACGATAGACGAATTATTCAAATTGCTCAAAACAAGTCGAAATATTCACGTACCTTGGAACTATTATCACAGATGATGGTAAATGTATCAAAGCTCTGAGAAAACTTGGCTATAACTTGGCAAGACATGAAGCTAAGAGAAGTTTTTGAAACATGGAGATGGAGAAAAATGACAAAGATAGAGAGACGAATAAAAGTGTGTTAGGAGAGGGGAAAGAAAAGAGATGCTTGCTGAAATAAATTAAAAGGAGGAATACAAAATTTATTGGTCATATTGGTTATGTTATATACATAATAACGTTCTGAAAATATTATTTGAAGGACACATGCCTGGAAAAAATGAAAGAGGTAGACCAAGGAAATAATTTCTGGAAATCTTGGCACAACTGATGAAGTGTGAAAGTTACAAGCAAATGAAGAGAGCTGCTGGGGACAAAGTATCATGATTGCGACATCGCCCTTCGAGTGTATGGTCATCACCAAATGTTAGGAAAACCGGAAAAGCTGTCCAATGGGCTTATGGTAAGTAGAAAAGCAGATTTTGCAAACGTAAAAATCATTTTGATAAAAGTGCAACTCTACGTCAGTTAGCAAGCGACGATTTAGATTACGTAATCCGTTTTACGATTGCCTAAGCCAACCTAGACGTTAACGTTAGCCTACTATATACGTTAGGCAAAATGACCCAAAATGTTACTATTTCAAAAATAATGAACGCGCTATAATATAACAGTCAAGGACTATAAGCGACTATAACCATGTCTTAAACATTTTGCTAATCTTAGTGAAAAATAGGATAGGTAAATTCGGGAGTTATTTTGATAACATAACACAATAGTTATTTAACCATCAACGGTTACATGGTTCGTCACAAATAAAATACGTAATTGTAAAATGGACTTGCACGTCACAAAGAGAAGGTAAGAAATAGATATAAATATAGATTTCAATTGAACTCTACCTTGAGATCGTGCAAAAACAAAGTGCTTAAAGAGTTTATTCACAGAAGTGTTGGCGGTATTCTGGCAAAAAGTGTCTACTTAAATCAACAACACTTTGCAGCTCATTTTTGCTGCCTAAAACGCCTCCGTGGTGTAGTGGAACGAGTGTTTGGCTGCGTACAGTGTCCGGGATCGATTCCCGGTAGTTTCTGTCACTGTGTGTTGGGGTGTGTGTCCGTTGTCTTTTCTATGTAACCTCCCCCCGCACAAGCTGCTCAGAGCTTCTGGACGGGAGGGTGTCGTTATGTGGTGTCAACTACTTCACAAAATCCAGCCTGCTTAAAACCTTAACATTCATCAGCGAGAGCTGGGGAATTTCCCTGAGAAAAGTAATCAGTATATTAAACTTTACATGCACAGACAATCTATTTAAATTCCCAGAAAATCATTACTTTCAGAAATAATTATTTAAATCAATCGTTACTCAAAAAATACCGTTTTTTAGTGAATTTTCGAAGAAAAAATTCATTAGTGAAAGATCCCGACTTTTGAATTTTGTAAACATTTCTTCAAATGAGTGCGAACTAGGACCCCTAGATCCTAGAACCCACATCCAGGATCAGTTACAATTTTTATATGTTTATATATAGGGTGGCGCATTGAAAACGAAACAGACCGATTTGCGTCCAGAGAATTTTTTTAAAGTAACGCTGAAACACGTCAATTTTAATATTGAGGGGGACATGTTTTGACATAAAACTCAACTTTGTCACATCAACCCCTTAAGGGTAGTGATAACAACCCTTATATTTTACATAGGGAACATGGGTCGAGTGTTACATCATTTGAAAGCTGCTTCTTTTCTGAATTCAGCACACAAATTTTTTTGGAAGTTTTTCTTCTACAGAATACACCATTGTGAAATTAATTTTCGGTAGTACTATCAAGTATCAAACCGACCGATAAACTGAAATAATAAACCGCATTTCTCTCATTCCGATAAGAAATGTTCTGATAGTCAATTTTTTGTTTACAAACCAACAAAACATTGACTATCAGCACATTTGTTATCGGAATAAGTGAAATGCGTTTTTTCGTCTTCAACTGTGAATAATTTTTAAACGAGTTGATAAAATTTCCATAAAGATTAGTGTGCTGAATTCAGAAAAGAATGAGGTTTCAAATGATGTAACACTCGACCCATGTACTTTATTTAAAATATAAGTTATCACCACGCTTAAGGGGTTGATGTGACAAAGTTAAGTTTTATGTCAAAACATGTCCCCCTCAATATTAAAATTGAGCGTTTCAGCGTTTCTTAAAAAAATTCTCTGGACGCAAATCGGTATGATTCGTTTTCAATGCGCCACCCTATATATATATATATATATATATATATATATATATATATATATATATATATATATATATATATTAAAGTAAGTTTTAAAGTTGAAATTAAAATATATGTATTATTGCTGGTCTGTTGACTCCTCGTTAAATCCGGATTCTACTATATATATATATATATATATATATATATATATATATATATATATATATATATATATATATATATATATAGTAGAATCCGGATTTAACGAGGAGTCAACAGACCAGCAATAATATATTTATTTTAATTTCAACAACACACCACGAGGGCTTACAGCCTAAATACTACCGTACCGTGGGTGTTGACAAGGAGAAAAGAGGCAACTTGTTAATTCTGGACTTGAAGGTTTGGAGGTTCGGGGGAGGAGGAAAAACGTGTGCCGGCAAGGAATTTCAGAACTTCGAAGTCCTCGGGACAAAAGAGCGGGCATAACAAGATGTTTTATGTCTGGTGTAGTAGTAGTATTTCTTATCAAGTGGAAATCATGGAACAACAAAACAAAAGAGTCACTTTCCTATGGGTAAAGGAGCATTGAATGCTTGAGGGCAATGAGAAGGCTCACAATTTTGCTAAAAAGCAACAAAAACTGGTTGCAAACATGACTTTTACAGTAGCGGTGATCTTCTTTTGCAAGTAAAGCATGTTTATAATGTAATATTGCTAATAGTCAATGTTTTGTTGGTTTGTAAACAAAAAATTGACTATCAAAACATTTCTTATCGGAATGAGAGAAATGCGGTTTATTATTTCAGTTTATCGGTCGGTTTGATATTTGATAGTACTACCGAAAATTAATTTCACAATCGTGTATTCTGTAGAAGAAAGAGTTGAAATAATTACTCTTTTTTTCAAAAACGATGACTGTGCCAACCGTATCGCAAATTTGTTTAATGAACGACATGCGAACAGACATGTTAACAAAAAATACATTTTGGAGTTAGTTGTAAAGTTTCGACAAAGTGGTTCAGTAGCCAACAAAAAACGGGATCCTGAACGTGAATTTCCGGTTAGAAATGAGACTACTGAGATTGAAGTGTTAGGACAAATTGCTGCAGACCCAACTTTGAGCACGAGAAAATTGGCCACTGTTTCAAACATCAAAAGATGAACTAGTCAGCGAATATTGAAGCATCATAAATTTCACTCGTATAAAATACATCTTGAAGATGATTTTGATCGGCGGCCGGAATTCTGTGAAGTTATGACTGCACGAATAGCTGATAACGGGAACTTTCTGTTCAATATTTGTTTTTCAGACGAGTGTACGTTTTTATTAAACTCTACAGTCAATCGACATTATTGTCGTTATTGGGCAGATAATAATCCAAGAAATTTTCACGAAGTCCAAACTCACACTCCACAGAAATTGAATGTCTGGACTGGCATTTTTGGAGACCGTTTAATCGCACCAATTTTGCTTGATGCCAATTTGGGTGGCGAAACGTATTTGGAGTTACTCGAAGATATCGTTTACCCTCTACTAATTGACATGTTGAAAATGATGATCGCTATCAAGAAAATCAATTAGTGTTTCAACAAGATGGAGCTCCTCCGCATTTTTCACAACGTGTTAGGGAGTTTTTGAACAGAGAGTGCCCAGAGCAATGGATTGGGCGTAGAGGTGCTATTGAGTGGCCCCCTAGATCACCGGATTTAACTCCTTTGGACTTCTTTATATGGGGCCATTTAAAGAGTAGATTTTTCGCAACAGAACCGAAGTGCCTGGAAGAATTACGACGACGCATTGTTGAAGAATGCCGTCTACTAACTCCACAAATGCTCCAGAATGTCAGAGCTCGTTTTGAACAAAACTTGTATTTTTGTATAGAAGCTAGTGGTCAACAATTTGAACACCTACTTAACTGAATAAACATTTTTTGAACGTTTGGTTTTGTTTTTTAGTTGTTTTTAACGAAAAATTTACTAATTAATGCATTTCTTATCACAATGAATGAAATACGTTCTTGCAACTCCAACTGTGAATAATTTTTAAACGAGTTGATAAAACTTCCAAAAAGATTAGTGTGCCGAATTCAGAAAAGAAAGAGCTTTCAAATGATGTAACACTCGACCCATGTTTCCTATTTAAAATATAAGGGTTGTTATCACCACCCTTAAGGGGTTGATCTGACAAAGTTGAGTTTTATGTCAATATTAAAATTGACGTGTTTCAGCGTTTCTTAAAAAAATTCTCTGGAGGCAAATCGGTCTGTTTCGTTTTCAATGCGCCAGCCTGTATAAATAAATGGATAAGTAATTAAGTATACGTACCTATATTAATAATAGGTACCTAATATTTTATAATACTTTATTTCAGCACTACCAAAACGAGTTATAATACCTATTAGTGCCATTGATTGAATAGAATATAAAATCTGAATGTTTATTATTATTCTTGTTAAATATTAAACAAAAATAAAATATAAAGTAAAGATATATCTTTCAATTCTCGATTTAAATAGAATATACTCTTATAAGTTCATGGAATATATAAGTTCTCGGAATTTTGCATTACTATAAAAATAGGATACCTAAGTAGGCTGTGAAAACTTCTTAGCCGGTGCCGGCACATCGCGCGCGCATCTCCCTTAATCAGTTCTTCACGCGTTCTTTGCGGTTGATACCTTATAGCAGTTTGCATAAAAGTAATGTGTTTTAATTATAATTGTTAATTATCTGCATATAGTTGTTTGCAAAACGTGTGATTTACTTCTAAGTTTGATCTAGTGTATGCGTTAGCATATTTTGGTTAAAATGTATACAATTTTAGCAGTAAATTGTAATCGCGTTTTAAAGTGTGGTGTTGTGTTTATGTGTGTGAGGTGAAAGGCGGGCGGAATGGTGCTGCTAAGATGATAATACAATAGGGCTTCAAGATTCCGGTAAGTGATAATATGTAATTTTTAACCCTTTTCAATTACTTATTATTGTTTGGGTATCCTGTTGAAAATAAATAATTTATTTATCTAATGAAGGATGACAGGACGTTCCAAAGTTTTAAAATCAAGGCAGCGTGAGTTCAGAGGTGCCAATATAAGAAATTATAAATAACTACTCGTATGCGTACGATTGTTTGACACATTTCATATTTATCATAGAGTACATTTTATTTATTTATTATTTATATTATTTATTCGTGACGCAGCAAGTGCGTTATAGTACCGAATTTTCATAAGAATTGTACACTATTTATTATACAGCATATTAGTAAAGTTAATACTTTAAACTTTAAACGGTAATCTTTGAATATTTGGTGTCACACGGCGCATTCTAAACGGCGCAGACCAGAAAATGAACAGAAGCGTAAATACTGCATACAGTGTTGTCGGGTTGTAGTTCTTTCATTGAATAAGATCTAATAAATATTTTATACTTTTTAATATATTTTTGCCTGTATCAAATACAGGTTGATTTTGAATTGAGGGTGTCACACGGCGCATCCTAAACAGCGCAGCCAAGATATGAAACAGAAACGTTAATACCGTATACAGTGTTGTCGGGTTGTACTTTTTTTCATTGAATAAGATGTAATAAATATTTTATACTTTTTAATATATTTTTGGCTGTATGAAATACATCTAAAAATAGGTCCAACAGCATCTACAAATAATGTAAAAAAACATAATATTGTTACATTTAAGTGTATATTTGTTAAATTTGTAGAGAACCATCCGAACGCTTTTTAGTGAATTTTCTTCGAAAAAATCCACTATTGGAGAGATTCCGACTTTTGAATTTAAAAAAAAATGAGCGTGAACTAGGACCCATAACCGGGGTCAGTTTCAATTTTTATATGTATCACAGCGATAAGTCAAAAAATAATATGCCGATTTCGATCAAGTTTTGCATGTGCCTTCCTTTTGTAAGTGACTTGGATAAGTTCGTTAGCCAGGAAAATCGGAACCGGTATTCCGGGAAAATTTTGTTTTCTATCGAAAAAAATGTTCTCAAAAAATAAAACAGCTGTGGTAACCAAATTTGATAGGTAGGTTTGTTTTGTTTTTTGTTTCTTTAACGTCGGCCTATTTCCGCGACTATGGCCAATCACCGACGCCAGGGAGCAGTTTCACCTCACTATCCTGGAAATTTTGCTGAACCCCTGCATTTCTGTAAGGAGGGTAGGGATCTTTATCGTGCCCAACACCGCATGGACACGGGACCGACGGCTTTACGCCCCCTCCGAAGGGCGGAAGGTGCAGACATTCAACTTGCTCAAATACAATGCCAGAACCTCGATTGATGTTAGCTTTACAGTTTGTACTGAAAAAGTGAAAGGAGTACCCTGGGATCGAACCCAGTACCTTTCGGTCCAGAGGCACATGTTCTTACCCCTAAACCACCAAGGTTCGTGAATTTTGATAGAAATAATCTGGCACAAAATATATTTTTTTAACTTTTAGCTTGTAACAGAAATAAAAATGTTAGTTTATAGTCTACTTCTTATCTCACAAACCTACCTACCAAATTTGGTTGCCACAGCTGTTTTATTTTTTGAGAATTTTTTTTTCGATAAAAAACAAAATTTTCCCGGAATACCAGTTCCGATTTTCCTGGCTAACGAACTTATCCAAGTCACTTACAAAAGGGAAGGCACATGCCAAACTTTATCGAATTCGGCGTATTATTTTTTGTCTTATCGCTGTGATATATATATATATATATATATATATATATATATATATATATATATATATATATATATATATATATATATGTATATATATATATATATATATATATATATATATATATATATATATATATATATATATATATATATATATACATATAAAAATTTAAACTGACCCCGGATATGGGTTCTAGGGGTCCTAAATCGCGCTCATTTGAAAACTTTTTTGTAAAGTCCCACCATCGATACCTCTCTATTAGTGAATTTTTAGTGAATTTTCGTAGAAAAAAATCACTAACGGGGAGATCCCGACTTTTGAATTTTGAAAAAATTTTTGGAAATGAGCGCGAACTAGGACCCCTATAACCCATATCCGGGGTCAATTTCAATTTTTATATGTATATATATATATATATATATATATATATATATATATATATATATATATATATATATATATATATATATATATGTATCACACCGATAACTTAAAAAATAATGGACCGATTTTGATAAAATTTGGCATGTACCTTTATTTTGTAAATGGCTTAGATATGTTCGTTAGCCAGGAAAATCGGACGAGGTTTTCCGGGAAAATTTTGAGTTTTCATTCGAAAAAAATTCATATCTCAAACAGTAATAAGCCGATTTCAATAAAATTTGGCAAGTACCTTCCTTTTGTAAATGGCTACCATAACGCACTTGCTGCGCCCAGGCTTTTTTTTTAAATAAAAATTAACTAAAATCGTTTAAAACCACTGATCTCTATTTACAGTTTCAGACGCTAATTAAAATTCTCACACAACTGAAAGCTGTGGTTTTGTTGGGCGAGTTGTAGATAATCGCCCCGCCTTTGTCGGCTGAAACCACCGCCGAATTCCAAAAGCCAGACTATAAAAATATGGTTTCATATGTGGTTAACTTGCTTCAATCAACAGGACGCACAGAACAGCTATTAAAACTTTACTACCGACATTGACGGTGTTATAATACTTCACATACCAGGACTCATTAATTAATATTAATTATCTTTATCTATATTACTAAAGCAGTAAGGAAAAAAAAGTCTGGGCGCAACAAGGGCGTTATGGTAGTGAATTTTCTTAAAATGTTTTTAATAGGATATATATATATATATATATATATATATATATATATATATATATATATATATATATATATATATATATATATATATTAAGGAAGCCTGCATCAAATTTGGTTACCAGTATAACCTATATAGGAGAAACAATGTACCATATTTAATCAAAATAACTTTATTGTTTGACAATATACAAAAATCTTCCGAAAATAAACCTAAAATGTGCCCAAAAAACTGGTTTCCTGGCCAACGAACCTTATGGTTAATAGTAAATTGAGCTATCGAAAGAAACATTTTATGAAAAATCGCTACCATAACGCAGTTGCTGAGTGCCGACTTTATTTTCTTACAAACATGCATTATCTTTCGATGGAAAATGCAAAAAATTGTAATACTATAAGGCGTGTTCGATTAGGAAAAAAATGCATCAGCAGCGACTTATGGGCCACCTGTGATTGTAAAAATAATTTTATAAGATGCAGCTCCAGACATCGTATAATTAACATATAATTTTTTTATCATATCTTGTATAATAATGCATATTTTGAGCTTTACCCTAGAAATGGGTCACCCTGTATATATGAAAACCAAGGGTTGCGGTGCTATCGGGGCGGCAATGCCGCGGACGAACCCTGAGGGAACAAAAAAAAATATATGTATGAAAACAGATAAAAACTGAAACTAACCCGGATATGGGTTCTATGGGGCCTACTTCGCGCTCATTTAAAGAAATCTTTTCAAAATTCAAAAGTCACTAAAATTGTATCTAACTCTATGAGAAAAATTGTGATGGCCAAAAATAAATATGATTGTAAGAAGAAGAGCATGTCTACATTTGTATTACAAATGTCAGAAAACAAAATACTTATTTGCATGTAACTTTGAAAGCAGATCTGACATTTATCAAAATAATTTGTCAGTTGAATATGACATGTACTGTTGCCATGGACTATTATTATGCACTATTGTATTACGCCTTATAAGAATCTTGTTGTTTCTTGGAGTACGAAAGCTTATTTTACTGCAAAAACATTTTTCCATCCCTTAACCTGAAATGGTTTTCGTTTCATTTAACGTTGTTTCATTATAGCGTCACAGTAGGTTTTAGAATCTAGAAATTATTCTATTTTGTGTGAATTTTTTCGTTGCATACCTAGAACAAATTGTATTTTCCTTCAATTATAAATGATAATTTAAGTTAATTTCTGTATTTTCTGTGCCCAATGTGTTGAACGGATGCGAAACGGGAGAAGGAAATTTCATTTAAAGTTAAAATTACGAAGAGAATTTTATTCCAGGCACGAGCGTTGTTTCCATTTTTTTAATATTAATAACATTTATAGGTAAATTAGCAGATTAGCATATTGTGCGTTTTTTGAAAAAAAAACAGAAACATGCTTAGAGGAACCCCTTTATGCATTAACCATCGGACAAATGCTGTGATCTCAACTCCACAATACAGTTAAGAGACCTAAAGCAAGTTCGAGGTTCTGTGCAAGGTAAACATGCTACAACGGAGCTACAAATGCAAACTGTAAAAAACTCACCTTGCAGAAGTCCATAGAAAGGAGAAACTACTTACCAACACCGTTTCTCCACAAAAAACTTCCACATTGCACAATTGAAAAAAACGCTACAAAATAAGCGTAATCTGATTCCTTAAAATTAAATAAATAACTGAAACTGCTACCAAAGCATCACATAAAGGATATATTTTAAATTAATTTTGTGCAAATAATTTAATAAAATAAAGAACAACGAGGACTGTAGCTGAAACTTAAGGCTTTTCAACTTCTTTTACGACATTTACGCTGCATAGCCGTTCATGTAAGTTCTCTATCTAGAACATGTCAATTTGGACGTTTAGAATCGCGACGTTTTAAGAATAAAAACTTAAAAGCTTATAACTTTGTTTTATTTGAACCTAGAGATTCAAATTTTGGTGCATTAGTTACCGGTGTGACATATATATATATATATATATATATATATATATATATATATATATATATATATATATATATATATATATATATATATATATATATATATATATATATATACATATACATATAAAGTCTGTTCCATAGGGTTCCCAAATAGCGCTCATTTGAAGAAATTTTTTCAAGATTCAAAAATCGCGAGCTCATCATTAGTGAATTTTTAAAAAAAAAATTCACTAAAAACCATCAGATTTTGACAGTAAATGGATGAATGTGAATAATGTCGTTGAAAATTGTTGGATTTTGATGATTTAAAAAGTGGGCGAGGCGATCGTGACGGACGCAGGAATTACGTGGCGAACGGGGGCGATCGAGCTGTGAAGAGCGACACGGGGGCCCGAAGAAGCAGTTTTTATAGAACTTCGCCGACAGCGAACGGAAAGCTGCATGAGAAAACAGCGCGCCCGGAACGTAAAGGGGCACAATTTTTTGGGGGTGTTGGGGTGAAAAAATTGGAGAAACAAGAGCAAAAACTGTATTTTCGACTTAAAAAGGTGCTCCGATGAAGGGTCTATCTCCTTTGAAAATACGGCACTTCGAAAGGCGCCATTACAAAACGGAATCTCCAGAAAATTTTACATCGAGTAGGCTGGTTTTTATTCTTTTAGAGCCGACGGGAAATTTCTTACATCAAATTTGAAAAACTTTATGGAGAGCGGCTGGTTTGCGTAAAATTAATCCACCTTGAACACATCACGTCAGTGGAATTTTTGACAGAGAGGGTTTAAAAATTATTTGCTCAAACGTCAAAATTTGCGACACTTTGCACGCTAATCACGACGTTTACGTTACGTCAGGAATTAATATAGTGCCCGATTAACCTCGATTGACTATTAAAGATTACATTTTTACCCACAGATTGGGTCACTTGATTGAATTTGTTAATAAAAAAACCGTTTTTAAATTGATCCCTTTGACCTGTTTTTAAGGTCGACTATAATGTCATTTACAATAATTATTGGTTGACGTCCATATATTTTTTATTTTATTTTAACAACACACCACGAGGGCTTACAGCCTAAATACTATCGTACCGTGGGTGTCGACAAGGAGGAAAGAGGTAACTTGTTAATTCTGGACTTGCAGGTTTGGAGGTTTGGTGGAGAAGGAAAAACATGTGCCGGCAGGGAATTCCACAACTTGAAAAACCTCGGGACAAAAGAGCGGGCATAACAAGATGTTCTATGTCTGGTGACCTGGACAGTAAAAGGGTGCATTCGCTCTGTTCCCCTGGTAGATATGTTGGGGGCAGCAGGTGAAGGAACTATGGAAGAAAGCTCCTCTGAGCAGTGCCCGTGCAGATATCTATAAAAGAGAGAGAGATAGAGAGAGAGAGAGAGAGAGAGAGGTCACCAACGGCACGTCAGTGGGCAAGGGATGGCAGATTTTGGGTAAGGGTAGGGTAACCGATGAGACGTATAGCTCTCTTCTGAATGGAGTCCAGGATAGCGAGTGTAGAAGCGGCAGCAGCACCCCAGATGTGGGAGCAGTATTCGAGGTTTGGTCTTATTTGTGAAGTATATAAGGTATAGAGATTAGCTGGTGAAAAGTATTTGCGAGACCGAAAGAGGAAACCTAATTTCTTAGCAGCCGCTTCTGCAACTGATGTGACATGTTGGTGCCAATTCAGATTTCAATCCACATAAATACCAACAAGTGAAAAGGACTCATTACTTTGAATAACTTGGTTGTTTATTGTGATGGGTCTAGGGCTGGTGTATCTCTTATGAGATAGACAGAAAGACTGTGATTTGGTGGGGTTGAATTGTACAAGATTTCTATTTCCCCAGTCTAATATTTTTTGGAGATCCACGGAGACAGAACCCTCCATGAGTCTACGATCCTCATCTAATTGAGCTAAAGAGACGGGCTTAGAATATTGTATATTTGAGTGGAGGGTGCTGTCGTCCGCGTAACTGTGAACTGGGTTGGATGTGCTAGCGAGGATGATGTGGAGAAGAAACAAAATAGGGGCTAAAGCTGAATCTTGAGGAACTCCTGCATTAATTGGATACAGTTTAGAGGAATGGCCATCCACGACAACAGAAATGCTCCGGTTGGAGAGGAAATTTGCTGTCCACATACAGAGTTTTGGTGGTAGGCCATAGGGCGGTAGTTTATTAAGCAGCGCTGCGTGCCAGACCTGGTCGAATGCTTTGGATATGTCTAGAGCGACAATCTGGGATTCACCGTGTAGTTCCATAGACTTGTTCCAAGAATGGGTGACAAAGGAAAGGAGTTTGGCAGTTGATCTGCGCTGACGGAATCCATACTGCCTGTCGTGGATTAGACTGTGTTTTTCAAGAAATTTTAGTAATTCGGTGTTTATATACTTTTCTCAGCAGTTATAGTGTGACAGGACAAGTGATTCACATAATTGCTTTCTCCGCCTACATTTAAAATATTACAATTGTAATCTAAAAGTTTCAAACTAAGAAACGATTTTTTTCTTATACCTGTGGCATCTTCACTAAAACGAAGACGCGAATCAATTGTCAGATCAAGACTTCTAGCAAACTCCATAAAACACAGCCTTGTGCCGTTTATAAATATATTGAGGTGTGAACTCAAAACATTATAGTTATTTTTGTTAGCAAACAGAATAATATGTGACTTACTAGGATTTAATTTTCAATTATGTTGCCGAGATATTATATTATGTAATTACAAAATACAGAGGCCCCTAGAACACATATCCTGGGTCAGTTTCAATTATTTTTTTAACATGTTTATAGACCCAGCCTTGTATAAAAGGCATCGACTAAAAGACCGCCACCAGGAACAAGCTTATTTATCAATCAATAACAATTTCCTCTTCTCCGTCTTCCTATGTTTCTGTCTTTCTTCTCCCCCATTTGGTTTAACGATAGTTTAATTATGTCAATTAAACTGAATTGACTTCGCATTAGTGCCCTCTTGTATGTGGCTTTAATACTTGTTTGTTTCAATAGTGGATTCAACAATAAACTACACATACCTACATCTTTGAGCTGAAAAAGAACTTAATCATAATTATTATAAAATGAGGTCTACAATTGAACAATTTTCAAAAAATATTTTCAAAAACTTAAATTTAAGTTAATGCATATCTAAACAAGCAAAACAGTTTAATGAAACGCCGCAGGTAGTTTACGAGAAAGATTTTTAAAAAGTTTAATTTTGGTATGTAGTAAGGTTTCGTTAAAATAACTTTGAAATTTTCGGAGAAAAAAATTTTTTCGAAAGAAAATTTAAAATTTGAATAACTCAATTTTCTATAAACTTAGAAAGTTGAATTTTGGTACGTAGTAAGGTCTCTCCCAAGGTAACATATATAGTAAATTTCATTAGAGTAGCTTTGTTATTTTCAGAGAAAAATTTTTTTTAAAAAGAATAAAAAAAAAAATTTTCCCGGAAAACCTCGTCCGATTTTTCTGGCCTACGAACTCATCCAAGCCATTAATAAAAGAAAGGCCCTTACCGACTTTCATTGAAATCGGTTAATTATTTTTTGAGTTATCAGACGGATACATATATATATATATATATATATATATATATATATATATATATATATATATATATATATATATATATATATATATATATATATATATATATATATAAACATATAAAAATTGAAACTGACCCCGGATATGGGTTCTAGGGGTCCTAATTCGCGCTCATTTGAAAAATTTTTTGCAAAGTCTCACCATCGATACCTCTCTATTAGTGAATTTTTTAAAATAAAAATTCACTAAAAAAACTCAATTTATGGCTTATAAACAGGTTATCTTCTGCGTGAATAAAAAAACTCTGGACCCAGCAAGTGCGTTATGGTAGCGAACTTTCTTTAAAATATTTTTAATAGCAAATGTCTTTCTTTGATGAAAGCAGGCATCAAACTTGGTTGCCTATATAGTAGAAACAATGTACCATATTTAATCGAAATAAATTTATTGTTTGAAAATATATAAACATTTTTCAAAAGTCTGGATGCAGCAAATGTGTTATGGAAGTGAATTTTCTTAAAAATGTTTTTAATAGCAAATGCGAGCAGGCATCAATCTGATTATCGGTATAGCCCATGTAGTAGAAACAATGTACTATATTTTATCAAAATTACTTATGGTTTGAAAATATACAAAAATTTTCCGAAAATAAACTTAAATGTGGGTTTCCTAACCAACAAAGCTTACGTTAATAGTAAATTGAGTTATTGAAATTTGAAGGATTTAATGAAAATTCGGTAAATTTGCAGATTAGCTCCCGAACGCTTTTCAAAAAAATCTTTTCAGAAATAGTACTAGGAATCCACCTAGATGCACAAACCACAAGAAAAAATTCTTGTTCACACCCCCCATGGAAGTTACGGGACTGGGAGTGAATAGGGGTGCTGGGTGGGGTAGGTAGTAAAAAGGAACTATGAGCAAAAAAAAAGCAAAAAGAAACTGCTTAAAAGCTGTCTATTTGAAGCCATATCCCCATTCAACCCCGCCTACCTCGCACAGCACCCCTATTCGCCCCCAGGTCACGTAACTTCCTTGGGGGTATGCATTTTTCTTGTGGTTTATGCAACGAGGGTGGTTGTATGTACACGAGGGGGGAAGAAAAATGCCCACGACGAAGCTTTGACTTGCGGTAGGGTTGGGGGTGGCTGCTTCGTCGTGGGGATTTTCCTTCCCCCCTCGCTTGCATACAAGCACCCTCGTTTCATAAATCACAGGGAAAATTTCTTGTTCATAGCCCCCAAGGAAGTTACGGGACCTGGGGCGGATAGGGGTGCTGTGGGGGGTATGCAGGGTTTAAGGGGGATATGGCTTCAAGATGTGAAAAAGGCAACTTTCAAGCCCGTTTTATTATTTTTTTCTGCTCATATTTCCTTTTTACTACCTACCCCGCCCAGCACCCCTATTCACTCCTGGTCCCGTAACTTCCTTGGGGGGTGTGAACAAGAAAATTTTCTTGGGGTTTATGGATCCAGGGGGGGGGGGGCGGCGGTCTAGGCAGGTTCCTGAAAACAGTTTTTTGAAAAGCGTTCGGGAGCTAATCTGCAAATTTACCGAAAATTCGCTACCAAAACGCACTTACTGCATCCAGATTTTTTTCTTATAAACGCATCATATTTAGATAAAATAATGCAAAAATGCATTAACAAATTTGTTCTACGAAAATTAGCTAAAAAAAAATATAGGCGGTTAAACCATAAACTTTACTAACCCACAAATAAAAATAACTGAACTAAATTGACAGCCAAAGCATCAGAGAAAGGGTCTATTTGAAATGAATATTCTGTAAATATTTTTGTAAAATGAAGGGCAATGACAGTTGAATCTTAAACTTAAGGGTTTGCAGAACACTCTTGCAATATTTTCTTTTCACAATCGGTATTTGTTTCACATTCTTTGCCTAAACATTGCCAATTTTGACGTTTAAAATTGCGAGTTTGACGTTTCGAGCAAAACTCCAAAATTGGTTTCTTTAACTGCCCATAACTTATTTGTGTTTAAAGCCAGTGACCCAAATTTTGGTACAGAGTTCACTATTTATAGTATAAATACGTGTACCAAATTTGGTTGCCCTTACTTTGTTATTTACGGAGATATGAATTTGTTTAGAAAGAAAACACAAAATTTTATGAGAAAACCTGGTCCAATTTTCCTGGCTAACGAACTTATCCAAGCCATTTGCAAAAGGAAGGTACTCACCAAATTTGATCAAGATCGGTCCGATATATATATATATATATATATATATATATATATATATATATATATATATATATATATATATATATATATATATATATATATATATATACAGATCTCCTCATTAGCGAATTTTTTTTTAAATTCGCTAAAATTAGCATTTGTCTTTAGTATTTAGCCTTAGCTATAGCTTTTGCTAGGTAATAGGTGTTCCAATAGAAACGATATGTTTATTAAGTGATGACTGGAACCTGTGATGAGCACTGATAAGCACACTTTGAGAATCTAAATCACCACAACACATTTTTTAAAACTGACGATCGTTTCACTAACCAAGTTAGCGTCAACACACATTTCTTATCGGAATGCGTTTTTGTATTTTCAACTGTGAATAATTTTTAAACGAGTTAATAAAACTTCCAAAAAAATTAGTGTGCTGAATTCAGAAAAGAAAGAGCTTTCAAATGATGTAACACTCGATTCATGTTCCCTATTTAAAATATAAGGGTTGTTATCACCACCCTTAATTTAATTTATATGTATATATATATATATATATATATATATATGTATATATATATATATATATATATATATATATATATATATATATATATATATATATATATACACACATACAACAACTTAAAATTAAACCAGGGAGAACAAAGAAAATGTTAGCGGAATGCACGACATTCAGGAAAGATAAAATAAAGAAAAATTTGTTTGCCTACATTTTGAACCGCGTATCACAAGTAGTCTCGAGAGCATTTTTAAGAAAGCCGGTCTGGGCTAACTTTTTCGACAAAAACTAATTTAAGAAATTTGTTAGGTAATACGAAAGATAAAGCTGAAGCCACTGAAATGTCGGGTATCTATGAGGCAGTGGCGTCTCCTGACCAAAATGTTCGGGTGTGCGGTAACGAGTTGCTGTTAGTGGTGGTTTTAAAAATTATTAACACTAAATGTACATATATATATATATATATATATATATATATATATATATATATATATATATATATATATATATATATATATATATATATATATATATATATATATATATATATATATATATATATATTCGACCTATATGGGAATGATACGTAGATAAATAAATTAATTTCCCACTGCAACACTAACAAATTAAAAAGTCACTTAAAACTTTAAAACACGAAAAGAACATGGAATTATTATCAAGCTCTTCTCTTCACACAAATTTGTGTTAGCGTTAGCACTGTCCGGAACGGGGTGAAAACTGTGAACAATAAAAGTAGTTCAATGTTAATATGGTACTAAATAATAAAATGTGTAAAAATCCTGGATGCAGCAAGTGCGTTATGGTAGTGAATTTTCATAGAAATGATCTGGCACAAAATATTTTATTATAACTTTTTTATCTTGCAACATAGAAATCTAAATTTTGGTGTATAGTTTAATTTTTATATCATTAACCGACCTACCAAATTTGGTTATCTTATCTTTTTTATTTTTTGAGATACAAATTTTTTTCGAATAAAAACTCCTCGTCCGATTTTCCTGACTAACGAAATTATCCAATACATTTACAGAAGGAAGGTACATGCCAAATTTGATCAAAATCGGCCGATTATATTTTGAGTTATCGGTGTGATATTATGTATGTATATATATATATATATATATATATATATATATATATATATATATATATATATATATATATATATATAGTTTATAGTTTATTGTTATATAAATAGTACAAAGCATCTTACAAATAAGTCTAAACTTGTGACTGCAAATGATGCAATTTTGACTAAATTTTAATCTAAATGTCAATTGTTCTAAAGTTCTGTCATCTGATTTCTAATCTCCAAAAATACCTCACCTCATTATGTACCATTACAATTTCTAGAAATATGGATGGTACTTGAAATCAGTTTCTTCATTTTAATCAAAAATTTCTATATTTTAAAACTTGACTCAAATTAAATTCTTATATATAAAAATTGAAACTGACTCCGGATATGAGTTCTAGGGGTCCTAGTTCGCGCTCATTTGCAAACAATTTTTCAAAATTCAAAAGTCGAGATCTCCCCATTAGTGAATTTTTTCTACGAAAATTTACTAAAATGTATTATAGTCTTTAATTTTAGAATACTGTGGTACAGGCAAGCGCAGTTGTAATGTTTGTAAATAATGCTATCACAACGTTTGTTAAACCGGCGTTCCATTCATTTGTCTTGAGCGGTATTTTTACCGCTCACTGCAGTGTTAAAACGAATGGTATTTCCTTACTATTTTAAACACATGGGTGGGGGACTGTATTGTATACCAATACAGCTCTGTCGAGTGAAGTTGTTCGGAAATAACAACGCACACCTAACCCGACCCGAATTCATTCCCAGTTGCTATTGACCTACTCATATTTTCTGAATGAAGACGTGGTGCCGACTTCATTCCAAGTCACTATTAGCCGACTATTTATGAAATCAAATAAGTAAATTAAATCGATTGTCATAAAATATGTAGTGTATTAAGACTAAGGGAAAAAGAAATAAAACATATTTAACTGTGCACATTTTAATTATATTTTAGGGTGTGCGGCGCACACCTAGCTCACTAGGAGAAATCGCCACTGCTATGAGGGAAGTTGTAAAGATGGTAATCTCAATACGTGGGGCAGACTAAGATAACCATCGAGACAAGATTTCATTAACATCTGGCACAGCTGAGATACGGTAGATTGAATTTTGAAAAAAAATTCAAATGAGCGCGCACTAGGACCCCTAGAACCCATATCCGGGGTCAGTTTCAATTTATATATATATATATATATATATATATATATATATATATATATATATATATATATATATATATATATATATATATATATATATATATATGTCACACCGATAACTCAAAACATAGTGGGCCGATTTTGATAAAATTTGGCACGTACCTTCCTTTTGTAAATGGCTTGGACAAGTTCGTTAGTCAGGAAAATCAGACGAGGTTTTCCGGGAACATTTCGAGTTTTCATTCGAAAACAATTTTTATCTCTAAAAATAAAAAAAGTTATGATAACCAAATTTGGTAGGTAGGTTTACGATATAAAAAGTAAACTACACACCAAAATTTAGATTTCTATGTTACAAGAAAAAAAAGTTATAATAAAATATTTTGTGACAGATCAGTTCTATGAAAATGCACTACCATAACGCACTTGCTGCGTCCAGGCTTTTTTATCATTATCAAGAATGAAACGCGATTAGTTATTAACTTTTTAGTGTGTGTAGCGAAGTTCGTCAATCAGATGAATCTCCATTTTTTTTACTGATAATTTTTGCAATAAGTATTATATTATATAAACCAATATTTGAAAATGCCCTCGGGTATTGGCTCTAAGGGATTTAATTCGCGCTCATTTGGAAAATAAAGAAAAATTGAGTCGCTACCTCTTAATTAGCAAACTTGTTTTATGAAAATTCGCTAATAAGAAACAAACAAGATGGTGCTTGACCTCACTACAAAAGGAACTAATCAAGTAAATTGCATTTTCACTGAAAGTGTTATGGGGCTAATAAGGGGTGGAATCGTGTATAAATTCCATTTGTTTCTTACACACACGATTCTGTTCAATGTGAATTAGTGTGGTTGCTATGCGCAGACTACGGGGGAAACACGAACTCTATTAGAAACCTAACTTAGTTTACATTTATTTTGAAGGGAAACCTGTAATTTTATATGCCTCGCATGACCATTCAGTTTAACAATGATTCACGTTTATTATAAGTTTATAAACAAGAAAATCACACAAGAATGTGATGATAACAATCATCTAAAAGCCTGGACATAGTAAGTGCGTTATGGTAGCGAATTTTCATAGACATATTTTTGATGAATTTTCTTAAAAAAAATCCACTAATAAGGAGATTCCAACTTTTGAATTTTGAAAAAATTTCTTCAAATGAGCGCTATTTTGGACCCCTGGAACCCAAATCTGGGGTCGGTTTCAGTCTCTATATGTTTATATATATATATATATATATATATATATATATATATATATATATATATATATATATATATATATATATATATATATATATATATATATATATATATATGTATATATATATATATATATATATATATATATATATATATATATATATATATATATATATATATATATATATCCGACCGATAACTCAAAAAATAATGGACCGATCTTGATAAAATTTGCAGAGTACCTTCCTTTTGCAAGTGGCTTGGATAAGTTCGTTAGCCAGGAAAATCGAACCAGGTTTTCCCGGAAAATTTTGTATTTTCTTTATAAAAAAATTCATATCTCCGGAAATAACAAAGTAAGGGCAACCAACGCGTATTTGTATTATAAAGAGTGAACTCTGTACCAAAATTTAGGTCCCTAGCTGTAAAGACAAAGAAGTTATGGGCAGTTAAAGTAACAAATTTTGAAGTTTTCCGCAAAACGTCAAACTCGCAATTTTAAACGTCAAAATTGGCAATGTTTAAGCAAAGAATGTGAAACAAATACTGTTTGTGAAAAGAAAATGTTGCAAGAAGAGCGTTCTGCAAACCCTTAAGTTTCAGATTCAACCGTCATTGCCCTTCATTTTACTAAAATATTTACAGAATATCCATTTCAAATAGACCCTTTCTCTGATGCTTTAACTGTCAGTTTAGTTAAGTTTGGTGGCTTTTTGGATATTTATTTGTAGGGTTAGTGAAGTTTATGGTTTAACGGTCTATAATTTTTTTAGCTAATTATCGTAGAACAAATTTATTAATGCATTTTTGCATTTTTTATCGAAATATTATGCGTTTATAAGAAAAAAATCTGGACGCAGTAAGTGCGTTTTGGTAGCGAATTTTCGGTAAATTTGCAGTTTAGTTCTCGAACGCTTTTCAAAACACTGTTTTAAGAAACCTGCCTAGGCCCCCACCCCCCCTGGATCCATAAACCCCAAAAAAAATTCTTGTTCACACTCCCAAGGAAGTCACGGGACCAGGGGTGAGTAGGGGTGCATAATTTTTTTAGCTAATTTTTGTAGAACAAATTCGTTAATGCATTTTTGCATTTTTTATCGAAATATGATGCGTTTGTAAGAAAAAAAACTGGACGCAGTAAGTGCGTTTTGGTAGCGAATTTTCGGTAAATTTGCAGTTTAGCTCCCGAACTCCTTTCAAAAAACTGTTTTCAGAAACCTGCCTAGAGCCCCCCCTGAATCCACAAACCCCAAGAAAAATTTCTTGTTCACACCCCCAAAGGAAGTTACGGGACCAGGAGTGAGTAGGGGTACATAATTTTTTTCTAGCTAAATTTCATAGAACAAATTCGTTAATGCATTTTTGCATTTTTTGTCGAAATATGATGCGTTTATAAGAAAAAAATCTGGACGCAGTAAGTGCGTTTTGGTAGCAAATTTTCGGTAAATTTGCAGTTTAGCTCCCGAACGCTTTTCAAAAAACTGTTTTCAGAAACCTGCCTAGGCCCCCACCCCCCTGGATCCACAAACCCCAAGAAAAATTTCTTGTTCACACTCCCCAAGGAAGTTACGGGACCAGGAGTAAGTAGGGGTGTATAATTTTTGTTTAACTAATTTTCGTAGAACAAATTCGTTAATGCATTTTTGCATTTTTTATCGAAATATGATGCGTTTGTAAGAAAAAAAACTGGACACAGTAAGTGCGTTTTGGTAGCGAATTTTCGGTAAATTTGCAGTTTAGCTCCCGAACGTTTTTCAAAAAACTGTTTTCAGAAACCTGCCAACAGTTATGTTTATTTTCGGAAAATTTTTGTATATTTTCAAACCATAAGTAATTTTGTTAAAATATAGTACATTGTTTCTACCACATAGGCTATACCGGTAATCAGATTGATGCCTGCTCACATTTGCTACTGAAAACATTTTTATGGAAATTCACTTCCATAACAGATTTGCTGCATCTAGACTTTTGAAAAATAGGCAACCAAGTTTGATGCCTGCTTTCATCAAAGAAAGACATTTGCTATTAAAAATATTTTAAAGAAAATTCGCTACCATAACGCACTTGCTGCGTCCAGAGATTTTTTTTTCTAAGAAACGCTGAAACACGCCAATCTTAATATTGAGGGGGACATGTTTTGACATAAAACTCAACTTTGTTACATCAACCCGTTAAGGGTGGTGATAACAACCCTTATATTTTAAATAGGGAACATGGATTTACGCAACAGAACCGGAGTTTCTGGAAGAATTACGACGACGCATTGTTGAAGAATGCCGTCTAATATGCTCCAGAATGTCAGAGCTCGTTTTGAACAAAATTTGCACTTTTGTATGGAAGCTGGTGGTCAACAATTTGAACACTTACTTAACTGAATAAACATTTTTGAACGTTTGGTTATGTTTTTTAGGTTTTTTTAACGAAAAATTGACTAATTAGTGCATTTCTTATCACAATGAATGAAATGCGTTCTTGCAACTCCAACCGTTAATAATTTTTAAACGAGTTGATAAAACTTCCAAAGAAATCAGTGTGCTGAATTCAGAAAAGAAAGAGCTTTCAAATGATGTAACACCCGACCCATATTCCCTATCTAAAGTATAATACGGGTTGTTATCACCACCCTTAAGGGGTTGATGTGACAAAGTTGAGTTTTATGTCAAAACATGTCCCCCTCAATATTAAAATTGACGTGTTTCAGGGTTTCTTAAAAAAAATTCTCTGGACGCAAATCGTTCTGTTTCGTTTTCAATGCGCCATCCTGTATACATTAACATATCGCTCCTTTGATAGAAAAGTGACACAAGTCAAAAATTGCAATTTTTTAGTTAATTGGAATAATAAAACTAGAAAGATCTATATTTATATGTGGAAAAGCGACACATCTATAATAGTTTCATCAAATACCGTGAGGGGGCAGAAGTGTCGTTTGTCGATTTACAAATACTAAAACAACGTTCTACTGAAAAGTGACATTAGTGAGTTGAGTCCCGCGAAGAAGTGTGGTGTGCTCTTAAACATTTACGGAAAAACGTCATTTTTGTTTTGAGTCGTTTTTCTTTAAAAACGGTAAGTGCAATTTGACTGGTTGTATTTATTATAAAACGTCACTTTTGGAGATGTGTCAATTTTGTTCATATTTTAGAACTAATTTCTTACTTAGTTTGCATTCCTAACCTAAAATTTAGAGATGTGACACTTTTCCTTAAATTGTAACGTAACTTCTCTGGAATATGACCTACCTATAATTTTCAGGTAACGCACTGTTTTTTAAGTAACAATGTCGGAACGGGCAAAATTGATGGTAAAACTAGCTCAGAAAGTTACTGACAACAAGGATGTTACACATTGGGAAGTTGTTGAGAGTAGGAACGGTAAGTTATGTCAGTTATAGTTTTATCCAGATCTTTCAATAATGGTTTTTCTGTTTAGGATGTGGATCCTGTGGGGATAATATTTTAATTAGTCCCATTGTACAGAATGCTGGCCCTGTCATAAATGTGACAGATTTATCTTCTAAAGCGGGTAAGTACTTCTTTACTTTCTATTGGCAAATTAGTCAATCGATGGTAGTGTTGCGTAAATTTCGTGCAAAAAACAGTACTTTTCCCTGACTAAACTCATATATTTTTATGGAGTACCACACATTTTTACTATAAAAAACTGTCTTTCTAAGAACAGAACTATTCGTATAACAAGACTACAACGATAATATAATGTTATTCTGTGAAAAAGTGCTACATGCAGCAGTTCTAGAAATCACCAACAGAGGTCATGTCAGGATGGTTGACTTTACAGTTGACTTGACAATTACTTTACTATCATATTTTTCTATTAGAACCGAATAATAATTATTATTATATTAATTTTGTTTTATTTTTATCTTGCATTTTAGGTTGTGGCTTTCCTATCTATGACTCTGTTAATTCGCCATCCATAGAGAATAATGTAGATGCTTCTACTCAAGAAAATAGTACTGCAACTGAATCTGTTAAGAACGTTGACAAACATACGCCCATTGGTAAATACAACCTACGAAATTCATAATTTACTCTAATGCAAATTTTAGTTTTAGATTGTGCTGTACCTAAAGATTTTTCTACAGAAAATTTAAACGATGCTGTATCTAGCGATAATAATGAGAATGAGATTGAAGATCCCTTTCACAATTCTGATAATACAGACGATGATGCTGATTACTCAACTGATTCAGGCAGCGAAACTTCATCAGAGTCAGACGATGAAGCTTTATTACACCGGGTAGAAGTAGAAACACAGCATGGCGTAGAAGAGATCCCAAAAGGTAGAAAACGAAAGCGAAATGAGTCCAAGTGGAAAAAAAAATGCTGCAAAATTGGCCAGAAATTCTGGAAAACAGTATGTCTCATCGTCAACGACCAACAAAATAATGAACGCAAGAGAAATGAAACCTCCATGTCGAGACAACTGCAAGATTAAATGCACTTCCAAAATTACTGCAGAGTCTCGTAAGCTGATATTTGCAAACTATTGGGCTCTTGGAGATTCTCAGAGACAACGAGATTATCTATCATCGTGCATGACTCCCATTAAACCGAAGTACCAATATCCTAAAAACGAATCCAAACGACGAGGTAACAGTGCTTTTCATTTCGAAATTGATGGAAATCGCATCCGTGTCTGTAAATCATTTTTTAAAGCCACTCTCGATATTACTGATAGGCCAATCCGAACGGTGATTACAAAACGAGATGTACAAGGAGGAATGCTTTCAAGCGACCTCCGAGGCAAGCATGGTAAACATTCTAAGCTGGATGCGAGTATTAAAGAAGGAATTTGAAAACACATAAACTCCATACCCAGAATTGAGAGTCATTACACGAGAGCTCGTTCTTCTCGTGAGTTTATTCAAGGTGGAAAGTCCATACGCGATTTACATAGGGATTATGTCAACGAATGTGAGGATAATAACTTACCAAGTGCTAAGTATTTGATTTATTATCAAATATTTACTCGTGAATTCAACTTGTCATTTTTCACGCCCAAGAAGGATCAGTGTGCAGTTTGCGCGACTTATACAAATTCTTCTGAGGATGAAAAAGAACATTTAAAAGATAACTATGAGATTCACCTATCAGAAAAAGAACTCTCACGTGCCGAAAAGCACAATGATAAGGAAAAATTATCTGAAAATTACATCGTAGCTTGTTTTGATCTCCAGGCAGTAATGCCGTGCCCTAACGGAGACACGTCATCATTTTACTATAAGTCAAAACTCAATGTTCTCAACTTCACGGTATATGAAATGAAAAAAAAAGGTTTCGATGATCTATGTTACTGTTATTTATGGGACGAAACGCAAGGCCAGAGAGGGGCCAATGAAATCGGATCTTGTCTCCTTGATTATATAGAAAAAATACCAAGAGCAAATCCTAATGGTGAAATTGAAATTGTGCTGTATTCCGACAATTGCGTCGGTCAACAAAAAAATCGCTTCATAGTAACGATGTATGTGTATGCTTTAAAGAAATTTGATAATGGGACATACACAGAACGAAGGAGATTCTGCTCATTCCATAATCGAGCGTCAAATAAAACGTTCATTAAAAGGAGGCCCAATTTTTATTCCAGCACAATATGTGGAAGTAATCAAATGCGCCAAAAAAACTGGCTCACCGTATTCTGTAAAGCAAATGTCATTTACGGATTTTGTTGATCTAAAATCATTAAATGAGAATATTGGAATTTTAGACATGAGAAGTAATACTAAAGATAAGTTAATGGATTTTAAAATAATAAAAATTGAAAAAGAAGATCCATTTAAAATTTTTTATAAGACATCCTACGCACAAAATGATTTTTGTGTACTGACCATTAAAAAACCTAGAGCAACAGTAAATAAAAGGGCTAATTCAACATTACAGCCTTTGTACAAAAGTAAAATACAGATTCCGGTGAATAAGAAGAAGGGCCTTTTGGAACTGTTAAAGAAAAAGCATATTCCTGATTGCCATGCTGCATTTTATGAGAACTTATAACTGTTTTGTGTTGTACTATAGCTCGTATTTTTGTATTAAAATTTGTTCTTTTCTAATAAATATGTAAGACTAACGACATTTTGTATACTTTCTAGTACCGACATAAAGGAGTAAGTGTTTGTTTATTTATATGGAAAAGTGTCATAACTGGAAATAAGGGTTGAAATTATCAATTTATTAGGGTCATAGTCTTCCAACCTTAAAAATATTGAAATGGTCTAGAAATATACATTGTAATGCATATACATTAACCTAGTAGTTTAATTTGCACATAGTTTACTGTGCCAACCTTATCTTCCTTTAATTCAGAAATATTAAAATAGCTCTCCTGAAAAATATTCATTTTTGACATGTGTCACTTTTCTGTCAAAGGAGCGATATAGACATTTCAATAAACCTATAGTTTTAAATTAGTTCCAAAGGCTTTACGCTTTTTTTTGTAAAAAAATCGATCTTCGTTACCTGTCTAAAAGCGACAATTCCGTGAAAGCATTGTCTAGTAGGTTTCCCTCGTTTTATTATGTGACAACTCGGTAACTTTTTCTCAGGTAAACGTAATGTTAATTAATTCAACTGTTTTACTAGGTTACGTATCTGTGGTTTCTAATCAGTCAATTAAGGCTTTTGTTACCCTGTAAAGACGCTAATTAATATTGTAGTTGCCTATTGTTAGAAGGATAATAGCAATAATAACTGAATAATCTATAGCTAATTTGGAGGTAATAAGTGTGTAATTATTTCTTATCGCATAAGATATAAAAAGGCCTGAGAATGTAAATATATGTGTGAGAGAAAAATATAAAATTATTATTTCAGTACCAACAAAATGGTTTCTTCCTTCAAAGAGACTCAAATAGATTTATATTAATAGGAAAAATATATAATAATAACAATAATAATATCTAAAAAAAGTAATAATGATAATAAACTTATTGACCCTTCAGATACATATGTACCGGGTGGCCAATTAAGCGAGGTAAGCGGCTGTATCTCGGAAACCGTTCACCATAGAGCTTTGGGAGAAAAATATCTGTAGTAAATGTGGCCAAGGGAAATCGTTGGAAATGTAAGATAATAAATGAATTTTTTAAAGGAAACAACATTAAGATTTCATAAAAACTATACAACTATTACAATCAGCCGCACCTACGCTAAATACGTATCAGACTATCAAACATAATAGAGAAAATATGGCGATGCCAATATAAAGTCAGACAATCGACAACCGTCACTAGATTAGACTACGTTTAATGGCTCAATGGACCTACGTCTTAGGCCAAACAAAATAGACATAAAATAGAATTTTCAAGTTCGGCAGATGCCCGCCAGGGGCTTAAAAGCAAGAGGAAATGGAAAAAATGGGATATCTCAGTAATATGTCGAAATAAACTGTGTTGAAAATACCTGCAAATAATTATCGTGGGTATCACGAACAATTTTTGTTTGCTATTTTTCTATAACTCTTCAGATAAAGTGGTGGGGGTAAGGCAAACAATGATTAGGAAAAAATGCAATATCTCGGAATCGCTTCATTGGAAAATATTGAACTTGATGTCATTTAAAACAGTATTTCTTGCTCTATCAACTACATTGCAAGCCATGTCTTTGATATTGCTACTGTAATCACAAGATGGCGCTTTTTAAAAATTTAACACATTTTATGATTTTTCTCAAGAAACCTAAATACAATGATATAAATATTACTACACAGATAGAAAGAAGACTAAATGCCAAAGCAAGTGGTAAAAATCCCAAGTCTCTATCTTTTGTTTCACCGGAGATATTAACGAAAAACTTATAAAACTAGAATTTAAACAAAAACACTTTCAGCTTTGACTAATTTAAAGATTGAAAACATAAATATATTAATTTGCAAATTTAGTTTCATAATTTTTTGTTAAAAATAAGACTTATTCATAACGCAACTATAACTTATTCGTTCCAATAGTTATACTCTAAAACTTGAATAGTTACGCTTTGGAAAAAAGACAAAATGACAATGCTTTAAAGAAACGTTAACTTAGTTGCTCTGAATTGTTTGGCGTATAATTTAAATATTAAGAATGCCTTTTACAAATGATGAAGCCCTTGATATGATTGGTGTTTTCTTTGAGTGCTTTCAAAATGCAGCAGTTGCTGAAAGAGTGTATGAAATGCGGTATTCGCATCACCACCATTACCACCATTTCCTCGCTTGGTGCAAAACTTATGAGAACTGGAGGCTTAAGCCCACCGGTGCTGCAGAACTGAAGAAAATATTATAAAGGTGATATATATATATATATATATATATATATATATATATATATATATATATATATATATATATATATATATATATATATATATAACATAAAAATTCAAACGGACCTTGGATTTGGGTTCTAGGGGCCCTAATTCACGCTTATTTGAAAAATAATTAACATTTGGGGCAGGTGGTAGTGGACTTCTCCCATACGTAAATAATTTTTTCACTCCCAAGGAGGTACCACCCCTTACATCAAGGGGCCGTTGAGGTTCCAACGGACGTTTCCGGTTCTGGTGTATGAGTCGGAGTCCCTTATAAACAAATTGATGATGGCTTCTCCTTGTACAAAAGATTCCGGAATTAAAATACACCTCCATTCGGATCTCCGGGAGAGGGGTGTACAGGGGGCGCCAGCATCCAGATTTAATATATCCTTCTCGAATATATGTGGCCTAAATTCTAACCTGAACTCCGTCCACCATTTCCTTCAGGCTAATAGGCCCCAACTCCTCTTCCTCACCGAAACCCAAATCAGTGCCAAAATAGCCATTAATCACCTTAATTTCCCGGGGTATGAGCTCCTTACTTCCTTTAGATTGCATGGAGGTGTGTGCGCATACGTCCGTAGCAATCTACCCTGCACCAGACTCCCAAATTTAGAAGCTGGAAGATAAGACATACTTTGGATGAAACTCTCTCTCAGGGCTGCAACTAAATTCATCTGTCGCTTTTACCGGTCACATTTTAACAACAACTTTATCCAGCTCTTCGACTACCTTTCTACAAACACCGACCATCTGATTTCTTTATATAATTCCTCCAAGCTCACTATCCTTGGTGACTTCAATGTCCATAATAAGGAATGGCTAGGATCTTCAAAAACCGATCCACAAGGGAGAGCAGCGGAGGCCTTTGCAGTCAGCAATTTTTTATCCAATATGGTTGAGCAACCTACTTACTTTCCTCGCATCCCAAACATCAGCTCAAATCCCTTGGCTCTCCTTCTTACTACAAAACCTGAATGCTATAAAACATCAGTCTCCACCCCCCTTGGTCGCTCAGACCACGGCATGGACACTGCTTTCTGCGCAATGCAACCCGAGGTCACACAGTCATCACACCCACGTATCGTTTGGCACTTCAACTCCGCGAACTGGGACGAAATGCGGGATTACTGTTCCTCGTTTCCATGGGCGTCTATCTGCTTCTCTCATCCTGACCCCTCTGATATTTCACAAGACGTCACCGAAATTATCCAAGCTGGCATAGAATGATTTAGTCCACATACACAGAAAACCTGTTCAGCCACTCAAAAGCCCTGGTTCTCTAAATCCTGTGACAAAGCCAGACTTGAAAAGGTCAAAGCTCACAAAACGTTTCTACACAATCCCAGTCAAGAAAACCGTCATGCATTTAACGACGCAAGAAACCGCTATGTCCGCATTATTTCTGAGGCAAAATCTCGTTTAATAACCACATCTAAAACAAAGTCCTATTAAGCTCCAACGGCAGCAAACCCTTCTGGACTCTTGCTAAATCTATTGGGAATTATTTCTGCAAGAGCACGTTCCCACCTCTTGTTTCAGGGGATGAAATTGTTTCTACCGCCCTGGGCAAGGCTGAACTTTTTCCTCGTTGTTCGCCGGCAATTCTACTCTCAACCCACCTCCAAATGTTTAACCACCAACAGTCCCCAATGTCGCGCATAAAATGACGGATATCAATTTCAAAACTAAAAAATCTCGGGACGCAGCAAGTGCGTTATGGTAGTGAATTTCATAGAAATGTTTTTATTGCAAGCAGACATCAATTTTGATTACCAGTATAACCTATATAGAAAAAGCAGGCATCAAATTTGATTACCAGTATAACATATATAGTAAAAACAATGTGCCATGTTTCATCAAAATAACTTGATTGTTTGAAAACGTACAGAAATTTCCAAAAGTAAACCAAAAGTGTTACTGAAAAAATCCGTTTCTTGGTCAACCTTATAGGTTAATAGCAAATTGAGCTTTTCAAATATGAAGCATTTAATCAAAATTCGCAACCACAACGCACTTGCTGCCTCCAGAATTTCTTAACTTACAAACATGCATTATATTTCGATGGAAAATGCAAAAAAATAAGGCGTTTTCGACCAAAAAAAAAATTATTTGTATCACCAACGACTTATGGGCCACCCTGTGATTGTCGCAATAATTTTTTAAGATGTAGCTCAAAACACCGTATAATTAATGTATACAATATTTTTTCATATCTTGTATAATAACGAATATATTGAGCTTTATTGATTTTTTATGAAAATTCGACAAAAATTATATACCATTAAACAATAAACTCTATAGCTAAGGCTACTGCCAAGCATCAGAGAAAGGGTCTATTAGAAATGAATTTTCTGGAAATATTTTAGTAAAATGAAGGACAATGACGGTTGAAACTAAGAGTTCGGTGTATGTAAAACATTCTTCTTGAGACATTTTCTTTCTATAGCCCGTATTAGATTCAAGTTATTTGCCTAAATGTTGCGAATTTTGACGTTTTCAATTGTCACTTTGACGTTTTGAGGAAACCCCCAATTTATTTTTCTTTAAATGCCCCTAACTTTTTTGTCTTTTGACCTACAGAGCTAAGTTTTGGTAGGTGGAACACCTATAACGATATAAACCAGCTTACCAAATTTGGTTGCCCTTACTTTGTTAATTTTGGAGATATAAATATTTTGCGAAAGAAAACACAAATTTTTCCGGGAAAACCTCGGCGGATTTTCGTGGCTAACAAAATTATCCAAGCGACTTGCGAAAGGAATGTACTCACCAATTTTGACGTTTAAAATCGCAATTTTGACGTTTTGAGGAAAATCCAAATTTATTTTTCTTTGAATGCCTGTAACTTTTCTGTCTTTTGACTTACATAGCTAAATTTTGGTAGGTAGCTGACTTATAAGGATATAAACCAGCGTACCAAATTTGGTTGCCCTTACTTTGTTAATTCCGGAGATATAATTTTTTTTTCGAAAGAAAACACAAAATTTTCCGGGAAAACCTGGACCGATTTTCCTGGCTAACGAACTTATCCAAGCCATTTGTAAAAGGAATTTATTCACCAAATTTAATCAAAATCGGCCCATTATTTTTTGGGTTATCGGTGTGATACATATATATATATATATATATATATATATATATATATATATATATATATATATATATATATATATATATATATATATATATATATATATATATATATAAACATATAAAAATTTAAACCGACCCCGGATATGTGTTCTGGGGGGCCTAATTAGCGCTCATTTGAAGAAATTTTTTCAAAATTCAAAAGTCGGAATCTCCTCATTAGTGAATTTTTTTAAGAAAATTCACTAAAAGGTAGGAAAGATACTCTCTTCTCTTAATACCAGGAAAGCCTCTGGCCTCGACGAGATCTGAGCAATTGTTCTCAAAGAATGCGCACCAAAACTTGCTCCTGTCCTGACTCGTCTGTTTCAGACATCTTAAAATAGAGGCATATTCCCTAGTAACTGGAAAACAGCTCGAGTACAACCCTTCCCCAAGAAAGGATCCACGGCGCTTCCTAGCAACTACAGGCCTATTTATCTCCTTTCAGTCGTCTCTAAAGTGATGAAAAAGTATATAAACACCGAATAACTAAAATTTCTTGAAAAGCACAGTCTAATCCACGACAGGCAGCATTGATTCCGTCAGCGCAGATCACCTGCTGACCTCCTTTCATTTGTCACCCATTCTTGGAACATGTCTATGGAACTACGCGGTGAATCCCAGATTGTCGCTCTAGACATATACAAAGCATTCGACCAGGTCTGGCACGCAGCGCTTCTTAATAAACTCCCGGCCTATGGCCTACCACCAAAACTCTGTACCAGGACAGCAAAATTTCTCCCCAACCGGAGCATTTCTGTTGTCGTGGATGGCCATTCCTCTAAACTGTATCCAATTAATGCAGGAGTCCCTCAAAGTTCAGCTTTAGCCCCTACTTTGTTTCTTTCCCACATCAATGATCTCTTCTCTAGCATATCCAACTCAGTGCATAGTTACGCGGACGACAGCCCAATTTAGCCCAATTAGATGAGGATCGCAGACTCATGGAGTGTTATGTCTCTGTGGATCTCCAAAAAATATTAGACTGGGGAAGTAGAAATCTTGTACAATTGAACTCCACCAAAGCTCAGTCTTGCTTTCTATCTCATAAGAGACACACCAGCTCTAGACCCGTCACAATGAACAACCAAGTTATTCAAAGTAATGAGTCCTTTTCACTTGTTGGCATTTCTGTGGATCGAAATCTGAATTGGCACCAACATGTCAATATACTTCACAAATAAGGCCAAACCTCGAACACTGATCCCACATCTGGGGTGCAGCTGCCGCTTCCACACTCGCTTTCCTGGACTCCATTCAAAAGAAAGCTATATCGGTGACCCTACCCTCATCCAAAGGCTGTCATCCCTTGCCCACCGACCTGCCGTTGGTAGCCTCTCTCTCTCTCTCTCTCTCTCTCTCTCTCTCTCTCTCTCTCTCTCCTATAGATATCTGCACGGGCACTGCTCAGATGAGCTTTCTTCCATAGTTCCTCCACCTGCTGCCCCCAACAGTTCTACCAGGGGAACAGAGCGAATGCACCCTTTTACTGTCCAGGTCACCAGACATAGAACATCTTGTTATGTCCGCTCTTTTGTCCCGAGGACTTCTACGTTGTAGAATTCCTTGCCGGCACATGTTTTTCCTCCTCATCCGAACCTTCAAACCTTCAAGTCCAGAATTAACAAGTTGCCTCTTTCCTCCTTGTCGACACTCGCGGTACGATAGTATTTAGACTGTAAGCGCTCGTGCTGTGTTGTCGCAATATAAATATATATATATATATATATATATATATATATATATATATATATATATATATATATATATATATATATATATTGCCTGTTTTGTGTACTCTTCAAGTTTATTATTAAAGAAGTTACATTAAATTATCGACAGTTCTATTATGTTAAGTAAAAATAACCCCTGTAACAAAAGACTACTCCTAAACTTATAGAAAAGTCTTTTCTTGTTGGTTTGTACTACAAAAGGTTGTCATAAATGTTTAGTTTAGCATTTCTTCATAGCAAAAATAAACTAGTGAGGTAATGACGAGATCACACTGTAACTTAAGGCATTCCAAGGTGAACCACAGAAGACTGAGTGGTTTGTGTTTGATAAGGTAAGTATTCAAATAATTTTATCGCTGAAGTTTGTTTACTCTGTTAACGGATCCACGTGCTTGAGACTTCCTGTGTTTAAAACAGATCTCTAGTCAAATTCTTATCTGTTATCTCTTCTGACGAACTATCTACTAGATAAAATTAAAAAGCCTGGTTATATCTTCTGGCGAAATTGTATATTCCAATATCATGTCCCTTCAGAGAGGTACACATGGAGACCCAAAATCACCATAACACGTCTTTTTAAAGACCTGACTATCGTTTCGCCAACAAAGTTAGCGTCATCAGAAGCTGAATTTTTCATCCTCTAAAGACGCTAATCGTCCGGTCAGGTCAAGCTATTGGACTATGTGATATTTTAGCCAATTTTTGAAGATTCATATTAGTGAATTTTCTTTTAAAAAAAATCACTAATGAGGAGATCCCGACTTTTGAATTTAAAAAAAATTTCTTCAAATGAGCGCTATTTAGGACCCCAGGAACCCAAATCCGAGGTCGGTTTCTGACTTTATATATATATATATATATATATATATATATATATATATATATATATATATATATATATTTATGTGTCACACCTATAACTGAAAAAAGAATGGACCGATTTTGATAAAACTTGGTGAGTACCTGCCTGTCGCAAGTGGCTTGGATAAGTTTGTTAGCCAGGAAAATCCGCCCAGGTTTTCCCGGAAAATTTTGTGTTTTGTTTCGGAAAAAAGTTTTATCTCCGGTATTAACAAAGTAAAGGCAACCAAATTTGGTACGCGCATTTATATCATTATAGGTAAGTTACCTACCAAAACTTAGCTCTGTAGGTTCAAGCACAAACAACTTACAGGCATTTTAAGAAAAATAAATTTGGGTTTTCCTCAAAACGTCAAAGTCGCGATTTAAAACGTCAAAATTGGTAATATTTAGGCAATGAACCTGAAACTAATATGAGCTATGAAAGGAAAAGGTCTCAAGAAGAATGTTTTACAAAGCCTGAATTCTTAGTTTCAACCGTCATTGTCCCTCATTTTACTAAAATATTCCCAAAAATTTCATTTCAAATAAACCCTTTCTCTGATACTTCGGCAGTAGTGTTGGCTATATAATTTATCTGTTAATGGTATATCATTTTTGTCGAATTTTCGTAAAAAATCTTTAAAGTTCAATATATCCGTTATTATGCAAGATACGAAAAAAATTGTATACATTAATTATAGGGTGTCTTGAGCTACATCTTAAAACATATTTCTAGAGTTACAGAGTTGCCCATAGGTCGTTGGTGATTCAAATTTTCTTTTTTAGGGAATTCTCTTAAAAAATTCACTGATGGGAAGATCCGTGTTATATATATATATATATATATATATATATATATATATATATATATATATATATATATATATATATATATATATATATATATATATATATATATATCGTACCGATAACTCAAAAAATAATAGACCGATCTTAATCAAATTTGGTGAGTACCTTCCTTTTGCAAGTGGCTTGGATAAGTTCGTTATCCAGGAAAATCAAACCAGGTTTTCCCGGAAAATTTTGTATTTTATTTCTAAAAAAATTTATATCTTCGGAAATAACAAAGTGTGGGCAACCAAATTCGGTACGTGTGTTTGCATTATAAAGAGTGAACCATGTATTAAAATTTAGGTCTCTAAGTTTAAGGACAAAAAAGTTACGGGCAGTTAAAGAAACAAATTATGGAGTTCTCCTCAAAACGTCAAATTCGTAATTTAAAACGTCAAAATTGGCAATGTTTAGGCAAAGAACGTGAAACAAATACGGATTGTGAAAAGAAAATGTTGCAAGAAGAGTGTTCTGCGAACCCTTAAGTTTTTATATTCAACCGTCATTGCCCTTTATTTTACTAAAAAATTAACAGAAAATTCATTTCAAATAGACCATTTCTCTTATGCTTTGGCTGTCGTTTTAGTTAAGTTGATGCCTTCGCTGTAGGTTTAATTACGGTCTATAACTTTTAGCTAATTTTCGTGGAACAAATTCGTTACTGCATTTTAGCATTTTTAATCGAAATATAATGCATGTTTGTAAGAAAAAAATCTGGACGCAGTAAGTGCGTTTTGGTAGCAAATTTTCATTTAATGCTTCAAATTTCAATAACTCAATTTGCTATTAACGTAAGTTTTGTTGGTTAGGAAACCAACATTTAATTTTTTTTTCGGAAAACTTTTGTATGGACGCAGCAAGGGCGTTTTGGTTGCGAATTTTCATTAAATGTTTCAAATTTCAAAAACTCAATTTGCTATTAACCTAAGTTCATTGGCTAGGAGACCAGTTTTCTCGGAAACATTTAAAGTTTATTTTCGGAAAATTTTTGTACATCTTCAAATAATTATTTTGATAAAATATGGTACATTGTTCCTACTATATAGGTTATACCGGTAACCAAATTTATGCCTGCTCGCATTAGAGCGATATATTTATAATTAAAAACATTTTAATGAAAATTCACTTCCATAACGCACTTGCTGCGTCCAGAGTTTTTTAAAATTAATTTTTGTATAACAAAAGGTAAGAAATAACTAATTTGAAAGGAAAACCTATCTATGTTTATATTTTCATAATATATGAATAATTGATAACTTATTTACACAAATGTCAAATAAAACTTCAAAGTGACAGACTTAAATAATCTTCTTGTTTCTGACAGCTTGAGACGTGAAAATATGGATTTCTTTTCGCTTATACTTATTTCTTTTTACTTCCACGGGTTCAAATTTCTGTGAAAAGATAATAACATTTTACACCTTCATTTTTCTTTATTTTTTTTATATTTGGCTTTAGATTATGCACACACACAATATATATATATATATATATATATATATATATATATATATATATATATATATATATATATATATATATATATATATATATATATATATGTGTGTGTGTGTGTGTGTGTGTGTGTGTGTTCGGTAAGATTTCCGCGGTCTTTAATGTGAGCTATACTTGGCTCTAGGGTTAAACCGCGTCCAGAATTTATTAAAACTCGACGTCTCGGCTCCTGTTTCGGAGCCATTTTCAAGAGGTAAAGAAATATGTAAGGACATGAACTCTAAGGCCTCAATCTGCCTACTCCTTGAAGCGGTGGACAAAGGTAGGTTGGGTTGTTGTAGTTCGATTACGGGGCCTCAATCTGCCTACTCCCCAAATCTCTCCGGAGATCTTCTCTAAGATCTCAGTGTGTTCAATCCTAGTCCTCAGAGACATCTGGCCGTTCGTTACAAGTCTTGTATTGTATGTATCGTTTCGTCTACCTACTTCGTTATCAGTGAAAGTAGTCGGGTCACGGTCAGGGGCTTTAGTCACGGTACTTAAAGGAATAAGAGGATTACAGGCATTTGTTGAGACAGATAATGGGGCAATGAAATTTTCTATTGAATTTATTGTCTTTTTGTGTGTTTGTAATGAAGTTATAATAGATGTCCAAGTAATCGGAAGACGAAGACCATCATCTCTCTTATTTAAACAATTAGGACGTTTTTCGATCTCGATTGCTTCGCGGATAATTCTGATTTTGAAGTTGTAAACCGGTGGTATTGTTTTTGTATTGTCGAAGTCTATTTTGTGCCCTGTATGAATATGATGCATGGCCAGCGCCGATAAGGGGTCGGATTTTCTAACTGCGAGGGTGTGTTCATATATTCTATTGTGGATGCGTCAATTTGTTTGTCCTACATAAGTTCGGGAACAGTCGGAACAAGGAATTTCGTAAACTCCGTGGGATTCATTTGGAATTGTAACCTTGGGAGTTTTTATCAGATTTGACAGTTTTTGCTCTGTTGTGAATATGGTTTTGATATGATGGGTTCTAAAAATTTGGCTGATTTTGTCGGTGACACCTTTAATGTATGGTAAAAACGCTGTGTGTTGTTGTGTGGACTCTGTCTGTTCTTCTTGTGGTGTAGTGGTTTGTTGTGCGTTTCTAATGCTTCGCATGCTAAAATTGAACGCTTTTGGACGCAAACTTTGCCCCTGTATTATGAAAGAAATGATCCAAGGCTGACAATTTACAAAATTGTTAGTTGGTTGTACATTGTACACAGTCCCTATCTATAAAATGTTGTGTAAACTAGAGAGGTGTCGTGACAACATACTACCTGGTCCTGCACCGACATGGCGTCCCTGTCGTATCTGTCACAATGCTCTCCAGCCTGACATCTTGCAACAACTTCCACTGTATAGATTTTTGTCTACGATTTATTTAAATAGCATAGCAGTACAGATAACGTCATCTGTATTTTCCAACATTGTAGATATTACATTACAGAATCTGAAAGGATTATTTTATTATTAATTTCGAATAACTTTATTTTTCTTTGATCAAACGACTTGAAAATTGGTATACAACCACGTCTGTCTATTTTCTTTTAAGTTATTTTCGTTTATAATCACTTAAACAATTTGAGAAATGTGTTTTAAAAAATATGTTTTTAAACGGTTTTTTTCATGTTTGTATTTTCATAATTAGTTATAGTAAAACTCACGTTAGATCCTTGAGAATGGAATAAACTTTTCCGAAAGCTCGGCTTTTAATAAAGAGTTTTATTTTGCAACTGAGGGCTTTCCCACAATTTTTTAAGTTAATAACATTATTACCGTCACGAAAATGTAATACTAAAAAGAAGAATGGTTTTTTTTTCAAGAAATTACACTACAATATGGTCTTTCTGCAGCAAAATATCTTAAAAATTGGTCCAACTACAATACAAAATTATCAAGCTTGAAGAACAGAAGAATTTTTTTACTTAAATGCAGGCAAAATGGTGTTTTTCCCAAACATATTTTAAACAATATTAAATATATATATATATATATATATATATATATATATATATATATATATATATATATATATATATATATATAAACATTTTAACTGACCATGGAAATGGGTTCAAGAGGCTTTTTGTGAATAATTATATCTTGCTAGGTGGGTAAATATCTTGAACAGGTTGCACTAAGTGAGTGGTAAGACACAAAGCAACGTGACACCACCTAGTTGCGGAATCAAGTAGTTGTGTTATTTGGAGTCGGCGTGACAACAATGTTCAATCATAGTACTCACCCACCCACTCCTCCACTCATGCATATTATATTTAAACACACATATGCACGGAGACATTCACTCACGACACAGCACACACTTACTTTACCTGCACTTTGTCCAGGCAACACATCCACTCCACTTTCGCTTCCAGTAGCAAGACTACATTCTCCATATACCACTCAACTATCATACTGCTCTCTACTTTAACATTTCTTTCAGTTCGATCTGCTTCGAAATAGCAAAGCTACAAATTTCTTTCCTAAATTTAGATTTAGATAAACTCCTCAAATTTGCTGGTAATTGATTATATAACTTTGGACCCCAAAATAAAACCGATCTTTTATAAACGCCCCTATTTACCGGTGGAAGTGTCAAGTTTTCACCTATTCTACAACTTGTGCCATATGTGTGGTCCACTACATTTATTTCCCGAAAATGATGATGCACATGTTTTAGTACATTTAATATAAACATTCCTCTTATATCGAGTAGTTTAATATAGTCGTTACTATAAAGAAAGTTCGTACTAGACCTAGAATCCCTATGAAGAATGACTCTTAATATACTATTTTGTGTAACTTGAAGCGCAGCCAATGTATTTTCATAGCACGAACCCCAGAAAATAATACCATACCTTATAAAAGACTCCACGAGAGACCTGTAAATTAGTATTAAATTTTTTGTTGTTAAAATATTTCGTAGGGTATAGAATTTGTAGACAATCTTTTTCACCTTTGCATTCATATATGCCGCATGTTCTTGCCATTTTAAATTACTGTCTACCAGCAGACCAAGATATTTTACACTTTGAGACTCAGTTAGTTTACAGCCATCATCATGTATACTAATTGATAGACCGGAGGATGGTTTTCCGGCTGTTGTCGGTGAGAGAGCCACATATGATGTTTTTGATAGGTTCAACGCTAGTAAGTTACTGTCTAGTACGTCTTTCACATGATTGATTGTTGTCTCCGCTCTTTCAAACAGGTTTTCCCATTGATTTCCCACAAACACCAGAAAGGTATCATCTGTATAAGAAATAGGTATACTTACAGTCCAAAGTAAAGTCTTCAATTATATCATTTATGTAAATTGAAAACAATATTGGACCTAGTATACTTCCCTGTGGTACACCACACGTAACCACTCGTCCCTCACTCACACAGTCACCCACTCTCACACGCTGGATTCTCTCATGAAGGTAGCTACCAAAAAGTGACAACGTATGTCCTCTTATCCCATCAACTCCAGTTTAGCCAAAAACTTTTCATGACAAACTGTATCGAAAGCCTTTTTTAAGTCCAAAAATACAGCTAGAGCTTTCATATTACTATTAAAGCTTCCGAGAACAGTACTTGTTAATTCATACAATGCATCATGAGTAGATAGTCCTCGTCTAAAACCAAATTGTCTTTTGGACAACATGTTATGTTTATCCAAATATTCATTTAATCTGGTATTTAATAATTTTTCAAAAATTTTAGCAAATACACTAATTAGGCTATAGTTTGAAACGCTTTTATGATCACCTGACTTATAAACTGGAAGCCCTATAGACTCTTTCAATTGCAATGGAATAATAGCTGTCCGAAATATTGTGTTCATTAAATGAGTCAAAGGTTTAGCCGAAAACAGATGACAATTTTTCATCGTGTTGGCCGAAACACCATCGCTTCCAGCGGCAGCGCCCGACCTCAGCGAAGAGATTATGCCGATAACTTCGTTCTCTGTCACAGAATGCAAGAAAAAGGAATCTCCATATTGTTTGTTTGTTCTACTTTTTACATTTCGCTTTTTTAATTTTCTGAGATATACCTTTTCCCACTTCTACAAAATAATTGTTTAATTGGCAAAAGGTATTAAGGTATTAAATACATTTTTATGAAAATTCGCTACTCTAACGCACTTGCTGGGTCCAGATTTTCTTAAATATAACATAGCTATAGGTACGTTTTATTTTCAGAGATATTTCCTATGAACAGAAACAATTTGATTGTCTTATATTATCAACATTTATATTATTAAACTCTCCAACACCAGTCCAATTAAAATATTTGACATGAGTCAGTGCCTACTTATCGCAACATCGATATTAATCCATCAAAGTCGCCTTAGGTTCCTGAATAATAAAACGCCAACAGCATACCCAACAAGATGGGTCGAAGCTTTCAACCTACACTTAACAAAATGACGCACGAAATCAACAATACCCGGCGTTTGTGATAATGCATGCCCAAGGAAATTACAGTCGCCCGTGTAAAATACTCCTCACAACCATTTGCACTGAAAACGTCAAGTATTTGCCAGAATTGCGGAATATTTCAGCCGAGAAACATGATAAAATCGTTTACGATCTAGTTATCCATGATTATGTGACGCCAGATCGCTTGGATACAATCGCAGAATCCTAAAAATGACGTTAGCATCATAGCTACTAATTATAGGCTTAAGTCAGCGACTTGTCTGGTCGCATGGGGAAACAAGTGAGTGTCGATCGATACGATAAGATGGTGCGCATGCGCACGAATCGCGTCACAGGGTCACAGAAGGACACAAGCATCTGCAAGGCTGACTCGATGTAGCAGCAACGTTGTTTGAGAATAGGCTGTAAGTTTATTTTGAGTTTGTATTGATGGGAATTCAATGCGTGATGCGTTTAAGACACCCAGGCATATATGAACTCCTGATTTTTCAGAGTACATTATTGGCTTTTCTCAGGGTTGTTAGGGATGTAAGAAATTTTGTTCTTTTGTTGAAAATTTGACATAACTTAATTTAATACGGTTATTTCTTACAAAAAGTAAAAAATTATATAAAATCGAAAGTGTACAAAAAAAGTTTAAAGTAATAAAGATAATTAATTATTATAGACCAGCATTTCACAAAGTTTGGTAAAAAAACTAACCAAATATTTTTTAGATATTTGGTTAGTTTTCGTGGAAATTCTTTATGTATACAGGGTCTCCCAAGTTGAGTAGCCTATTAGATTATTTTCCAAACTATGCATATCTGAATGCTGAAAATTTGCACATGGGGGTTGCAGAAGATGCTCTATCTGAAAAAAATAATTTCCAAAATGGCGCACTTCCGGTTCTACCAGAAGTAGGTGCTAACTTTATTATTTTAAATAGAACACCCTGTGTATTATTACATTTTTAGAATGCTTATTTGATTTTAGGTGGACTTATTAACAAACCTTAGTCCTATCTTCAAATGTTATCGAAATATTTCAATTTTTTCGAAAATTCGAGCCACGAGAAGGCTTTTTTGATAAGGGTATTTTAGCTTTCTGGTGGGTGTGTTAGGATATTTTTTTAAACTGTGCATTGCAGGACAACAAAGGTGTGTTGCGACATTATTGAAACAATATTTCATATACAGGGTGTTTTGTGTAATGTATATGAATTCCGTAGCTTTCAAACTCAAAAAACTTGTTTATTACAAATAGAACACCCTGTATTTTATTATTTTATCAAATGCTTCTGAAGACACTCTTTCAAACTGTATTAGCATTCCCTATACCTAAAAACGATGTTTCTTGAGTTATTGACATTTTTTAGAAAAAAGCACAGAATTCCGCAAAAAAAGTTAACTAATTAACTTATTCAATAGAACACCCTGTATTTTATTGTTTTATCAGATGCACTAGAAGTCACTATTTAAAACTGTATTAGCATTCCCTATACCTAGAAACCATTTTTTTGAGTTGTTAACAATTTAATAAAAAAAAGTACAGAATTCGGCCAATACAGGATTATGTTAATAATGTATGCATTTATGTATGTATTTATGTATGTATGTGAATGTCTGTCACACATAAAAGAAATTATATTATCATAGGAATTGTTCAAATTGTCCACCATTTGCATTAACACATCTTTCCAAGCGAGATAGAACTCCATCACTTGTTGCACGCTGTATTTCGAAGGGATTAAGGTTGTCGAGACTATTTCGAACTCGGTTTTCAAGTTCTTCTCTTGAATTAACTGGAGTTGCATAAACGTCTGACTTGATCTTGCCCCACAAGTAAAAATCGAGCGGCGTCAGATCGGGTGACCGTGAAGGCCAAACATATCTTCCTCCGCGTCCTATCCACCTATCTTCGAACACTTCATTCATGTACACCTTGACATCTGCTGAAGAATGCGCAGGGGCACCATCTAGTTGATACCAACAATTGGTATGATGGTTGAGGGGTAGAGTGTCCAGGAAATCACTGACTGTGGTTCGTAAGATTCTTAGGTACTGATTGGAGGTAAGGTTACTATCGTAAATACAGTAAGAAATTTTATTGTCCATTAGAAGAGCAAATACATTAAAACTAAATTTATTCTGGAAACAGCGCTCTCTTAGCACATGAGGATTTTGCTGTGCCCAGTGATGCGAATTGTGTCTGTTAAAAATTCCTTCATGTGAAAACTTGGCTTCGTCTGTCCAAATTATATTTTTTATAAAGGAGGGACTATTTTGGTGACGATCCAGGAGCCATTGACAAAATTCCACTCTTCGTGTTGCATCACTAGGTTGTTGAAAATTCACAGTTGTAAATTTATAATCGTGCATATTGTGCTTACGCAATATTCTATGTATTGTCGAATGCGACAGGTTCAAATCAGCTTCAGCAGTTTTTACTGATGCCTGGGGATGGCCTTCAAAATACGATAATACAGTGATTTCAACGTCTTCGTTTCCTGTTAGTGGTGCGTTTATTGATGAGTTTTTCATATGGCAGCTACTAGTGCTCAAGAAGTTTGATTCGTACCTTCTGAATTTTTTAATTGTCATTGGTGGTACCACAGGATACCGTTCGTTGAACATTCGACATGTCCTGCTGGCAATTCTGCTACACTCCCCGTAAAAGTAAAACAAATTGAGCAATTGTTCATGTGAGTAGTTACGGCTTTCCATTATACTCTCGAGTCGTAATTTATTTTATTTTTATTTATCTATTTATGATAATTCGCCCAACACGATATACAAGATATAACAATAATAATTATTGTTCACACAAACATACATCAACTCAGGTAATAAAACAATAATGTCACATTACTGAAACGTCAAACTGTAGACAGCACTCTAATAAGTTTATTAACTAACTTATTTTTGTGGCATTCTGTGCTTTCTTCCAAAAGTTGTAAATAACTCAAGGAAAATGGTTTCTAGGTATAGGGAATGCTAATACAGTTTTAAATAGTGACTTCTAGTGCATCTGATAAAACAATAAAATACAGGGTGTTCTATTGAATAAGTTAATTAATTAACTTTCTTTTGCGGAATTCTGTGCTTTTTTCTAAAAAATGTCAATAACTCAAGAAAAATCGTTTTTAGGTATAGGGAATGCTAATACAGTTTGAAAAAGTGTCTTCAGAAGCATTTGATAAAATAATAAAATACAGGGTGTTCTATTTGAAATAAACAAGTTTTTGAGTTTGAAAGCTACGGAATTCATATACATTACACAAAACAGCCTGTATATGAAATATTGTTTCAATAATGTCGCAACACACCTTTGTTGTCCTGCAATGCACAGTTTAAAAAAATATCCTAACACACCCACCAGAAAGCTAAAATACCCTTATAAAAAAAGCCTTCTCGTGGCTCGAATTTTCGAAAAAATTGAAATATTTCGATAACATTTGAAGATAGGACTAAGGTTTGTTGATAAAAGTCCACCTAAAATCAAATAAGCATTCTAAAAATGTAATAATACACAGGGTGTTCTATTTAAAATAACAAAGTTAGCACCTACTTCTGGTAAAACCGGAAGTGCGCCATTTTGGAAATTATTTTTTTCAGATAGAGCATCTTCTGCAACCCCCATGTGCAAATTTTCAGCATTCAGATATGCATAGTTTGGAAAATAATCTAATAGGCTACTCAACTTGGGAGACCCTGTATACAGTGTGACACACTTAAGATGAAGACACGCCTGTATTTTCTTTATTTTTAAAGATAGCGATTTCATTTTTTGTACAGACGTAAGACATTTAGACTGTTTAAACAGCCTATCATCCACTTCAAAAGTCAGATGTCAGTCAACCCAGCCTACTATGATTTCAGGAATAGGACCGGTTCTCTATATTTCGCGATGCGTTAGAGATATCAAAAACAAGGTACTTTAAAAAGTTATTCAGAATTCGATTTTAACTGCAGATACCGAGTTTCAAGTCAAAATTCGAATTTTTGCTTTTTTGTAAGTTTTTAGACAGTTGAAATTTTCCATAAGATTTTAACAGGTATATTGCCATGGAAACAACAAACATCGTCAATATCAAAAGAAAACAATTGTACGTAATTTATTCAACTCAACTTACACATAAACTCTAACAAAAGTTCAATTAAATTGAATATAAAATTATTAAATGTAGTCTGCTTCAACTAGCCCACCTTCAAGCCTGATGCATTTTTCGATCCGTTTACGATTATTGCTGGCAACTTTTCTTAGTTCTGCTATATTTATTTCACGGCAAGCCTGCCTTATTTTCTCGCAAAGTTCCTCGCGACTTTGGGGCCTTTCTATGTACACCTTATTCTTAACAGAACCTCAGAAATAGAAGTCTAGTGGCGTAATGTCAGGAGACCGAGGAGGCCACTGTTCAACCGTGGCTGTGTCTGGTCGTGATGGTGACGAGGTAAGTCAAAAGGTAAACACTTTAATGCGACAGATTGGTGAGTGGTGCAAAACAAACCACCTAATCATAAACCATGATAAAACATCGTTCGTAGAGTTCAGGAGTTGCCGCCGACTCTCTCTCATTCTGCAGCTTGAGGATGGTATGCACTATGCACTGCTGTGCTACGGAGGGAAGCTTCCTTGGGGTCACGGTTGATCAGCACTTGTCCTGGAAGTCGCATGTTAATTACGTTTGTGGCAGGCTTAGATCAGCCTATTTTATGATATATAATCTTAAGAAATCTCTAAGTGACGCACATTTGCTTTCTGTCTACTATTTAGACGTGTATCCCATTGCTGCCATACGGCATTGTTGTCTGGGGTCAGTCTGTAAATGTTAACAGAGTTTTTGTGCTTCAGAAGAGAATACTGAGGGTAATTTTTGATATGCACAACTTCGAGCCATACCGAGAATTTTCTAAGCAAAAGTAAGTTAAGACCTTGGCAGAAATTTACCTTTATAAGGTACTGAGTTTCATTCATAGCAAGAAACATATGTTGCCAAGACATTCAGACAATCACTCGTATTCCACTAGGCACTTCAGTCACATTAATTTATACAATTTTCAAAGAATGGCGTACAAGAAATCCCCTGTGTATGCGGGTAGTGTTTTGTACAATTTGCTTCCGGAAAGTGTAAAATCCGCTGAAAACATAAGCACTTTTAAAGGCGGTTTAAAAAAATATTTAAGTGACCGATCATTTTATGCCGTCGATGAGTTTCTTTCGAGCTCTGTGAGGCAGATGATTTAATTGGAGTTTTTTGATGTTTTTGTACTTGATTGTTTTGTTTTTTGATATTGTACATGTATATTTTTATTATATTGCAGTCTCTATAAGTGTATACAGATGTTTGTATCTTACTGTTTCAAGCGTTGTGTTTTTTTCACATTGTGCACTCTTATCTTTGCTTTCTTTTGATAATTAAAGAGCATAATGGTTTTTTTACGATACTGTATTATATAGTATATGTTCATGTTATATTCTTTATATCTATTGTCACGAGCTTATACATGTATTATGGCAAGAAGGCGAAAATAAATTATATGTCTGCCTTATCTGTCTATATAATAACACCACAGTGGAACAAATCCGCACCCAGAAGTCTTAAACTTGTGCGGGGGAAGCCCCATACTTATCAGAAGCCGGCCATTCCACATTCGAATGAAAAAGACCGACTGTCTGAATACGGGACTCGAACCCGTGATCTCTTAGTCCGATTCGAAAGGTTACTTACCTCGCGAACTGAGCTATTCAGCAATTTGAATAATTCGTCTATCATTATTTTGCTACTATTTAATCATAGCAGACGAAAATCGTTATTATAATTGCTGATTGAGGTGACCAGATGTTTTCATCGACTATTTTAAAGTAAATACGTCACTAAGTATTCAAATTATGATTGGAACCGATCCTCCAAAGTAAAAAAATCACCAGAAAATCAAAGTTCTCCAAATCATATAAAACTGATATACAATATGGAGTGCTTCATAAGAATGAATAAAAACTATATTATACATTGATATCAAATACAGGTGCAGAGTTGGAGCTTTTTTTCTTGTCACAGTTTTTTTAATTTTTAAGATAAATCATTGTGATTCAAAAAATACAGAAGATATTGGCGCGGAGTTTGTTTTATTTTTTATCTACTAAGGTCCTACATATTATACTGAAGTTTTATCGAGTTCAGATAATTTTCATTTTTTTGCAATTTTTCCATACTAGTAGTCGTCGACTTTTTTGGACAAAAAAACTTTTTGTCTTCGATTAAGTTAAAACTTTACCATTTAGTAATTTGAGGGTTGTTAAACATCGGAATCGTATCAGTTCTTTTTTCAGGCTAATGGTTTTTATGTAGGAGATTGGGAAAAAATTTATGACTGCACATTGTTTGCATCAACCTTTTTGGTCGCAAATATCTTCATTTAATATTCCATTATGCTGTTTTTATCTCAAAAAGAGCTGAGTAGATTGTAAAAAAATAATATCAAGCCTGAAAAATGCTTCGTAAAATGAGTACATTAACATTTGTAATGCTGGCACCTTTTTGAAGTTTTCAGAAAAATCGTTATAGTTTGAAAACCAGAAGCGATATCAAATTGCCGTTTGTTTTATTTGAAGGTTTGAAATGCATGGAAACAAGAAAGCTACTTTTAACTAAGTTTGGAGAACTTTTATTTCTTGGCAATTTTTTGGTATCGTATTTTTATTGACAAAATTTTCACGTTTCTATCAAATCAAATTTTGAACTAAATAAACCATAGATATACATATTATAATTGCTGATTAAGGTGACGAGATGTTTTCGTCGACTATTTTAAAGTAAATACGTCACTAAGTATTCAAATTATGATTGGAACCGATTCTCAAAAGTAATAAAAAATCACCAAAAAATCAAAGTGCTCCAAATCATATAAAACTTATATACAATATGGAGTGCTTCATAAGAATGAATAAAAACTATATTATACATTGATATCAAATACAGGTGCAGAGTTGGAGCTTTTTTTCTTGTCACAGTTTTTTTAATTTTTAAGATAAATCATTGTGATTCAAAAAATACAGAAGATATTGGCGCGGAGTTTGTTTTGTTATTTATCTACCTAGATCCTACATATTATACTGAAGTTTTATCGAGTTCAGATAATTTTCATTTTTTTGCAATTTTTCCATACTAGTAGTCGTCGACTTTTTTGGACAAAAAAACTTTTTGTCTTCGATTAAGTTAAAACTTTACCATTTAGTAATTTGAGGGTTGTTAAACATCGGAATCGTATCAGTTCTTTTTTCAGGCTAATGGTTTTTATGTAGGAGATTGGGAAAAATTTTATGACTGCACATTGTTTGCATCAACTTTTTGGTCGCAAATATCTTCATTTAATATGCCATTATGCTGTTTTTATCTCAAAAAGAGCTGAGTAGATTGTAAAAAAATAATATCAAGCCTGAAAAATGCTTCGTAAAATGAGTACATTAACATTTGTAATGCTGGCAACTTTTTGAAGTTTTCAGAAAAATCGTTATAGTTTGAAAACCAGAAGCGATATCAAATTGCCGTTTGTTTTATTTGAAGGTCTGAAATGCATGGAAACAAGAAAGCTACTTTTAACTAAGTTTGGAGAACTTTTATTTCTTGGCAATTTTTTGGTATCGTATTTTTATTGACAAAATTTTCACGTTTCTATCAAATCAAATTTTGAACTAAATAAACCATAGATATACATATTATAATTGCTGATTAAGGTGACGAGATGTTTTCGTCGACTATTTTAAAGTAAATACGTCACTAAGTATTCAAATTATGTTTGGAACCGATCCTCAAAATTAAAAAAATCACAAAAAAATCAAAGTGCTCCAAATCATATAAAACTTATATACAATATGCAGTGCCTCATAAGAATGAATAAAAACTATATTATACATTGATATCAAATACAGGTGCAGAGTTGGAGCTTTTTCTCTTGTCACGGTTTTTTTAATTTTTAAGATAAATCATTGTGATTCGAAAAATACAGAAGATATTGGCGCGGAGTTTGTATTATTTATTATTTACTAAGGTCCTACATATTATACTGAAGTTTTATCGAGTTCAGATAATTTTCATTTTTTTGCAATTTTTCCATACTAGTAGTCGTCGACTTTTTTGGACAAAAAAACTTTTTGTCTTCGATTAAGTTAAAACTTTACCATTTAATAATTTGAGGGTTGTTAAACATCGGAATCGTATCAGTTCTTTTTTCAGGCTAATGGTTTTTATGTAGGAGATTGGGAAAAATTTTATCACTGCACATTGTTTGCATCAACCTTTTTGGTCGCAAATATCTTCATTTAATATTTCATTATGCTGTTTTTATCTCAAAAAGAGCTGAATAGATTGTAATTAAATAATATCAAGCCTGAAAAATGCTTCGTAAAATTAGTACACTTACATTTGTAATGCTGGCAATTTTTTGAAGTTTTCGGAAAAATCGTTACAGTTTGTAAACCAGAAGCGATATCAAATTTCCGTTTGTTTTATTTGAAGGCCTGAAGTGCATGGAAACAAGAAAGCCACTTTTAAATAAGTTTGAAGAACTTTTATTTCTTCGAAATTTTTTGGTATCGAATTTTTATTGACAAAATTTTCACGTTTCTATCAAATCAAATTTTGAACTAAATAAACCATAGATATTTCGTAATCATATTTTTAATGTCTTTAAATACCTAAATATTATTAGTTTTGTTGTTTAAACATATCGTTTGTAAAATGGCTCCTACCTATATATTTTTTATGAACCGCTTCAATAGCTATACTCGTATATAACTCAAATGTAAGTATTAATATGTTAAATAACCAAATAGTTTTATTTATTGAATGTTAGCCATAGACAAACACTTAATAATTATCACGTTACTTTAAATAAAAGCTCATACTTTTGTTATTATACAAACTAAAAAAAAGGTAAAGGTAAGATGCTTACTGGCAATTAGGCCATTGCTGACCCTTTTTGCTCATCTAAACTAACCTACCCTCCACCTTGAGCTCGATCTCAACGACGACAGTGATTTTGAAAAATCATCCGCCGCCGGTGAGGATCGAACCGTCGACCCCCGAGTCCGTATTGGAAAGTCTGAATCGACTTTCCCGCACGGCCACGGAGGCGCTTATTATACAAACTAACTCATTGCATGGTTTTATTAGATTAATGACTAATCCTTATCTCATGCACAATAGGCCAAGGGCTGCAATACTTTCGGGCGGCAAAGCCGCGGACGAGCCCTGAGTGAGAAAAAAAATCCTTACCCCGAAAAAATTGAAATTTTTTCTTCAAAACTCAAGTAATATAACGTTTCAGAAGTTTATGAGTACAGGAATACGAATATTTTCTTCGTGGTCAAGTCATGGGCCCTAAATTCATTTCATGATAATGTCTTTTTGAGGGAGTAGATTACAATGTAGAAGTTATGATTCAATTTGCAGCACTATTTTTTCTACGTAACCTGTATTCGTTACACGTTCTTTGTCTAAATGTTGCCAATTTTGACGTTTTAATTCGCGACTTTGACGTTTTAAGAGGAGCATCCCAAATTTGTTTTCTTTAAATGTCCATAACTTTATAATTTCATTAAAATCATCCCATTATTTTTTGAGTTATCGGTGTGACATACATACATGCATACACACACAAACATATATATATATATATATATATATATATATATATATATATATATATATATATATATATATATATAAACATATAAAAATTTCAAATGACCCCGGATATATCTTCTAGGGTGCCTAGTTCGCCCACATTTAAAGAAATCTTTAAATGTGGGCGAACTAGGCACCCTAGAAGATATATCCGGGGTCATTTGAAATTTTTATATGTATATATATATATATATATATATATATATATATATATATATATATATATATATATATATATATATATATATATATAATTCACTGAAATATTCTGGAGCAAAAGTGTTTTAAGGGTGTTTATCTGCAGAAAATAATAAAGAGTAACAAATTTGTGAAAAAGAAAAATCACACGCAATCAGCGAATCCGACATTCTAAAAAATTACAAAGGATCAGAACGCCGAATGGAACATTTATCTTTTCCAGTAGACTTTATATCATCTATGAATCAATATGTTTTGCAAGCTTTGGGTATCTTTTAGAGATTTTTTTTTAATTCGCTAATGAGATCTGTGTGAGTACCTTCCTTTTGCAAGTGGCTTGGATAAGTTCATTAGCCAGGAAATCGGACCAGGTTTTCCCGGAAAATTTTGTGTTTTATTTCTAAAAAAAATTCATATCTCCGTAAATAACAAAGTAAGGGCAACCAAATTTGGTACGCGTGTTTGTATTATAAAGAGTGAACTCTGTACCAATTTAGGTCTCTACCTTTAAAGACCAAGAAGTTATGGGCAGTTAAAGAAACAAATTTTGGAGTTTTCCTCAAAACGTCAAACTCGCAATTTTAAACGTCAAAATTGGCAATGTTTAGGCAAAGAACGTGAAACAAATACTGATTGTGAAAAGAAAATGTTGCAAGAAGAGTGTTCTGCAAACCCTTAAGTTTCAGATTCAACCATCATTGCCCTTCATTTTACTAAAATATTTACAAAATATCCATTTCAAATAGACCCTTTCTTTGATGCTTTGGCTGTTAGTTTAGTTAAGTTGGTGCCTTTTTGGATATTTACTTATAGGTTTAGTGAAGTTTATGGTTTAACGGTCTATAATTTTTTTAGCTAATTTTCGTAGAACAAATTTGTTAATGCATTTTTGCATTTTTTATCGAAATATGATGCGTTTATAAGAAAAAAATCTGGACGCAGTAAATGCGTTTTGGTAGCGAATTTTCGGTAAATTTGCAGATTAGCTCCCGAACGCTTTTCAAAAACCTACCTAGGTGCGCCCCTGGATGCACAAAACCCAAGAAACATTTCTTGTTCACACCCCTCAAGCAAGTTACGGGACCAGGAGTGAATAGGGGTGCTGGGCGGGGTAGGTAGTAAAAAGGAAATATGAGCAGAAAATGCAAATAAAACGGACTTGAAAGTTGTCTTTTTCACATCTTGAAGCCATATGCCCTTTAAACCCTGCCTACCCCGCACAGCACCCCTAATCCCCCAAAAAATTTCTTGTTCACACTCCCCAAGGAAGTTACGGGACCAGGAGTGAGTAGGGGTGCATAATTTTTTTAGCTAATTTTTGTAGAACAAATTCGTGAATGCATTTTTCCATTTTTTGTCGAAATATGATGCGTTTGTAAGAAAAAAATCTGGACGCAGTAAGTGCGTTTTGGTAGCGAATTTTCGGTAAATTTGCAGTTTAGCTCCCGAACGCTTTTCAAAACACTGTTTTCAGAAACCTGCCTAGGCCCCCACCCCTCTGGATCCACAAACCCCAAAAAAATTTCTTGTTCACACTCCCCAAGAAAGTTACGGGACCAGGAGTGAGTAGGGGTGTATAATTTTTTTAAACTAATTTTCGTAGAACAAATTCGTTAATGCATTTTTGCATGTTTTATCGAAATATGATGCGTTTGTAAGAAAAAAATCTGGACGCAGTAAGTGCGTTTTGGTAGCAAATTTTCGGTAAATTTGCAGTTTAGCTCCGGAACGTTTTTCAAAAAACTGTTCAGAAACCTGCAGGTGAGGTCCTAGTAATGTCTCTGAAAACAATTTGTTGAAAAGCGTTCGGGCGCTAATCTGCAAATTTACCAAAGTTTCATTAAATCCTTCAAATTTCAATAACTCAATTTGCTATTAACGTAAGCTTTGTTGGATAGAAAACCAACATTTAAGTTTATTTTCGGAAAATTTTTGTATATTTTCAAACCATAAGTAATTTTGATAAAATATAGTACATTGTTTCTACCACATAGGCTATACCGGTAAGCAGATTGATGCCTGCTCGCATTTGCTATTAAAAACATTTTTATGGAAAATCACTTCCATAACACATTTGCTGCATCTAGACTTTTGAAAAATGTTTATACATTATCAAACAATAAATTTGTTTCAATGAAATATGATACATTGTTTCTACTATATAGGCAACCAAGTTTGATGCCTGCTTTCATCAAAGAAAGACATTTGCTATTAAAAATATTTTAAAGAAAATTCGCTACCATAACGCACTTGCTACGTCCCGAAATTTTTGGATATTTACTTGTAGGTTTAGTGAAGTTTATGGTTTAACGGTCTATAATTTTTTTAGCTAATTTTCGTAGAACAAATTTGTTAATGCATTTTTGCATTTTTTATCGAAATACGATGCGTTTATAAGAAAAAAATCTGGACGCAGTAAGTGCGTTTTGGTAGCGAATTTTCGGTAAATTTGCAGATTACGCTTTTCAAAAAACTGTTTTCAGAAACCTGTCTAGGGCCCCCCCTTGATTCACAAAACCCAAGAAAAATTTCTTGTTCACACCCCTCAAGGAAATTACGGGACCAGGAGTGAATAGGGGTGCTGGGCGGGGTAGGTAGTAAAAAGGAAATATGAGCAGAAAATGCGAATAAAACGGACTTGAAAGTTGTCTTTTTCACATCTTGAAGCCATATCGCCCTTAAACCCTGCATACCCCGCACAGCACCCCTATTCCCCCAAAAAAATTCTTGTTCACACTCCCCAAGGAAGTTACGGGACCAGGAGTGAGTAGGAGTGTATAATTTTTTTAGCTAATTTTCCTAGAACAAATTCTTTAATCCATTTTTGAATTTTTTATCGAAATATGATGCGTTTGTAAGAAAAAGATCTAGACACAGTAAGTGCGTTTTGGTAGCGAATTTTCGGTAAATTTGCAGTTTAGCTCCCGAACGTTTAAAAAAAAACTGTCTTCAGAATCCTGCCTAGACCCACCCTGGATCCACAAACCCCAAGAAAAATTTCTTGTTCACACCCCCCAAGGAAGTTACGGGACCAGGAGTGAATAGGAGTGCATAATTTTTTTTAGCTAAATTTCGAAGAACAAATTTGTTAATGCATTTTTGCATTTTTCGTCGAAATATGATGCGTTTGTAAGAAAAAAAAACTGGACGCAGTCAGTGCGTTTTGGTAGCGAATTTTCGGTAAATTTGCAGTTTAGTTCGCGAACGTTTTTCAAAAAACTTTTTCAGAAACCTGCGTAGCCACCACCCTCCCTGGATCCACAAACCCCAGGAATAAATTTATTGTGTACTAATAGTGTATATTTCTTATGAAAATCAATACCATAACGCACTATCTGCGTCTAAAATTTTCAATGTTAGTCAGAAAGCATCAAGCTTTACATAACTGTAAAGAAATTAATTTCGCTTAATAAAGTATTGACTTCCAGTTTGAGCTATGAAGTATCCCTTCTCACAAGGGCTTTTTACGCTAACGTGGCAACCCAGCGACAGATATGCTGAACCTTCAACTGTTTGAACAAGAGTGACGTGTACTCGAAACCAGCTGAGATAAGGTTTCATGGTAGATAAACTGGGCGCTTCTACTGAGGAAATTCCACACGCCTGTATAAATATATAGTCTATCTTTGTTCAGGTCATGTAGAAGCGGCACTGGGTGTGGTTTTGTTTGATAATTTGTAGAAATATGACGTGAAACTGTCGAATTCGGGATAGATTAGCGTAGTTAGTGAGATAAAATGCTGAGGGTTACATGCTTTGAGGCTTTACACCGATTGTACGGCACTTGCAAAACGACGGTTTAAATTCACGCCTGCTTTGAAAATTGTTTTAATAAACAATCTAAGGGGCATTACGTTTACAATTTAAACAGCGAAAAATAAATGCCTGCAGCTTTCCTGGAAACATAGTGCAGCGATATAGGGTAGCGCATTGAAAACGAAACAGACTGATTTGCGTTCAGAGAAATTTTTTTAAGAAACGCTGAAACACGTCAATTTTATAATTGAGGGGACATGTTTTGACATAAAACTCAACTTTGTCACATCAACCTCCTAAGGGTGGTAATAATAACCCTTGTATTTTAAATAGGGAGCATGGGTTGAGTGTTACATCATTTGAAAGCTCTTTTTTTTCTGAATTCGGTACACTAATTTTTTTGGAAGTTTTATCAACTCGTTTAAAAATTATTCACAGTTGAAGATGCAAAAACGCATTTCACTCATTCCGATAAGAAATGTGCTGATAGTCCATGTTTTGTTGGTTTGTAAACAAACAATTGACTATCAGAACATTTCTTATTGGAATGAGAGGGATGCGGTTTATTATTTCAGTTTATCGGTCGGTTTGATACCTGATAGTACTACCGACAATTAATTTCACAATGGTGTATTCTGTAGAAGAAATAGTTGAAATAATTACTCTTCTTTTCAAAAACGATGACTGTGCCAACCGTACCGCAAATTTGTTTAATGAACGACATCCGAACAGACATGTTAACAGAAAATACATTTTGGAGTTAGTTGCAAAGTTTCCACAAAGTGGTTCAGTAGCCAACAAAAAACGGGATCCTAAACGTGAATTTCCGGTTAGAAATGAGACTACTGAGATTGAAGTTTTAGGACAAATTGCTGCAAGCCCAACACTGAGCACGAGAAAATTGGCCACTGTTTCAAACATCAAAAGAAGAACTATTCAGCCAATATTGAAACATCATAAATTTCACCCGTATAAAATTCATCTTGTACAACTGAATGAAGATGATTTTGATCGGCGGCTGGAGTTTTGTGAAGTTATGACTGCACGAATAGCTGATAACGGGAACTTTCTGTTCAATATCTGTTTTTCAGACGAGTTAAACTCTACATTCAATCGTCATAACTGTCGTTATTGGGCAGATAATAATCCAAGAAATTTTCACGAAGTTCACACTCAAACTCCACAGAAATTGAATGTCTGGACTGGCATTTTTGGAGACCGTTTAATCGGACCAATTTTTCTTGCTGGCAATTTGAGTGACGAAACGTATTTGGAGTTACTAGAAGATATCGTTTACCCTCTACTAATTGACATTGTTGAAAATGATTATCGCTATCAAGAAAATCAATTAGTGTTTCAACAAGATGGAGCTCCTCCGCATTTTTCACAACGTGTTAGGGAGTTTTTGAACAGAGAGTTTCCAGAGCAATGAATTGGGCGTAGATGTGCTATTGCGTGGTCCACTAGATCACCGGATTTAACTCCTTTAGACTTATTTATCTGGGGCCATTTAAAGAATAGAATTTTCGCAATATAACCGGAGTCTCTGGAAGAATTACGACGACGCATTGTTGAAGAATGCCGTCTAATAACACCACAATTGCTCCAGAATGTCAGAGCTCGTTTTGAACAAAATATGTACTTTTGTAGGGAAGCTGGTGGTTAACAATTTAAACACTTACTTAACTAAATAAACATTTTTGAACGTTTGGTTTTGTTTTTTAGTTTTTTAAACGAAAAATTGACTAATTAGTGCATTTCTTATCACAACGAATGAAATACGTACTTGCAACTCCAACTGTGATAAGTTGATAAAACTTCCTAAAAAATGTGTGTACTGAATTCAGAAAATAAAAAGCTTTCAAATGATGTAACACTCTACCCATGTTCCCTATTTAAAATATAAGCGTTGTTATCACCACCCTTAAGGGGTTGATGTGACAAAGTTGAGTTTTATGTCAAAACATGTCCCCCTCAATATTAAAATTGACGTGTTTCAGCGTTTCTTAAAAAAAAATTCTGGACGCAAATCGGCCTGTTTCGTTTTCAATGCCCCACCTTGTATATTTTTATCTTTTAGAACAAAGTGGCAAAGTGATGTCTGAAGTAATTATATACGAATCTGACCAATATCAGGGTAATTTTTTAAATCACACTTCTCTTTTATCTGACAGAAAATGGAAGCATGAATCCACAGGAAATAATATTTGTAAAGTGGGTAAGATTTTAACTAGCACCTATTTCAATACAAAGAACCATCGATTGTCAAATAAAAAATCACCTACGGTAAACATTTAAATTCTTTGAAGGATAAATAAGCCATGCAAATATATTTCTCTACAATATAAATTCCAAGGAAGGTAAGGTTTCTGAATTTTTTATGTTCGAAATCAAATGTTTATAGATTTTAGTGAAAAAATTTTTTGTCAATTTTCATGCAAAAAACTTTATTGGGAGTTTTGTCGAAAAGCTTATTTGATGAAATATGGTACATTCTTTTTACTATATAGGTTATACCGGTAACCAAATTTGATGCATGCTTTCATTAAAAAGATACATATTTATTGTTAAAAACATTTTTATGAAAATTCACTACCATAACGCACTCGCTGCGGCTAGACTTTTTCATGTAATTTTATATTACATCACTATTATATCCTTATATTTAAATTTTATATTAGATCCTACGCGTTACCTTTTGCACAAACTTCCTGTATATAGCTTAGATATACACTCGAGATAAACCCGAACAAATTTCCTGCTTTTCATATATTTAAGGGGGAAGTTTTCAAAGAACTTAGTTATGCATTCATAAGTGGAACTTAGGGGGTTGGGATAGATCCCCGATTAAAAAAGTTTGACCATAATTTGGCAGTTTTGTATAAAACTCAAGTCCTAAGAAACGGTCGTCTAGAGTCTTGAGGGAGCTTAAGATATTCTGTGATGACTTACTCTCCCCCTATGTAGAGCAGGAAACTTTATAATCGAGTTGAGTTCTTATGAATTTTATATGGAAGTGGTTAGAATAGGCCAAAACGCCATTCACCTAATATTAAACTCATGCATATAACTGGATGGCTGGCTGGAGGATATTATAGAGAGACTGCACTACATTTTACATTAGAAACCTCTTTCATCGTGTGGACAGGGTTTTACTGGTTATCAAGAATGCTTATTAATTAAGAAAGCACCTAAATGCAGACATCTTCTTTAAGCTTTTAAGTCGCAGTCGCCAATGTAAGTTATTTATATTTCATATATTGTACTACCTATACTCTTTATTGTATTAAATTAAGATTATACAATATGTGTTTACAATAAGTTCTATAACTTGTGCTGTAATTTACACGTAATTCAAGAAGAGTTATATTCAAAACTATTTGACAATCATTTAACCAAATATATCTGTCATCTGCTTGGGAATCGGGTCGTGAATCAGCGACACAAAAAATAACAAATACCTGTGTTTTGATGACTATAAACTATTATAATTCTATAAGAAACAGTATTTTCCATAGACCACAACAGATACCAAACAATACTTACAGGATACCACATTACAAATGAATATCGACCAATGTAAGAACACCTCGAGGCCAGAACATAAGTGATACTGGCCTGTTTCATTGTTAATAAAGAAATTATACATTAATCTACAAGAAATTACAGTAATAGTGAATGGTGTATGCAAATAAATACGAATTCTAAATCATTGAAAACGTGAACAGGAACAACTAAGGTAAATATTCAAGATATGATTAAGATATGAGTCAAACAGTTTCCTTTTCAGAACATGCAAGGTACTTCCTGAATTAATTATCTATGAATTCCTTATTTGTTATCAAATCTGAGTTGTTTGTTATGGAGTAGAAGGCAACAAAAACTTTTAGATTCCTTCTCGGCAGGAATGAACAAGAACTAAGTGAATAAGGCTAGATGTATTCTCACCACAATTAGAACCGTAGACCGGTTTCGCTCTAATTAGAGCTCGTCAGTACGGCATACTAAGTGCAGTGAGAAGACATATAAAGTACTACGGCTTGTAACCGTCCTCAAACAAAATCTCTTCTGGAGACGTGGTATATAGTGATTGACCTCAAGTGGATTTGAACCTGCTTGATAGTGAGGTCACTTTTGCCTATTAGCCCTACCCTAAAAGTATCTATCTATCAGATTATTATTATTATTATTAAGACTAGAAACACTTTAGGAAGTTGGCAGATGTTGATATGGTTTGATACTCACGCTATTTTCTGTGTTGCTCTGCCTAAAGCCTTATATTTGTAAGCGCCCCAGGCTAGTGCCTGGTTATATAAAATTTAAGGAATCTAGATAAACGATAATTAGAATTTGTTAATTGTGTTGCCGCCAAACGGGAGAGATATTAGGGAGGAATTTCTCTTCAATTAAACAGATATGTTAATGTAACAATAACGTTAAATTTATTCATATAAATAAATTTGGGATGGCAAACAAAATCAAATTAACATGTTGGCAAATAAATATTAACTCATACACAAATAAATATCAAATGAACAAGAGTTTCAAGAAAGAGAAATCATTATTTCATATAGCATATGACAAAATAATGAAATAAAATGTTCGAATTTACAAAAATATTAACATTACATATTTGAGGTATATTAAGGATCAACACTATCTAAACTGCTTGACGTTCATCAATTAGTTCGGTTCATTTTTCAATGAATTAACTGGCCAGTCCTTTGAGTGAGGCTCCATTTAAGAAAAATATTACTAGGTGAAATTTTTACTTTAATGATTGTCAATGAAAAATATTAAGAAATGTACAGGTTAAATATTTTACAAACAAAATCTGTTAATTACAATTTCAGGTACTATGTATTTAAATTCACAATATTGACAAAATTCTAAAGAATAAACAGGAAATTTACAGTTGCCCTTTTTACAGAGACCTCACTGACACTATTGAAGTTCAAATTTCATCATGTTACGTTGAAAATTCAAGTTGTAAAGGTTCAAATAATGAACTGCTGCATGAAAGGTTTTGGTTGATCCACATAAATGAAGCTTAATCGACTCACCAAGTCCTGACACCTGGAGTTACCTGTTGAACCTTGGAAGATGCTCTCCAAGTAGAGTTAACCATCAGAGCCTAACACAGGCTTACCAATTGAAATCGAGAGGGGAGGTTGGAGAGAATAAGTGGTACTGTCCCTAAGCGTTTATTGGGCAGGTGGATGTTGTTGCTCCAATACTGGGGGAGACAATTTGGCCCCTAACATCAAATGAACAACCGTCTTATGTCGATGTTCAGAATTAATTTGACTAAAAATCTCTCTACAGCAATTAAAATGTAAATTGGCTCAAGTGAAATTTATAATGCCAATTGATTCAGAGCTCGGTAATAATCAGAAACTTTATGTGATTAACTTGAGGGATTCACCAGGTCGATGAACAAAGGATGACTGCTTAATTCGCGGTTTTCTGCTAAACACGTTGTTAATTTAAATTCAAAAACCGATCAAATGATATTAAACAATAAACTGTTATTAGATAGTATCGACAACAAAAAGGAATTTTATCATCTATTTCGCCGTCTTCTATACACACCTTCAAACAATAATGGACTTGGTCCACCGTTTTGTAACCGTTTTTCTAGATTTCATCATTATTACGTCAGCTTCTGTTATTTACCTAGAATTCCAGGACAATAGAGATATTCATTTTCCCCAACAAAAATGCAACGTCTTTCAATATTTGGATTTCGACGTATATTACAGGGAATTCAGTACAGGTGTTACGATATAAAATTTCTTAGCGAATTTTCAATGAAAAATTTTGAAATCAAAACATGAATTGCTTTACAGATATTGGATTGTCGGCTAAATTAAATCTCTTACGGGTTCATTCTGAATATTTAAAGTAGTAACGAAACGCAATCGTTACACAATATGGTAGTCAGCCTCACAGCACAAAAGATGTAAGACAGGAGTCGCCATCTCACTTTGTGCTGTGAGGCTGACTACCATAGCCGTATTACTTTATAGGTGTATTCTCGCTGCAATCAGTATACCGTACTGACGAGCTCTAATTAGAGCGAAACCGGTCTGCGGTTCTAATTGTGGTGAGAATATATCTAGCCCTACATATATTGTCCTTATATATGGGAAGAAATTGGCCAGGGATGACAATTTACAAAATTGTAAGTTGGTTAAACATAGTCTCTATTTTATAACATTTTGTGTTATTTAGAGATGTCGTGACAACATACTACTTGGTTCTGCAACGAGATGGCGACTCCTGTTTTACATCTCACTTTGTACTAGGTGAAGATTGGAACCTGTAGTGAGCACTGATAAGTACGCTTCGAAAACCCAAATCACCACATAAAGACATGACGATCGTTTCACTAAGAAAGTTGTCGTATTCAGGGGATCAAACATTCTTTGTTTTTCATCCTCTGATTATGTGTGTGTTTGCATGTGTGTGGTGAGTGCGTAACACGCTGGAGCAGTCATCAACAGAGAAGACACAAACCGGTTTCGTCTTTGTTAGGGCTCATTAGTCATACCTATGCTCCAATAAGTCGGCCTTAAGAGGGCAATGCCATGATATATGTAGTGAAGACTGGCGCGAAGCGCCCTCTCCAAGCGTATGACAGTTCTAGGCTTTTACATCAGCTACCTCGCACACACAGTGCAACAAGAATTAAGCTGTGAAAGAAGACTAGAGAACTAGAACTAGAACTTGGCGATGCAGTTGGGATAAGATCATTTTCGTGATATGTTAAGCTGGAGCAAAGTATATCAAAATATTCTCTGTAGATTTTGTATGTATTCCCTGTAACATTAATAAGGTTTTGTTTGATTTCATTTGATTTTGGTCGACCTTGCTTGATGGACCTTAAGCAACGCCGGGCACGGACAGTTCCTGGAAGGGTGACCGGTGTGAGATCACGTTTTTTTCTGACGTTTGTAGAAAACCCTGTTTAAGTGAATTTTGGTAGAAAACGTTTTCCGGGCGAATCTTCGTTTAATGCTTTTAGTGAATTTGTGTAATAGAAAATTTCTCAGAAATAAATAGATTTTAATTACTTTTCGTGAAAAAAATGTCAGCAAACTTTTGGAGCAACAATTTTTAGCGAATTCCGATGAACTTTTATCACAGTATAGTATATGCTGTGATTTTATAGTAAATTGTTTTTGCATGGTTTCCTTTAATTTTGTTGTCGAGTTTTCGTGAAAAGGGGGTTTTGTGGATTTTCGTTGAATATGTTATTTTTTCACTGAAGTTGAATAAATTGTTTTTATCTTTAAAATTTTGAGTGAATTTTCTTGAAAAAAATAACTAATGAGGAGATCCCGACTTTTGAATTTTGAGAAAAATGTCTTCAAATGAGCACGAACCAGGCCCCCTAAAACCCATATCCAAAGCCAATTCAATTTTTTTATATGTTTTATATATATATATATATATATATATATATATATATATATATATATATATATATATATATATATATATATATATATATATATATAAACATATAAAAATGAAATTGGCCTTGGATATGGGTTCTAGGGGGCCTATTTCGTGCTCATTTGAAGACATTTTTTCAAAATTCAAAATTCGGGATAATAATCTTAATATATCTATTTTTATATTATATTTATGTATATATATATATATATATATATATATATATATATATATATATATATATATATATATATATATATATATATGTATGTATGTATGTATGTATGAATGTATATCTTAGAAAGAAAAAAACAATGGAGATACGTATACACATCTCTTTAAACTAATTAAAAACTTAAAGTTAGAAATATAAAATAGAATATATAGGTATTTATAGAAAGAAACCATTTGTATTCTCTTATATGTTATCCCTCTCTATTAGTGGACCACCCTGTTTGTCTTAAAAGTTGCCATTCCAGCCCCGTAGGCATGAAGACTTGTGTCCTTTGTTCATTGCCTTATATTGTAAATAGTATAGGAGTAAAGTATATAGTAAAGTATATAGTAGTAATAAGTAACAAATTGAATAGGCATATTATTTAATGTGTAAACTCATACTGTTTTGTATATAATAATATGTTCGTGTATATATTATAAGTATTCAAATTAGAAATAAAACCAAACAAGAGCTGAGACAAAAATATAGCTATAGATAATTTTAACTGTCGATAATGTTGTTTTTTTTTAGTTTAGCGGTCTAAATATTGATGAGAACGACATGTAAATGCTTCGAAATTCGAAAATGTGCGAATGGCTAAATAAGCCGCAGCCAAGCAATTTCGACTATACAATGATACATGGATATATATATATATATATATATATATATATATATATATATATATATATATATATATATATATATATATATATATATATATATATTGGAATGTTGCACTACACTGTAATCACTTTTAAATATACACTTTATTTGTTTGCTGTACTTTCAGTGATTTTTTATTTGGTTACGTTTCGAACTGTCGCCGTAAATGAATGGTGATTTGATGAAAATTTACATTTTCTCAATAAAACTCGAGTAATATAACGTTTCAGAAGTTTATGGGTACAGGAATACGAATATTTTCTCTGTGGTCAAGTCATGGACCTTAAATTGAGAATGTCTCTTTGAAGAGGGTAAATTATCACAGCTGTGTGGAAGTTGCGATTCAATTTCCAGCACTATTTTTTACAGCGCTTATACTTTTGCTGAAAACCTTGATATGAATGTAACCAAATGCATTTTGAATTTTTATATGAATGATATGTGCAAAGTATTAAACTTACGTATACGTACAATAATTGGACATAAAATTCATCAGCAATCGCATATCGTCGTTCCGAATGCAAAATGTTTTACGGGTATTCATAATACGAAATACATTTTGTCGGAAGTTTCCAATTAGACTAAATGATTGGTTAAAAAAAACTAAATTATTGCTTGGCTTTTATACTAAATAATTTTGATTAAGTGAAGTAACCAACCGGCAGACTTCATAAAATGAAGTTTTAAGTTTAGTTTTCATAATTAATTTTTGTTTTCTTTTGCTTTCAGGTACGTAGCTACTACTGGTTCCATAAGGTAATGTAATTTTAGTTTTGCTATATTTTTTCTAATAGGTCTAATTGATTGTTCTACTATAAGTCATTCGTTAGCCAGTTTGCAGTTTTGAACTAGTATAATACAATTAAAACGTATTGGGCGTGGAAGTTTTATCTCCCGTTGTGCGGTTAGAAAATATGACGGGACGGTTCGAAACTGCAGTCCAAGTAACCAAATAACAAATCACTGAAATTCATTGATTGTTGTTGCCCTTACTTGTTGAAACTTGTCCATACTACATGCAGACTTGGAGACTACTTCTCTGGCTTCACTCTTGGTTTTCGATTTTGTAGGTGAAGGACGTAGCCAGCAAGTAAGCTAACTGGAGCAAGTGGCCCTAACGAATTCTGGATGTTCTAGGATGTTCTTCAATGCTTATGTGACTATAGTTTCGCTGCTTGACAGCATTCTCAGACAGATAAAAATTGAATTAGTACGAAATCATAACAACTACAAATAAATATCTGTTGCTATGTTATGTTTTGATCAAAAAATTCATCAAATTGACAATAAAATAAAACACAGATGACAGATGAGGCTTTGAAAATGTCTATGTGATGTATGTCAATATTTTTAACATAAAAATAGAACTAGCCTATAATAACTATGATAACAGTTATAACAATATAATAACTAAACAATAACAGTATAAAAGCAGTCTCTATACAACGAAAATATCGACATACATCAACTCATTATCTTATTACAACTGTTTTGAAAGAATAGTTAAATTTATTTTCTTTGACTTATTTAATTAGAAAGAAGAATATCCAAGAAAGGGGAATTCATTAAATCAGTTTGCTCGTTTAAAACAAGGTAGCTATTGTCGTGTGTGTGCTTTTTGACTTATAAAGCTTCAAAAAAGTCTAGTTTACGTTTGTCATTATAAAAATGTAGTGGTTGTATGCGGTTATTTACTGTAGGTCTATGTTCGTTATCAATAATATGTTTTGCAAATGTAGATTTGTCAGCGTGGTTATTTCTAAATGCAGAATTATGTTCTTTGTATCGGGTGTTAAAATTTCTAGAAGTTTGACCTATGTAGATTGCGTTACAATGTGTACAAGCTAATTTATAAACTTCAGCTTTTGTCAGGAAACAAGATTTTTCTTTCGCGTTAAATAGTAAATCAAGCGTCGTGTTGTAAGATTTAAAAGCTACCTTTGTATTTGTACTGGTATTTAAAATTTTTGAAATGTTTTCTGAAATGGTTCCAAAATAAGTTATCGAAACGTATCTGTTGTTTTCTTTGTCTCTAATATTTGGATAAATTAAATTAATCGCTAATGTATTCTTTTCTCTCTGTCATTTTAGTGAATTTTCTTAAAAAAAATTCACTAATGAGGAGATCCCGACTTTTGAATTTTGAAAAAATTTCTTCAAATGAGCGCTAATTAGGCCCCCCAGAAAACATATCCGGGGTCAGTTTCAATTTTTATATGTTTATATATATATATATATATATATATATATATATATATATATATATATATATATATATATATATATATATATATATATTATATATATATATATATATATATATATATATATATATATATATATATATATATATATATATATATATATATATATATATATATATATATATATATATATATATATATATATATATATATATATATATATATATATATATATATATATATATGTATCACACCGATAACTCAAAAAATAATAGGCCGATTTTGATTAAATTTGGTGAAAAAATTCCTTTTGCAAATGGCTTGGATGAGTTCGTTAAGCAGGAAAATCTGCCTAGGTTTTCCCGGAAAATTTTGTGTTTTCTTTCGAAAAAAATTTATATCTCCGGAATTAACAAAGTAATGGCAACCAAATTTAGTACGCTGGTTTATATCCTTATAAGTAAGCCACCTACCAAAATTTAGCTATGTAAGTCAAAAGACAAAAAAGTTATAGGCATTTTAAGAAAAATAAATTGGGGTTTTCCTCAAAACGTCAAAGTGGCGATTTAAAATGTCAAAATTGGCAACATTTAGGCAAATAACTTGAATCTAATACGGGCTATAGAAATAAAATGTCTCAAGAAGAATGTTTTACAAACCCTAAAGTCTTAATTTCAACCGTTATTGTCCTTCATTTTACTAAAATATTTGCAGAAAATTCATTTCAAATAGACCCTTTCTCTGATGCTTGGCAGTAGCCTTAGCTATAGAGTTTATCGTTTAATGGTATATAATTTTTGTCGAATTTTCGTAAAAAATCAATAAAGCTCAATATATCCGTTATTATATAAGATATGAAAAAAATTGTATATATTAATTATAGGGTGTCTTGAGCTACATCTTAAAATAATATTTCTACAATCACAGGGTGGCCCATAAGTCATTGGTGATACAAATTTCCTTTTTAGTGAATTTTCTTTAAAAAATTCACTAATGAGGAGATCCCGACTTTTGAATTTTGAAAAAATTTCTTGAAATGACCGCTAATTAGGCCCCCAGAACACATATCCGGGGTCAGTTTCAATTTTTATATGTTTTTATATATATATATATATATATATATATATATATATATATATATATATATATATATATATATATATATATATATATATATATTTATTTATTTATTTATATATATATATATATGTATCACACCGATAACTCAAAAAATTATGGGCCGATTTTGATTAAATTTGGTGAGTACCTTCCTTTTACAAATGGCTTGGATAAGTTCGTTAGTCAGGAAAATCGGCCAAGGTTTTCCCGGAAAATTTTGAGTTTTCTTTCGAAAAAAACTGTAAAAAATTTACATCTCCAAAATTAACAAAGTAAGGACAACCAAATTTGGTGTGCGGATTTATATTACTATACGTAAGCTACCTACCAAAATCTAGCTCTGTAGATTAAAAGACAAAAAAGTTATAGGCATTTAAATGAAAAATTATTGGGATTTTCCTCAAAATGTCAAAGTTGCGATTTAAAACGTCAAAAATTGGCAACATTTAGGCAAAGAACTTGAATCTAGTACGGGCTATGGAAAGAAAATGTCTCAAGAAGAATGTTTTACAAACCCTGAAGTCTTAGTTTCAACCGTCATTGTCCTTCATTTTACTAAAATATTTCCAGAAAATTAATTTAAAATAGACCCTTTCTCTGATGCTTGGCAGTAGCCTTAGCTATAGTTTATCGTTTAATGGTATATAATTTTTGTCGAATTTTCGTAAAAAATCAATAAAGCTCAATATATCCGTTATTATACAAGACATGAAAAAAATTTTTATATATTAATTATAGGGTGTCTTGAGCTACATTTTAAAAAAATATTTCTATACTCATAGGGTGGCCCATAAGTCGTTGGTGATACAAATTTTCTTATTTTTTTTAATCAAACACGCCTTATGTTATTGCATTTTTGCATTTTCCATCGAAATATAATGCATGTTTGTAAGAAAAGAAATTCTGGATGCAGCAAGTGCGTTATGGTAGCGAATTTTGATCAAATGCTTCATATTTGAATAGCCCAATTTGCTATTAACCTATAAGGTTGACCAAGAAACGAGTTTTTGTGGGAACACTTTGAGCTTACTTTTGGAAACTTTTGTACATTTTCACACAATACAGTTATTTTTATGAAACATGGCACATTGTTTTTACTATATAGGTTATGCTGGTAACCAAAATTGATGCCTGCTTTCTTAAATAAAAAGAAAACAGACATATTTGCAATAAAAACATATTTAAGAAAATTCACTACCATAACGCACTTGCTGCGTCCCGAGTTTTTTTATCTATTATTTTAACAGAGTAGCCATTATTAAATGCTGTTTGCTTAATTATTGAAATTTCTGTTTCAAAATTGTTTTGTGACATAGGTATTGAAAATGCACGATGTATCATAGAATGGTAGGCTGACAGCTTTTGTGAAAAAGGGTGACATGAATCGTATGGTATGGTTGTGTCAGTGTAAGTTGTTTTCCTATATATTGAAAAGTCAAATGAATTATTTCCTAACTTTCTAATTGTTAAGTTTAAAAAAATTATACAACTGTTAGTTTCTTCTTCTAAAGTAAACTTAATATTTGTGTGAAAGTTATTAATAAAATTCATTTATTTCTGTATGGCTACCTAGAAAACATGCTAAAATATCATCTACGTATCTGTACCAAAATACAATATTATGCGAAAGTTCTGATGTTAAAATTTGGTTTTCTAAGTTTTCCATAAATATGTTGGCTCATAAAGGTGACAACGGACTACCCATAGGTAGACCTTCATTTTGCATATAAATTTTATTATTAAATTTAAAATAGTTTTGTTTTATACATTCGTTAAAAAGATTCATTATTTCTTGTATTTTTATGACATTTACGTTCTTTTCTATTAAAACGTTTTCTAATAGAGGTAAACATCCTCTAGGGGGTATCTTAGAATACATGCTACAAACATCAAACGAGACTAATTTACGATTTGTGGGAATAATTAAGTTATTTAATTTTTGTGTAAGTTCATAAGAATTCTTAACTGAATATTTTGGAAAGTAATTGTATTCTCTAATAAGTGAAACCAGTTTGCTCGCTATCTTATGATTAGGTGTATTAACATAGCTAACTACTGGCCTCACCGGTATATTTGGCTTATGAATTTTCAGGTGGCCATACATTTTTGGTGGTTGCGGGCTTTTATATAAAAGATATTTCTTTTCTTGTTGACTAAACAGAGACACATTTTTAAGTTCATTTTTTAGTTTTGTCTGAAATGCATTTGTTGGGTCTCTCCTAATTTCTGTTAAATTTTCTGTAGTAATAAAATCATTAATTTTAATGTTATATGCGTCCCTACTTATAGCTACAGTTGTATTTCCTTTATCAGCTTTAGTAAAAACTAGATCATTGTCTAATATTTTATGCTGAACAGATTTTAAAATTTGAGTTTCGTTAATTTGACGTTTGTCATATTTTGAAGTTAAATGTCATAAATTCATATATTTTTCATGTTTCATATTGCCTTATAGATCTGGTAGCAATTTCGGTTTCAGAAGCTAATATCTCTTTAATTTTGTTTGTAAATTTAAATTTTGGGCAGTATTTATATCCATTATTTAGAAAAGAAATTTCTTCAGTTGTAAAAATTGTATCGCTTAGGTTTTCAAATCTTTTGTAGAACGTATGTGTTTGTGGGGGAGGTCTTTCTCGATTATGTAAATGCTGTGTGCTTTCTAGGTTTCTAATTTTGTTTGTCTGTGTTAAACGTTTTTTAAATTTCTATTCAGTAACTAATATATGTATTTGGTCATCTAATATATTAAATTCTACTGGATGTAATTTTTTTTTAATTTCAACAACACACAACGGGGGCTTACAGCCTAAATACTATCGTACCGTGGGTGTTGACAAGGAGGGAAGAGGCAGCTTGTTAATTCTGGACTTGAAGGTTTGGAGGTTCGGAGGAGAAGGAAAAACATGTGTCGGCAAGGAATTCCACAACTTGGAAGTCCTCGGGACAAAAGAGCGGGCATAACAAGATGTTCTATGTCTGGTGACCTGGACAGTAAAAGGGTGCATTCGCTCTGTTCCCCTGGTAGATCTGTTGGGGGCAGCAGGTGGAGTAACTATGGAAGAAAGCTCCTATGAGCAGTGCCCGTGCAGATATCTATAAAAGAGAGAGAGGTCACCAACGACACGTCGGTGGGCAAGGGATGGCAGCCTTTGGGAGAGGGTAGGGTCACCGATGAGACGTATAGCTCTCTTTTGAATGGAGTCCAGGATAGCGAGTGTAGAAGCGGCAGCGACACTCCAGATGTGGGAGCAGTATTCGAGGTTTGGCCTTATTTGTGAAGTATATAAGGTATAGAGATTAGCAGGTGAAAAGTATTTGCGAGCCCGGAAGAGGAAACCTAATTTCTTAGCAGCCGCATATATATAATATAAGCAAGTTCTGAATTTTGATATAAAGAAGCAAACTATCACTGAAAGTACAGCAAACTAATAAAGTATATATATATATATATATATATATATATATATATATATATATATATATATATATATATATATATATCACAGATCTCCTCATTGATGAATTTTTCGTTTTAGGAAAAATTGGCTAAAACTGCCAGGCTCATTGTTCTTCTGCGTTACAATTTTAACTGTCGCTACTTATCGATCTCTCCGGCATGTAATCGTGGTGAACAGTCGCTGTAATTCCTGTCGCCGTTCTCGTTCTATGTATAGAGCCGAGTGGCCCGAGTGCTGAGTGTGAGTTGCTAGTGAACCAGGGCCACTAATTATTTATGTACACCACACACATACTGTATATTAGGCTTGCTGGCTGGCTACATTCACCTGGTTTATAATACATATAGAACCAGGCACCACAGAATATCCGATAACCCTGCAGCCTCTATCTGAATTTTAACTGGCTGCTGCATCAAATTGATAATTTAATAGCCTACGGTTTGTCTCTCACACCTATCACTTTGATTTTCATCGAAATTGTTTGATGTTAGCTCATGGATGTGTGTGTGTGTGTGTGTAAACAGTTTTGGTATGGCCTCAGACCAAGCCATTAACAACAAGTGATTTATTTATAAAACAAGATAAGGAATATTGATTATATAGTTTATTTTTGCACTGTAAATACATTTAATTATATTATTGTAGGTATATAGCCAAATGGGATAAATTTAGTATCTCCGTTATTGTACCCATTTATAAAAAAATCCCCATACTCTTCAAGTTTAGATTTAAAAATGGCATCCTGCAACGCAAAAATTTCACCCCTACATTCATCCCCCTTCGAGTCCTACATTTTTAAATATGAAGTAGGGATTGCGGCTTGTATTTATTAGTGAATTTTCTTTAAAAAAATCAGTAAATAGGAGATCCCGACTTAAGAATTTTGAAAAAAATTCTTCAAATAAGCGCGAACTAGGCCCCCTAGAACCCATATTCCAGGGTCAGTTTCAATTTTTATGTTATATATATATATATATATATATATATATATATATATATATATATATATATATATATATATATATATATATATATATATATATATAGGTTGGCGCATTAAAAACGAAACAGACCGATTTGCGTCCAGAGAAAATTTTTTTAAGAAACGCTGAAACACGTCAATTTTTATATTGAGGGGGACATGTTTTGACATAAAACTCAACTTTGTCACATCAACCCCTTAAGGGTGGTGATAACAACCCTTATATTTGAAATAGGGAACATGGCTCGAGTGTTACATCATTTGAAAGCTCTTTCTTTTCTGAATTCAGCACACAAATTTTTTTGGAAGCTTTATCAACTCGTTTAAAAATTATTCACAGTTGAAAATGCAAAAACGTATTTCATTCATTGTGATAAGAAATGCTCTAATTAGTCAATTTTTCGTTAAAAAAAAAACTAAAAAACAAAACCAAACGTTCAAAAATGTTTATTCAGTTAAGTAAGTGTTCAAATTGTTGACCACCAGCTTCCATACAAAAGTACAAATTTTGTTCAAAACGAGGTCTGACATTCTGGAACATTTGTGGAGTTATTAGACGGAATTCTTCAACAATTCGTCGTCCTAATTCTTCCAGAGACTCCGGTTCTGTTGCGTATATTCTACTATTTATATGACCCCATAGAAAGAAGTCTAAAGGAGTAAAATCCGGTGATCTAGGGGGCCACTCAATAGCACCTCTACGCCCAATCCATTGCTCTGGAAACTCTCTGTTCAAAAACTCTCTAACACGTTGTGAAAAATGCTCCATCTTGTTGAAACACTAATTGATTTTCTTGGTAGCGATCATCATTTTCAACAATGTCAATTAGTAGAGGGTAAACGATATCTTCTAGTAACTCCAAATACGTTTCGCCACTCAAATTGCCATTAAGAAAAATTGGTGCGATTAAACGGTCTCCAAAAATGCCAGTCCAGACATTCATTTTCTGTGGAGTTTGAGTGTGGACTTCTTGAAAATTTCTTGGATTATTATCTGCCCAATAACGACAATTATGACGATTGACTGTAGAGTTTAATAAAAACGTACACTCGTCTGAAAAACAGATATCGAACAGAAAGTTCCCGTTATCAGCTATTCGTTCACTCATAACTTCACAAAACTCCAGCCGCCGATAAAAATAATCTTCATTCAGTTATTGTACAAGATGAATTTTATGCGGGTGAAATTTATGATGCTTCAATATTCGCTGAATAATTCTTCTTTTGATGTTTAAAACAGTGGCCAATTTTCTCGTGCTCAAAGTTGGGTCTGCAGCAATTTGCCCTAAAACTTCAATCTCAGTAGTCTCATTTCTAACCGGAAATTCACGTTCAGGATCCCGTTTTTTGTTGGCTACTGAACCACTTTGTCGAAACTTTGTAACTAACTCCAAAATATATTTTCTGTTAAGACGGATCTCGTTCATTAAACAAATTTGCGGTACGGTTGGTTATTTCAACTCTTTCTTCTACAGAACACACCATTGTGAAATTAATTTTCGGTAGTACTATCAAGTATCAAACCGACCGATAAACTGAAATAATCAACCGCATTTCTCTCGTTCCGATAAGAAATGTTCTGATAGTCAATTGTTGTGTGTGTATATATATATATATATATATATATATATATATATATATATATATATATATATATATATATATATATATATATATATATATATATATATATATATATATACAGGGTCGCTGATAAGTCTGGAAACGGTCGATTATCCGGGAAAATATACAAGGTGTCGAAAAAAGTTTTATACAAAAGTTTTTGGGTTCTTCAATGTCTACTAGGCGGTGATAATTTCATTTATACAGGGTTGGTCATACAGGCGTGGCACACCAATATTTTTTTTTAATGGAACACCCTATATATTATTCGATATTTCAATCCTTCTATTAATTTTGAGCAACATTTATCAGAAGCATGATGTACATAAACTCAATCGTTTGCGGGTAAAAAAATAAATAAAAATAAACGCTATTGTTTTTAAAATCTATTGGATGAAGAACAAAAATAAATGAAAAGTAGAATATCTCTTGAAAACAATCTGTGAGTGTGAAAAGAACCGGTTGCGATGTTTTTAACATTGTTTGAAATCCTATTTTATAAGATGTTCAAAGTGTTCTCCATTGACCTCCTGACAATAATGAATTCGCTTAACAAAACATTGCACTGCATTTACAAGAGCGTTTTGAGGAATGTTATTAATTTCATGCACAATCCTTGCTTGCAACTCTTCAATATTCTGCGGTCTATTTTGGTAAATTAAATTTTTTACATGACCCCACAAAAAAAAGTCAAGCGGCGTCATGTCGGGAGACCTAGCTGGCCATTCAATAGTTCCCCTGCGCCCTATCCATCTGCCAGGAAAGGTTTGATTCAGATATTCCCGTACCTCAATTCCAAAATGAGGGGGTGCCCCATCCTGCTGAAACCATATTTCTTCCGCTGGTAGATTTGGGTCGTTATTGTTCGGAAATAATCGACTTACGTCTGGAATAATTGATTCTTGCAAAAGTGTCAAATATCGAGCAGAGTTCAAATTACCGTGTATAAAATAAGGTCCTATGATATGTCCACCAATAATAGCACACCAAACATTTACTTTTTGCGGTCTTTGGGTGTGAATTTGTTCCATCCAATGTGGGTTTTCGTCTGACCAGTACCTACAGTTGTGTCGGTTGACTTGTCCATTCAAACAAAATGTAGATTCGTCGGAAAACAAAATGTGGTTGGCAAAGTTAAAATTTTGGCGTAACTTCTCCATAATAAGTTCACAGAACTCGATTCTGCGATCAAAATCGTCTTCACTCAGTTCTTGCAATAAATGAATTTTATATGGACGGAACTTTTCCCGCTTCGTAATCTTTTGAATTGAATATCGACTCATATTGTGATTTAAAGCCAATTGCTGTGCCGAAGTTTTCGGATTTTCCACCACATCCAATATTACATTCAAAGAATTTTCTTCATTTGTAACGGTTACTGGCCTTCCAGTTCTAGGTTTATCCTTGATACCGCCAGTTTCGTGAAAACGATGCAAAGTTTTCGAAACTGTGGATTTGGAGATCGATTCCCGCTCAGGATGCAACTCATTGAACATAATCACCACTTGAGCAAAACTTCCTGTTCTATCACCGTACCCTATCATCATTAAAATTTCGATACGTTCGGTTTCACTTAAACTTGCCATTTTGCACAAAAACTGTTGACACTAAATTACTAATGTTTCAAAACTGTTGACACTGAATGAATGTTTGACATTCGTTGTCCTGGAAACATTTTAAAACAAAAGAATAATACTGCGTTTCTTATGGGCATCTTATCTTATCTTGGGATTCCAAACAATGTTAAAAACATCGCAACCGGTTCTTTTCACACTCACAGATTGTTTTCAAGAGATATTCTACTTTTCATTTATTTTTGTTCTTCATCCAATAGATTTTAAAAACAGTAGCGTTTATTTTTATTTATTTTTTTACCCGGAAACGATTGAGTTTAGGTACATTATGCTTCTCATAAATGTTGCTCAAAATTAAGAGAAGGATTGAAATATCGAATAATATATAGGGTGTTCCATTAAAAAAAAATTAATATTGGTGTGCCACGCCTGTATGACCAACCCTGTATAAATTAAATTATCACCGCCTAGTAGACATTGAAGAACCCAAAAACTTTTGTATAAAACTTTTTTCGACACCTTGTATATTTTCCCGGATAATCGACCGTTTCCAGACTTATCAGCGACCCTGTATATATATATATATATATATATATATATATATATATATATATATATATATATATATATATATATATATATATATATATATATATATATATGTATGTATGTGTGTCACACCGATAACTCAAAAAATAATGGGCAGATTTTGAACAAATTTGGTGAGTGCCTTCCTTTTGCAAATGGCTTGGAAAATTTCGTTAGCAAGGAAAATCGGCGCAAGTTTTTCCGGAAAAAATCTATATCTAAGGAAATAACAGAGCAAGGGCAACCAAATTTGGTAGGCGTGTTTGTATTTTAAAAAGTGAACCACGTACCAAAATTTAGGTCTGTAAGTTTGAAGACAAAAAAGTTATGGGAAGTTAAAAAAAAAGTTTTCCTCAAAACGTCAAAGTCGCGATGTGGTACGTCAAAATTTGCAATATTTAGGCAAAGTACCTGAAACAAATACAGATTATGAAAAGAAAACGCCGCAAGAAGAGTGTTCTGCAAACCTTTAAGTTTCAGCTTCAGCCGTCATGGTCCTTCATTTTACTAAAATATTTCCAGAAATTTCATTTTACATGGACCCTTTCTCTGATGCTTTGGCGGTAGTTTTAGTTAAGTTTATGGTTTAACGGTCTATAATTTTTAGCTGATTCTCATAGAAAATTCTTAATAAGGAGACCGCGACATTTAAATTTTAAAAAGATTTCTTCATGGACTTTGCGGTTTTAAGAAGAAAAACTATAAAAATTTCAAAATATTCTTTGTTCTTATTTTTTTTATTTCAACAACACACAACGAGGGCTTACAGCCTAAATACTATCGTACCGTGGGTGTCGACAAGGAGGAAAGAGCCAACTTGTTAATTATGGACTTGAGGGTTTGGAGGTTCGGAGGAGAAGGAAAAACATGTGGCGGCAAGGAATTCCACAACTTGGAAGCCCTCGAGATAAAAGAGCGGACATAACAATATGTTCTATGCCTGGTGACTTGGGCAGTAAAAGGGTGCATTCGCTCTGTTCCCCTGGTTGGGGGCAGCAGGTGGAGGAACTATGGAAGAAAGCTCCTCTGAGAAGTGCCCGTGCAGATATCTATAAAAGAGAGAAGGTCACCAACGGCACGTTGGTGGGCAAGGGAAGGCAGCCTTTGGGTGAAGGTAGGGTCACCGATGAGACGTATAGCTTTCGTCTGAATGGAGTCCAGGATAGCGAGTGTAGAAACGGCAGCGGCACCCCAGATGTGGGAGCAGTGTTCGAGGTTTGACCTTATTTGTGAAGTATATAAGGTATATAGATTAGCTGGTGAAAAGTATTTGCGAGCCCGGAAGAGGAAACCTAATTTCTTAGCAGCCGCTTCTGCGATTGATGTGACATGTTGGTGCCAATTGAGATTTCGATTCACAGAAATGCCAACAAGTGAAAAGGACTCATTACTTTGAATAACTTGGTTGTTCATTGTGATGGGTCTAGGGCTGGTGTATCTCTTATGAGATAGAAAGCAAGACTGAGATTTGGTGGGGTTGAAATGTACAAGATTTCTACTTCCCCACTCTAATACTTTTTGGAGATCCACGGAGACAGAACCCTCCATGAGTCTGCGATTCTCATCTAATTGGGCTAAAGAGACAGGTTTAGAATATTGTATATTTGAGTGGGGGATGCTGTCGTTCGCGTAACTGGGAACTGGGTTGGATGTGCTAGAGAGGAGGTCAATGATGTGGAGAAGAAACAAAGTAGGGGCTAAAGCTGAACCCTGAGGAACTCCTGCATCAATGGGATGCAGTTTAGAGGAATGGCCATCCACGACAACAGAAATGCTCCGGTTGGAGAGGAAATTTGCCATCCAGGTACAGAGTTTTGGTGGTCGACCAAAGGCAGGAAGTTTATTAAGCAGCGCTGCGTGCCAGACCTGGTCAAATGCTTTGGATATGTCTAGAGCGACAATCTAGGATTCATCGTGTAGTTCCATAGACTTGTTCCAAGAATGGGTGACAAAGGAAAGGAGGTCGGCAGTTGATCTGCGCTAACGGAATTTTTTTCAAGAAATTTTAGTAATTCGGTGTTTATATACTTTTTCATCACTTTAGAGACGACTGAAAGGAGAGAAATAGGCCTGTAGTTGCTAGCAAGCGCTTTGGATCCTTTCTTGGGGACGGGTTGTACTCGAGCAGTTTTCCAGTTACTAGGTGATATGCCTCTATTGTAAGTGGTCTGAAACATACGTGTCGGGACAGGAGTAAGTTCTGGTGCGCATTTTTTGAGAACAACAGCTGGGATCTCGTCAAGGCCAGAGGCTTTCCTGGTATTAAGAGAGGAGAGTATCTTTCGTACCTTTTTAGTTTTGAAAATGATATCCGTCTTTTTATGCGTGACATTGGGTACTGTTGGTGGTTGGACATTTGGAGGTGGGTTGAGAGTAGAATTGCCGGCGAACAATGAGGCAAAAAGTTCAGCCTTGCCCAGGGCGGTAGAAACACTTTCATCCCCTCAAACAAGAGGTGGGAACGTGTTCCCAATAGATTTAGCAAGAGTCCAGAAGGGCTTTCTGCCGTTGAAGCTTGAGAGGACTTTATTTTTGATGTGGTTATTACACGAGTTTTTTGTCTCTGAATGAATGCGGACATAGCGGTTTCTTGCGTCGTTAAATGCTTGACGGTTTTCTTGACTGGGATTGTGTAGAAGCGTTTTGTGAGCTTTGACCTTTTAAAGTCTGGCCTTGTCACAGGATTTAGAGAACCAGGGCTTTTGAGTGGCTGAAGAGGTTTTCTGTGTACGTGGAATAAATAATTCCATGCCAGCTTGGATAGTTTCGGTGACGTTTTGTGAGATATCAGAGGGGTCAGGATGAGAAAAGCAGACAGACGCCCATGGAAATGAGGAAAAGTAATCCCGCATGTCGTCCCAGTTCGCGGAGTTGTAGTGCCAAAGGATACGTGGGTGTGATGACTGTGTGACCTCGGGTTGCATTGCGCAGGAAGCAGTGACCATGCCGTGGTCTGGTCAAATAGACCCTCTTCCTGATGCATTGGCAATAGTTTCAGCCATAGAGGTTATTGTTTAAGAATCTATATTTCAGCAAATTTTCGTAGAAAAATTCGTTATTGAGAAGACCGCGACTTATGAATTTTGAAAAGATTCCTTTAAATGCGCGCGAAACCTTTCAAACCCATATACAGGGTCAATTTCAGTTTTTGTCTGTTTACACATATACAGGATGGCGCATTTTTGCGGTAAAGCTCAATATATCCATTATTATACAAGATATGAGAAAAAATATATACGATAATTATAAGGTATCTCGAGCTGCATCTTATAAACCTATTTTGACAATCACGGGGTGGCCCATAAGTCGTTGGTGATACACACTTTATTTTTTTTTAATAGAACACCCCTTATGTTATTGCATTTTTGCATTTCCCATCGATATATAGTGCATGCTTATAAGGAAAAAAAATTGATATGTTTCATCGATCTTGAGTTATTTCAATTGTTCAGGTTTTTGGCACATATCACAAACAAATATTACAAATGGTGATACGGCGTTACCAATAGATAGCGGAGCCCCATGAAGATGACCCATTCAGATAGCTTTTGGTTTGTATTACTCGTCAAAAAAATCAAGCTACCGTATACAGGCACTCTTAAATAGTCGCTGAATTTAAAAAGTTTTCGCAGAAAACTTTTTAGTGTTTCCGTAGAAATCATTTTTTGTAAATTTTTTGTGAAATGTTGGTAACTAATAATAAATGTTAAGTGTTATTGTAAAAAAAAGGTTGTCGAATTTTTGTGAAAAATATAATTTAGTGTTACATTACTGAAGGCAATTTCTGTTAAAAAAAATGGTGAATTTGAAATTCGACTAAATTTCAATTACGACTCATTAAACAATCGACAATCTACAATCTAGGTTAGGTAAGTTAAGCATACTCTTGTAACAAATCTTGCCAAACTACAAATAAAATTTTGATTGACTTAACTGAATTTTACTTACTGCAAAGTTTCAAGCTAAGTCGATATAAATATACCCCTGTATAATATTAATAATACATTCCAGTCGTCTGACTTACAAAAGCTAATAGTGTTATATTTCTGAAATTCTCAACAATTACAACAAAGTAAAGTAATCTATAAACAAAGCATAATTTCTGTTACACTGAATTAACTAGAATAATTCTATGAAAGCCGGGCATGAAGGCCAGCTAACTAAGTTTATAAGAACAAAAGTGGAAATGATAGCTGTTCTCAGCACGTGATTATTAGGCCATATAATTGGTGTCAAGGGGTTTCATCGTATGAATCTTAGAGGGTTAGAATTAGAAAGGGTAGTAAAAGGGTTTTCTGATGTCCACTCATTCGTATCAAACCTTCACTAACAAATCCTCTCCCGTTCGTTGTGCCTCGTCTTTCTCAGCGTGTGTGTTTTCGACTTACTACTCCCTAATAATCAATACGTGACAGAGATATTATCTATACTAATACTGAGGTTTAATCTTGAACAAACAACTAGTAGGTATGTGGACACTGTTTTCAATGTATTTATTGCTAAAGATTCTAACAAAAATAACTTTCTCGCCTTTAATGAATTTTCTTAGAAAATTCACTAATGTGGAGATCGAGACTAATTCTTGAAATAAGCGTTAACTAGGCCTTCAAGAACACATATCCGGGGTCAGTTTCGATTTTTATATGTTTATATATATATATATATATATATATATATATATATATATATATATATATATATATATATATATATATATATATATACTTGACAGTATTGAGAGAACGGTACTGTGGTTGAAATTGTACAGGGCAGGAGTGAGCGCAAAGCTCATACGACTGATACCAGACATGTACGATAAAGCAATTATAATTGTCTAGAAACCAGAAAAGCAGATTGAGTGTGTACCTATAACAAGGGGCATACTACAGGGAGATAGTTTGAGCCCGCTGCTGTTTTCTCTGTTCACTGCAGATATGCCGTCCTTCTTCAAAGAAAGAAATGCCAATGGCTTACCGTTAAATAGCTGTGTGCTGATAACTATGTTGATGTACGCAGATGATCTCGTTATCTTGGCTGATTCACCCATTAATTTGCAGAGGAACATAGACATATTACACGAGTACAGCACAATGCCAAGACTGGAACTAAACATAACCAAAACAAAGATCGTAATTTTTAGGAAAGGTCCTGCTGTTGCTAGACATAAATTTTACTATGATAGGCAAATCCTGGATATTGTGAACGAGTATACCTATCTGGGGATTCCTTTCAAATTTAACGGTATATACCACGAAGCATGTAAGGGGAGAGTGAGTGAGGCAAACATCAGTCTGGGAGCTGTTAGGCACGCGCTTACAGGGGTATGTAATGCCGGATGGACGACAAGTCTTAAGTTGTTCATCTCAGTTGTGGTGCCGGCCTTGAATTATGCAGCTGGTATTTGGGGGCTCAGATACATTGAGAATGTGGAGGTTATGCAAAGCAGATTCTTAAAAGGTCAAAATTTTCTCCCCAGGAACACGCCCGGTTACATACTGCGTCTTGAATTTAACCTACCCAGGCTGGGATATTATGTGCTGAGAGCGGCGCTACATCTACTCTTAAAGCTGAATAGCATGCAGAGGGACAGGTATCCTGCGGGTGATTCGGAACAGCTGAAATATTTTGATTCCTCAGCCACAAATATAATCGATCTTAATTGGTTTAGTCAGATAAAGTGCATACTAGCAGGGATCGGAGTGGAGGGCACGGGTATCTTAGCCAATTTGCGCGAGAATGACATAACAACTATACTTGGCATTTATACAAATCATAGCCGAATATTGGATGAGAACTGCTCCTTGCTTTCTGTTAACTACCCCCAGTACAAATTCCTGTTGGGAGACAGCACTGGATTGGTATTACTCCCTTTGTATTTACAAAGGTTTATGCTCCAACTGCGTACGGCGGGAAGCAGGGAGGTGGTTCTGATTTTCTGGACTATCAAATACCGATTAAACAACCTAGAAGAAAAATGCACTATTTGTAATTTAAATGAAAATGAAGATCTAAAACATATAATTTTTGAATGCCCCATGTACCGGCCAATTAGAAAATAATTTGAGAGTCGCCACCTGGATAGAGACATATACTTAGTATTAAGGGAGTTGGATGGGAAGCACGTTAAAGTTTTGTATAACTTTTTAAAGAATGCAATGTTAATAAGATCGTTTATATTGAATGAGTAAAACCCCTGCTGTTTTTGTTTTGTTTCTGATAGCCATTGAGTTTTGAAGAACATCTCTCTATTCGCAATCGTGTTGATATCTAGTTTTATTAGAGTTAGCCATATGTGACTGTGTTGACATTAAGTTTAGTTATTATTTGGATTTTATATTTAAGTTTAAATTATTGTTGGAAAACACCACACCATTTTTCATGTTTTCTATATCCATTGAACAATAAATTTATTATTATTATTATTATTATTATATATACAGTGTGAAACACACTTATGGAATAAAATTCATTATTCAGCAAAACATAGTTTTTGTGGAAAATGCTGAGGCACGTGAAGTTTAATTTGTCAAACATTATCTTATAATCATAGTTAAAAAAATTAAGCTCACACTACTTTCCTCCCACCACTTTATCCATTATTTTTTAAATAGCAACCCTACATTTTTTCCTCCCAATTAGATAGATCACATTTTTCTGAATGCGGAGATATACCATAGTACAGTTTTCAATACAGGGTAGAACTTTAATACCGGAATAATAAAACTAAACAGTTTACCCTGAAATTCAAATTTCCAACATAAACTTAATAAAAACGTCCCTTTCTTATAATAAATGTTCAAAATGCTCTCCATCCACTTGTACACAACGAAATAATCTACTCTGGAATTCTTCACTGACTCTTATCTTAAATTTCTTATCTTGTCTTTTATCTAAAACGTACTTGGTATCATTAATCGTTTCTTATTGACTATCAATTTTTCCAGTGTGAAAGGTGAAATTTAACAGTTCTGTTTTATTTTGTGGTGTATTGTGTTGAATGCACAGTCTCCTTGCACGGTCTCCTAATAAATTAGTCGTAATTTTGTTCGGATAATTTCAATTAACTTTTGGTCTAATAATGCGATACTTAACTGAAACTCTGCGAACAGAAATATTAATGATGATTGGGTATGGTGACATGTGTAGAACACAGGCACAAGTTGTTAACCTATTTAATGAAAAACATCCAAATTTGCCCCCACTAACCCAGGGAACTAAGATACATTCACAGTTTTGTGATCATGGACACGTTAAACCACTGCCTAGAAGACCCAAGTTTGTTAAAGAAAATGTGAAACTCAATATTTTGTTGGCTTGTCAAGAAGAACTTTTACCCGTCAAGTTGCACGTGAAAATGATGTTAGCCAATCAACAGTTTTAAGGTGTCTCAAAAACGAAAAAATGCATCCCTATAAACTACAACACGTCCAAGAGTTGATTGATGGTGATTCTGATAGAAGACTACAATTTTGTGAACAACTGCTGGACATGTTACATAGAAATGTTATTTCTTCTGCTGACATTCTGTTTTCCGATGAAGCAACATTTCTTTTGAATAGCGATGTAAACAGGCAAAATTGCAGATACTGGGCTGCTGAGAACCTCCACTGGGTGCGACAAACACACACTCGGCGTCCTCAGAAGTTGAACATTTGGGCTGGTATCATTGGTGATCACGTAGTTGGACCTGTTTTTATAGAAAATCTAAACGGTCCAAGCTATTTAGAAATGATAATAGAACAGGTTACCAATGTAAGCAGAATTGTATCCAAATGTAATGGAACCTCATATTCCCCATGAAAGAATATGGTTTCAACAAGACAGTTCACCGCCCCACTTTGCTCTTCAAGTACGGGAGTATTTACACGAAGTCTTTCCACAAAGATGGATTGGACGAAGAGGTTTCGTAGAGTGGCCCGCTAGATCACCAGATCTTACACCTCTTGATTTATTTTCATGGGGATACGTTAAAAAACAGAGTGTATAAAACGCAACGTGCTCATTTAGATTTTTTGAAAATGAAAATAACAACAGAAATTAGGAACGTAACGCCTGCAGTGTTGAACAGAGTTAGGGAAGAATTCCAGAGCGGATTATTTTGTTGTGTGCAAGTGAATGGAGAACATTTTAAACATTTATTATAAGAGAGGGACGTTTTTATTAAGTTCATTTCCGAAATTTGAATTTCATGGTAAACTGTTTAGTTTTAATATTCCGGTATTAAATTTCCACCCTGCATTAAAAACTGTAATATTAGACTATACATATGGCGTATTTCCGCATTCAGAACAATGTGATCCATCGAATTGTGATAAAAAAATGTAGGGTTGCTATTTTTTTTTTAATGGATAAGTGGTAGGGGTACAATGGTGGGAGTTTAATTTTTTTAACTATGATTATAAGATAATGTCTTCATCAGTAGCTGTCGCTAAAATCCGACAGTCATAACTGCGACAGCTACTGATGAAGACAATTTCGTTGTTGAAATACGTATCTAGTGCAAAACTCTCTGTTATTATTTTTGTGGTTTTTGGGGTGATTCTGCTTTTTGTTTCAATTATTCAATAGACAAAGTGTAAAGCTCACAAAATTTAGGTCTCAAAATAATTCGACAAGGGTTAATATTTTCAAAGGAAAATTCGCTACTATATGAGTTGCAGTTAAGGGTGGCATTAAAATTTAAGCTGTAAAGTTGAATAAAAACCCGGAGAGACACGAACGGACGTGATAATTCATTCGTCTCTGAAGCACAGTTGAAATAGGCCACAGATAATGTTTAAGAGCATTTACACCACGAGCCTCGATAGTAGTGTTAGCTGGGGCACAATTAAATCAATCTACCTGTGGACGCCCCTCTTAACAAGTGTAAGTTACAATAAACTAATGTATATCTCGAAATCATTACAAGAAAGTGTTTGAATTTCGCATGGGTTGTAGGATACAACCAGAAACTTATCGTCTTTATCGAGCGTTGGGTCCGATACAAAGCAATTTAAAATAAAATTTGAAAACCCTGGAGCTCTAAATCAGCAACATTTGTCAAATGCATGTTAGGCTGAAGAGTCATATTTTTGTTTATGTACCTAAAGTTCTGAAATTTTCCATTCTTAATGAATCACACAGTACATGAAGTACTGGATTGTATTCTACAATCAATTATTATAAAACACAAAAAACTACAAACATGATACCGCTTCTGTGTGTTTTAGCGGATGAATCAGCATTTCTAGTATCTTATATAACAAGAGTAAATTAAATTTGTGGTCACACGTCCCCTGGTGTAATCAACTTTAGCTTCTAATGTGCCGTATCTGGACTAGGGAGACTCGTACAACTTCCTTGAGAAGGTGATTTCATCCAGACCGTGATAGAATTAAGTCTTATTGAGTAATACAATTAAACAAGTCGCCTTGGTTTTATTACATTATTTAGACAAGTCTAATGGAAATGACCAGTAATGGGTTACTCAGACTAATAATATGTAGTTTATACTTACACACCTTGTATGTGAGTGTGTGTGTGTGTTTATATATATATATATATATATATATATATATATATATATATATATATATATATATATATATATATATATATATATATATAGGCTGGCGCATTGAAAACGAAACAGACCGATTTGCGTCCAGAGAATTTTTTTTTAAGAAACGCTGAAATACGTCAATTTTAATATCGAGAGGGGCATGTTTTGACATAAAACTCAACTTTGTCACATCAACCCCTTAAGGGTGGTGATAACAACCTTTATATTTTAAATAAACATGGGTCGAGTGTTGCATCATTTGAAAGATCTTTCTTTTCTGAATTCAGCACACACATTTTTTTGGAAGTTTCATCTACTCGTTTAAAAATTATTCACAGTTGAAGATGCAAAAACGCATTTCACTCATTCCGATAAGAGATGTGCTGATAGTAAATGTTTTGTTGGTTTGTAAACAAAAAATTGACTATCAGAACATTTCTTATCGGAATGAGAGAAATGCGGTTTATTATTTCAGTTTATCAGTCGGTTTGATACTTGATAGTACTACCGAAAATTAATTTCACAATGGTGTATTCTGTAGAAGAAAGAGTTGAAATAATTACTCTTTTTTTCAAAAACGATGACTGTGCCAATCATACCGCAAATTTGTTTAATGAACGACATCCCAACAGACATGTTAACAGAAAATACATTTTGGAGTTACTTGCAAAGTTTCGACAAAGTGGTTCAGTAGCCAACAAAAAACTGGATCCTGAACGTGAATTTCCGGTTAGAAATGAGACTACTGAGATTGAAGTTTTACGACAAATTGCTGCAGACCCAACTTTGAGCACGAGAAAATTGGCCACTGTTTCAAACATCAAAAGAAGAACTATTCACCAAATATTGAAGCATCATAAATTTCACCCGTATAAAATTCATCTTGTACAACAACCGAATGAAGATGATTTTGATCGGCGGCTGGAGTTTTGTGAAGTTATGACTGCACGAATAGCTGATAATATGAACTTTCTGTTCAATATCTGTTTTCAGACGAGTGTACGTTTTTATTAAACTCCACAGTCAATCGTTAAAATTGTCGTTATTGGGCAGATAACAATCCAAGAAATTTTCACGAAGTCCACACTCAAACTCCACAGAAATTGAATGTCTGGACTGGCATTTTTGGAGACCGTTTAATCGGACCAATTTTTCTTGATGGCAATTTGAGTGGCGAAACGTATTTGGAGTTACTAGAAGATATCGTTTACCCTCTACTAATTGACATTGTTGAAAATTATGTTCGCTATCAAGAAAATCAATTAGTGTTTCAACAAGATGGAGCTCCTCCGCATTTTTCACAATGTGTTAGGGAGTTTTTGAACAGATAGTTTCCAGAGCAATGGATTGGGCGTAGAGGTGCTATTGAGTGGCCCCCTAGATCACCGGATTTAACTAATTTAGTCTTCTTTCTATGGGACCATTTAAAGAGTAGAATTTACGCAACAGAACCGGAGTCTCTGGAAGAATTACGACGACGCATTGTTGAAGAATGCCGTCTAATAACTCCACAAATGCTCCAGAATGTCAGAGCTCGTTTTGAACAAAATTTGATATATCGAAAAAATTACATCGATGTAACGAATATATTTCTATGCATTCGATACGTCGCATAATACCGATGCATCATATCGATGTTTTCGTTGGATCGATGTTTATTGAATATCCCTACAAAGATGCAGCCAGGCTTCCAGTCATCATACTTTCAGCGTATAAGAGATACAATGAAATTTATACGCTTTCCGAAATAGAATCAAAACTAAAGCCGAAATCATTGTGATTTTAAGTAAATAAGAATAAGAAACGCGCCGAGATGGAGTGATAAATTCTTTTTAAATACTGAAAAACACTTTATTTGAGAATGCAAAGGAAGCGTGAATATTGCCTGCGTTTCTTCCAGGTCCCGGATCAAGTCAGATTTCCTTTTAAAACCATTAAATTCAGAATGCTAAGTCCCTGTGACGGGGATAAAGACGGTCCAAATACGTCACAGATTATATCTTGCCTTTGGAATTTATACTGATAAGTTTAGAAGACTCATTGAAAGGAGCCAAGAGCTTTTTATATAATAAAAACATGCTTTATGGAATCTTGTACAGAAAAATGGAATTTTTAATACAAACAAGAAAACTAAACGCACTAGAACAAATTTTGCACATTTTAAATTGTGTACTACAAAATAATACGGCATTAAATTTTTATGAATTTTCGAAAATAAACTCTAACTTCTAAACAGTCCCAAAACGATCTAATAGCTAAAAAAATATATTTGGTTTGGTAATAGGGATATAGTTAAAAATAACAAATATCTTGTCACATTTAATTTTTTCCGGGTTCCGTTTAACAAAAAATGCTTCTAAAACTGATTTCAAAAAAAAAGTCTGGACGCAGCAAGTGCGTTATGGGAGTGAATTTTCATTTATATGTTTTTAATAGTAAATATGTCTCTCTAATGCAAGCAGGCATCAATCTGGTTACCGGTATAACCTATATAGTAGAAATAATGTACCATATTTTATCAAAATAACTTATTGTTTCAGAATGTACAAACATTTTTCGAAAATAAAATAAATGCTTTTCAAAGAAAACTGGTTTCCTAGCCAACAAACCATAGGTTATTAGCAAATTGACTTATTGAAATTTGATGCATTTAATGAAAATTTGTTACCAAAACGCACTTACTGCGTCTCGATTTATTTTCTTACAAACATTCATCATATTTCGCTAAAAAAATGCAAAAATGCAATAATATAAGTTCATATAAATGTATATGTGCTCGAAAACAAAAATTTTAAGTATCGCCAACGACTTATGGGCCAGCCTGTGATTTTCACACTAATTTTATAAGATGCAGCTCAAGACAGCCTATCATTAACGTATACAACTTTTTCTCGTATCTTGTATAATAACAGTTATACTGAGCTTTACCGTAGAAATGCGTCACCATGTATATATATATATATATATATATATATATATATATATATATACACATACATATATATATATATATATATATATATATATATATGAGCCATTTTCAAGAGGTAAAGGAAATATGTAAGGACACTCTAAGGCCTCAATCTGCCTACTCCTTAGAGTGATGGACAAAGGTGGGTAAAGGAAATATGTAAGGACACTCTAAGGCCTCAATCTGCCTACTGATTAGAGTGGTGGACAAAGGTGGGTAAAGGAAATATGTAAGGACACTCTAAGGCCTCAATCTGCCTACTCCTTAGAGTGGTGGACAAAGGTGGGTAAAGGAAATATGTAAGGACACTCTAAGGCCTCAATCTGCCTACTGCTTAGAGCGGTGGATAAAGGTAGGTTGGGTTGTTGTAGCTCGATTACGGGGCCTCAATCTGCCTACTCCCCAAATATCGCCGGAGATCGTCTATGAGGTCTCAGTGTGTTCAACCCTAGGCCTCAGAGAGATCTGGCAGTTCGTTGCAAGTCTTGTCTTATATATGTCGTTCCGTCTACCTGCTTCGTTATCAGTGAAAGTAGTGGGGTCACCGTCAATTAAGTAGGGGGCTTTGGTCACGGTATTTAGAGGAGAATTAAAAGGGTCACCGGCATTTGTTGAGGAAGTTAATGATGCAATAAAATTGTCTGTGGAATTTATTTCCTTTTTGTGTGTTTGTAAAGAAGATATAATAGGTTTCCAAGTAGCCGGAAGGCGACACCATCATCTCTCTTATTTGAACAATCAGGACGTTTTTCAATCTCGATTGCTTCGCGGATAATTCTCGTTTTGAAATTGTAAACCGGTGCTATTGTTTTGGCATTATCGAAGTCTATTTTGTGCCCTGTATGAATATGATGCATGGCCAGCGCCGATGAGGGGTCGGATTTTATAACTGCCTTTCATAAATTCTGGACGCGGTTTAACCCAGGAACCAAGCATGTCTCACATTAAAGACCACGCAAATCATTCTGAACACACACACACACACACACACACACACACACACACACACACACACACACACACACACACACACATATATATATATATATATATATATATATACAAACAGATAAAACTGAAACTAAACTCGGATATGGATTCTAGGGGGCCGAGTTTGCGCTCAATTGAAGAAATCTTTTTAAAATTCAAAAGTCGCGATCTCCCCAATTAAGCATTTTTTGTACGAAAATTAGCTAAAAATTATAGACCGTTAAACCATAAACTTAACTAGAACTACCGCCAAGGCATCAGAGAAAGGGTCTATGTGAAATGAAATTATTGGAAATATTTTAGTTAAATGAAGAATAATTACGGTTGAAGCTGAAACTTAAGGGTTTGCAGAACACTCCTCTTGCAGCTTTTCCTTTTCATAATCCGTAGAGCTTATCAAAAACATGTTCCCCAAAAAGCGTATTTGTTTCAGAATCTGCATTTTGAAATCACGATCGTTTGCCTTTGTGTCAACCGGTCACTCCTTCAGGAATAATTAACTGTCTTAAACGTTATCGTCGTTACATATACAAATTGGCAAAAATACTATATTCTAAATCAATTTTTTGCATACGTTTTAATTAAACGAAGGAGAGTAACTATTTAAACTTAAGACTTTGTAAAATATATCCAATGCAACACCTGTTCCTTCCAAACTTAATCTTCTCCAGTATTAAAAAAAAACTTATCAAAAATGTTAAGACAGCCAGCGAAGCTAAATGCGTACGAAAGTATTTCCGGCAATAGAAATATGATAGAGAGAAAATTCGCCAACGATTTGATGTCCCTCTCGGTAAGGGTCTCTAGGTTTTTGTTTTGTTGTTTTGTTTCTTTAACGTCGGACTATTTCCACGACCATGGCCAATCACCGACGCCAGGGAACAATTTCACCTCACTATCCTGGAAATTTTGTCGAACCCCTGCCTTTCTGTAAGGAGGGTAGGGATCTTTGCGGTACCCAACATAGCATGGACACGGGACCGACGGCTTTACGCCCCTTCCGAAGGGCGGAACGTGCAGACATTCAACTTGATCAAATGCAATGCCAGAACCTCGGTTGATGTTAATGTTACAGTTTGTGCTGAAAACAGTGAAAGGAGAACCCTGCGATCGAACCCAGTACCCGTCGGTTCAGAGGCACACGTTCTTACCCCTAAACCACCGAGGTTATCTTTCGTATTACCTAACAAATTTCTTAAATTAGTTTTTGTCGAAAAAGTTTGCTGCAAATCGGGTTTCTTCAAAATGCTGTTGAGACCCCTTGTGATACGCGGTTCAAAAGGTAGGCAAATAATTTTTTCTCTATTTTATCTTTCCTAAATATCGTGTATTCCGCTAACATTTTCTTTGTTCTGTGTCTATTAATTGATTTTGCCACTGAGCAATCCGAATATCCGTTATATATTTAGCTATGTTTTTCATGTACTCTAATTCTTCACTATATCTACTTTTACTAATAGATTTACTAAAAAATTTAAACCGGCCGTTTGTGTGCAAACGTATGATGTAAGTCATTTGGAATGTAACATGGAGTGGTAGTTTCTTTCCTGTGGATATCGAATTCAAGAGAGACATTATATTTAATAACTAGTACATCTAGAAAAGGAAGTTTACTGTTAATTTCTAATTCGTGGGTTAATTTTATTGACTCAAATTGACAGTTCACTCTTTCGTCCACATAACTTTTGCGACAAAAAATAATTTAAAAAATTTGTTAGGTAATACAAACGATAAAGATAAAGCCACTGAAATGTCGGGTATCTATGGGATACGTTTTAAAGATTGTAATCTTAAATACGTTGGGCAGACTAAGAAAACCATTGAGAATAGATTTCGTGAACGTCTGACACAGTTGAGATACGGTAGTGTAGACAAGTCATGCGTGGCACAACATATTTGGGATAATAACGACCACATTAATAGAGAAAATCTAAAACTTGTCAAAAATGTTAGACGGCCAGAGAAGCTAGATGCGTACGAAAGTATTTATATTTCTAAGTCAATAAAAAACAAAAGTTCCTTAAACCAAGCGCCGCCACTGATTTATAGTCCTAGTCCTTTGTTTGCCCTCTGTCTCTGATACAGATAAAATAAAATATTCGGAAACTTGCCAGGTCAAGTATAAAAGAAGTTCAAAAACCTCGTCCGGCAATAAAAATACTATACAGAGAAAATTTGCCTACGTTTTAATCTCCCTCTCGGTATCGGTCTCTTTCTAAAACTCAGTATATAAGGTGATGTTTATTAGTAAGCAGTTTAGAATTTTCCATCCTCGATGATGCTAACTTTGTTAGTCAAACGATCGTCAGGTCTTTAAAAAGTGTACCAGGTGCATCAAGTGTACTTGTTATTGGTTAATTATATTTTAAATATTGATATACATCACCTAGAAATTTTGAAGACGTGATCTGTCATTTATATTAAATTTTTTAAAGGATTTTTGGATCAAAATATCATAACGTAGCAACGCATTGATAAATGAATTCAATTTTCTCCTGTCTGAGGATGTTGTCAAACACAAGAGAAAACAAACCATTATGAAGCCAGAGAAAAAGTATCTACATCTGTATTTAGTAGGGAAAGGTTTCACCAAATAAGGGCAACAACAATTAATGGGTCAATGACATTTTTTTAATCACTTGATATCACATTTAATACAAAAAAATTTACTCGTGGTCATAAATAAAACGCTCGTTATTCAAAATATAAATGTCCTTTCGACATCTTATTACTATCACTATGCCCATTCATAGTAGATAATCATTATACCTAACATAATACACAAGAGAATAATTTATTACCTTTATAAAACTGCCTCCAAGAATCAGATTCTTATCCACTCTATTGACCAGACTTTAATAAAGCCACAAATTCCATCCTTATCAGCACTTACATTAAGGTCCAAGCGTCCCATTTCTTCTAATCGGTTTCCTGTACACCTGTGATATTGTAGATATGCTCAAGAACGTCCACTATCACTTCTATATTTCTATATAATCCACCTGATCGTCATGACCTCAACCACATTGAATAATTAAATGTAAATGTTATGCGGAATATAACAAGATGTTTGCCACCAAGACACCAGCCAGCTGTATCCATTCGGTTGTTATTGTTATGTTATTTATTATAATTAATTAATTATTGCTTTCATTCTTTCATATGACATGTGGTCGATATGTGTATGATTTTAAATGAGGTATGATTGGTATCTCGAATAATAACATAGCGTGATGATTTTTTCTTTAAACAGGACAAATACTATGTTAGTTTGATTCTTGAAAGTACTGCATGGTATATAATGCTTTATTAGTGAATTTTTTAAAAAATAAAATGAATTTTGAAAAAAGTTCTTCAAATGAGTGCTAATTAGGCCCCCTAAAACACATATCCAGGGTCAGTTTCAATTTATATATATATATATATATATATATATATATATATATATATATATATATATATATATATATATATATATATATATATATATAAATTTGGCGAGTACCTTCCTCTTGCAAGTGGCTTGGATAAGTTTGTTAGCCAGGAAAATCAGCCCAGGTTTTCCCGGAAAATTTTGTATTTTCTTTCGGAAAAATTTATATCTCCGGAAATAGCAAAGTAAGGGCAACCAAATTAAATTTTTAAATTTAATGTAAATTCGCTACCAAAACGCACTTACTGTCTACTGTAAGTGCGTTTTGGTAGCGAATTTTCATTAAATCCTTCAAATTTCAGTAACTCAACTTGCTACTAACCTAAAGTTTATTGGCTAGGAAACCAACAAGTCTATTTTCGGAAAATTGTTGTCCATTTTCAAACAATAAGATATTTTGATATAATATGGTACATTGTTTTTACTATATAGGCTATAGAGGTAACCAGATTGATGCCTGCTTGGATTAGAGAGACATATTTGCTATTAAAAACATTTTTATGAAAATTCACTTCCATAACACACTTGCTGCATCCAGACTTTTTTTTATAAAACTACATAGATGTTACAACTAAATTCAATTTTGCTCAATGGAAAGTTTTCAGGCCAACTTATCAATATACCCTCCCATTTATAAGATTTTCTTTATTTTATCATCTATGTGCTGACAATTTACAAAAAAAAAACGGGTTCTATACCGGGTGTTTTTCAAATGTGGCTTATCCGATTAACTTTTAAATTTATTGAAATATATGATGAACTTTGGTATGTTAGTATATGACATACATCCAGGTTGATCGACGGATTCAGTTGTTTTCGACCGGAAGTGTCTGCAACTTTTAATTTTTAAACTGAACTTTGGGTATTTTTTGCTTTATTTGGTAAAAAAAGAAAATCTGAATACAATAGAGACATCTTACAGTGGAGGCATATTCCCTAGTAACTGGAAAACTGTACAAACTGAGTACAACCCGTCCCCAAGAAAGGATCCAAAACGCTTCCTAGCAACTACAGGCCTATTTCTCTCCTTTCAGTCGTCTCTAAAGTGATGGAAAAGTATATAAACACCGAATTACTAAAATTTCTTGAAAAACACTGTCTAACCCAAGACAGGCAGTATGTATTCCGTCAGCGCAGATCAACTGCCGACCTCCTTTCCTTTGTCACCCATTCTTGGAACAAGTCTATGGAACTACACGGTGAATCCCAGATTGTCGCTCTAGACATATCCGAAGCATTCGACCAGCGCTGCTTAATAAACTTCCCGCCTATGGCCTACCACCAAAACTCTGTACCTGGACAGCAAATTTCCTCGCTAACCGGAGCATTTCTGTTGTCGTGGATGGCCATTCCTCTAAACTGTATCCAATAAATGCAGGAGTCCCTCAAGGTTCAGCTTTAGCCCCTACTTTGTTTCTTCTTCACATCAATGACCTCCTCTCTAGCACATCCAACCCAGTTCACAGTTACGCGGATGACAGCACCCTCCACTCAAATATACAATATTCTAAGCCTGTCTCTTTAGCCCACTTAGATGAGGATCGCAGACTCATGGAGGGTTCTGTCTCTGTGGATCTTCAAAAAATATTAGACTGGGGAAGTAGAAATCTTGTACAATTCAACTCCAACAAATCTTAGTCTTGCTTTCTATCTCATAAGAGATACACCAGCCCTAGACCCATCACAATGAACAACCAAGTTATTCAAAGTAATGAATCCTTTTCACTTGTTGGCATTCCTGTGGATCGAAATCTCAATTGGCACCGACATGTCACATCAATTGCAGAAGCGACTGCTAAGAAATTAGGTTTTCTCTTCCGGGCTCGCAAATACTTTTCACCAACTAATCACTATACCTTATATACTTCACAAATAAGGCCAAAGTTCGAATACTGCTCCCATATATGGGGTGACGCTGCCGCTTCTACACTCTTTATCCTGGACTGCATTCAGAAGAGAGCTATACGTCTCATCGGTGACCGTACCCCCACTCAAAGGCTGCCATCCCTTGCCCACCTACGTGCCGTTGGTGACCCCCCTCTCTCTCTCTCTCTCTCTCTCTCTCTTTCTCTTTTATAGATATCTATACGGGCACTGCTCAGAAGATCTTGCTTCCATAGTTCCCCCACCTGCTGCCCCCAACAGATCTACCAGGGGAACAAAGCGAATGCAACCTTTTACTGTCCAGGCCACCAGACATAGAATATCTTGTTATGCCCGCTCTTTTGTCCCGATGACTTCCAAGTTGTGGAATTCCTTGCCGGCTCATATTCCAGAATTAACAAGTTGCCTCTTTCCTCCTTGTCGACACCCACGGTACGATAGTATTTAGGCTATGAGCCCTCGTGGTGTGTTGTTGAAATTAAAATTTAAAACAATTGACGAGTTTCAGCAAGTTAGGGCAACAACAATCAATCCATGGCCAAATGTCAACAAATTGTTATTTCCAGGTCTATTTATTACAAGTGCCATTACGCTTATCAATCATCTGAAATTATAAAAGTTCGGGACGCAGCAAGTGCGTTATGGTAGTGAATTTTCATAAAAATATTTTTTAAATGCAAATATGTGTGTTCTTTGCCTAAATGTTGCCAATTTTGACATTTTAAATTTATATAAATAAAATATAATAATATATAAATAAATAAAATATAAATAAATTTATATTTATATTTTAAATCGCAACTTTGACGTTTTGAGGAAAACCCCAATTTATTTTTCTTTTAATGCCTATAACTTTTTTGTCTTTTGACCTATAGACCTAAATTTTGGTAGATAACTTACCTATAAGGATGTAAACCCGTGTACCAAATTTGGTTGCCCTTACTTTGTTAATTTCGGAGATATAATTTTTTTCGAAAGAAAACAGAAAATTTTCCGGGAAAACCTGGGCCGATTTTCTTGGCTAACGAACTTATCTAAGCCATTTGCAAAAGCAAGGTACTCACCAAATTTAATTAAAATCGGCCCATTATTTTTTGAGTTATCGGTGTGATACATATATATATATATATATATATATATATATATATATATATATATATATATATATATATATATATATATATATATATATATATATAAATATATATATATAAACATATAAAAATTTTAACTGACCCCGGATATGTGTTCTGGGGGGCCTAATTAGCGGTAATTTGAAGAAATTTTTTCAAAATTCAAAAGTCGGGATCTCCTCATTAGTGAATTTTTTTTAAGAAAATTCACTAATAGACAATTTAACTTGAAATACCATGTGTGTGGTACCAAATTATTCGTTAGAAAATGCTTTTGCCGAATTTGCTAATGAGGCACCCTCGTTCTATTTGAAAAAAGTTTAGTTATGAATAAAAATACGATATTTTCACCCGCCAGGAAAAGAGACAAAAAGCATTAGATGATCAAATCGATTTCTTCATGGCTCCTTGATTAAAAAATAATGGTTTTAACATAGTCATGACACTCTAGATTGAAATTTAAAATATACTTTTTTAAGCGAAAATGTCAAAAGTTGACGTATGAGGTGTCATTATGTTCAAAATGTCATTTCTTAACAAATGAGGCAAAAAAATACTGCAGCTCCCATTTAAAAGTTAAACGTTTCAGACATTTCCGGTCAAATTGGTAGTGACCGGAAACAACTGAATACGTCAATCAATTTGGATCGTACACGAACGTAACAAATTTCATCTTTTTTTATCTCAAAAAATAAAAAATTATTGGGGTGAGCCACTTTTGAAAAACACCCGATATACCTATAATAATAATGACTTATTAATTACCATTCGTATTTCACTGCCTCTACGTCATATTATAACAAATTAACGAAAGCCATACACCGCCTACGAATCCCCGTACCAACTGTCCTCTCATGCCATTACGGCATAATATTCTTCTATTATGTGCTCTACTGTGGTGTTTTGTGTGTACCGAACATACAGCATGAGAAGAACCACCCTTTTCCTCTTTCTTTTAGGCTGGTGTAGCCTCGGGGCTTAAGCCAGTATAAAGAAGGGAGACTAACTTCACTAGGTAGTTGAATGCCTTCTCCCTTCACTGTGGCTCCATCTCATGTGCGTGAATAAGTGGTTTGGTTAAAGATAGGTGAAACCAGCCCTGCTTATGGAGAATGAAAGATTACATTTTTTTATTGTTATTTACTTAAAAAATTGTGGGTGAAGTCAAATTTAAATTAAAAAAAAGGTTTTTTTCATGTTTGTTAGTCCATAATCAGTTATAGTAAAACTCACCTTATATCCTTGATCCTTGAAAATGGAATAAACTTTTCCGAAAGCTCGGTACTTAATAAAGAGTTTTATTTTGCAACTGACGGCTTTCCCACAATTTTTTAAGTAAATATATATATATATATATATATATATATATATATAGGCTGTTTCAAAAAACATGCACCATCGCTCGTGGGGCAATTCCTTACTAAAAAATAAGAAAAAAAGTTCCTGTGCACATGGGCCCGGAAACGCATAGTTTCCAATATACAGGGAGTTGAATTTTTTTTTTTAATTTTTTATAAATAATTTCAAAACCACTGGATTAATTTTAATGAAACTTGGAACTTGAAAGTGTATTATGAAAGTGCATATTTTCAAGTGAAAATCTACTTACAACTGCGTCAGTGGCGTGCGTACGGGGTAACCTTAAAAATTCATTTGGGGAAAAAATATGTGCGCCACTGTCCCTTTCCAATTTTGATACATCAGTTATGAAGCTTATTACATAAGCCACAAAAGCTGCCTCTTGGTATTTTTTCGTTCAGGGTATCCCTTAGGAGATATGATTAATTTTATAAAAAGGGGCAAAGTACCGATTCGTTGGAGTAATGAAAACAGTAATCGTAAAGTGCCATGAAACTATAATTTTTGACAGTTCTCTAAATTCTACATTTTTGAAGTGCTTTGTAGGCGTCAAAAGAGTTTTCGTGCTATTCTTTAAATTTTGATAGGGCGCAGTATTTTCGTTTTTAGTTATTTGTTGATACTGAGCTGCTCATTAATATTATTTCCTCCTCTCAAGATGGTTTTCATTAAGTACACTTCAGCGGATTTGACTGATATGTTGTTAATTTATGGACAAACAAGTCAAAATGCTTGACAAGCTGTGCGAGTTTATCAGGAAACTTATCCGCAAAGAAGAATTCCTGACAAAAATATTTTACCGCTTTTTATGAGAAATGGTACAATGTGGTTCCAGCATGATGGTGCGCCCGCACATTTTGCAGCAGTTGTAAGAACATATTTAGCCAACACATACGGTCACCGATGGATTGGTCGTGACACCGGAGTCATGGCCACCTCGATCTCCGGACCTGAATCCTCTCGATTTTTATTTGTGGGGTCATTTAAAAGAAATAGTGTATAAAACACCAGTAAATACACGAGAAGAATTGTTGGAAAGAATAGAATATGCATTTGACAGCATTAGAGAAGATCAAAATATTTGCAGAAGAGTAAGAAGATCTTTGCGCAGAAGGTTAAATAATTGTAACGACGCTAATGGTGGTCACTTTCAACATTTTCTTTAGCTTTGTTATTAAAGTCAATTTAGTAATGTACAAAAAACAAGAGTTTGGAAAAATCATGGTGTCTTTACGATTACTTTTTTCATTTTTTATTTTTATTTTTTATTTATCATTTTTTATCAATGTCTGTAATATTCATTTCAATGTTTATCACCAATAAGTTTTACGTAGGTTAGTTATTTGCACGTTTATTGCTGTAATGTTTACTGTATGTTTTGTTTTTCATATTCTTATGGTTGCAGTAAACATATATTATTATTATTATTATTATTATTACGCCAACTAATCGGTACTTTGCCCCTTTTTATAAAATTAATCATATCTCCTAGGGGATACCCTGAACGAAAAAATACCAAGAGGTAGCTTTTGTGGCTTATGTAATAAGCTTCAATTTTTCCCCAAATGAATTTTTACAGTTACCCCGTACGCACGCCACTGACGCAGTTGTAAGTAGATTTTCACTTGAAAATATGCACTTTCATAATACACTTTTAAGTTCCAAGTTTCATTAAAGTCAATCCAGTGGTTTTGAAATTATTTATACAAAATTAAAAAAAAATAATTAAACTCCCTGTATATTGGAAACTATGCGTTTCCGGGCCCATGTACACAGGAACTTTTTTTCTTATTTTTTAGTAAGGAATTGCCCCACGAGCGATGGTGCATGTTTTTTGAAACAGCCTGTATATACATATGTATCACACCGATAACTCAAAAAAGAATGGGCCGATTTTGAACAAATTTGGTATATATCTTTCTTTTGTAACTGGCTTGGATAAGTTCGCCAGGAAAATCGAACGAGGTTTTCCAGGAACATTTTGAGTTTACTTTGAAAAAATATTTTTCTCATAAAATAAAAAGCTATGATAACGAAATTTGGTAGGTAGGTTTACGATATAAAAAGTAAACCATACACCAAAATTTATATTTCGATGTTACAAGAAAAGAAAATTACAAGAAAAAAAAAGTTACAACAAAATAATATTTGGTGCCAGATCAATTCTATGAAAATTCACTACCAAAACGCACTTGCTGCGTCCAGACTAGGCAAGCAGTGTATACGTTATATTCGGCCACGTTCTTAATACACATTAATTCTTTGGTGTATTTACTTTTACTTAAAGGAAAATTAATTAACCTGTTTACTTAAAAATTCAGACCGGCCATTTTTTGTGCTCATCACAGGTTCCAATCTTCACTTAGTAAATACAAGATACACCGATATAAAGCCGAATAAAAGTGTGCTATAAGAGGTGAGAGAAGAAAGATGCTACCTACTGCTCGAGTACAACCCGTCCCCAAGAAAGGATCCAAAGCGCTTCCCAGCAACTACAGGCCTATTTCTCTTCTTTCAGTCATCTCTAAGGTGATGAAAAAGTATATAAACACCGAATTACTAAAATTTCTTGAAATACACAGTCTAATCCACGACAGGCAGTATGGATTCCGTCAGCACAGATCAACTGCCGACCTCCTTTCCTTTGTCACCCATTCTTGGAACAAGTCTAAGGAACTACACGGTGAATCCTAGATTGTCGCTCTAGACATATCCAAAGCATTCGACCAGGTCTGGCACGCAGCGCTGCTTATGAAACTTCCGGCCTATGGCCTACCACCAAAACTCTGTACCTGGGCAGCAAACTTCCTCTCCAACTGGAGCATTTCTGTTGTCGTGGATGGCCATTCCTCTAAACTATATCCAATTAATGCAGGAGTTTTTCAAGGTTCAGCTTTAGCCCCTACTTTGTTACTTCTCCACATTAATGACCTCCTCTCTAGCACATCCAGTTCACAGTTACGCGGACGACAGCACCCTCCACTCAAATATACAATATTCTAAGCCTGTCTCTTTTGCGGTGCTATCGGGGCGGCAAGGCCGCGGACGAGCCCTGAGGGAAAAAAAAGCCTGTCTCTTTAGCCCAATTAGATGAAGATCGCACACTCATGGACGGTTCTGTCTCCGTGGATCTCAACAAAATATTGGACTGGGGAAGTAGAAATATTGTACAATTCAACCCCACCAAATCTCAGTCTTGCTTTCTTTCTCATAATAGATACACCAGCCCTAGAACCATCACAATGAACAACCAAGTTATTCAAAGTAATGAGTCCTTTTCACTTGTTGGCATTTCTGCGGTTCGAAATCTCAATTGGTACCAACATGTCACATCAATTGCAGAAGCGGCTGCTAATAAATTAGGTTTCTTCTTCCGGGCTCGCAAATACTTTTCACCAGCTAATCTCTATACCTTATATACTTCACAAATAAGGCCAAACCTCGAATACTGCTCCCACATCTGGGGTGCTGCTGCCGCTTCTACACTCGCTATCCGGGACTCCATTCAGAAGAGAGCTATACGTCTCATTGGTGACCCTACCATCACCCAAAGGCTGCCATCCCTTGCCCACTGACGTGCCGTTGGTGACCTCTCTCTCTCTCTCTCTCTCTCTTTTATTGATATCTGCACGGGCAGTAATCAGAGGAGCTTTCTTCCATAGTTCCTCCACCTGCTGCCCGCAACAGATCTACTAGGGGAACAGAGCGAATGCACACTTTTACTGTCCAGGTCACCAGACATGGAACATCTTGTTATGCCCGCTCTTTTGTCCCGAGGACTTCCAAGTTGTGGAATTCCTTGCCGGCGCAAGTTTTTCCTTCTCCTCCGAACCTTCAAGTCCAGAATTAACAACTTGCCTTTTTCCTCCTTGTCGACACCCACGGTACGATAGTATTTAGGCTGTAAGCCCTCGTGGTGTGTTGTTGAAATAAAAAATAAAAAAACCTAAAAGAAATTAAGAGAGGAATGGCAATCGGTGTTGGTTATATTCTAAAAAGTACTTAGGAGAACCCAAATCACCACAACATCTTCTTCAAGACCCGACGATCATTTCACTAACAACGTTTGCGTCATCAGAGGATGAAAATTTCTAAACTACTTAACTTACTACACCTTATATTTTCATACTCCGTGTTAGGTAGAACACCGCGAATAAAATAGTTCCTTGATAATTGACCTTATCATTTTTTCGTGCACAAATGCATAAAATGTGCATCTAACTACACGATCCTTAAATTTTAAATAACTTCGTCAGCTGTTTGCTTTACCATCGATAAAAGACAACATAATATCTTCCGTTTCTTTCCATCCTCAGTCTTTCAAATGTAAAAATATTACATACCTACTTGATTTAAAGCTCAGGACTCAACATTAAACTTTTGGTAGGTAGTACTAACATTCTATTAATGTATCGTCTCCATGTCTCTCCGATGTAAGCAATCATCCCCATCTGACAAACAAATGAGACCGATTAAAGAATGAGGGGAGTATGGAAGGAAGACTCTAACCAATAATAAACCTGCGTTTACTCACAGGTTGTGTAATAAACCATGTGTCATCATGATGAGACTAGATGTAAAGTTATTAATTATAATGATACCGTGTAGGGTATAAAGCGCCACCTGTTTTCAGCAACTTTAACAAAGCAAGGCCTACTGTTATGTCTATTAAAGAACTATACCAGGTGTTTCAGGAACTACATATTATGTTTTTATTTATGGTAATCTAAATAACAAACAATATCTTCTTCACAGAAATTTGTTAACGCCAGCTAGGCAGGTATATGTTCTGGAGTAGAAATATACAGGGTGGCGCATTGAAAACGAAACAGACCAATTTGCGTCCAGAGAAATTTGTTTTAAAGAAACGCTGAAACACGTCAATTTTAATATTGAGGGGGACATGTTTTGACATAAAACTCAAATTTGTCACATCAACTTCTTAAGGGTAGTGATAACAACCCTTATATGTTAAATAGGGAACATGGGCCGAGTGTTACATCATTTGAAAGATCTTTCTTTGCTGAATTCAGCACACTAATTTTTTTGGAAGTTTTATCAACTCGTTTAAAAATTATTCACTGTTGGAATTGCAAGAACGTATTTCATTCATTGTGATAAGAAATGCACTAATTAGTCAATTTTTCGTTAAAAAAACTAAAAAACAAAACCAAACGTTCAAAGATGTTTATTTAGTTAAGTAAGTGTTCAAATTGTTGACCACCAGCTTCCATACAAAAGTACAAATTTTGTTCAAAACGAGCTCTGATATTCTGGAGCATTTGTGTTCCTAGTAGTCGGCATTCTTCAACAATTCGTCATGGTAATTCTTCCAGAGACTCCGGTTCTGTTGCGTAAATTCTACTCTTTAAACGGCCCCATATAAAGTAGTCTAAAGGAGTTAAATCCGGTGATCTAGGGGGCCACTCAATAGCACCTCTACACCCAATCCATTGCTCTGGAAACTCTCTGTTCAAAAACTCCCTAACACGTTGTGAAAAATGCGAAGGAGCTTCATCTTGTTGAAACACTAATTGATTTTCTTGATAGCGATCATCATTTTCAACAATGTCAATTAGTAGAGGGTAAACGATATCTTCTAGTAACTCTTAATATGTTTCGCCTCTCAAATTGCCATCAAGAAAAATTGGTCCGATTAAACGGTCTCCAACAATGCCAGTCCAGACATTCAATTTCTCTGGAGTTTGGATTATTATCTGCTCAATAACGACAATTATGGCGATTAACCGTAGAGTTTAATAAAAACGTACACTCGTCTGAAAAACAGATATTGAACAGAAAGTTCCCGTTATCAGCTATTCGTGCAGTCATAACTTCACAAAACTCCAGTAGCCGATCAAAATCATCTTCATTCAGTTGTTGTACAAGATGAATTTTATACGGGTGAAATTTATGATGCTTCAGTATTCGCTGAATAGTTCTTCTTTTGATGTTTGAAACAGGGGCCAATTTTGTCGTGCTCAAAGTTGGGTCTGCAGTAATTTGTCCTAAAACTTCAATTTCAGTAGTCTCATTTCTAACCGGAAATTCACGTTCAGGATACCGTTTTTTGTTGGCTATTGAACCACTTTGTCGAAACTTTGCAACTAACTCCAAAATGTATTTTCTGTCTGTTCGGATGTCGTTCATTAAACAAATTTGCGGTACGGTTGGCACAGTCATCGTTTTTGAAAAAAGAGTACTTATTTCAACTCTTTCTTCTACAGAATACACCATTGTCAAATTAATTTTCGGTAGTACTATCAAGTATCAAACCGATCGATAAACTGAAATAATAAACCGCATTTCTCTCATTCCGATAAAAAATGTTCTGTTCATTTTTTTGTTTACAAACCAACAAAACATTGACTATCAGCACATTTCTTATCGGAATGAGTCAAATGAGTTTTTGCATCTTCAGCTGCGAATAATTTTTAAGCGAGTTGATAAAACGTCCAAAAATATTAGTGTGCTGAATTTAGAAAAGAAAGAGCTTTCAAATGATGTAACACTCGACCCATGTTTCCTATTTAAAATATAAGGGTTGTTATCACCACCCTTAGGAGGTTGATGTGACAAAGTTGAGTTTTATGTCAAAACATGTCCCCCTCAATATTAAAATTGACGTGTTTCAGCGTTTCTTAAAAAAAAACAATTTATCTGGACGCAAATCGGTCTGTTTCGTTTTCAATGCGCCACCCTATATAGTGACTATAATTTGGGACAGGGCAAGAACGTTTTAACAAAGAACAGAGAAAATACAAGGAGAAAACGGATTGTACATGTACTAAAAGCAAGTACATATAAACAAATTAAAAAATTTTGGAGACGCAGCAATGTGTTACAATAGTGAATTTTCATAAGAATTTTACACAATAGCAGCATATTACTGAAAGTAATACTTTTAATTTAAACAGACGTGTCGAAGATCGGGTTTAGAGGTCCTAATAAAGGCTGATTTAAATAACGTCTCTCTTTCTATTATCATAAAAAATATTCAAATCTTGTGTTCTAGCTCCTTTTAAGAAAACTCTTTGATCGACCAAAACTCAATTTTCTATGACGTTGGAAAATTAAAATTTGGTAAATCTAGGTACTGTAAGTCTATTTAAAAAAACCTTGTATTACAAATTTTATTAAAGTTACAAAAGCTTATCAGAAGGAAATTTAACTCATTCCCAAGAAGTCAATTCATTATTCAAATAACTTACCTACTTAAACACTTAGTCAACGAATATGAACGTTAATGTTCTTATTCTTCGATTTCCCAAAAATCATGAAAAATAAAATAAACAAAACACGTTATTATTCTTTTGTTTCCAATTTTAAAAGCATAATATAAGTTTATAAGACTAGATGCATTCTCGCAACAATTAGAACCGTAGCCCGGTTTCGCTCTCATTAGAGCTCTTCAGTACGGCATACTAATTGCAGCAAAAATGCACCAAAAATAACACGGCTATCGTATAGCGGGCGTGACAACATAGTACTTGGTTCTGAACTAGGTGGCGACACGTTCACCACTCAGTGTTTTAAGACTGGCTATACGATAGCCGTGTTATTTTTGGTGCATTTTTGCTACAATTAGTATGCCGTACTGAAGAGCTCTAATGAGAGCGAAACCGGTCTACGGTTCTAATTGTTGCGAGAATGCATCTAGTCTTATATACTTTGTCCCTATATTGGGGTAGAAATGGGCCAGGTCTAACAATTTTTTTAATTTTTTTTAAATTGTTAGTTAGTTGTATACTGTCTCTATTTTTAACACTCTGTGTTATTTGGAGCGGGCGTGACAACATAGTACTTGGTTCCGAACTAGGTGGCGACACGTTCACCACTCACTTAGTGTTTTAAAACTGGGTATACGATAGCCGTGTTATTTTTGGTGCATTTTTGCTACAATTAGTATGCCGTACTGAAGAGCTCTAATGAGAGCGAAACCGGTCTACGGTTCTAATTGTTGCGAGAATGCATCTAGTCTTATATACTTTGTCCCTATATTGGGGTAGAAATGGACCAGGGCTAACAATTTTTTTAATTTTTTTTAAATTGTTAGTTGTATACTATCTCTATTTTTAACACTCTGTGTTATTTGGAGCGGGCGTGACAACATAGTACTTGGTTCCGAACTAGGTGGCGACACGTTCATCACTCACTTAGTGTTTTAAGACTGGCTATACGATAGCCGTGTTATTTTTGGTGCATTTTTGCTACAATTAGTATGCCGAACTGAAGAGCTCTAATGAGAGCGAAACCGGTCTACGGTTCTAATTGTTGCGAGAATGCATCTAGTCTTATATACTTTGTCCCTATATTGGGGTAGAAATGGGCCAGGTCTAACAATTTTTTTAATTTTTTTTTAAATTGTTAGTTAGTTGTATACTGTCTCTATTTTTAACACTCTGTGTTATTTGGAGCGGGCGTGACAACATAGTACTTGGTTCCGAACTAGGTGGCGACACGTTCACCACTCACTTAGTGTTTTAAGACTGGCTATACGATAGCCGTGTTATTTTTGGTGCATTTTTGCTACAATTAGTATGCCGTACTGAAGAGCTCTAATGAGAGCGAAACCGGTCTACGGTTCTAATTGTTGCGAGAATGCATCTAGTCTTATATACTTTGTCCCTATATTGGGGTAGAAATGGGCCAGGGCTAACAATTTTTTAAATTTTTTTAAATTGTTAGTTAGTTGTATACTGTCTCTATTTTTAACACTCTGTGTTATTTGGAGCGGGCGTAACAACATAGTACTTGGTTCCGAACTAGGTGGCGACACGTTCAGCACTCACTTAGCATAATATAAGTTGTTATATACATTTCAATGATACTCATCTATTACTTAACCTCAAAACAGAACTATCAAACCATAATAAATAAACAAAACACGTTATTATTCTTTAGTTTCCAATTTTAAAAGCAATATACAACCATTTGCTTAACCTCAAAACAGAACTGTCAAAACATAATAAATAAACAAAACACACTATCCCATCTAGTTTTTACTTCTAGTAGCTGATATAAAACTTCCTTATTTTCCCCTACAAATCCACGCATCCGAATATACCCGAAGGCTATCATTAGGGTGAGATCGCCGCAGTTCAAGTGTGAACTTTCTTTGCATTATGATGTGTGCCTGTGGTATATGTGTCTATCTACGCCTGGCAGGTGACTAGTCTGTCTTTGTCTGGCATCATACCTAACCACTTAAGTTGTTTCGTAGCGGAAACCGAATAATTTGGAGGAAGGTTCAAGGAATTTTCTTATCACTCCCTGATAAGAATGTTCTTCACCCAAACCATAGCACTGCACAATAAACACTATTTGTTCTGTTGTTAACATTTTTAAATACAGACGCTTGCCTTTCCTGACAAATAAAATTGACGTTCCAATTTTCCAAATAACTAGTATCCCGGGAAACGAACAACAAGGCAGAGCTCAAGAACCATGCAACTCGCTAATTATTGCTTCGAATGTCCAATTGTACGTTTACTTTACTTTTTTTATTGGTTGAGATGAAAGCAAATCTACCCCAAATTTAATTATAGTAAGACTTTTTTTAATACAGTTTCAAGCATTTTTTAAAGTTCACCTAATCACAGAAGCCGCCGAACGTCATTTAAATAAAGTCGTAGCTAAAAAAATTCATAGTAGGCTGATCTGTTTGAAAATTGAGAGCCTGTCATAAATTTTCATTCGAAGGTAGTTTACTCTTAATACATTTCATTACATCAGTTATAAACCACCCTGTATATTAATTGATTTTGTTTATTTTCTCAATATCTCAGTTTAAGACAAAGCAGGAGCGGTTCCCAGAATATCAGATTCTAATTTGAATTTTTTTGTCACTTATATTTTACCCATATATATATATATATATATATATATATATATATATATATATATATATATATATATATATATATATATATATATATATATATATATATGTGTGTGTGTGTGTGTGTGTGTGTGTGTGTGTGTGTGTACATATAGGGGTTAGTAAAAAGTCCCGGAACGGTCGAATATCTCTGTAAATGACCCAATTTTTAATGACGAACGGCCCCAAATTAGCCTTTTTTTATAACACATTCACTTTTTCCTCACTTCCGGTTTAACAGAAAATGACTCCAACTTATTTTTTTTAAATGGAACACATTGTATTATTTACCATTTTCGAATGGAGGATAAAAAACTACGTTCTGAAACTTCAACATGTTTTTTAAGTGATAAGATAACACCACAAAAAAAATCATAATGCAAAATCAAGATATCTGTTATAAAAGTTCGTAATATGATTTAAACTAAAGTAATTGTTCAAATTGTGCTCCGTCTACAATTTGACAGTGATATAATCTATGAACTTGTATCATCTCTGGCATAATATGATTGATTTCTTCAGTTATCCGCCCCTGTAATTGTCCCAGATCATTAGGTCGTTTTTTATACACCTGACATTTCAACTGATTCCCCAAAAAGAAGTCCACTGACGATGGGTCTGGAGAACGAGCTGGCCACTCGATTGCTCCTCTGCGTCCGATCCAGCGGCCAGGAAATATCTGGTTCAAATAGACACGGACATTACTCTTAAAGTGTGGTGGAGCTCCATCTTGTTAGAACCAATTATTATCGCCTGGATGATTAGGTCTCATTTGATATGGGAAGAGTGCTCTAAGTTCAGGTACAATTGGGTTTCTCAATAAATTCAAGTAGTCATCACCATTTAAATTTCCACTGATGAAAAAAGGTCCAATTAATTTGTTTTCGACCAAACCAGCCCACACATCCCCTTTTAGGATAGTCCGTATGGACTTCCTCCGTCCAATGTGGGTTCTCTGTTGACCAGAAATGACAATTATGTCTGTTAACCGTACCATTTAGATGAAATGTTGCTTCATATGAAAAAAACTATTTAACTCACAAAGTTAGGCCGAGCTTCATTAAGTTCTGTCATTATTTCACAAAAATTTAGTATGCGATCTGGGTCATCCTCGGTCAACTCATGGACCACATGGATTTTAAGGGGTTTCATTTTTGCAGACTTCAGAATTTTGTCAGCAGACTTTTGGGATATGTCATGCATTTGAGCCAATTCTGTTGTAGTTACATTAGGATTTTCTTGGATTGATAATATATTATTCAACCTTGTGTCTTCGCCACTTACTGTTATTGTACATTCACTTCTTGACAAATCCTTGACAAATCACTAGGCAAAATTCCTCATACTTTTTAACAACCTGATACACCGTACTTTTACTAATTTGCCTATCCGAATGAACAATATTAAATAAAGACCAATTATCTACACTTATGTCAAAAATGTAATGTCAAATTTTTTGGCTTAGAAGAATTAACATTGTTGGATAGATATAGTTGTAGAAAAGTAAATATTTTTATACCAAAGTAAATGTAGATATAAAATTCTAAAATGGATATATTGGTGAGATTTGGGATTGCAGGGGAGATAAATTCACAGGAAATTTGACATAATAAAACCGTTCGACAGTTGGATTTTTTTTTTGGAAGAAGTTTAAAATTATGTCATTTGTAAGCACAAGCTAAGCTTTTTTGTGGGACATGCTGTATGATTAAAATAACAATAAATAAGCAAATAAATAAAATAAATAAAGTGCGAACTTTTTCCAACGATCGTTGACGATCTCCATATCCGTACATCATCAATATGTCAATGCGCTCAGATTCTGCGAGTTTCACTACCATTTTCAAAATTTTTGATTGCACAAGAAAAAGCAAAATAACGACCACAATTGACGGGTGACAATGTCAATTCAGCACCTGAATTATATGGTTTATTGACACCAGTACATTTAAATAGGTATGCAGATCTTGATTTTACGTTATCATTTATTCATTTTTTGTGGTGTTATCTTGTCAATTACAAAAAACATGTTGATGTTTCAGAACGTAGTTTTTTATCCTGAATCTGAAAATGGTAAATAATACAAGTGTCCCATTAAAAAAAATTAAGTTGCAGTCATTTTCAATTAAACCGGAAGCCAGAAAAAAGTGGATGTGTTATAAAAAAAGGCTTATTTGTGACCATTCGTCATTACAAAAATCCAAAAAAATTGGGTCATTAATAACAATGGCTATTTAACACATAATAAATGACGCAGCTTGTTCAAAATTTGACAGGAGTCAACTGACAGATGCTTGTTGACAGGAGCAGTGTTGCCCTTCCTGTAAAGAGGCGGTAAATTCAAAAAGTCACGGACTTATTGATCCGCCTTCGTAAATATATCTACAGTAAAATATAAAGTCAAACGGACCTTGGGTTATGGGTTCTAGGGGACTTAATTCGCGCTTATTTCAAAAAATTTGTCGAAAGTTTTACCATCGTTGCCACTCTATTAGTGAATTTTCTTGACGAAAATTCACTAATATTGCCAGACAAAAATGTCGTAAAGCCAAAGAAGTATGGATGCAAAAAAATAGTGCAGAACGCCTGTGTTTTATTCAAATTTAATAAGATACATTTTATTCCTGTCAGACCCCTTCACTTTATATTTACCTTTATTTCATAAAGAATTCCCTTTTAATGTAGATAATGGAAGTGTTTGTGCATTGGTAATGCCATCAATTCGTGTTCCGAACTCAAGACTGAACTCGCACTCTTGGAAATAAGGGTGTGACCGTTGAAATTGGATCCATTTCAACTTCCGAAACAACTCCACTTTCCACGGAAATATCCATATCTCCTTTCAGATCATTTAGAAAATAAAGTACAAAAGGAAATTAGAACATTAGCTAAAATGATGTTGAGGTAAATGTTGCATGGTATAGCAATGAGATAATTTCTTCAAATGAGTGCGAACTAGGCCCCATAGACACATACCCAGGGTCAGTTTCATTTCATAAAGATATATATATATATATATATATATATATATATATATATATATATATATATATATATATATATATATATATATATATATATATATATATATATATATATATATATATATATATATATATATGTGTGTGTGCATAAAATTCAGGGGGTTATTCTACTCAAAGAATTAATGCCCCTAGTTCCTATAATACTTTTTCGAAAACTCGAATGTAACGGAGTTATAGGGTGTCAAAAAACTTTTTTGTTCAAATTTTTGTCGATAACTTTTTTTGTCGTGAATCGATTCTTTTCAGATTTGGTACACACGTATATAATATCACTCTGTATTTATGTTGCAAATTTGACACGGATCTATCTAAATTTAAAAGCCGCAGCTGCCGTTGACCAACAGATAAGGACTCATAACTTTTTTGCTTGAATCTTTATTTCAAATCTAACAATACACGATTAAAAGGAATTATAAAATCTTAAAAAAAGGTCATCTTGTTGCATCATGATAAAACTAACCGTTTTCGAGAAAAACGTTCTTAAAAATTTACAGGTATCATTGAATACGAAATCACCTAATCTCATTTTCAATATTAACGGAGCGTGCTTTGAAAACATTCTCTGTCAACAAGATCATGTGGCGTTAGTTTTGACAGATAATAGTGTGTTGTCATTTTACTTGCGGAATAGTTGAGATTAATTATAAAATACGATGAATAATAATAATAATTATTCTTACGTTGAACTACGTGACATGCATTATTATTATGGTATAGCTGGCGGCAATGCCCTTGCTGCAAGACGTTTGTATGCTGAAGCATTTCCAAATAGAAGGGTACCACAATCCAGAATGTTCAGTAATATCCATCGAAGACTGGGAGCATTCGGATCATTTAGAAGTACATTTCAAGATGTTGGCCGTCAGCGAAGTACTCGAACTCCTGGAGCAGAAGTCCGTGTATTAAATGCAATCGAGAATAATCCCAACTTAAGTGTACGGTTAGTCTCTGCTCAGGAGAGTATCCCGATCATCGCTTCTCGTCACAGATGAAGCTGGATTTGGACATGACGGTTTGATCAACCTTCATAATGAGCATTATTGGTCTAATGAGAATCCTCACTTGGCGATAAAACGCGGTTTCCAGAATAAGTTTTCTGTTAATGTGTGGGCGGGAATTTTAGGAGATCGCTTAATTGGGCCACATTTCTTCCCTCAAAGACTCAACGGTGAGATATACTTAATTTTTTTAAGAAACCAGTTATCCACTCTATTGGATGATGTACCCCTCCAATCAAGAAATACAATGTGGCTGCTGCAGCACGGCATGCCGCCACATTCTAGTACATCGGTGAGTGAATTTCTTGATGAAACATTTCCTGAGAGATGGATAGGACGCGGTGGGTTCGTGCAGTGGGCTCCTAGATCGGCTGATTTAAACCCAATGGATTTTTTCTCTTGGGGTTACCTAAAATCTCTTGTATACATGAGTCTAATTCAAAACGTTGAAGGTCTCATGCAAAGAATTATTGATAACTGTGAGATAATCAGGCAAAAAGACGGAATATTCGCTAGAGTTTGTCGGAATTTCCTGAGACGAATTGATTTGTGTTGAGATGGAAGGACATCACTTTGAAACTTTGTTATAATATTTAATTGTTATGATTTTTAATAAATTATTGTTATAATGTTTAAATGTTGCAAGTTCTAGTAAGTAATAAAAAAAATGAGGCCCTGTAAAATCGTTATTGCTGATAATTTTATAGTAGTAATAATAATCAAAATATAACACTTTATTTGTCAAAACATGTGACATAATTTATTTTCCGAGGCAATTACCGCGACTGTTTTCAAAGCACACGCTATTAACATTGACATTTGGATAAAGTGATTTCGTATTCAATCAATACCAGCAAAATTTTTGAAGAACATTTTTCTCGAAAACGGTTTGTTTTATCGTGATGCAACAAGAAGACCTTTTTTTAAGATTTTATAATTCCCTTCAATCGTGTATTGTTAGATTTGAGATAAAGATTCAAGCAAGAAAGTTATGAGCCCTTATCTGTTGATCAAGGGCAGCTTCCTTTAAATTTAGATAGATCCATGCCAAATTTGCTACATAAATACAGTGTGATATTATATAGGTGTGCACCAAATTTGAAAAGAATCGATTCACGACCAAAAAAGTTATCGACAAAAATTTGAAAAAAAAATAATTTTTTTGACATCCTATAACTCCGTTATTTTCGCGTTTTTGAAAAACTGTTATAGACTCACAATTTTCGGACATCCTGTATATATATATATATATATATATATATATATATATATATATATATATATATATATATATATATATATATATATATATATATATATATATATATATATATATATATATATATATATATATATATATAAATTGAAACTGAGAGAATAAAAAAAATTTAAAAAGTCTGGATCAGCTCATTAGGTCATTTCTTCTACGATAATTCGCTGAAAGTAAACAAGCTAACAAACTAAGTTTTTAAGTTATTTAATATCCTAAATCTAATTGGTATAAAACGAGACAATTACTAAACTCGCCTTTTAACAGGAGATTAATAGTGTCAACCCTCGCCGCGACTAATTTTAAGCAAAGAAAGAGACAGATATGCTGTCTCATGTCACAGAAAAACAAAGATAGCGATAACGGTAATTAAATTAGATGAACGGAGATAAAACAGGACACGCAAAATAGAGAGAAAGAAAGACAGTGTGTTAAAGACGATCCAAGTGAGCGAGAAAGAAATAATAAAGACAAATCTATTTCATAAACAACTGCGTCAATTTGGGTTCATTATAGCTGAATTATCTTGAGGTTTTCGTCAGCTTGATGGAGAAATAATTTACAGTGGTGTCGTTTACAGAGAGAGATGGGAGGCGCTGTCTTGAGTAAATATAATAATTATCAGTAGCCCAGAATGTTGCTGATTCACTGGATTTGATAGTTATTTTCTTAAGGCATCTTTACTTTTTTTGTGTACTTTTGAAATTATCAGGTAGCAAACAGAAAATGTAGCAATTTGATGCAAGTACTGTACCAAAATTTGGATTAACGTAGGAGTATATGTGATAAACATTGTCCTTTATTTTGAGGTTTAGGCTAAGTGAAGATAGGAAACTGTGATGAGCACTGATAAGTACACTTGGAGAACCCAAATCACCACTTTTTAATGACCTGAAGATCGTTTCAGTAACAAAGTTATCGTCATCAGAGGATGAAAAATTCGAACTACTTTCTACTACAACACCATCTATTTATATTGATTCTTAGATAAAGAACGATACCGACAGGGAGATTTAAATCGCAGGCACATTTTCTGTGTGTTGTAATTTTATTGCCGGACGAGCTTATTGAACTTCCTGTTACCAATCTTCCGTTCTGCTGTAATAGCCTAATAAAAAAAAAAACAATATAAAAATGAAGTTAATGTGAATCTTGAATAAACAGCAGGCAAAGCTTATGCTCCGGCTATCTCAGGGTGGTTCGGGTTGAACGTTTTTCTTTCAACTCTGGTTGTATATTTATAGAAGGTGCATTAATTCCATAAACAATTTATAAAGGCGCCAGCAGTCTTAGATGCCCGCAGTCGACTGCAAACTATAGATGGTCAGTGTTTATTCACGACACGGCTGAATTAGAAAAATTGATATAAATACGCTAGGTAATGCTTGGCCTAAAAGTAATTGTTACAATAACATCAATAGAAGGATGAAAAGCAAGACGCATCAAGTCATAGGCACGTCCAGTATACTAGCCTATGCTTTAAATGAGGAGCAAAAAAATTTATAGGACCCGTAGAACATGTAATAAAACATTGACCAAAACAATTCACTTACTAAATTAAAGTTTTAGTTTTTCTTTATTAGAAAATAATAAAATAGATAATATACCTATATAAATATAATACGTGCACAAATTAACATGTAAGTGTATAAATATTTAAATTACTGGGTAAAATTAAAATATAGACATTGTATGATAATATTTTGATAAGGTAACGATTTTTAAACCTGGTCAATTTAAAACAAATATCTGATAGGTTAACGGTGTATTGAGAATTATTAACTTCGTAAATTTGGAATATCAATAGTTATTATAATAACATGAGTTAAGAGTAAAGCATCGAACAACATTATCTTTCCCGTAATTGGCTGCCAAGAACGTCCACAAAAATTATTACTGAAGAGCTAAAAAAAATCGTATAGATTGAATAAACAAGACTACCTAACATTTAATTAATTTTATGCGGAGGTTTACATTTAACCCGAGACGTATCTCCGAATAGTCAACATGAATGGTGTGAGGAATATTTAATTCACTAGCATAATAGTCCACAAAACGATTTACATTACTCCTGATAATCCCATTAAATTCCGGGACAACGTAGTCGATATAAAATTGGGAGGTACTTATCTTAGGAACCAATCCTGGACAGTGCTGGGGAGGCCACGGGATCCAAATAGCATCTGCTAGCTAATTGCTGGACGGGAAGATCTCTGGGCCAAAGGTCCTCACGCTAATACCTGGGGATGAATGGTTGGGGTGAAATCTCGTAACCTGCTGGGTGGTTTCATCCCACGTAACTCGAAATGAGGCAGATTTCGGAGCCTTCCGGAAAGAATACGAATTACTCCCACGATTACTCACTCAGAAGCAAACATAAAAAAGGGCCACTTCAAGCAAATCCTGTGGAAATGTAATGGCGGTCGTAAGGAATATGCGATAACAGAAAACTTAAACATTATAACTTACCAACTGCAGAACATAACAGCCAGTCACAACAATTACCAATTACCATAAACTACAATGACTTTACACATAACCGGTGTCTAAAAAGACAGAATAAAAGACAACATATCACAATAAGATCGGCAGATCAAAATGGCAAACGGACAGTTCTCGTAAGAAAAACGGAAAAAGCAGCATAGAAAAAAACCGTTCGAAGTAGGGTTTCGAAGAGTGGGAGATGGAAACTCTAGATTCAAATATTCAAAAATACGCAAATTTACGATGTGCAAAACTATAAACTTGACATGATGAACTCTGAATATATAAAACATTCAAGTGTTACCTAAGTGGATGAAATGAAAGGCAGAAATTGCTTTTTAGTGAACTGGACATTCTTGAAAAATATTCAATACGACCCGTGGAGGTGGCAGTGGTCACATATTGCCAACACAAATATGTTAAAGAATCTATATTTTAAACATCTGAACCATTCAGTAAATATCCCAGCGGTGGGTATTGTTTCAACCTATCTAATTGTATGATTAATTTGAAATTTCCCGGCGTTTTGAGCACAGCATGTTATCGTTAACCGATAATACGTGACTGCAGCAGCTGAGAGCTTAGATTATGTTAAGCTTATGCGAATTCCATGTGTTCCTGAAAGTCAAATTTTCATTTATTTCCAGGAGCCGCTAGTGCAAATATATTTACGAACGGCCAATTCCTTATCTCCAGCTTATCTCACATACAATATAGGCAAATAAATATAAACAATAACACTAAAGCGTTAAGATGGTTTGCTATGTTATTTCTTAGTGTTTACAATCGGGATTAGACCAACTGTTGCAGTGTGTGCATTAAAAATAAATATTTACCTGTGAAAGACGTACGCTATTCATAACATGATAAGCACACAGTTGGATGTGGATGTGCCTTTTTAACATAATAAATACAACCTGCAAATTCGTTTGCCTTCATCTCGTGATTTTAACAATTATTGGGGTGCACAATCTAAGTTAGGCATAAATTAGTATTCTCCAGGTAAGTCATCTATTGCCAATTCCTATAAACTGTTTATTAAAGCAAATGTGAAACTATGGAAACTTATATGTCAATAATTTAGTCAGCCATATCTTTGCACCAATACAAAAATGAGCTCTGTATTTATTTAATACACAAAAGAAATAAAGAAAAATTGTTGCCGCGATTTCATGCCGTAACATTCCTTTATTACTTTACCTGACATGTTTTGGAATGTTTATCTGATTCAAATACAGCGCAAACAGACGACTGGAGATCAGTGGCGCGGCTCCATTTAGAGAACTTTTGTTTTTTACTGCTCTAGAAATATAAATAATCTTATACGCATCAAGTATCGCTGGCTGTCTAACATTTTTGACAAGCTTCAGATTTTCCTGATCAATGTGGTGGTTATTATCCAAACTATGTTGTGCTACGCATGACTTGTCTACACTACCGTATCTTAAATCTGCCAGATGTTCACGAAATCTAGTCTCTATGGTTCTCTTAGTCTGCCCAACGTATTTAAGATTACAATCTTTACAACCTATCTCATAGATACCCGACATTTCAGTGACTTTATCTTTATCTTTCGTATTACCTAACAAATTTCTCAAATTATTTCTGTCGAAAAAATTAACTGGAAATCGGCTTTCTTAAAAATGCTCTCCAGACCGCTTGTGACACGCGATTCAAAAGGTAGGCAAACAAATTTTTTCTCTATTTTATCTTTCCTGTATGTCGTGACTTCAATAAGATTCCTGATCGACAGACTGTTCAGAGTCCCACTCTCTGGGACTGATTTTATTAAAGAACGAAACCTCATCAAGTAACTCGCAGTTAACAACAAGGATCCAGTTAGTATCGTTGACAGGATGGTCAGTAAAAAGAGCCGTCAGCTCTTAGTGGAAATGAGTACCAGTTTACCTCTCGCCCAGCAAGAAGGAGTCTCTTATTTCCCCATCACTTGTTGTGGTCCTGTGTCCAACTCCATATTTAAAGCCCTCAAGAGAGACAATGTAAAGTTTTCGTTCCAATCCACAAATATGTTCATCCATAACAAGGACAATATTCCAGACCTGAAGAAGTCAGGTGTTTATCGTTTAACATGTGGTGCCCCTGATTGCAATTCTGTCTACATCGGGAGAACAGGAAGATCATTAAGCACCAGGGTGTCAGAACACCTCAGAAGTAGAAATCAAGTCGGTAATGACACGTCAGTTTTTGGTTGTCATTTAAGAGAGAGTGGTCACTGCTTCAACCAGAATACCGATGCTAAGATTTTACATCCCTCAAGTTTTGCAGTGAAACAATTTGTCTTAGAGGAGATTGAAATTTTCAAACATTCCAAATGCTCCAATGGTGAAGTTTTGAACCTACCCAACACCACAATTACGAACTTTGCTTCACTCTACAATCATCTAGTGAACTAGTGCCAGCAAAGTTTATGAATTTTCTATGGCCAGAGTTATGATGGATATGGAGATAGCTGTGCTGTGGATTTCCTTCCCTTGCCCATTTACTCTCTGACATATCTCTTGTTTCTGTCGTTTGTTTTTAGTTCGCTGTTTTGCCGTCGCAACAGCGCCACCCGATCTCGGGAATTTCATAAATGGCCGACTTTTTCTCCTGTCTTATGATTAAATCGCCGTTTTATATTGATTGGATTATATTGTGAATCGATTTTCTGGCACATTCGGGTGCGATGTTGTTGGACCTGTGGTATAATAGATGAAAATTCCAACTTGGTCAACCTTTCGTATAGTTTTCACTTCAATTTTCAAGAATTGAAAAGTAAGTACAGATGCCATTTTGTTTTATTGGTTCACTTTACAAATTTTAAACTCCTTAAATTCTCATGGGGTTTCTGCTTGACTGTTACGTTTTTGCTTTATCAGTTGACCACAGCTTTTCCATGTTTAATTTCACAATTGACTTTTACACTTTGTCATTAACTTATTTTGTTTTAGTTTATTCTGTTAATTCTGCCTGCTTTAACTGCATGTTTGACTCTATTGTAGATTTTAGCTTGTTTGATTGTAGCCTTTAGTTTTTTACTATAGCTTTCTCGGCTTTTAGTGTAGCCTTGACCCTATTTACTGTTTGACTGTAGATTTTAACCTTCATGATTTCTGTCTTGAGATCACTGTGCTTTAACCAGCACAATTGCCTACCAGAAAACAACGTTTTCTGATAGACCTTTTTATTGTCTTCCTTTTTTAATTTCAACAACACACCACGAGGGCTTTCAGACTAAATACTATCGTACCGTGGGTGTTGACAAGGAGGAAAGAGGCAACTTGTTAATTCTGGACTTGAAGGTTTGGAGATTCGGAGGAGAAGGAAAAACATGTGCCGGCAAGGAATTCCACAACTTGGGAGTCTTCGGGACAATAGAGCTGCCATAACAAGATGTTCTATGTCTGGTGACCTGGACAGTAAAAGGGTGCATTCGTTCTGTTCCCCTGGTAGATCTGTTGGGGGCAGCAGGTGGGGGAACTATGGAGGAAAGCTCCTCTGAACAGTGCCCGTGCAGATATCTATAAAAAGGAGAGAGGTCACCAACGGCACGTCGGTGGACAAGGGATGGCAGCCTTTGGGTGAGGGTATGGTCACCGATGAGACGTATAGCTCTCTTTTGAATGGAGTCCAGGATAGCGAGTGTAGAAGCGGCAGCTACACCCCAGATGTGGGATCAGTATTCAGGTTTGACCTTATTTGTGAAGTATATAAGGTATAGAGATTAGCTGGTGAAAAGTATTTGCGAGCCCGAAAGAGGAAACCTAATTTCTTAGCAGCCGCTTCTGCAGTTGATGTGACATGTTGGTGCCAATTGAGATTTAGATCCACAGAAATGTGAAAAGGACTCATTAATTTGAATAACTTGGTTGTTCATTGTGATGGTTCTAGGGCTGGTGTATCTTTTATTAGAAAGAAAGCAAGATTGAGATTTGGTGGGGTTGAATTGTACAAGATTTCTACTTCCGCAGTCTAATATTTTTTGGAGATTCACGGAGACAGAACCCTCCAATTGTCTGCGATCCTCATATAGTTGGGCCAAAGAGAAAGGCTTAGAATATTGTATATTTGAGTGGAGGGGGCTGTTGTCCGCGTAACTGTGAACTGGGTTGGATGTGCTAGAGAGGAGGTCATTGATGTGGAGAAGAAACAAAGTAGGGGCTAAAGCTGAACCTTGAGGAACTCCTGCATTAATTGGATATAGTTTAGAGGAATGGCCATCCACAACAACAGAAATGCTCCCGTTGGAGAAGATATTTGCTGTCCAGGTACAAAGTTTTGGTGGTAGGCCATAGGCCGGAAGTTTATTATGCAGCGCTGCGTGCCAGCCCTGGTCGAATGCTTTGGATATGTCTAGAGCAACAATCTGGGATTCACCGTGTAGTTCCATAGACTTGTTCCAAGAATGGGTGACAAAGGAAAGGAGGTCGGCAGTCGATCTGCGCTGACGGAATTCATACTGCCTGTCGTGGATTAAACTGTATTTTTCAAGAAATTTTAGTAATTCGGTGTTTATATACTTTTCCATCACTTTAGAGACGACTGAAAGGTCCTAAATAGGCCTGTAGTTGTTAGGAGTCGCTTTGGATCCTTTCTTGGGGATGGGTTGTACTCGAGCAGTTTCCAAGTTACTAGGGAATATGCCTTTATTGTAAGATATCTGAAACAGACGAGTCAGGACAGGAGCAAGTTCTGGTGCGCATTTTTTGAGAACAATTGCTGGGATCTCGTCAAGGCCAGAGGCTTTCCTGGTATTAAGAGAAGAGAGCATCTTTCGTACCTTTTTAGTTTTGAAAATGATATCCGTCATTTTATGCGCGACATTGGGGACTGTTGGTGGTTGAACATTTGGAGGTGGGTTAAGAGTAGAATTGCCGGCGAACAACGAAGCAAAAAGTTCAGCCTTGCCCAGGGCGGTAGAAACAATTTCATCCCCTAAGACAAGAGGTGGGAACGTGCTCTTGCAGAAATTATTCCCAATAGATTTAGCAAGAGTCCAGAAGGGTTTGCCGCCGTTGGAGCTTGAGAGGACTTTGTTTTTGATGTGGTTATTAAACGAGTTTTTTGCCTCAGAAAGAATGCGGACATAGCGGTTTCTTGGTCGTTAAATGCTTGATGGTTTTATTGACTGGGATTGTGTAGAAGCTTTTTGTGAGCTTTGATCTTTTCAAGTCTGGCCTTGTCACAGGATTTAGAGAACCAGGGCTTTTGAGTGGCTGAAGAGGTTTTCTGTGTACGTGGAATAAATAATTCCATGCCAGCTTGGATAATTTCGGTGACGTTTTGTGAGATATCAGAGGGGTCAGGATGAGAGAAGCAGACAGACGCCCACGGAAATGAGGAAAAGTAATCCCGCATTTCTTTTAGAGTTGCCCCTAAGGATGTCTACTAGTTAGCCGAACCGCGTAGGGATTTTAATAAAAAAATTACTGTCTGGATCAGAAGCCTTTCATTAAGTATTTAATTCAATTTGTTTATGTATCTAAGTTGACAATGGATTTACATCAAGTATCGGCCTCCACAAATATCCTAAATATCTTTGTTTTTTGTTTGTTTGTTTCTTTAACGTCGGTCTATTTCCGCGACTCTAGACAATCACCGACGCCAGGGAGCATTTTCAGCTCACTATCCTGGAAATTTTGCCCAACCCCTGCCTTTCTGTAAGGAGGGTAGGGATATTTATCGTGCCTGACATCGCATGGACACGGGACCGACGGCTTTACGCCCCCTCCGAATGGCGGAACGTGCAGACATTCAACTTGCTCAAATACAATGCTACAACCTCGATTGATGTTAATGTTACAGTATATGTTGAAAAACAGAAAGGAGAACCCTGAGATCGAACGCGGTACCATTCGGTTCAGAGGCACACGTTCTTACCACCGCACCACCGAGGCTCTAACAAAGATCTTATATATTATTATTATTATCATAATATTCATAGAACTCGATTTCTGTCGTCATTAAATATTCAACAATCAAATAACATTTCCATGCTCGGTTAATTACCTAATGGGATGGATTTGGTAACGCTTTTGTAGCATATGCAGTAATAGTCTGAGGCTTAAGCCCATCGTTTATAGGGATGGTCGCTTACAAATTCATAAATCAACGCCCCTAACTTCATATGCTAATAGCAATCTCACATTACCATAACTACAAGAAGCCCGTAGTAATAACCAGTAATATTTATGTAACTGATTTGATAATGCAGATGAAAATTTAAATGACAAACTATTATTTGTAAATATGGTTTTGATACAAAGCATATTTTGCTAACGTCCATGTAAGCTCACAAAATTACAAAAGTTGCACTATCAATCCTTTAAAATTAAAAGACCCACAGCTGATTTATAAATGAACTGATAAGAATTCGTCGATGCTTTAGAAAACCACTTGCTTTGCTTCCTATCTATATTCAGTGTTAAAATATATCAGAATGAAACTATAAACCAAGAGCCACGGTGGTGCAGGGATAAGAACGTGTGCTTCTGAACCGAAGGGTACTGGGTTCGATTCCCAGTGTTTCCATTTCACTTTTTCAGTACAAGCTGTAATAAATTAACATCAACCGAGGTTCTGGCATCGTATTTAAGCAAGTTGAATGCCCTTAGAAGAGGGGACGGGATACTTGAATGAAGTTTTTGAGGAAAGGTGTATATGACGCTGAGCTACATATGTGTGGCCTCCACGATCTCCGGATCTCACCCTGCTCGATTTATACTTATGGGGTAAAGGCAAGCCATATGTTTATGCGGATCGGGTAATACAAGGGAAGAATTTAAAACTCGATTTCGTAATTCTTCCAAAATACAGCGTATAATAAGCGAAGAGTTCTATCACGCTCGGAAAGTTTTGTTACTGTGCAGGCTGTGATGGGATTTTTCCGGCCCTCCAGAGGGGGCCTGGATATACTGCTTCCCAACATAAGGGAGCTTTTCCGGGCTAGCCTAGCGTGGGGCTACGTCCCACAGGCCTGGCGCCGCGTTAGGGGGGTCTTCATTCCCAAGCCGGGAAGGGAGGACTACACGCTGGGCACGGCGTACAGGCTAATCAGCCTTACATCATTCCTGCTTAAGCCATTAGAAAATATAGTAGATAGGTTTATATTGGGAGGGATCTTAAAGGATCATCCCTTCCATAAAGGTCAGCACGCGTACCAGCGGGGGAAGTCGACGGAAACGGCGCTCCATGCTGTGACACGGAAGGTGGAAAGGGCATTTCACTACGGGGAGAGCGCATTATCTGTGTTCTTCGATGTGGACATCTATTCCTGGTCCCGTAACTCCCTTGTGGGGTGTGAACAAGAAATTTTTCTTGTGGTTTGTGCATCCAGGGGGTCCTAGACATGTTTCTGAAAACAGTTTTTTGAAAAGCGTTCGGGAGCTTATCTGCAAATTTACCCTTTATCTTACAAAAAATAATAAATCTGAGACATAAGTGCAAGTACGTTAGGGTTTTATAGGTGATTATGGCCTCACTATTGACTGGATTTAGATCCAACTGAAATCTGTAACGTGATATCAATCGCGGACAAATATCGAATAAATACACTCAGGTTTTTAGGTCTAAATTGGCACAGCTGAAGTGAAATAATTTGGTCGGTACAGTGCCTTCCTATCATAGACCCGCATCAATCATTAAATTTTCCCTTATGTCGGCTTGCTCTCTCACTCATTTCTTTTTTCTTTTTTAAATTTCAACAACACACCACAAGGGCTTACAGCCTAAATACTACCGTACCGTCGACAAGGAGGAAAGAGGCAACTTGTTAATTCTTGACTTGAAGGTTTGGAGGTTCGGAGGAGAAGGAAAAACATGTGCCGGCAAGGCCACAACTTGGAAGTCCTCGGGACAAAAGAGCGGGCATAACAAGATGTTCTATATCTGGTGACCTGGACAGTAAAAGAGTGCATTCGCTCTGTTCCCCTGGTAGATCTGTTGGGGGTAGCAGGTGAAGGAACTATGGAAGAAAGCTCCTCTGAGCAGTGCCCGTGCAGATATCTATAAAAGAGAGAGAGAGAGAGGTCACCAACGGCACGTCGGTGGGCAAGGGATGGCAGCATTTGGGTGAGGGTAGGGGCACCGATGAGACATATAGCTCTCTTCTGAATTGAGTCCAGGATAGCGAGTGTAGAAGTGGCAGCAGCATCCCAGATGTGGGAGCAGTATTCGAGGTTTGGCCTTATTTGTAAAGTATATAAGGTATAGAGATTAGCTGGTGAAAAGTATTTGCGAGCCCGGAAGAGGAAACCCAATTTCTTAGCAGCCGCTTCTGCAATTGATGTAACATGTTGGTGCCAATTAAGATTTCGATCCACAGAAATGCCAACAAGAGAAAAGGACTCATTACTTTGAATAACTTGGTTGTTCATTGTGATGGGTCTAGGGCTGCTGTATCTCTTGTGAGAAAGAAAGCAAGACTTAGTTTTGGTGGGGTTGAATTGTACAAGATTTCTACTTCCCCAGTCTAATATTTTTTGGAGGTCCACGGAGACAGAACCCTCCATGAGTCTGCGATCCTCATCTAATTGGGCTAAAGAGACAGGCTTAGAATATTGTATATTTGAGTGGAGGGTGCTGTCGTCCGCGTAACTGTGAACTGGGTTGGATGTGCTAGAGAGGAGGTCATTGATGTGGAGAAGAAACAAAGTAGGGGCTAAAGCTGAACCTTGAGGAACTCCTGCATTAATTGGATACAGTTTAGAGGAATGGCCATCCACAACAACAGATATGCTCCTGTTGGAGAGGAAATTTGCTGTCCAGGTACAAAGTTTTGGTGGTAGGCCATAGGACGGAAGTTTATTAAGCAGCGCTGCGTGCCAGACCTGGTCGAATGCTTTGGATATGTCTAGAGCAACAATCTGGGATTCACCGTGTTGTTCCATAGACTTGTTCCAAGAATGGGTGACAAAGGAAAGGAGGTCGGCAGTTGATCTGCGCTGACGGAATCCATACTGCCTGTCGTGGATTGGACTGTGTTGTTCAAGAAATTCTAGTAATTGGGTGTTTATATACTTTTCCATCACTTTAGAGACGACTGAAAGGAGAGAAATAGGCCTGTAGTTACTAGGAAGCGCTTTGGATCATTTCTTGGGGACGGGTTGTACTCGAGCAGTTTTCCAGTTACTAGGGAATATGCCTTTATTGTAAGATGTCTGAAACAGACGAGTCAGAACAGGAGTCTGGTGCGCATTTTTTGAGAACAATTGCTGGGATCTCGTCAAGGCCAGAGGCTTTCCTGGTATTAAGAGAACAGAGCAACTTTCGTACCTTTCTAGTTTTGAAAATGATATACGTCATTTTATGCGCGACATTGGGGACTGTTGGTGGTTGAACATTTGGAGGTGGGCTGAGAGTAGAATTGCCGGTGAACAACGAGGCAAAAAGTTCAGCCTTGTCCAGGGCGGTAGAAACAATATCATCCCCTGAGACAACGGCACGTCGGTGGGCAAGGGATGGCAGCATTTGGGTGAGGGTAGGGGCACCGATGAGACATATAGCTCTCTTCTGAATTGAGTCCAGGATAGCGAGTGTAGAAGTGGCAGCAGCATCCCAGATGTGGGAGCAGTATTCGAGGTTTGGCCTTATTTGTAAAGTATATAAGGTATAGAGATTAGCTGGTGAAAAGTATTTGCGAGCCTGGAAGAGGAAACCTAATTTCTTAGCAGCCGCTTCTGCAATTGATGTGACATGTTGGTGCCAATTGAGATTTCGATCCACAGAAATGCCAACAAGTGAAAAGGACTCATTACTTTGAATAACTTGGTTGCTCATTGTGATGGGTCTAGGGCTGGTGTATCTCTTATGAGAAAGAAAGCAAAACTGAGATTTGGTGGGGTTGAATTGTACAAGATTTCTACTTCCCCAGTCTAATATTTTTTGGAGATCCGCGGAGACAGAACCCTCCATGAGTCTGCGATCCTCATCTAATTGGGCTGAAGAGACAAACTTAGAATATTGTATATTGGAGTAATGCTGTCGTCCGCGTAATTGTGAACTGAGTTGGATGTGCTAGAGAGGAGGTCATTGATGTGGAGAAGAAACAAAGTAGGGGCTAAAGCTGAACCTTGAGCGACTCCTGCATTAATTGGATACAGTTTAGAGGAATGGCCATCCACGACAACAGAAATGATTCGGTTGGAGAGGAAATTTGCTGTCCAGATACAGAGTTTTGGTGGTAGGCCATAGGCCGGTAGTTTATTAAGCAGCGCTGCATGCCAGACCTGGTCGAATGCTTTGGATATGTCTAGAGCGACAATCTGGGATTTACCGTGTAGTTCCATAGACTTGTTCCAAGAATGGGTGACAAAGGAAATGAGGTCGGCAGTTGATCTGCGCTGACGGAATCCATACTGCCTGTCGTGGATTGGACTGTGTTGTTCAAGAAATTCTAGTAATTGGGTGTTTATATACTTTTCCATCACTTTAGAGACGACTGAAAGGAGAGAAATAGGCCTGTAGTTACTAGGAAGCGCTTTGGATCATTTCTTGGGGACGGGTTGTACTCGAGCAGTTTTCCAGTTACTAGGGAATATGCCTTTATTGTAAGATGTCTGAAACAGACGAGTCAGGACAGGAGTCTGGTGCGCATTTTTTGAGAACAATTGCTGGGATCTCGTCAAGGCCAGAGGCTTTCCTGGTATTAAGAGAACAGAGCAACTTTCGTATATTTCTAGTTTTGAAAATGATATACGTCATTTTATGCGCGACATTGGGGACTGTTGGTGGTTGAACATTTGGAGGTGGGTTGAGAGTAGAATTGCCGGTGAACAACGAGGCAAAAAGTTCAGCCTTGTCCAGGGCGGTAGAAACAATATCATCCCCTGAGACAACGGCACGTCGGTGGGCAAGGGATGGCAGCATTTGGGTGAGGGTAGGGGCACCGATGAGACATATAGCTCTCTTCTGAATTGAGTCCAGGATAGCGAGTGTAGAAGTGGCAGCAGCATCCCAGATGTGGGAGCAGTATTCGAGGTTTGGCCTTATTTGTAAAGTATATAAGGTATAGAGATTAGCTGGTGAAAAGTATTTGCGAGCCTGGAAGAGGAAACCTAATTTCTTAGCAGCCGCTTCTGCAATTGATGTGACATGTTGGTGCCAATTGAGATTTCGATCCACAGAAATGCCAACAAGTGAAAAGGACTCATTACTTTGAATAACTTGGTTGCTCATTGTGATGGGTCTAGGGCTGGTGTATCTCTTATGAGAAAGAAAGCAAAACTGAGATTTGGTGGGGTTGAATTGTACAAGATTTCTACTTCCCCAGTCTAATATTTTTTGGAGATCCGCGGAGACAGAACCCTCCATGAGTCTGCGATCCTCATCTAATTGGGCTGAAGAGACAAACTTAGAATATTGTATATTGGAGTAATGCTGTCGTCCGCGTAATTGTGAACTGAGTTGGATGTGCTAGAGAGGAGGTCATTGATGTGGAGAAGAAACAAAGTAGGGGCTAAAGCTGAACCTTGAGCGACTCCTGCATTAATTGGATACAGTTTAGAGGAATGTCCATCCACGACAACAGAAATGATTCGGTTGGAGAGGAAATTTGCTGTCCAGATACAGAGTTTTGGTGGTAGGCCATAGGCCGGTAGTTTATTAAGCAGCGCTGCATGCCAGACCTGGTCGAATGCTTTGGATATGTCTAGAGCGACAATCTGGGATTCACCGTGTAGTTCCAAAGACTTGTTCCAAGAATGGGTGACAAAGGAAATGAGGTCGGCAGTTGATCTGCGCTGACGGAATCCATACTGCCTGTCGTGGATTTGACTGTGTTGTTCAAGAAATTCTAGTAATTGGGTGTTTATATACTTTTCCATCACTTTAGAGACGACTGAAAGGAGAGAAATAGGCCTGTAGTTACTAGGAAGCGCTTTGGATCATTTCTTGGGGACGGGTTGTACTCGAGCAGTTTTCCAGTTACTAGGGAATATGCCTTTATTGTAAGATGTCTGAAACAGACGAGTCAGGACAGGAGTCTGGTGCGCATTTTTTGAGAACAATTGCTGGGATCTCGTCAAGGCCAGAGGCTTTCCTGGTATTAAGAGAACAGAGCAACTTTCGTACCTTTCTAGTTTTGAAAATGATATACGTCATTTTATGCGCGACATTGGGGACTGTTGGTGGTTGAACATTTGGAGGTGGGCTGAGAGTAGAATTGCCGGTGAACAACGAGGCAAAAAGTTCAGCCTTGTCCAGGGCCGTAGAAACAATATCATCCCCTGAGACAAGAGGTGGGAACGTGCTCTTGCAGAAATTATTCCCAATAGATTTAGTAAGAGTCTAGAAGGGTTTGCTGCCGTTGGAGTTTAAGAGGACTTTGTTTTTGATGTGGTTATTAAACGAGTTTTTTTGCCTCAGAAAGAATGCGGACATAGCGGTCACACAGTGTTGTTTGCTTTGCCGTGTCTGTTTATCAGTACTCTCTCAGTTTAGCATTTAAATAAAAATTGCACTTCTGTATTTCTGCTACAACATTGCACTACTAAAGTCACATACGCATTTCATTATTAAAAGCGTATCCCCACACTAATCTATCTACAAAGTTGCATAGTTAGTTAGTAATGAATAACCTGGTGTGTGTGTGAGCTCAGCTCATACACAATCCACCACACTGTATAATTAAGTGCGCTACAGACTATAGAATAGCTGTTTGATAGCAGAATATTAAACTGACAGAACAATGTAAACATTTAAAGACCGCCAAGCTCCACTCCCCATCTATATGTGATCAAAGCTTAGACTGTGTTTGGGTTTATTAAGAGACAGGATTTAGACCGTTGGACATTATTGCCAGATTGTGTTAGCTTTTTAGTGATTAGTTATACCAGACACACCATTATACAAAAATATACTTTTACTTCGGAGCTCGAACGACAATCGGTTTTTTCAACATGGTATCGCCGCTCGCTTGACATCTTAATTTATCCCAGGTTTATATATCCATTATTAATTTTTAAGTTTCGATTTTAAATACATAATTAAATTATTTTCCAATTTTGCCATTTTTACCCAATTTTTAACAGTCCTGGTTGCATACGTACTGTTCCTGTCTCAAAGAATTAATTTAATAACATAACTTATTTTATCGGTTAGGGTCTTGGACAACTAATATGATCAAACAACTTTGTTGTTTTCGGCAATGATTTAGCTAGTTCACAAGCTTTTGATATAAACTAAAATTATTAATCGAAAAACAACCTATTCTCTCATTAACAACCAAATGGCATATTTTTAATTTCATGTCGTCTGTCATTTTCCACAATCGCGGCTGAGATTTCACGATTGTTGGTTCGGGTAGTATGTTTATGCCTGGTATATATTTAGTTTGGTTACCGTTGATGTATGGTTTATATCAGTTGTATGAATCTATCTACGTGTGGCAGTTAACTATTATGTCTGTCAGGCATCGGACTTTAACCACTAAGTCGCCTCAACGCATGTCTTTGCATTTTATTTTTAATTTGGAAAAAACTCTAAATATTGTGTACCAAATTACTTATATATATATATATATATATATATATATATATATATATATACATATATATATATATATATATATATATATATATATATATATATATATATATATATATATATAAATTCTAACGGACCTTGGTTTTGGGTTCTAGGGGCCAAAATTCGCGCTCATCTGAAGAAATTTTTTCAAAAGCTTTTCATCGTGACCTCTCTTATAGCGAATTTTTCTTAATGAAAATTCGCTAAAATGTAGGTACTAGAAGTGTTTTGTCCAGAGAACTTCCAAGTTGTGGAATTCCTTGCCGGCACATGTTTTTCCTTCTCCCCCGAACCTCCAAAACTTCAAGTTCAGAATTAACAAGTTGTCTCTTTCCTTCTTGTCGACACCCACGGTACGATAGTATTTAGGCTGTAAGCCTATATATTAAAAAACTCTGGACGCAGCAAGTGCGTTATGGAAGTGAATTTTCATAAAAATGTTTTTAATTACAAATATATCGCTCTAATGCGAGCAGGCATCAATTTGGTTACCAGTTGAACCTATATAGTAGGAAAAATGTACCATATTTTATCAAAATAATTATTTGAAAATGTACAAAAATTTTCCGAAAATAAACTTTAAATGTTTCCGAGAAAACTGGTCTCCTAGCCAATGAACCTTAGGTTAATAGCAAATTGAGTTGTTGAAATTTGAAACATTTATTGAAAATTCGCAACCAAAACGCCCTTGCTGCGTTCATACAAAAATTTTCCGAAAATAAAGTTAAATGTTGGTTTCCTCACCAACAAAATTTATGTTAATAGCAAATTGAGTTATTGAAATTTGAAGGATTTAATGAAACTTTGCTACCAAAACGCACTTACTGCGTCCAGATTTTTTTCTTACAAATATGCATCATATTTCGATAAAAAATGCTAAAATGCAGTAACGAATTTGTTCTACGAAAATTAGCTAAAAATTATAGACCGTTAAACCATAAACTTCACTAAACATACAGAGAAAGCATCAACTTAACTAAACCGACAGCCAAAGCATCGGCGAACGGGTCTACTTGAAAAAATTTTCTGTAAATATTTTAGTAAAATGAAGGGCAATGACGGTTGAATCGGAAACGTTTTAAATTGCGAGTTTGACGTTTTGAGGAAAACTCCAAAATTTGTTTCTTTAGCTGCCCGTAACTTTTTTGGCCTTAAACTTAGAGACCTAAATGTTGTTACGTGGTTCACTCTTTATAATACAAATACGAGATATGAATTTTGTTAGAAAAAAAAACACAATTTAACGGGAAAACCTTGTCCGATTTTCCTGGCTAACGAACATATCCAAGCCACTTGCAAAAGTCAAGATCGGTCTATGATTTTTTAATTATCGCTAAGATATATATATATATATATATATATATATATATATATATATATATATATATATATATATATATATATATATATATATATATATATATATATATATATATATATATATATATATATATATATATATATATATATATATATATATATATATATATATATATATAAAACGGATCTCACCTTTTTTTCCCCTCATGGCTCGTCCGCGGCCTCGCCGCCCCGATAGCCCTGCAACCTTTGGTTGATTGTGCATACCCTTGGTCTTACTCCACCCATTCCAAAATCACTGTGCCTTGAACTACTGCACAACGATTTGTAGGGTGAAGTTTTATATTGTTCTGTCTCCGATCTAGAGTGAATTTTTTAAAGAAAATTCCCTAAACATTTGAATTACCAACGACTTATGGGCCAACCTGTAATTATAGAAATCTTTTTCTAAAATGTAGCCCATACACCCTATAATTAATGTATACCAATTTTTTCGTAACTTGCATAATAACGGATATATTGAACTTTAAAGATTTTTTACGAAAATTCGACAAAAATGATATACCATTAACCGATAAACTCTATAGCCAAGCTACTGCCAAAGCACCAGAGAAAGGGTCTATTTGAAATGAATTTTCTGGAAATATTTTAGTAAAATGAAGGCCATTGACGATTGAAACTAAGACTTCAGGCTTTCTAAAACATTCTTCTTGAGACATTTTCCTTCCATAGCTCATATTATTTTCAGGTTAATTGCCTAAATATTACCAAATTTGACGTTTTAAATCGCGACTTTGACGTTTTGAGGAAAACTCAAATTTATTTTTCTTTAAATGCCTGTGACTTTTTTGTCCTTTAACCTACAGTCCTAAATTTTGGTAGGTAACTTACCTATAATGATATAAACCCGCATACCTTGCTTTGTTAATCCCGCTGATATAAATTTTTTTCGAATGAAAACACAAAATTTTCCGGGAAAACCTCGGCGAATTTTCCTGGCTAACGAACTTATCCAAGCCACTTGCGAAATGAAGGTATATATATATATATATATATATATATATATATATATATATATATATATATATATATATATATATATATATATATATATATATATATATATATTGTGCTGAGAATTGCAAAGGCCATATAAAGTTATAAAAACAAAAATGAAAACCCTGACGGAAACTAGTATGACAAAGCTAAGTTTCGATTATTATTTCAATAAAGTAGATGGTCAGATCTACAAAATTGGAGAATCAGATTAGTAATGGGGGGTAGTAGTAGTACCACTGGTCAGTAGTAAGTAAAATACTTACGGTTAACACGTAATGCATATGGGTTATCTGTATATTGTATACATATCCACATCGTTCGACATATTTTACTGTACACTAAAACAGAAAACAAAATAATAACATTAATATACAAGCACATTCACTATTATTGTTAGTCAGTGTTATTTGGATAAGCAATGAAAGATATAATGCCATAATTTGTTGAAATGATCATTAATTATAATTCTTAAAATTTATAACTAGCAAATTTGGAAAGCATTTCAGTTTAAAAGAATTTAAAAGAGCCAAAAACCTATCTGCAAATAGATTAAACTCTTAAGCATGAAATAAATACCAAAGAATTATGTTATAAAATCAATTACCTAAAGATAATGAACAAAACAAAACCCTTTGTATGATGTATTTAGATGTAAGTTTATTATTTTATTTATGTGAACAATGAACTGAAGTTTACCAAAGACAGTGTTTGTGTTGTGGAACTTTTAAATCAAGATTGCAGCATATGAACTTAATGAATTTATAAATTTGTTATTGACTATAATTAGATTAAAAAAGTAAGGTTAGGCCAAATGTCATTTTTAAGAATAAGGATTTTTTTTTCAACTTACCGGAAGCATAGATGTCAAAATATGTATTAATTAATGTCAAGAAAGGATGCCTTGATATCAAATATTAGATGAATTTGGGAACATTTCCGCTTTTGTTATGATTTATTGTGGGTTGTTAATGAAATTCAGATGCCTGAGAGCGTCATTATTGCTTCCCATTTTAAATATAAATATTTTAAAGTATATTGTGTAAAGAAGATCTATTGTGCAACTGAAATAAATAACAAAAGGTTATATCAAGTTTTAACGTAACAAATTACAAGATAAACAGTAAATATATCAAGAATACCAATATTAAAGGATACCCACCACCAGCAGCGAGGAACCAAGGTTTGAGATTTAATTATTTTATCAAAATCAACTCAAGGAGGCAATCAATTTAGTTTAAAAGACAGTATATTTTCTGTCGATTAAACGTCAATCAAAAGCGTTTATGGGAAAATAAGATTTGATGCATAAAAAGAAATCTTATTTTCATATTACCATAATTCAAATTTACGAATGTAGAGGGAGTTAGGAGTGCAGGTCAGGATCCATATTTATTATTACAAACAATTGAAAAGCAGTCGAAAACTCGGTTTATTAATATTAATCATTGTAATCTAATAGTAAGATTGAAAACTTATAACAACGGATCCGTTTAGCTTTAAAATTTATAAAACTCTGTCAATAAAAGTTGTTATAAAAAAATTTTGCTAAAAACATAATTCTTTGAAACAAAAACCCATAAGATAAAAATACGATTAATATAAATATTAGCAGGCTATCTTTCTTTTCCCCTATTATAGCAGAACCTACCACTGAGATCAAGTAAGTAAATAAGATATTTTGATTATAATTTATTTGATATAAATATATATAGTAGAAGGGTAGGCAACCCATATAACACTGAGCTAGCTGGAATCGATAAATACGTACACATATCCCAAATTTCAAACACCAAGAGTCATAAACACTTTATTCAGATACAATTTTACATTACAAAATATACAGGGTCACCCATAACACATGGTGTAATATCATTATCTTTTTAAATATCATTTTAATAGGGCATTAAATAAAATAAAAATTAATATATAATATAATAAATATAATAAAAGTAAGACAATTGAATAATTGGCGCACAACAGTGTGGCAATTAACATAAAATTAATACAAAATATAAAATAAAATTCAACCTAATTAGTATTATATATATAAAGTCTGAAACCGACCTTGGATTTGGGTTCCAGGGGTCCTAAATAGCGCTCATTTGAATAATTTTTTTTTTCAAAATTCAAAAGTCGAGATCTCCTCATTAGTGATTTTTTTTAAAGAAAATTCACTTAAAAAAGGAGAGTTTGCTGAAATAAATTGAAAGGAACCAGGGAAAATCTGTTGGACATATTCTGACATCATTTGAAGGACTCATATTTGGAAAAAAATGGTAAGAGCTAGACCAAGATGAATTATGATGACATTAACATAAATAACCATTTCCTAATCTAAAATACATTTTAGATGCATTGGCAACCTTGTAGGGACGGTAAGAGTTTATTGAATGCCTGGCCGTTCCCTAAGTTTCATTAATGAATAGACACAAACGTGTATTGAAACAAGTCCATTGATTTCACAAACCATTAATGTTTTATGTGGTGTAATGGCCATTTGGGGACTATTAAAGGTGAAAAAAAGGCTGGACGCAGCAAGTGCGTTATGTTAATGACTTTTCATTAAAAAATTTCAGAAAATAAACTTAACATGTTCCCGAAAAAATAAGAGCGAAACTAGCATGTGTGTCAAGTAATAATCTTGATCGGTCCGTTTGATACTTGATAGTACTACCGAAAATTAATTTCACAATTCTGTGGAAGAAAGAGTTGAAATAATTAATCTTTTTTTCAAAAACGATGACTGTGCCAACCGTACCGCAAATTTGTTTAATGAACGACATCCGAACAGACATGTTAACAGAAAATACATTTTGGAGTTAGTTGCAAAGTTTCGACAAAGTGGTTCAGTAGCCAACAAAAAACGGGATCCTGAACGTTAATTTCCGGTTAGAAATGAGACTACCGAGATTGAAGTTTTAGGACAAATTGCTGCAGACCCAACTTTGAGCACAAGAAAATTGGCCACTGTTTCAAACATCAACAGAAAAACTATTCAGCGAATATTAAAGCATCATACATTTCACCCGTATAAAATTCATCTTTTACAACAACTGAATGAAGATGATTTTGATCACCAGCTGGAGTTTTGTGAAGTTATGACTGCACGAATAGCTGATAACGGGAACTTTCTGTTCAATATCTGTTTTTCAGACGAGTGTACGTTTTTATTAAACTCTACAGTCAATCGTGATAATTGTCGTTATTGGGCAGATAATAATCCAAGAACTTTTCACGAAGTCCACACTCAAACTCCACAGAAATTGAATGTCTGGACTGGCATTTTTGGAGACCGTTTAATCGGACCCATTTTTCTTGATGGCAATTTGAGTGTCGAAACGTTTCTGGAGTTATTAGAAGATATCGTTTACCCTCTACTAATTGAAATTGTTGAAAATGATGATCGCTATCAAGAAAATCAATGAGTGTTTCAACAAGATGGAGCTGCTCCGCATCTTTCACAACGTGTTAGGGAGTTTTTGAACAGAGAGTTTCCAGGACAATGGATTGTGCGTAGAGGTGCTATTGAGGGGCCCCCTAGATCACCGGATTTAACTCCTTTAGACTTCTTTCTATAGGGCCATTTAAAGAGTAGAATTTTCGCAACAGAACCGGAGTCTCTGGAAGAATTACGACGACGCATTGTTGAAGAATGCCGTCTAATAACTCCACAGATGCTCCAGAATATCAGAGCTCGTTTTGAACAAAATTTGAACTTTTGTATGGAAGCTGGTGGTTAATAATTTGAACACTTACTTAACTGAATAAACATCTTTGAACTTTTGGTTTTGTTTTTTTGTTTTTTTTAACGAAAAATTGACTAATTAGTGCATTTATTATCACAATGAATAAAATACGTTCTTGCAACTCCAACTGTGAATAATTTTTAAACGAGTTGATAAAACTTCCAAAAAAAATTTGTGTGCTTAATTCAGAAAAGAAAGAGCTTTAAAATGATGTAACACTCGAGCCATGTTTCTTATTTAAAATATAAGGGTTGTTATCACCACCCTTAAGGGGTTGATGTGACAAAGTTGAGTTTTATGTCAAAACATGTCCCCCTCAATATTAAAATTGAAGACTTTCAGCGTTTAAAAAAAATTCTCTGGACGCAAATTGGTGTGTTTCGTTTTCAATGCGCCACCCTATATAATACAAAGAATGTATCATATTTGATGAAAATTGTTTTAGTGTTTCAAAACTAATATTTTCATGTTACTTCACGCTTCCAGTCAAATTATTTAACAAATTATATCCACACATGCCCAGAAACAAAGGGACAACAAATACACCCGTCACCAAATGATTTATATGATCACATCCTAATTCCCAAATTGCGTGCTACTCCTCATTAAATATGAAAAACCCTTCCTTCCATTCATAACTCCTTCCACCGCAATTATTACATCATTCCAACACCCTTAACTCCCAGAAATTTTAAATTAATAATTCATTCCATATTTATATCCTACTGTACGGCAAAAGCCAGGATAATCCAGACTTCTTGTGTATCTCCATATAAATACAATGAGATGTCTCTCAAGCCCTAAGTAATAGAAACAAAACCGGGATGGGGGCGCAACGCATGGAAATTTAATGAAAGACAGAGAAAACAAATGATGAAAATAATGAGAAAGGGAGGTAAAGGGATTGGAAGAGGTGTAAACGAAGAAAGAGATGGAAATAGAATTCACATGTCGAAGACGAGGATGAAGCTATTGAATTTACATGGAGTGGAGAGCATTATATAATGTGTACTTATACGAGGGGCTTTTTTGCGAATTTTCATAAAGAAAAAATTGCTATTACAGAGGTCACGATGAAAAGCTTAGGAAAAAATGTTTTCAGATGAGCGCGAATTTGGGTTCCTGGAACCCAAAACCAAGGTGCGTTGCAATTTATATATATATATATATATATATATATATATATATATATATATATATATATATATATATATATATATATATATATATATATATATATATATATATATATATATATATATATATATATATATATATATATATATATATGTATATATGTGTGTGTATCGGAGCGATAACTCAAAAAATATTCAACTGATTTGAACGAAACTTGGCACATATCTTCACTCTATTAAGACCGCGGACGAGTTCGTATATCAGCTATAATGGACATTTTTCCCGCCAAAAATTTACAAAAATATTTTTGAAAACGCTATATTTTTGTAAGTATCAGAGTAGATGTATTCTTACCATAATTACAACCGCATACCGGTTTTGCTCTCGACAGGTTTCGCTTGAAAATGAAATGTTTTTATTGTTTTTCTAGAATGTTATTTTTGATCAATTGCTGACGGCAGTCTTAAACTGTTTTCCGGCATTTACGAGTCTTTTATAGAGTTTCCATTTTGGACAATTTTAACGATCTAAAGTTTTTGTATAGTTATAACTGTGATAATAATTTTGTTTTTATTATGGTAGCCCTGGTGAAGTGGTCAAGAAACTGCGAAAGCTAGGCTTGTGAAACAATAAAAAGTATTTATAAGTGAACAGTCTTGTAAATCTCTGGAGTTTCCCTTATAAGCAAAAATGATGAAGGCTCCTCCTTATACAAAAGATTCCGGAGATAATACCCTTCCATTCCGATCTCCGGGAGAGGGGTGTACAGGGGGCGCCAGCATCAAGATTTAACATATCCTTCTCGAATATATGTGGCCTAAATTCTAACCCGAACTCCGTCCACCATTTCTTCCAGGCTAATAGGCCCCAACTCCTCTTCCTCATCGAAACCCAAATCAGTGCCAAAACAGCCACTAATCACCTTAATTTCCCATGGTATGAGCTCCTTACTTCCTTTAGATTGCATGGAGGCGTGTGCGCGTACGTCCGTAGCAATCTACCCTGCACCAGACTCCCCAATTTAGAAGCTGGAAGAAAAGATATACTATAGATATAACTCTCTCCCAAGGCTGCAACAAAATTTATCTGTTGCATTTACCGGTCACCTTCTGACAACAACTTTGTCCAGCTCTTTGACTACCTTTCTGAAAAAAACAACCATCTGATTTCTGAATATCTTTCCTCCGAGGTCACTACTCATGGTGACTTCAATGTCCATAATAAGGAATGGCTAGGATCTTCAAAAACCGATCCACAAGAAAGAGCAGCGGAGGCGTTTGGAGTCAGCAATTCTTTAGCCAATATGGTTCAGCAACCTACTTACCTTCCTCGAATCCCAACATACAACTCAAATCCCTTGGATCTCCTCCTTACTACAAATCCTGACTACTATAAGATATCAGTCACCGCCCCCCTGGGTCCTGGGTCGTTCAGACCACGGCATGGTCACTGCTTCCTCTGCAATGCAACCCGAGGTCACACAGTCATCACACCCACGTATCGTTTGGCACTACAGCTCCGCGAACTGGGACGAAATGCGAGATTACTTTTCCTCATTTCCATGGGCGTCCGTCTGCTTCTCTCATCCTGACCCCTCTGATATCTCACAAAACGTCACCGAAATTATCCAAGCTGGCATGGAATTACTTATTTCACGTACACAGAAAACCTCTGCAGTCACTCAAAAGCCCTGGTTCTCTAAATCCTGTGATAAGGCCAGACTTGAAAAGGTCAAAGCTCACAAAAAGCTTCTACACAATCCCAGTCAAGAAAACCGTCAAGCATTTAACGACGCAAGAAACTGCTATGTCCGCATTCTTTCTGAGGCAAAAAACTCGTTTAATAAACAGATTAAAAACAAAGTCCCCTTAAGCTCCAGCGGCAGCAAACCCTTCTGGACTCTTGCTAAATCTATTGAGAATAATTTCTGCAAGAGCACGTTCCCACCTCTTGTCTCAGGGGATGAATATGTTTCTACCGCCCTGGGCAAGACTGAACTTATTGCCTCGTTGTTCGCCGGCAATTCTACTTTCAACCCACCTCCAAATGTTCAACCACCAACAGTCCCCAGTGTCGCGCATAAAATGACGGATATCACTTTCAAAACTAAAAAGGTACGAAAGATGCTCTCTTCTCTTAATACCAGGAAAATCTCTGGCCTTGACGAGATCCCAGCAATTCTTCTCAAAAAATGCGCACCAGAACTTGCTCCTGTCCTGACTCATCTGTTTCAGACATCTCACAATAGAGGCAGATTCCCTAGTAACTGGAAAACTGCTCGAGTATAACCCGTCCCCAAGAAAATATCCAAATCGCTTCCTAGAAACTACAGGCCCATTTCTCTCCTTTCAGTCGTCTCTAAAGTGATGGAAAAGTATATAAACAACGAATTACTAAAATTTCTTGAAAAACACAGTCTAATCCACGACAGGCAGATCAACTGCCGACCTCCTTTCCTTTGTCACCCATTCTTGGAACAAGTCTATGGAACTACACGGCGAATCCCAGATTGTCGCTCTAGACATATCCAAAGCATTCGACCAGGTCTGGCACGCAGCGCTGCTTAATAAACTACCGGCCTATGGCCTACCACCAAAACTCTGTACGTGGACAGCTAATTTCCTCTCCAACCGGAGCATTTCTGTTGTCGTGGATGGCCATTTCTTTAAACTGTATCCAATGAATGCAGGAGTTCCTCAAGGTTCAGCTTTAGCCCCTACTTTGTTTCTTCTCCACATCAATGACCTCCTCTCTAGCACTTCCAACCCAGTTCACAGTTACGCGGATGACAGCACCCTCCACTCAAATATACAATATTCTAAGCCTGTCTCTTTAGCCCAATTAGATGAGGATCGCAGACACATGGAGGGGTCTGTCTCCGTGGATCTCCAAAAAATATTAGACTGGGGAAGTAGAAATCTTGTACAATTCAACCCCACTAAATTACATTCTTGCCTTCTTTCTCATAAGAGATACACCAGCCCTAGACCCATCACAATAAACAACCAAGTTATTCAAAGTAATGCTTCCTTTTCACTTGTTGGCATCTCTGTGGATTGAAATCTCAATTGGCACCAACATGTCACATCAATTGCAGAAGCGCCTGCTAAGAAATTAGGTTTCCTCTTCCGGGCTCGCAAATACTTTTCACCAGCTAATCTATATACCTTATATACTTCACAAATAAGACCAAACCCCGAATACTGCTCCCACATATGGGGAGCTGCTGCCGTTTCTCCACTCGCTATTCTGGACTCCATTCAGAAGAGAGCTATACGTCTCATCGGTGACCCTACCCTCACCCAAAGGCTGCCATCCCTTGCCCACCGAGGTGCAGTTGGTGATCTCTCTCTCTCTCTCTCTCTCTTTTATAGATATCTGCACGGGCACTGCTCAGAGGAGCTTTCTTCCATATTTTCTCCACCTGCTGCCCCCAACAGATCTACCAGGGGAACAGAGCGAATGCACCCTTTTACTGTCCAGGTTACCAGACACAGAACATCTTGTTATGCCCGCTCTTTTGTCCCGAGGACTTCCAAGTTGTGGAATTCCTTGCTGGCAAATGTTTTTCCTTCTCCCGGAAAATCGAGAGTCTACTATATATATATATATATATATATATATATATATATATATATATATATATATATATATATATATATATATATATATATATATATAGCTTTACTATTGCCGAACACATTTTAAACTATTTTTTTTCGTGACAGTTTCATGAACTACCCTCGTATGTTCTAGGTAGTATTACATACATACGGATCGGTAAAAAGAAGCTATTTCCAGAGGTTGGGGTGTCTAGAGTGAGAGAGACAACACTTCTGCGTGAGTGAAACAGGCAGAGTGCGCACACAAGCGAAGTGAGATTCCATGCCTGAGGCCACATGGGTCTCTCACCCTCACTCTGCCCTGATGCGTGGGTACAGCACTCGTAATTAGATAAAATTCCTGTTGAGGGTGGGCTCCGGCCCCACTATTAAATGCCATTTTTACATATTACTCCTTACAGGGCTCTTTATGAAGAGGGCATGTGATGTTTGGTGTTATCACAAGGCGTTATGACGCTGATTTATGAATCTATAAGCGAATAAGGCCCTCTGGTGACGAGAGATGTCAGTCAGGAGTAGATGAGTGGTTTCTAAAGCTGTTTCGGATCGATAAATTGCATTAATTTAAAGAGGCTTCTTGATCGTCCAATATTAGCTTTTTAACATGATTTCTTTTACCTCAATGAATATAATAGTCCTGCAGATTGAATCATAACTTCCACATCGCAATCTAACCTTCTCAGAAAGAATTTTCCCGAAATGAATTTGGTGTCAACGACTTGATTACAAAGAAAATTAATATTGAATCCCCCATAATCAAACCCAGACTTGACTTGAATTCTATGAGAAGATGTCACATGTTTACTATTATTTGTATTTATAAAGCCATAATCTTTCGAAACGATGTATTCTCGATTAACCCTATATTTCTTCCCTTTATTTTGGAGCGATTTTGCTTACAAACAATCGAAATCTCAATTGGCACAAACATGTCACATCAATTGCAAAAGCGGCTGCTAAGAAATTAGGTTTCCTCTTCCGGACTCGCAAATACTTTACACCAGCTAATCTCTATACCTTATATACTTCACAAATAAAACCAAACCTCGAATACCGCTCCCACATATGCGGTGCCGCTGCCGCTTCTACACTCGCTATCCTGGACTCCAGCCAGAAAAGCGCTATACGTCTCATCGGTGACTCTACCCTCACCCAAAGGCTGCCATCCCTTGCCCACCGACGTGCCGTTGGTAACCTATCTCTCTTTTATAGATATCTGCACAGGCACTGCTTAGAGGAGCTTTCTTCCATAGTTCCTCCACCTGCTACCCCCAACAGATCTACCAGGGAAACAGAGCGAATGCACCCTTTTACTGTCCAGGTCACCAGACATAGAACATCTTGTCATGCCCGCTCTTTTGTCCCGAGGACTTTCAAGTTGTGGAATTCTTTGCCGGCACATATTTTTCCTTCTCCTCCCACCCTCCAAACCTTCAAGTCTTGTCGACACCCACGGTACGATAGTATTTAGGCTGTAAACCCTCGTGGTGTGTTGATCAAATATAAAAAAAATCAAAACTAGCCGCTTGTGAGCAGCCACCTGTGCACCAAATTTGACGTCGATGACTCAATCACAGAAGAATTTAAAATTTCACACCCACATGAGAAAATGTCAAGTCCTTCGTAACATTTGAATTTATGTTGTCAAGAAATCTCATGTAAACGACATGTTAATCGATTTTAAGTTATTTCTCTGTGGCCACATTTTAAACAATTTTATTCTCTTTATGTTCTGTTATTCGAAGTGTAGCTTTCCGCCCCGTACATTAAATCACTCTAGTTCTTAGCTACATTTACAAAAAACTGAGAGGGAGGTTTGCGATGACAAAGCAAGCATTCAAATTTAGATTAAGAGTGATAATGCTTTTCAATAGGTGATACTTATTAACACCGTCTTAAATTTGTAGAAGTACGGTAACAGGAACGGAAAATAAAAAAATAGCACAAACATGAAGAAAACCTAGTTTGTATGTAAGAGAAAAATATGATAGTGACCTATTAATTCAGGTGCAATTTCAACCCCAGTAAAGGCTTCACCGTTGTGTACACCAACGATGGATCCTACTATTTCTAGAACAGTGATCACGTTCCTGAGGTGAGTCTTTACTGTTTACGATCTCTAGGTTATCTAGTGAAAGGGCTTCTTTTTTGTCTTTCCGGAGTTTCTTCACCAGAGCGATTGGTTTTCCCTTTAAGCCACTGCTGAAAGGTCTTCTTGCAGGGGAATTCATTAACTATATAAGTTGCTGATTGGGCATATACAAAAGTTAATCCAAATCAACAGCTCTGTAATCCACTCTTCTTTTAGTGAATTTTCTTAAAAAAAATTCACTAATGAGGAGATCCCGACTTTTGAATTTTGAAAAAATTTCTTCAAATGAGCGCTAATTAGGCCCCCCAGAACACATATCCGGGGTCAGTTTCAATTTTTATATGTTTATATATATATATATATATATATATATATATATATATATATATATATATATATATATATGTGACCAACATTTGCTTTCTGTCTACTATTCGGAGGTGTATCCACTGCTGTCATACGGCATTGTTGTCTGGGGTCAGTCCATAGATGTTAACAGGGTTTTTGTGCTTCAGAAGAGAATACTAAGGTTAATTTTTGATATGCACAACTCTGAGTCATGCCGAGAACTTTTTAAGCAAAAGAAAGTTAAGACGTTGGTAGAAATTTACCTTTATAAGGTACTGAGTTTCATACATGGCAAAAAGCATATGTTGCCTAGACATTCAGACAATCATTCGTATTCCACTAGGCACTGCAGTCACATTAATTTAAACCATTTTCAAAGAATGGCGTACAAGAAATCCCCTGTGTATGCGGGTAGTGTTTTGTACAATTTGCTTCCGGAAAGTGTAAAGTCCACTGGAAACATAAGAACTTTTAAAGCCGGTCTAAAAAAATATTTAAGTGAGCGATCATTTTATGCGGTCGATGAGTTTGTTTCGTGCTCTGTGAGGCAGATGATTTAACTGGAATCTTTTTTGATGTTTTTGTACTTGATTGTTTTGTTGCTTAATATTGTTCATGTGTATTTTTGTTACATTGCGGTCTATATAAGTGTATACACATGTTTTTATCACATTGTTTCAAGCGCTGTGTTTTTCACATTGTGCGCTTTTATCTTTGTTTTCTTTTTTTTTTTGTAACTAAACAGCATAATTGTTTTTATACTGTACTGTATTATATATTTGTGTTCTTGTTATATTTTTTATAACTATTGTGACGAGCTTATCCATGTATTATGGCAAGAGGGCGAAAATAAATTATCTATCTATCTATCTATCTATCTATATATATATATATATATATATATATATATATATATATATATATATATATATATATATATATATATATGTATCACACCGATAACTCAAAAAATAATTGACCGATTTTGATTAAATTTGGTGAATAAATTCCTTTTGCAAATGGCTTGGATGAGTTCGTTAGCCAGGAAAATCTGCCAAGGTTTTCCCGGAAAATTTTGTATTTTCTTTCGAAAAAAATTTATATCTCCGGAATTAACAAAGTAAGGGCAACCAAATTTGGTACACGGGTTTACGTTCTTATACGTAAGTTACCCACCAAAATTTAGCACTGTAGCTCAAAAGACAAAAAAGTTATAGGCAATTAAAAAAAAATGAATTAGGGTTTTCCTCAAAACGTCAAAGTTGCGATTTAAAATGTCAAAATTGGCAACAATTAGGCAAATAACTTGAATCTAATACGGGCTATGGAAATAAAATGTCTCAAGAAGGATATTTTACAAACCCTGAAGTCTTAGTTTCAACAGTCATTGTCCTCCATTTTACTAAAATATTTCCAGAAAATTCATTTCAAATAGACCCTTTCTTTGATGCTTGGCAGTAGCCTTAGCTATAGAGTTTATCGTTTAATGGTATATAATTTTTGTCGAATTTTCGTAAAAAATCAATAAAGCTCAATATATCCGTTATTATACAAGATATGAAAAAATTTTGTATATATTAATTATAGGGTGTCTTGAGCTACATATTAAAAAAATATTTCTACAATCACAGGGTGGCCCATAAGTCGTTGGTGATACAAATTTTCTTTTTTTTTAATCAAACACGCCTTATGTTATTGCATTTTCCATCGAAATATAATGCATGTTTGTAAGAAAAAAAATTCTGGACGCAGCAAGTGCGTTATGGTAGCGAACTTTATTTGTTTATGTAGAAATCATTAATTGTGAAATTTTTGTAAAATTTTGGTAATTAGTACCTAATGTTTAATAAGTTATTGTAAAAAAATGTTTTTGGACTTTCGCAAAAAAGTTGTTTACAATTTATTTTGTAAGTTTTGTCGAAAAGTTTTTTGTAAATAATTATATCTTGGTAGGGGCTAAATACCTTGAGGAAGTTCGTTGGCCAGGAAAATCGGGCCAGTTTTTCGGGGATATTTTAAGTTCGTTTTCGAAAAATATTTGCCCTTTTTCCAACAACAAAGTTATTTTGATAAAATGTGGTACATTGTTCCCACTATAGAGCTTATACTGGTAACCAAATTTGATGCCTGCTTTTCTTAAAAAAAAGACATATTTTTTATAAAAAACATTTTTATGAAAATTCACTACCATAACGCACTTGCTGCGTCCAGAGTTTTTTTAACTTCTTCATCTGCTTGAACCTCATCAGTCGTAATGGTTTTAGTGAAATCTTACAACAAACAAATTTTCAAAGATGCCCCAAATATTTTAAGATTCCACATTTGTGTTCAGCCTTCCAATCCAGTCAAGTTAAGAGTGACTGGGCTTTCTGAGGAGAGTAGATTATCACAGTCATGTGGCAGTTATGACTCAATTTGCAGCACTATTGATTGTTGCTATGGCATCGTAATATTTTGTTGGTCGATGGCAATGTTTACACCCCAGACAGAAGTTCATTTCATCGATATGCGTTATATTGTTATTAGTTTTTACTGAGCATATTAATTATATTGAATTAATTTTTCCAGGAAAGAGATGAAACTCGTTTTGTACTGAATAACACGGGTAGGCAGGTATTATATATACATACTTCATTTGTATGCAGACAAGATTTTCTAAAGCTTATATAAAGCCAGTATACAGAGCAGCAGACTTGCTCTATAAATATTGCCTTTAAAGGTCAATCAGTTCACGACGCGATATAAATACTCTCTTCTCTCTCTCTCTCTCTCTCTCTTTCTCTCTCTGTGTGTGTGTGTCTTAACTACCTGACGTGACCAAACCTCTGTAAACCAAGTAGCTAGCTTATACATACGGTAAAATTTGCAACGTGTTGCCAAGTTTTGTAACTATCGTATAAACCTTCGCAACAAGAAAATTCTATTAATTCACCAAAAAATTGTGCTGCAAATTGAGTGATAACTTCCACATAGCTGTGATAATTTATTCCCTTCAGAAAAACATTCTCATGGAATGAATTTAGGGCCCATGACTTGACCATTATGAAAATATTTGTATTCCTATACCCGTAAACTTTTGAAACGTTATATTACTCGAGCTTTATTGAAAAAAAAATCAATTTTCACCAAATCACTCCTTATTTATCCCCTACCCCCTGAAGCAATCTTACCCAAAACGAACTAGAAGCGTTCCTTTGTCGGGTGCTAACTGGATACCAAATTTGAATATGATATCTTAATTCGTTCGAAAGTTATTGCGCCTATTACAGACAGACGTACATGCCGACAGACCAACAGACAAAAAAAAAATCGTTCCAGAATCAAGTTTTCTATATGTTGTGAGACTTTTACGCCGTTTTTGCAAAAAAAAATTCGAGATTTTATAATAAACCCTAAAACGTTATATTACTAGGGTTTTAACGAAGAAATGTCAATTTTCACCAATCACCCCACCTTCATCCCCTACCATCTAAAGCGATTTCACCCAAAAACAATCCGAACCGTTCGTTTGTCTAGTGCTAACTGTATATCTTGAGAGACTGTACTCACTAAAACCCCTCCCTGGGAGTACCGGACCTCAGTCCATACCTCCGTCGGAAAGAATTACACACAATGACATTTTAGGGTATGAATGTTTCCATTCTGTTTTTGCCGCGGGGGCGTTAGCGGGTAAGTATAAGCTTTGGACGCTTATGCTTATGTGGAAGTTGCTCATCGTTGTCGGTGGCACTACGGAGAAGATCATTTGGGTGAGAAGCGGCTTTTGCGAACTGAGTTGTGGATAGTTGAGTTATAAACTCAAGTATCGAAGGAATTTCCAGATCAGAATGAATCTGACTGTTTCTGACAAACCATAGCGCTCCGGTAACCATTCTCAGAATTTTATTCTGGATGATTTGAAGGCTCTTGATGTGTGTGGCGGCCGCGGTGGCCCATGCAGGTGATGCATAGGGCAAGGCTGGCCGGCTGATGACTTTGTACATGAGCAACTTGTTGTTCATGGACAGTTTGGAATTTCTATTTAGAAGTGGGAACAGCTTCGAGATGAACATCGAGGGTTTTTTTCGGGCGTGATCGACATGGGGGCGCCATGTTAAGTGTTTGTCGAGGGTATATCAAATTTGAAGACTTGTCGGTTTAATATAGATTTATGTGGCCAATGAACGTAAAGTTCCAAGCCAACCTAACACAAACACACACGCGTCTCATGATATGCATGGTATGGGTTACATAAAGTACTTGGAAACTAATGTTTCTAGTACCCCAAAAGAATGACGCTTTTTCCAATACGGCAACGGTGCTGTGAAATGGTCTCATTGCGCAGATATATCAGCAGCTATGTACTGGTTCACATGGTTAATTAACTATAAACAATAACTGGTGTTGTTCCTACATAATTACAGCACAATTAGACGGTCAATATTAACTTCAATTATATATTATAACACAATTTTAATTAATTGAGAGATACCACGTACCGTATAGCAAGGAATTTCTTACACTTTAAAATAATTATACGTTGAAATCACTTAAATTGATGATTGAAAACATTATGTGATATGCTTTAACGAAACGTGATTGATCCAAATCATTATACAGGGTGATTCGCAACGCAACGGACACATAATGTGTGCGTGTAGAGGACCTCAAAACATGCTGATTTTTTATATAAAATCTTTCTCTAACGCTCATGATTGGTGAGATATTGACCTCGCAAGATTCTTTAATAATTACAAGAAATAGCTGTATTGCAGCAGTGCCCTAACATAAAACAACCAAATTTGGTATGGTTTTCTAATATCAACATCGTTATCTGATAAAAATTTGAAGTAGACATAACCTCAAAAAGGGGTGAATTAGGGGTGGGTCACCCTTTTAATGATTTAATTTTTTAAACCCTAACCTAATTAAAAGTTCATCAATTTTATAGCAAATCACATTTCCTATCCTTTCCTCTTCTTGTCAGCTTCCATACAAAAGTAAAAAAAAATTTCAAAACGAGCTCTGACATTCTGGAGCATTTGTGGAGTTATTAGACGGCATTCATCAACAATCCGTCGTCGTAATTCTTCCAGAGACTCCGGTTCTGTTGCGTAAATTCTACTCTTTAAATTCCCCTATAGAAAGAAGTCTAAAGGAGTTAAATCCGATGATCTAGGGCGCCACTCAATAGTACGTCTACGTCCAATACATTGCTCAGGAAACTCTCTGTTCAAAAACACCCTAACACGTTGTGAAAAATGCGGAGCAGCTCCATCTTGTTGAAACACTAATTGATTTTCCTGATAGCGATCATCATTTTCAACAATGTCAACTAGTAGAGGGTAAACGATATCTTCTAGTAACTCCAAATACGTTTCGCCACTCAAATTCCCATCAAGAAAACTTGGTCCGATTAAACGGTCTCCAAAAATGCCAGTCCAGACATTCAATTTCTGTGGAGTTTGAGTATGGACTTCGTGAAAATTTCTTGGATTATTATCTGCCCAATAACGACAATTATGACGATTGACTGTAGAGTTTAATAAAAACGTACACTCGTCTGAAAAACAAATATTGAACAGAAAGTTCCCGTTATCAGCTATTCGTGCAGTCATAACTTCACAAAACTCCAACCGCCGATCAAAATCATCTTCATTCAGTTGTTGTACAAGATGAATTTAATACGGGTGCAATTTATGATGCTTCAATATTCGCTGAATAGTTCTTCTTTTGATGTTTGAAACAGTGGCCAATTTTCTCGTGCTCAAAGTTGGGTCTGCAGCAATTTGTCCTAAAACTTCAATCTCAGTAGTCTCATTTCTAACCGGAAATTCACGTTCAGGATCCCGTTTTTTGTTGGCTACTGAACCACTTTGTCGAAACTTTGCAACTAACTCCAAAATGTATTTTCTGTTAACATGTCTGTTCGAATGTCGTTCATTAAACAAATTTGCGGTGCGGTTGGCACAGTCATCGTTTTTGAAAAAAAGTAATTATTTCAACTCTTTCTTCTACAGAATACACCATTGTGAAATTAATTTTCGGTAATACTATCAAGTACCAAACCGACCAATAAACTGAAATAATAAACCTCATTTCTCTCATTCCGATAAGAAATGTTCTGATAGTCAATTTTTTTGTTTACAAGCCAACAAAACATTGACTATCAGCACAATTCTTATCGAAATGAGTGAAATGCGTTTTTGCATCTTCAACTGTGATTAATTTTTCAACGAGTTGATAAAACATCCAAAAAAATTAGTGTGCTGAATTCAGAAAAGAAAGAGCTTTCAAATGATGTAACATTCCACCCATGTTCCCTATTTAAAATATAAGGGTTGTTATCACCACCCTTAAGGGGTTGATGTGACAAAGTTGAGTTTTATGTCAAAACATATCCCCCTCAATATTAAAATTGACGTGTTTCAGCGTTTCTTAAAAAAATGTGTCTGGACGCAAATCTGTCTATTTCGTTTTCAATGCGCCACCTTATATATATATATATATATATATATATATATATATATATATATATATATATATATATATATATATATATATATATATAGCTTAGCATAAAATCGAACTACGAACGAACTTAAAAAACCGTCGAGTCACAATGATCATATTTCTAATTCAACTGTATTGATTATCACAGCACGTTTGAATGTACGTATCAATTTACATATATCCTCTTATCTGATGAATACTAATAGACAGAAATAAACAATGTATGTCCTGTGTCCGTCTATCGCTATATCCATGCGACCCCTTGCATATTTATAACACACCGAACTCCGGATATTTATTCTGTGTTTTATCTCCAGCCAGACGCTCGCTCCCGTGTGGAGGTCTCAGGTATACCCCTGTGTTTGTTAACCCCTTGCTCCTGCCACACTGATTAATTCATTGTTTCCTTTGTTTTTAATGACATTGTTAAATTCTTAGTGGTTTAATTTGAATTATATTAGAATGGATTTTGATCTGACTTTGATTTGATATTCTAGAAAAATTACAGGTATTTTTTTTCATACATAAAAATAAGCTTAACATTAATTTTAAGGAAAGTTCGTAAAAAAAATTGCCCATAGGGATCACAAACTATCACAAAATTTCTGTAAACGACCGCAAATTCAAACTCTGTATTACCAACAATTTTATGTTATTTATAAAAATGTAGGAGTATATTATATATATATATATATATATATATATATATATATATATATATATATATATATATATATATACATACATATATATATATATATATATATATATATATATATATACATACATATATATATATATATATATATATATATATATATATATATATATATATATATATATATATATATATATATCCGGATATTTATTCTGTGTTTTATCTCCAGCCAGACGCTTGCTCCCGTGTGGAGGTCTCAGGTATACCCCTGTGTTTGTTAACCCCTTGCTCCTGCCACACTGATTAATTCATTGTTTCCTTTGTTTTTAATGACATTGTTAAATTCTTAGTGGTTTAATTTGAATTATATTAGAATGGATTTTGATCTGACTTTGATTTGATATTCTAGAAAAATTACATCTATAAAAATGTAGGAGTAGATTATATATATATATATATATATATATATATATATATATATATATATATATATATATATATATATATATATATATATATATTTATTCACAAAGATTTCCGCGGTCTTCAATGTGAGACATGCTTGGTTCTCGGGTTGAACCGCGTCCAGAATTTATGGAAACTCGACGTTTCGGCTCCTGTTTTGGAGCCATTTTCAATAGGTAAAGGAAATATGTAAGGACATTCTAAGGTCTCAATCTACCTACTCCTCAGAGTGGTGGACAAAGGTGGGTAAAGGAAATATGTAAGGACACTCTAAGGCCTCAATCTGCCTACTCCTTAGTCGCATCCACAATAGAATATATGAACACACCCTCGCAGTAAGAAAATCCGACCCCTCATCGGCGCTGGCCATGCATCATATTCATACAGGACACAAAATAGACTTAGATAATGCCAAAACAATAACACCGGTTTACAACTTGAAAACGAGAATTATCCGCGAAGCAATCGAGATTGAAAAACGTCCTGATTGTTAAAATAAGAGAGATGATGGTTTTCGCCTTCCGACTACTTAGAAACCTATTATATCTTCTTTACAAACACACAAAAAGAAAATAAATTCCATAGACAATTTTATATCCCCATTATCTGCCTCAACAAATGCCGGTGACTCTCTTAATCCGCGTCATCCTCTAAGTACCGTGACCGAAGCCCACAACTTAATTGACCGTGACCCTACTACTTTCACTGATAACAAAGCAGGTAGACGCAACGACATATATAAGACAAGACTTGCAACGAACTGCCAGATCTTTCTGAGGCCCAGGGTTGAACACACTGAGATCTCACAGACAATCTCCGGCGAGATTTGGGGAGTAGGCAGATTGAGGCCCCGTAATCGAGCTACAACAACCCAACCCACCTTTGTCCACCGCTCTAAGGAGTAGGCAGATTGAGCCCTTAGAGTGCCCTCACATATTTCCTTTACCCACCTTTGTCCACCACTCTAAGGAGTAGGCATATTGAGACCTTAGAGTGTCCTTACATATTTCCTTTACCTACCTTGGTTCATCACTCTGAGGAGTAGGCAGATTGAGGCCTTAGAGTGTCCTTACATATTTCCTTTACCCACCTTTGTCCACCACTCTAAGGAGTAGGCAGATTGAGGCCTTAGAGTGTCCTTACATATTTCCTTTACCTACCTTTGTTCATCACTCTGAGGAGTAGGCAGATTGAGGCCTTAGAGTGCCCTCACATATTTCCTTTACCCACCTTTGTCCACCACTCTAAGGAGTAGGCAGATTGAGGCCTTAGAGTGTCCTTACATATTTCCTTTACCTACCTTTGTCCATCACTCTAAGGAGTAGGCAGATTGAGGCCTTAGAGTGTCCCTACATATATCCTTTACCTCTTGAAAATGGCTCCAAAACAGGAGCCTAAACGTCGAGTTTTCATACATTCTGGACGCGGTTCAACCCGAGAACAAAGTATGTCTCATATATATATATATATATATATATATATATATATATATATATATATATATATATATATATATATATATATATATATATAGGAGGTTAAGATCTGAGCTTAAGGATTTGTTGAACAGTGAATATAATAATTACCTCATGAGCTGTGATAATTCAGTCTCTAATAACCCAAAGAAGTCCTTGTTATTTCTGAACTCCAAGGGACAACATAATTATCTTCCCAAAACAATGGAATATAACGGTCTCAAGTTGCATCAGTCTGATGAGATTTCTAATAGTTTTGTTTAAAGGTTAATTAATTTTCCTTTAAATAACAGTAGATATACCAAAGAATTAAATTATATTAAGAACGTGGCCGAGTATAACGGATACACTGCTTGCCTAGTGGAAAAATTAATCAAGAAACAGAAAACAAAGAAAATGTTGACGGAATCAACCACGTTTAGAAGAAAGATATCCGAAAAAAACTTTGTTTGCTTACCATTTTAACCTCGAATCGCGAGGGGTCTTGATGTCATTTTTAAAAAAGTCAACTTGCAGCTAACATTTTCCACAAAAAATACCTTAAAAATTTGCTAGGTAACCCAAAAGACAAGGATAACACAGCCAAAATGTCGGGAATTTATGAAATAAGTTGTAAAGGTTTTGATCTTAAAAACGTCGGACAAACAAAAAGATCGATTGGAATTAGATTCAAAAAACAGTTAGCCCAATTACGATACGGTACTATGTAGATAGATCTTCTGTCGCTCGATATATTTGGGATAATAATCATCACGTTAATGAAGATAATCTAAAATTAATGAAAAATATTAGACAACCAGGACAGCTAAACGCGTTCGAGAGTATATATATATTGCGAAATATCTTCTTCTTCATCGAGTGCCTTCTCCTATCGAAGATCGGCAACAATTTTGGCGAATTCTTCTCTGTCTTGGGCCCTTTTCAGCAATGTGTTTGAACCCAAGCCTGTCCAATCTCGTATGTTCTTAATCTAGGAGTACTGCCTGCGTCCCGGTCCACATCTACCTTCCCTCTTACCCTCTATCATGAGTTGTAGAAATTCATATCTATTGTGTCTCATTACAGGACCGAGATATGCAGTTTTTTTCGCTTTTTTATGATTTTAATTGCGAAATATAGTTACAACAAAAATGTATGAACGTTTCACCACCACCGATTACGAGTCACCTGATCGATTGCTTTGTAAAATAAATTCACAAGTTTCAACACGTCCTAGATATAATATAAGAATTCTAACGTATTCACATTCGTTTTTAGTTAATTTCATTCCATGCCAATCTAAGTCTGATACTTTTACACTGTTTTTCTGTGCCACGTGTCAAACCACTTCAAATTTAATAGATTGGCACTACATGCCTAGCAACAGAGACAAGGAAAATGTATTGATTAGTTTGGTTTGTCGGCTGTTTTTTGGTTTAATTTGAGGTATATTAAAAAATATATTAACTTTCCTGTCTTAAGAAATATCTGCAATTAAATTATCACTTTACCGTTCATTTTGAAACCCCTATACATTCTACAGGGTAAGAAGCAAATTTAAGGTATTATTTCACTTCTAAATTATTATCTTTTAGGGTTTTTCTCTTGGGATTTAATTGACTTTTCCAGCAATATTTACTATTTATTGATTTGACGCTGCACTGCATGTGAATTCCAACTTTTAGCCAGCTGAACATTTGGGTAAATTAAATAGCTCCAAGTAGCCTGAGTTGCCAAAACTAAACCTTTTAGTGAAAGAAAGACCCAACTTAACAAGTATTTTTTAATTAAAATTACGTATATTTTGTGAGGCGTTTGGCTAGCAAAAAGCAAGTATAAAAGTTATTTGTTATGAGATAGTTCATTAGAGTTCACTGTATATATTTTCAATCAACCCTTTTGGTAGTTTTAGGGTTATTAAACATTTAAGACCCACCTGGCGCCTTTTAATTGTCCCTTCCTCCCTAAACCTTTTTTATTTTATTATTAGTTTTTTTTGTGACGAAGGTTTTTAAAGATAAGGATCAAATTTGATGTATTATTTTTAATTATCACCAAGGTAAACAATTCAAAAATAAATCTGATTATCTTGGTCAAAAATGTTACAATTGGCGCCCAACGTGGGGCACGAAATTATGGTTGCCAGCGTGCAACATTGGTATGTCACTATAGGCCCCATTGGGCAATTCTGCGCAGTCGTAATGGGCACCCGGATTTGGCTGTGGTTCCATAGGGTTGCCGTACATTGGTGCTGGAACTCCATAGTATACCGGCTTGAGCCCGCCATAGGGTGCAGAATACAGATATTTGCGCCAAACAAAACTATGTTAATTTAGTTGTCGTTGTACCTTCCCAAAATTATTAGAATTCGACACCTTTTAGATAAGGTAATAAAGACAGTTCAAAGACCTCGTCCGGCGATATAAATACAATACACTGCAGAATTTGCCTGCGACTAGTTCCCCTCTCGGTGCCGTCTCTTTATCTAATATCTGGTATATTTGTTTATGTTAGTTTTTAAAGTAGTTAGAATTATTCATCTTCCGATGACGCTAACTTGGTTAGTGAAACGATCGTCAGCTCTTTTAAAATGTGTTGTGGTGATTTGGGTTCTCCAAGTGTACTTAAAAGCAAGAATTGTATATGCCGGGCTATGTACACCCAGATATGACATAACACAGGTTGATCTCTGATGTGTGGGGTATGACCCATAGGTCCAGAGTCCAGCGCATTGCACATCCATGCACGGAGAGAGTGAAGTGAGTCCGAACATGAGGCAGGCATGCCCAGGTCGTGCAGCTTCTTGAATAATTCATCAGATAACATTTACATACCAGGAATATGCACCACCAGAGTATGCCCTGACTGCTGCTGCCGGGCTGCCAGCTCAAACAGTATTGATAGAATCGACTGCCAGTGGCGTTGCATTGCTTCAGGCTGAAGGGCTAGATTACAACGTAATGTCGATCAGCTCTGTATGATAAATTGAAGCAATTCATGCCGGTTCGATTAATCTGTTTGATTGTGCTAATTACAATGATTGAGTCTGATAGAAGCAATCAACAGTGAAACGAATAAATGAGATTTAAATGCAGATATGCATTTATTAATTTATTTATTAATATAGCATCCCCACAGCCCCAGCCATTTAAAGGCAAGAATATACAGTATGATGATAAAGTTTGGACTATAATTCATAAATACGTTTTTTAAATTTTTTCAAGAAAAACGCTCGGACAGGTCAATTTTATCTTTTCAATTGAAAACTTATGACGTAAAAATTACATTTATAACGTCGCCTATTTCTGAATCGTGACGTCATCATCAGTTTTTTTAAATGACAAACATATTTTTTTGCTGCTTTTTATAGACCTGCTTTTTTCTTAACGAAAATTCACTAATAGAGAGGTAAAACTTTCGGAAAATTCCTTCAAATGAGCTCTAATTAGCGTCCCTGGAACCCATTTCCATGGTCAGTTAAAAAGTTTATATATATATATATATATATATATATATATATATATATATATATATATATATATATATATATATGTATGTATGTATATATATATATATATATATATATATATATATATATATATATATGTATGTATGTATGTATGTATTTATACAGGGTGGGGCATTGAAAACGAAACAGACCGATTTGCGTCCAGAGAATTTTTTTTTAAGAAACGCTGAAACACGGCAATTTTAATATTGAGGGGGACATGTTTTGACATAAAACTCAACTTTGTCACACCAACCCCTTAAGGGTGGTGATAACAACCCTTATATTTTAAAAGGGAACATGGGTCGAGTGTTACATCATTTGAAAGCACAAAAGTACAAATTTTGTTCAAAACGAGCTCTGACATTCTGGAGCATTTGTGGAGTTATTATACGGCATTCTTCAACAATGTGTCGTCGTAATTCTTCCAGAGGCTCCGGTTCTGTTGCGTAAATTCTACTCTTTAAATGTCCCCATAGAAGGGAGTCTAAAAGAGTTAAATCCGGTGATCTAGGGGGCCACTAAATAGCACCTCTACTCCCCATCCATTGCTCTGGAAACTCTCTGTTCAAAAACTGCCTAGCACGCTGTGAAAAATGTGGAGGAGCTCCATCTTGTTGAAACACTATTTGATTTTCTTGATAGCGATCATCATTTTCAACAATGTCAATTAGTAGAGGGTAAACGATATCTTCTAGTAACTCTAAATACGTTTCGCCACTCAAATTGCCATCAAGAAAAATTGGTCCAATTAAACGGTCTCCAAAAATGCCAGTCCAGACATTCAATTTCTGTGGAGTTTGAGTGTGCACTTCGTGAAAATTTCTTTAATTATTATCTGCCCAATAACGACAGTAGTAGTAGAGGGTAAACGATATCTTCTAGTAACTCTAAATACGTTTCGCCACTCAAATTGCCATCAAGAAAAATTGGTCCAATTAAACGGTCTCCAAAAATGCGAGTCCAGACATCCAATTTCTGTGGAGTTTGAGTGTGGACTTCGTGAAAATTTCTTTAATTATTATCTGCCCAATAACGACAATTATGACGATTGACTGTAGAGTTTAATAAAAACGCACACTCGTCTGAAACACAGATATTGAACAGAAAGTTCCCGTTATCAGCTATTTGTGCAGTCATAACTTCACAAAACTCCAGTCGCTGATCAAAATCATCTTCATTTAGTTGTTGTACAAGATGAATTTTATACGGGTGAAATTTATGATGTTTCAATATTCGCTGAATGGTTCTTCTTTTGATGTTTGAAACAGTGGCCAATTTTCTCGTGTTCAAAGTTGGGTCTGCAGCAATTTGTCCTAAAACTTCAATCTCAGTAGTCTCATTTCTAACCGGAAATTCGCGTTCAGGATCCCGTTTTTTTGTTGGCTACTGAACCACTTTGTCGAAACTTTGCAACTAACTCCAAAATGTATTGTCTGTTAACATGTCTGTTCGGATGTCATTCGTTAAACAAATTTGCGGTACGGTTGGCACAGTCATCGTTTTTGAAAAAAAAAAGAGTAATTATTTCAACTTTTTCTTCTACAGAATACACCATTGTGAAATTAATTTTCGGTAGTACTATCAAGTATCAAACCGACCGATCAACTGAAATAATAAACCGCATGTCTCTCATTCCGGTAAGAAATGTTCTGATAGTCAATTTTTTGTTTACAAACCAACAAAACATTGACTATCAGCACATTTTTATCGAAATGGGTGAAATGCGTTTTTGCATCTTCAACTGTGAATAATTTTTAAACGAGTTGATAAAACTTCAAAAAAAAATTTTCTTCATGAAAATTCACTAAAAACGAGAAGTTCAGTGATTTCTGGAAGAATTTTATTTGAGATGTAAATAATCCAAAATATACTATTAAGAGCAATCAATATACTATAACAATGATAACTTGTCGACGTAACTTCTCATAACTTCTGAGCCTGGAATTAATTGCATCAATAATTTTATATTATGAAATAAGATTGTATAAAGGTGGAATCTCGCCTTGTTTTTCCCACGGAGAAACAAAAGATTCCGCTAAACCGAATAATTGAGTTAAAATTCATGAGAATCTCTTTAATCCTAACAGGGGGATCTCTTTTCAAAACTTTGCTCTACAATAAACACAAAAGAATTTATTTTAAAACCAGAAAAGGGATTTTGGTTGTAAGAAAACATAATAAAATCGATACCTACAGTTACGAGGGTACCTCTATAGCAATAGATATGTAATGAATAGTCTGTCACCAATAGACGCCAGATTCCGAGGTCGTCCTCTTTTCGTGAATTTTCTTTAAAAAAATTCACTTTTGAGGAGATCCCGACTGTTAAATATTTAAAAAATTTATGTGTATGTGTGTGTGTATGTGTGTATCACACCGATAACTCTAAAAATAATAGGCTGATTTTGATAAAATTTGGTGAGTACCTTCCTTTTGCATGGGCTTGGATAAGTGCGTTAGCCAGAAAAATCTGCTCAATTCAAATTGATTAAAGAATGCTTTGTTTTAATTAGTCAGTCGGATTTACCCCCCACCCCGTTCCGTGCCAGTTCTGAGCTGGCCTTTAATATATCGATTTTGACCACCGCAGAGGTCCAGTAGTTTATATCTAATAACCGATCAGATTATGTGACTAGGTACTTAGCGATTTTTAGTTAATTTTCTTACAAAAATTCACTAATGAGATCCCGACTTTTGAATTTAAAAAAAATTCTGGTTTCTAGGTGTCATATTTCGCGCTCATTTCAAGAAATTTTTTAAAAATTCAAAAGTCGGGATCTCATTCGTGAATTTTAAAAATATAATACATAATACTTACTTAAATATATAATATATGTGTGCGTGTATGTATCACAGCGATAACTCAAAAATTCTGGACGCAGCAAGTGCGTTATGGTAGTGAATTTTCATAAAAATGTTTTTAATAACAAATATGTGTGTTTTTTTAAGAAAGCAGGCATCAAATTTGGTTACCAGTATAATCTATATATTAGAAACAATGTGCCATGTTTCATCAAAATAACTTTATTGTGTGAAAATGTACAAAATTTTCCAAAAGTAAACTTAAAGTGTTCCCGAAAAAACACGTTTCTTGGTCAACCTTATAGGTTAATAGCAAATTGAGCTGTTCAAATATGAAACATTTGATCAAAATTCGCTACCATAACGCACTTGCTGCGTCTAGAATTTCTTTTCTTACAAACATGCATTATATCTCGATGGAAAATGCAAAAATGCAATAACATAAGGCGTGTTTGATTAAAAAAAAAGGAAATTTGTATCACCAATGACTTATGGGCCATCCTGTGATTGTAGAAATATTATTTTAAGATGTAGCTCAAGACACCCTATAATTAATATATACAATTTTTTTTCATATCTTATATAATAACCGATATATTGAGCTTTATTGATTTTTTACGAAAATTCGACAAAAATTATATACCATTAAACGATAAACTCTATAGCTAAGGCTACTGCCAAGCATCAGAGAAAGGGTCTATTTGAAATGAATTTTCTGCAAATATTTTAGTAAAATGAAGGACAATGACGGTTGAAATTAAGACTTTAGGGTTTGTAAAACATTCTTCTTGACACATTTTATTTCTATAGCCCGTATTAGATTCAAGTTATTTGCCTAAATGTTGCCAATTTTGACATTTTAAATCGCCACTTTGACGTTTTGAGGAAAACCCCAATTTATTTTTCTTAAAATGCCTATAACTTTTTTGTCTTTTGACTTACATAGCTAAATTTTGGTAGGTGGCTTACTTATAAGGATATAAACCAGCGTACCAAATTTGGTTGCCCTTACTTTGTTATTTCCGGAGATATTAATTTTTTTCGAAAGAAAACACAAAATTTTCCGGGAAAACCTAGGCAGATTTTCCTGCTTAACGAACTTATCCAAGCCATTTGCAAAAGGAATTTTTTCACCAAATTTAATCAAAATCGGCCCATTATTTTTTGAGTTATCGGTGTGATACCTATATATATATAAATATATATATATATATATATATATATATATATATATATATATATATATATATATATATATATATATATATATATATATAGGAGAGTACCCAAACCCGGGCCCCCATTTGGTTTTTGGCAACTACAAACTACAATATTGGGGGCAGAAATATTTTTGTAGCTCTAAGGTATAGTTTATATAGTTACCCATCAAATATATTTCACTTGGCTTAGAGAATGAAAAAAATTCGGAGAAAAAAATGTTCTCAGCAAACACTGTGTTTTATCGATTTCTAAAAGAGGGTTCCTAAAGTGGGCCCCAAGCCAACAAAATGAGAAATGTTGAATGGTGATAAAAATGGGGATATTATAAATAAAACATTGTAAACCTATTGCAACCTACACTATTTAATGTTTCAAGAATACAAAAAATTAAAAAAAAAACAAACAAAAAACTAATGCGAAAAAACAAATTACTCAAAAACTCAAAAAATGTTATTTATTTGCAGAAATCGCAAATGTACGCATCTTTCTCAGCTCCTGCACAATCAACATGGGCCCACAATGAACACATCATGCACATAACCCACAGCTCGCCCCTAGTGTCTTGGGAAAATTTTATATTGCAGAACATACACTCTGCATCGTCATTATCTGATGGCGATATTCCCGGAGAAGCTTCTAGTTCGGAAGAACCTGAGGATACCTCGCCGTTCGATTCTTCACTGCTAGAATATTCAGTCATGTTAAGACGTTTTTTTACTGCCTCCTGCCTTGACTTTGGTTGTTGTGTAGCCTTTGGAACAGATGTTGATCCACGCCCACGGCGACGACTACATGCTGGCGGTTTTGATTGTGGATTCGGATGAGCTCTAGCTTCTATAGCTTGTTCTAAATTAGTTTTATATGGGGAGGAAGTTATTATTGCAGAACTGCATGCCTTTCGTCCCCTGGTAGAGGCCCTCTTCTTTATGCGCGGAATGGGGGCGAATTGGAATGGGCTTGTCTGAAAAGCCTTCGACCCACTTTCTGATATTTCTCGTGATGACAAACCGGATGTCGAGGGCACAGCAACATGACACGTTTCAGATGTTGATGCCTTATTGAGATCTGCTAGGTCTACGACTTGTTCACTGGCATTATCTTCTTTATGCTCTTGTTCTTTTTCATTTACTCCTTGTTGAGAGTTATGCATCTTCTGCAGCTTGCTGGCTTCTTCCATGTATTCTGCATCCGTAAATTTGTTTCTGTCCATGGGGTAAATGCCTGTCACTCGAAACCCGTTGATTGCAATTTGAGCGGTCTGGCACCTGATATAAGCTCTTCCAAACAACTCCATCACATCAAAGGCACTTACAGAACGATCATTGTGGCGTAACCACTGCCTGATTTCTTCGCTGTAATACGTCTTTAGGGGGCCCATGAAAGTTCTGTCCAGAGGTTGCATCTTGTGTGACGAGTGTGGAGGCAGTGAAACGATTGTAACGTGATTTGTCCTAGCCAAGTCGATTAAATCAATGTTTTGCGTATGACTGTAATGACCATCCAAAATTAGAAGCACAGGATTGTCCTCTGTAGGCTTGACAAACTGTATAAAATGTTCAAACCACTTGGTAAAAATATTAGTCTGGATCCATCCTGAGGGGTGAGCTGCAAAAATTGTTCCCGGTGGAGCCCCTCTTTGTAGTTGAACGTTCATATTTTTCCGTGGAAATACTACCAAGGGGGGAACGAATGAACCAGCAGCATTCATGCACACAACGATTGTAATTAGTGCTCCCCGTTCCGCAGATGTTAACGCCACTACCTGTCTTTTACCACGCAAACCAATTACTTTCGCCACTTTAGATTGCACAATCGTGATCCCACTCTCATCTACATTGTAGATTCTGTTGGGAGTGTATTTGCCTTTTTCATGAATGCCTTCAAGCAGTTTGAAGAATTTTTCAGTATTGTCTTTACTGAATCCCAAGGCTCTAGAATAGGATGTCCCTGTAGGCTTCCTTTCAGACAATTTTGATTTGTGGCGTTGTAAAAAAAGTTTCACCCATTTTTTCCCAGCCATTTCATTGCTAAAAGGATGTTTGATATTATTCCTTTCAGCTATCTGAAGAGCCATTCTTCGCAAGTCTACTCGAGTAAGCCCAAAAAATGAGGCTTCCATAGCTAAACAATAATCCACTAATTCATCCTCCAGGTTTTTGCACAAAACTGTAGGTCTACCCACTTTGGTTTGTGCTGCCTCCATGGGGGTTCCATATTTTTCTTTTGCCAACCTTTGAAGCGTCGACCTAGGCACGTTGTACATTCTACTGGCCTTCTTCAATCCCAACTTTTTTTCCCGAACAGCATTAATAGCTTTCGCCATGTCTGCTGAGGACCAGGATCTTAACTTAGTTGTTTTCGGCATTCTATCGTTGGAATCTGCAACATAATTCCAAGAAGATAAGACCTTCCCAAAATTAACCCATTTGGGGCATTTAACATTACAATATGGGGGGCCCGCTTTAGGAACCTTGAGGGGGCCCGAGTTAGGCACCAACGTAGTCATTTTTCGAGACCCCACAACTTTTTGCCTGAGCATGCAAACTAAATTGCGATACCATAATCAGATAGCTCTCACAATGCCGTTTAAGAATATATATAGTTTAAAGGACTTACCGAAAAATACAGCGTCAATAATTCGATGTAAACACAAACACGAAAAAACTTTGTGGTTGAACAATCTGAGAAACATGCGAAAGTTCGGTAACAAGTGAAGATACCGACTACGGCTGGCGGGACTCATGCGACCGTATAATAAACTATCAGTTAAAAGTGTTTCCGAAAGATGACAGCACTATGCTGATCCAGCAACAGGGGGGCCCGCTTTAAGGGAGGGGCCCGGATTAGGGCACTTTCCTCTATATATATAAATATATATATATATATATATATATATATATATATAAACATATAAAAATTGAAACTGACCCCGGATACGTTTTCTGGGGGGGCTAATTAGCGCACATTTGAAGAAATTTTTTCAAAATTCAAAAGTCGGGATCTCCTCATTAGTGAATTTTTTTAAAGAAAATTCACTAAAAAGGGGCCGATTTTAATCTAATTGGTGAATACCTTCCTTTTGCAAGTGGCTTGGATAAGTTCGTTTGCCAGAAAAATCGGCCCAGGTTTTCCAGGAAAATTTTGTGTTTTCTTTCGGAAAAAATTATCTCCCCGGAAATAACAAAGTAAGGCAACCAAATTAGGTACGCCTGCTTGTATTATAAATAGTGACTCACGTACCAAAATTTAGGTCTGTTAGTTAAAAGACAACAAAGTTATATGCATTTAAAGAAAAAAAATGTGGTTTTCCTCAAAATGTCGCGATTTGAAACGTCAAAATTGTATACGTTAATTATAGGATGTCTGAAGCTGCATCTTATAAAAATATTTTAACAATCACAGGGTGGTCCATAAGTCGTTGGTGATCCCTACAATTATTTTTTGCTTCCACCCTTTTATTATTCAATTTTGGAATTTTTTATCGAAATAGGATGGTAGCCAATTTTCAACTTTCAATAACTCAATTTGCTATTAACCTAAGGCTTGTTGGCTAGGAAACCAGTTTCTCGGAAACATTTAAAGTTCATTTTTGAAAAATGTTTGTATATTTTCAAAAAATAAGGTTTTTTTCGATGAAATATCGTACATTACGTTTCGTCTATACATTTTCAAACAATAAGTAATTTTGATAAAGTATGGTACATTGTTGCTACTATACGGCAACCAGATTGATGCCTGCTTGGAATAGAGAGATTTGCTATTAAAAACATTTTTATGAAAATTCACTTTCATACCGCACTTGCTGCGTCCAGACTTTTCAAACTTAATTACATATTAGATATATAATTTGAATTTTATTTTCGGAGAAAATTTTTTGTTGCCGTAGAAATCATTGCTTGTAAGATTTTTGTGACATTTTGGTAAAACATGTTTATTAAGTTATTGTAAAAAAATTATTTTCAGATTTTCGTGAAAAAGTTAATTGCAAATTTTCATGCATTTTTTTTGGGAGTTCCGTCCGAAAACTTTTTGTGAATAATTATATCTTGCTAGGTGGGTAAAGAGTTTCAACAGGTTCTTTGGCCAGAAAAATCTAATCAGTTTTTTGGAGAATATCTTAAGCTTATTTTCGGGAAATTTTTGTACTTTTTTGAATAATAAAGTTATTTTGTTGGGGCTACTCTGAGCAGTGCCCGTGCAGATATCTATAAAAGAGAGAGATGTCACCAACGGCACGTCGGTGGGCAAGGGATGCCAGCCTTTGAGTGAGGGTAGGGTCACCGATGAGACGTATAGCTATCTTCTGAATGAAGTCCAGGATAGCGAGTGTAGAATCCGCAGCAGCACCCCAGATGTGGGAGCAGTATTCGAGGTTTGGTCTTATTTGTGAAGTATATAAGGTATAGAGATTAGCTGGTGAAAGGTATTTGCGAGCCCGGAAGAGGAAACCTAATTTCTTAGCAGCCGCTTCTGCAATTGATGTGACATGTTGGTGCCAATTGAGATTTCGATCCACAGAAATGCCAACAAGTGAAAAGGACTCATTACTTTGAATAACTTGGTTGTTCATTGTGATGGTTCTAGGGCTGGTGTATCTATTATGAGAAAGAAAGCAAGACTGAGATTTGGTGGGGTTGAATTGTACAAGATTTCTACTTCCCCAGTCTAATATTTTTTTGAGATCCACGGAGACAGAACTCTCCATGAGTCTGCGATATTCATTTAATTGGGCTAAAGAGACAGGCTTAGAATATTGTATATTTGAGTGGAGGGTCGTCCGCGTAACTGTGAACTGGGTTGGATGTGCTAGAGAGGAGGTCATTAATGTGGAGAAGAAACAAAGTAGGGGCTAAAGCTGAACATTGAAAAACTCCTGCATTAATTGGATATAGTTTAGAGGAATGGCCATCCACGACAACAGAAATGCTCCGGTTAGAGAGGAAATTTTCTGTCCACGTACAGAGTTTTGGTGGTAGGCCATAGGCCGGTAGTTTATTAAGCAGCGCTGCGTGCCAGACCTGGTCGAATGCTTTGGATATGTTTAGAGCGACAATCTGGGATTCACTGTGTAGTTCCATAGACTTGTTCCAAGAATGGGTGACAAAGGAAATGACGTCGGCAGTTGATCTGCGTTGACGGAATCCATACTGCCTGTCGTGGATTAGACTGTGTTTTTCAAGAAATTTGAGTAATTCGGTGTTTATATACTTTTCCATCACTTTAGAGACGATTGAAAGGAGAGAAATAGGCCTGTAGTTGCTAGGAAGCGCTTTGGATCCTTTCTTGGGGACGGGTTGTACTCGAGCAGTTTTCCAGTTACTAGGGAATATGCCTCTATTGTAGGATGTCTGAAACAGACGAGTCAGGACAGGAGCAAGTTCTGGTGCGCATTTTTTGAGAACAATTGCTGGGATCTCGTCAACGCCAGAGGCTTTCCTTGTATTAAGAGAAAAGACCATCTTTCGTACCTTTTTAGTTTTGAAAGTGATGTCCGTCATTTTATGTGCGAGATTGGGGACTGTTGGTGGTTGAACATTTGGAGGTGGGTTGAGAGTAGAATTGCCGGCGAACAACGAGGCAAAAAGTTCTGCCTTGCCCAGGGCGGTAGAAACAATTTCATCCCCTGAGACAAAATGTGGGAACGTGCTCATGCAGAAATTATTCCCAATAGATTTAGCAAGAGTCCAGAAGGGTTTGCTGCTGCTGGAGCTTAAGAGGACTTTGTTTTTGATGTCGTTATTAAACGAGTTTTTTAATGGGGAAACGACGGCGTCATCTGGTAGCAAACTATTAAACTAAATATATTTAGTATACATTTGAAAGTGGTCGTGAGAAAGAAACACTGTATATATGTTTATGTTTAGTTTGTTAAAGATAACTAAAATATACTGTTCAAAATTCTCCCCTCGTATAGTTGTACCAAGAGAATCGAATCGTAAAACAAAGACCGACAGAGAAAGAATTCAAACATCCAGTTGCTAAAAACCCAGTCAGTGATCAAAAAAGCCCTTCGCTCTATAAAAATCCAGAAGAGTCCGGCATAGTTCAAATAACAACCAAAATGATTGTAAAGACAAAAACAAAAGAATGTAGACCCTGCGATAACCTCAAAACTAAAACAACGCTGTCTCACCCTAACTAATCATGGCCACCTCGTTATTAACAGAAACAAAGGAGATTCGCTTTTGTTTCCACAGCCTACCTATATACTTATGCTGTCAATCACACAAAACATAACCTAAGCCCACTATGATCTGTTTGAAAATTTTTAAGAGACCGCATTAACCATTGGTGCACAACGGAATCGCAGAAGGCTGCGTTTCGTTGTTTCCTAACACAAAAACGATCAATTTGACTTGCGGCAACGAATCTAACAGAGATAGTATATGCTATACGAAGTTCACGAGAGAGAGATAGATGCATAGGCAAGAACAAGAGATGCATTGTAGTATACATTGAAAAGAGATGACCGAGGACGTTAAAGGGAAGGTGTTGTCGGTCAAAGCAAGAGATAGATAGTGCGTTTAGAGGCACCTGACAAGGATGGGAGGATATTTTGTGAAGCAGTATTGTATTTTAAAAGGTTAGAATTTAAGTTCGTTTGTTTGATATTCCTATTAATTTGAATTCAGTTTTCCAATATGTTGGAAATTTTGTCACAGCATAGAGAACAGTCTTCTTATGCTGTGGTTTTGTTTTGAACGATACCATGGTATATATACGTCGTAATATCCTAATTTTCCAATTAAATTCTAATTGGATGGTCTTCAGAAGGCATCTGTCGTGTATAATGTCATATATGTATATAAGATGACGTCAGTGATTTGATTTACATATAATCAGGTGTGTTAAGTTTTATATAAGGCATTCCTTAATGCTGCGCTATATACAATTATTGTTATGTTGTCACAACCATAACTCTCTCTCTCTCTCTCTCTCTCTCTCTCTCTATATATATATATATATATATATATATATATATATATATATATATATATATATATATATATATATATATATATATATATATATATATATATATATATATATATATATCTTTAGCAATCATTTTCTTGTAGCCCCGCTCTTTATCAATTGGTCTCCTGCTTATTTTCTTTTCTATAAGTATGTGTCCGGGAATAATGTTCTCATGAATATGTTATTCTATCCGTAAGCTACATTTTATACATTTTTTATCCCTATTTACGAGGTAAGCGCTAAAACTTCCCGACCTGCCCCCCTGGGTCCTGAGACCACGGCATGGTCACTGCTTCCTGTGCAATGCAACCCGAGGTCACACAGTCATCACACCCACGTATCGTTTGGCACTACAACTCCGCGAACTGGGACGAAATGCGGGATTACTTTTCCTCATTTCCATGTGCGTCTGTCTGCTTCTCTCATCCTGATCCCTCTGATTACTCACAAAACGTCACCGAAATTATCCAAGCTGGCATGGAATTATTTATTCTACGTACACAGAAAACCTCTACAGCCATTCAAAAGCGCTGGTTCTCTAAATCCCGCGACAAGGCCAGACTTGAAAAGGTCAAAGCTCACAAAACACTTCTACACAATCCCAGTCAAGAAAACCGTCAAGCATTTAACGACGTAAGAAACCGCTATGTCCGCATTCTTTCTGAGGCAAAAAACTCGTTTAATAACGACATCAAAAACAAAGTCCTCTTAAGCTCCAGCAGCAGCAAACCCTTCTGGACTCTTGCTAAATCTATTGGGAATAATTTCTGCAAGAGCACGGTCCCACCTCTTGCCTCAGGGGATGAAATTGTTTCTACCGCCCTGGGCAAGGCTGAACTTTTTGCCTCGTTGTTCGTCGGCAATTCTACTCCCAACCCACCTCCAAATGTTCAACCACCAACAGTCCCCAATGTCGCGCATAAAATGGCGGATATCATTTTCAAAACTGAAAAGGTACGAAATATGCTCTCTTCTCTCAATACCAGGAAAGCCTCTGGCCTTGACGAGATCCCAGCAATTGTTCTCAAAAAATGCGCACCAGAACTTGCTCATGTCCTGACTCGTCTGTTTCAGACATCTTACAATAGAGGCATATTCCCTAGTAACTGGAAAGCTGCTCGAGTACAACCCGTCCCCAAGAAAGGATCCAAAGCGCTTTCTAGCAACTACATGCATATTTCTCTTCTTTCCGTTGTCTCTAAAGTGATGGGAAAGTATATAAACACAGAATTACTAAGATTTCTTGAAAAACATAGTCTAATTCACGACAGGTAGTACGGATTCCGTCAGCGCACATCAACTGCCGACCCCGTTTCCTTTGTCACCCATTCTTGGAACAAGTCTATGGAACTACACGGTGAATCCCAGATTGTCGCTCTAGACATATCCAAAGCATTCGACGAGGTCTGGAACGCAGCGCTGCTTAATAAACTTCCGGCCTATGGCCTACCACAAAAACTCTGTACGTGGACAGCAAATTTCCTCTCCAACCGGAGCATTTCTGTTTTCGTGGATGGCCATTCCTCTAAAGTGTATCCAATTAATGCAGCAGTCCCTCAACGTTCAGCTTTGGCCCCTACTTTGTTTCTTCTCCACATCAATGACCTCCTCTCTAGCACATCCAACCCAGTTCACAGTTACGCGGACGACAGCACCCTCCACTCAAATATACAATATTCTAAGCCTGTCTCTTTGGCCCAATGAGATCAGGATCGCAGACTCATGGAGGGTTCTGTCTCTGTGGATCTCCAAAAAATATTAGAGTGGGGAAGTAGAAATCTTGAACAATTCAACTCCACCAAATCTCAGTCTTGCTTTCTATCTCATAAGAGATACACCAGCCCTAGACCCATCACAATGAACAACAAAGTAATTCAAAGTAATGTGTCCTTTTACTTGTTGGCATTTCTGTGGATCGAAATATCAACTGCCACCAACATGTCACATCAATTGAAGAAGCGGCTGCTAAGAAATTAGGTTACCTCTTCTGGGCTCGCCAATACTTTTCACCAGCTAATCTCTATACCTTATATACTTCACAAATAACGCCAAACCTCGAATACTGCTCCCACATCTGTGGTGCCGCTACCGCTTCTACACTCGCTATCTTGGTCTCCATTTAGAAGAGAGCTATATGTCTCATCGGTGACCCTACCCTCACCCAAAGGCTGCCATCCTTACCCACAGACGTGCCGTTGGTACCTCTCTCTATCTTTTATAGGTATCTGCACGAGCACTGCTCAGAGGAGCTTTCTTCCATAGTTCCTCCACCTGCTGCCCCCAACAGATCTACCAGGGGAACAGAGCGAATGCACCCTTTTACTGTCCAGGTCACCAGACATATAGCATCTTGTTATGCCCGCTCTTTTGTCCCGAGGACTTCCAATTTGTGGAATTCCTTGCTGGCACCTGTTTTTCCTTCTCCCCCGAACCTCCAAACCTTCAAGTCCAGAATTAACAAGTTGCCTCTTTCCTCCTTGTCGATACCCACGGTACGATAGTATTTAGGCTGTAAGCCCTCGTGGTGTGTTGTTGAAATAGAAAAAAAGAGTATCAGATCAGAATATTAGTGCCATTGATGTACTACTTCCTATTAGTCACGCAATTATTGAATTAGTAAATTTTTATTTCCGAGAAGCGTTTTATATTTGTCTTGTTTTAAAATCGTAGATGTCTGTTTTGCATAAGAGTTAGCTTCAACACTGAAATGGTTTAAGACACATAAATAGTCTTGTTTTTAAGTTATGCTACTTTGAATAAACGGTTCGTGTCTGTTTAGCACAGGAGGTAAGCTTTAAAACCGAATTTCCTTAGAACTTATAAAGTTTTGTTTCTTAAGTTATGTTATGATTACTTTTTAGGATGCCTCGTCCCCAACGGAACACAATTTACAGGTTGCTTCTTCTTCGGAAGTTGATATTCAAGAAAGCTTAGACGTCGTAAAAAGTGTCAAAACATATACAAAACATGATTTGGGAACGAAAATGTTTTGCTTCGGTCGGTCTGTGGGTGTGTCGGTCTGTGTCTGTCTGTTTGTAGGCAAGATACCTCGTCTTCAAATTTGGTATAGAGTTAGCACCCGACAAACGAACGGTTCTGATTAATTTTGGGTAAGATCGCTTTAGGGGTAGGGGATGAATGTGGGATGATTTGGTGGAAATTGACTTTTTTTGTTAAAAATCGAGTAATATAAAGTTTTTTGGGTTTCTTTATTAAAAAACTTTTAATTTCATCAAACATCTGGTATTCTGTGCTGAAATGAAATTAGGGGTTAAATGTGTGAGTGTGGAATATCGATGACAGAAATTTCGATTTTTTTTGCGTAAAAAGTCCCAAAACATATAAAAAACTTGATTCTGAAACGGTTTTTTTTTGTCTGTCGGTCTGTTGGTCTGTCGACCTGTACGTCTGTCTGTTAGAATGGCCTCAATAACATCTCGAACGAAATAAGATATATTCTTCAAATTTGAGATCCAGTTAGCACCCGACAAAGGAACGCTCCGAATTGTTTTTGGGTAAGATCACTTCAGAGGGGGGAGGGGGGTGTCTAGGGATTAAAGAAAGGGTAATTTGGTGAAAATTGACATTTTTTCCTTCAAACTCGAGTAATATAACGTTTCAGAAGATTATGGATACAGGAATACGAATATTTTCTTTGTGATCATGTCATTGCCCTAAATTTATTTCATGAGAATGTCTTTCTGAGGAGAGTAAATTATCACAGCTATGTGAAAATTATGATTCAATTTAGCAGCACTATTTTATATGTGGTGTATAAAATACCCCGCTCGAGTAATCACGCTAGTAGCTAAAGGTTAAGAATTGTGCTTTTTTCTTCTCATTACTGGTCCAATACCAGATGGTAATACATTTTAGCAAAACATAACCTTGATCAATACCTGCTGCTACAATCATCCATTTATTAATTATTTATGCATGTATCATTTGTAACTGAAATTACATTACATAACGTGGACTGAAATTAAAATGAACCCGTATTGCGGAATACACCAGAGACCCTACCTACCCCCTCTCACACTGCTTTATATTGACTGAACACTGAACATACTGTGTTTATATGCGGGCGACTGCGGCCGACAAATCGACAAAATACACCACCATGCTATGTATACAAAATGTAACACTGAAAATACAAATGTTTATGCGGGGACATGTTATGGAGAAATGAGTGAAAAGGTTTCATTGTGAAAGCAACATTTTTTGATTAACCCATTTAAACAAACTACGCGTCAGTTGAAGTGGAACACCTTAAATTTTGGATGCTGTTTGATCGTTTGTAGCTCAAAATCAAGTTCACCTAATCTGCTCTAATTTCCACAGGTTGGCAGATTAGATGCTTTCTGGGGTTGCGGATTGGTAGACCATAACAACATTTGCACTTATGTGCTACAAGATACAGGATGTAATATAAGTAGATGTTTTTTCAGCAAATTTTTAAACGATTAGCCATTAGTCTACGAGGAAAGTTATATATAGTTTGGCTACGCAATTTAGAAATATACCTTGATACGTCGGGACCTTTTCGAGACCCAAGCAACAAATTAAGGCATGTTAACCAGCACTCGAGTCCAAATAACCTAACCAAGTTGTAATTTTGTTATAATTAACCAAAATGTTGCCTTAATTGTCATAATGACTACAAATTTGGAAATGCGGCTCCGAACTAGCTTATTTTTGACTATTAAAATTACTTCAAAGTCAGTAACTTACAAGTAACTAAATTGGGAAAAAATTGGTTTAATTTTACTCATAAAATATACTTGAATATACTTTTGTGTTTCAGTTCCAGAGTTGGTCATTTTTAGGTCGAAGTGTGCCCTAAATTGGACTGAAAATCGACTACTAAGCCCAGGTACCTGAAATACCTACTTTAAGGTAATTTATTACCTAATATTAACCTGCAATATGTCTCTGTGGTATAGTAAATTGGAGGTCTTCTTATGAAGTCCAGCTGACATATATATTACCAATTTCATTGCAATACAGCACAGGAAATATTTTGGGCACTGAGCTAACCTAAAATGGCTTTCTGATCGGCTATAAAGTCATAATTACTGCAGAAATGGTCTTCCAAGTCAAATTGCATACCTTCAAGTTGAAAATACCCATAAAATCTGACTTGAAATAAAAATTGCCCTCAAAGTTCAAAGTGTACAGCAGTGAAATACATTTGTGAATCTTAAAGGTGTGTCAGTTGATAAACTTCATCAATAAAAGTTTATTCTTGTTGTTAATGTGCTTGCACCAGTAACAAATATAGTGTTTGAAACCAATAAAGTTTACAGACATACTACAAACTATTATAGAGTAGTAAAGAATGCTCACAGAGAAATAGTGATAGATGCTGATCATTCAAAGTGGCTTACATCAAATCAGCACGTTTCCCTCTTCAATATAATACATCCATTTTCATGCCAAATGGAGTGAAGCAGTGGCAACACGGTCAGCTGTCATGTTAATGTTTATTTACTTATTTTATTTTGTTTCTATTTTCTATTAATGTCTATATATTATGGAATCAAAGACCAAAAGCACTGTATAATCATTCCTCTATGTCCCTCGGCTGTGCACGGATATAAGTAATATATATTTCTATACACGAAAATGTTTCATTTCTAATAAATTCAAACAAAATTCGTTTACCATATAGTTGAAATTCCCATAATAGAACAAAATGCCTTCAAAGTTTGGTTAGTTTGCCCTGTCATTAGGAATTGTGACTTATAGGTAAAAAAACAGGGCAAAATTAACTTTCAGGTCAATAATGTTAGAAGGGCAGCCATATTAAATTAATTTTGCGGTATCCATCTTGATTGTATTGGAAAATGAAAAATAATTGTTTGTTAAATATAGTGTAATCAAATTTTAGTTCGATAAAAACATTAAATAATGATTGTATACCAAGACGACAAGATAGCTTTGTGTTGTTTACATCACCAATCCCCCAAAATCAGAATTTCAAGAATTTTGAATAATTTTTTTTCACTAATTTTATCTTTTATACGGGCGCTCGAATTTTATCGAAGTATCATCATAATGTTAACAGAAAAAAACATAACCGCAGTGGGTTTTGTCTTTATACAGTGCGAATCACCTTTATCATTGTTGCAAATATTTGAAGTAAGTTCGTTGATCATCCAAGATGTCATTTTTTGACAAAGATGGACAATATCTCTACTACTCTACTGTTTGTTTATACATACATAACCACATATCCTGCAGAACCGAATAATGTCACATGCGTAGTTCGTTGTTAAGAACGTCACAGCACTCGACGCCTAGATGTCAGATTCAAGTAAAGCGTAGCACATATTTACCAATATATTACGTCCATTGGCCCAATGTTGAATGAAAATGCCCTAAATATGACTAAAACGCCTTGGTCGAAACGCCTTGCTGGACCTATTATCGACTTCCATATTACTTTGACTTTATTTCCCACCTTGGTAATATACACTTAAATTTTACTTGAAAATGACCTGTGGTGATTTGGTCTCCGACCTATTGGTAGGGCGATTTTACGTCAATTTGACTTTAAATGTTGCTTGGGGATTTTTTTAATATCGGAGCCCACTACGTTTTTATAATCAATTTTGTATTTTGGGTCAAACTGACCTTATGTAAAAATGCAAGCAAACCCGATTGGTCGATGAGGCGGTTTATGTTCGCTTTTGGTATTCAGTGCTGAAGAATATCTCTATACCTCGGGACCTTGCCGAGATTTTGTTGACATCGTGTTCCACTACGTTCCTGCAAAGACTTCAAGTTGTAAGTAGGAGCTTATCGAAAAATATTCAACAACGAAGAGTTACGAGGCAAATATTGAATGAATTTGATAGAGACCCAACAACAAGTACTCGACGAGTGTCAGTTACTACCGATACTTACCAATCAAACTAATGTTTTCTACGTAAATAAGCCAAAAATTATAGACCGTTAAACCACAAACTTCACTAAACATACAGCGAAAGCATCAACTTAACTAAACCGACAGTCAAAGCATCAGAGAAAGGGTCTATTTGAAACGAATTTTCTGTAAATATTTTAGTAAAATGGAGGGCAATGACGGTTGAAGCTGAAACTTAAGAGTTTGTAGAACACTCTTCTTGCGATATTTTCTTTACATAATCCGTATTTGTTACAGGTTCTTTGCCTAAATGTTGCGAATGTTGACGTTTTAAATCTCGACTTGACGTTTTGAGGAAAACTCCAAATTTGTTTTCTTCAACTGCCCATGGCATTTTTATCTTTATACTTGCAGACCAAATTTTGCTACGTGAGTCACTATTTGTAATACAAACACGAGTACCAAATTTGGTTGCCCTTACTTTGTTATCTCCGGAGATATAATTTTTTTCCAAGCCACTTGCTAAAGGAAGGTACTTACCAAATTTGATCAAAAGCGGCCTATTATTTTTTGAGTTCTCTCTTTGATACATACATACATACATATATATATATATATATATATATATATATATATATATATATATATATATATATATATATATATATATTATTATTATTATTAAATTTTTGTGACGGTAATAGTGTTATTTATCAAAAAATTGTGGGAAAGCCGTCAGTTGTAGAATAAAACTCTTTATTATAGGCTGAGCTTTCGGAAAAATTTATTCCTTTCTCAAGGACATAACATGAGTTCTACTAAACTAATTATGTAATAACAAACATGAAGAGAAAACCTTTAAGTTCATAAAAAGGTTTTCTTTTCATGTTTGTTATTACATAATTAGTTGAGAAAGGAATACATTTTTCCGAAAGCTCGGCCTATAATAAAGAGTTTTATTCTACAACTGACGGCTTTCCCACAATTTTTTGATATATATATATATATATATATATATATATATATATATATATATATATGCTAATTGAAGTATGTCAAATTAAAATGTCATTTTTGGTCCCGAATTTTTTGGAATGTCAAAACTTTAAGGTTGTTGAATTTGAAGTGCTGTCAAACAGTTTTGGATGCAACTATGTATTAGACTTATTGAATAAACATGTATGTTTTAGAGCAATAAAGGTAATAATTATAATAATTATATATATATATATATATATATATATATATATATATATATATATATATATATATATATATATATATATATATATATATATATATATCTTGCGTAGTCGAACACTCTCGTACGTGTTCTCCACTTCTTCGCAGTGCCTCCTCCACGACTCCTTCTTGGCGTCCCTCAGTCTTTTGTTATACGTCGTTAGGGCATGGCTACATTTATCCCATGTTCCCGGCCTTTTGGCCGCGTTAAACAGCTTACGAACCTGGATGCTCCATGCTCCTTTGCCTGAGGTCCTCGTTCCAGCAAGGGACGTTCCTGGTGGACGCTCTCATTTTCAGGGAGCAGTTGGCGTTATAGGCCAAGGTGATTGCGTCTCGCATATATATATATATATATATATATATATATATATATATATATATATATATATATATATATATATATTTATTTATTTATATGCCTTAAAATTATACAGTGCATCTTACATAAAAGTTACAAACTTGTGGCTGTAATTGATGCGATTTGGTTAAAATATTAAACTGAAACATATCAAAATCCTATTGACACTGACATTTCTTGCTATAAAATTTCCGTATTTCAAATTTACAATTTATTCAACCAATCTTCCGTTATTAGCACCTCCAATATTTCCTCTACATCCTTTGAACTTTCCAACCATTTTACACTCCAAAATAGTTTTCTTTCAACTTTAGTTTAATAAGATTTTTAAACATTTTAAGACCTAAAATTGCAAGTTGTCACTGTGACATGTATTATTATTATTATTATTATATATATATATATATATATATATATATATATATATATATATATATATATATATATATATATATATATATATATATATATATATATATATATATATATATATATATATATATATATATATATATATATATATATATATATATATATATATGTTTGTGTGTGTATGTATTTATATAATACTGGGTTTTATGTTTCATACAGCTATAAAGTCGCTTATATATTTCAGGAGAGTACATAGTATATAGGCCGGCTGATTCTGCGAGTTGTACTAGGCTACGCTGTTGAAGTTCTTTGTTTACATAATCTAAATAGGTCAGGGGTGTAGAATGAGGGGACGGACCCTCCCCAGTTCATCAGTCGAGGGTAGATAAAGCACATAGTGCCGTTTCATCGTTTGCATCGTGTTCCCTCTATTTATTGCACAAGGCCCTATTGCACATTCTCCCGTTGCTACTAACACCATCGCCACTATCTCATAATTCATTTTAAAATTAAATCTATCTTGTTATGTTAAAAACTTGGTGTATATGTGGGTGTGGGGAAAGTTGTTATCGCTCAAGAACATATATTTATGAGGGGGTAATTTTTTATTATTTAAGTTCTTGTAAAATGTGCGGTAAGATGACGGAAAAACATTCCATATAGTTTTTTTTATACATAAATTAGTATACACATCTGTACAAGTCGAACTTTAGATTTTATTGCAGCAGTGCCCTAATGTAGAACAACCAAATTTGGTAGATGGTCCTCTTTTATCAATATCGTTAGTCGACAAAAATTTGAAGTAGATATAAACTCAAAAAGGGGTGAATTAGGGGTGGGTTACCCTTTTCATGATTTGATTTGTTAAACCCTTACCTAATTAAAAGTTAAATTCCATCAATTTTATAGCAAATTAAATGTGCTATCCTTTTCTCCTCCTGTCACTTTTTCGACAAACCACCCTTTTTGAGAAAATTGAGATTGTGAGAGTTGAGATCAAAACAAAAAAAAGTTCGGGACGCAGCAATTGCGTTATGGTAGTGAATTTTAATTAAAATGTTTTTTAATACCAAATATGTGTGTTTTTTTTCAGAAAGCAATTAGATTGCCAGTATAACATATATAGTAAAAACGATGTGCCATGTTTCATCCAAATAACTTTATTGTTTGAAAACGTACAAAAATTTCCATAAGTAAACTTAAAGTGTAACCGAAAAAATCCGTTTCTTGGTCAACGTTATAGGTTAATAGCAAATTGAGCTTTTCAAATATGAAGCATTTAATCAAAAGTCGCTACCATAACGCACTTACTGCGTCCAGAATTTCTTTACTTACAAACAGGGATCATATTTCGATGGAAAATGCAAAAACATAAGGCGTTTTCGACTAAAAAAAATTTGTTTGTATCACCGACGACTTATGGGCCACCCTGTGATTGTAGAAATATTTTTTTAAGATGTAGCTCAAGACACCCTATAAGTAATGTATACAATTTTTTTTTCATATCTTGTAGAATAACGGATATATTGAGCTTTATTGATTTTTTACGAAAATTTGACAAAAATGATATATCATTAAACGATAAACTATATAGCCAACACTACTGCCAAAGCATCAGAGAAAGGGTCTATTTTAAATGAATTTTCTGGAAACATTTTAGTAAAATGAAGGACAATGACGGTTGAAACTAAGACTTCAGGGTTTGTAAAACATTCTTCTTGAGACATTTTCTTTCGTATTAGATTGAAGTTCTTTGCCCCAATTTATTTTTCTTTAAATGCCCATAACTTTTTGTCTTTTGGTCTTTTGGTTGGTAAATTACATATAGCGATGTAGAACGATATACCAAATTTGGTTGCCCTTACGTTGTTATTTCCGGAGATATAATTTTTTTTTTGAAAGAAAACACAACATTTTCCGAGAAAACCTCGGCCGATTTTCGTCGCTAACGAACTTATCCAAGCCACTTACAAAAGGAAGGTACTCACCAAATTTTGTCAAAATCGACCCATGATTTTTTAAGTTATCGGTGTGATATATATATATATATATATATATATATATATATATATATATATATATATATATATATATATATATATATATATATATATATATATATATATATAAACATATAAAAATCAAAACTGACCCCGGATATGTGTTCCAGGGGGCCTAATTAGCGCTCATTTGAAGAATTTTTTTTAATATTCAAAAGTCGGGATCTTCTCATTAGTGATTTTTTTTTAAAGAAAATTCACTAATTATGTCCAATGTAGATTTTATTAAACACTAAAGTTTCATAGGGGATGCCTTGGGCGCTCTGCAAGTCATCTGTTGCTAGGTTACAGTCGTTGTAAAATCTGACATTACTTAAATTTATTAGCAGCAGTGCCCTAACATAGAACAACCAAATTTGGTAGATGATTTTCTTTTATAAACATCCTTATTGGACAAAATTTTGAAGTGGACATAAACTCAGAAAGGGGTGGGTCACCCTTTTAATGACTTGATTTTTTTAAACACTAACCTAATTAAAAGTCAAGGTACATCAGTTTTTTAGAAAATTAGATTTTGTACCTTTTTCTTCTCTTGTGAATTTTTCAATAAACCGCCCGTTTTTGAGAAAAGTGAGATTTTTAGAGTTGAGATCAAAACAAAATTATGTCCCTTGAAGACTTTATTAAACACTAACATATCTGAAATTTAACAAACACTATTAAAAACTAATAAATGAAAAACCTTAAAAAACACCAAAGATATTGTTCAAAATTACTTCCATTTTCTCTCACACATAACTGAACCCTTCATCGAAAATTAACGTCGACTCTGTTAAGTAATTGGATGCCACTTTTAATACTGGTCCAGTTATTATTGATGCGACTCCACAAATCTTCCGTAATTTGAACTGGTGTCAAATACATAGATTCTTTTAAAGCCTCCCAGAGAAAAAAGTCGCATTTATTCAAGTCTGGTGATCGTGCTGGCCAATGTTGAGGACAATTAATTTCACGACCTATCCACCGATTTGGAAACTGCTGGTTTAAAAATTCACGAACATTTGTAGTGAAATGTGGTGGCGCCCCATCATGCATAAACCACATTTCGCTGCGCAGTTGTAAGGGCAGCTCCTCCAGTAGCCCAGGAAGAACATTTTGCAAGAAAAGCAAATATGTTGCGCCGTTTAAACGGTATGGTAAAATAACCGGCCCAAGCGAGTGTCCTCCAACAATACCTGCCCACTCATTTATTTTAAATTCTCTTTGGAAATGGTGCGTTACTGTAGGATGTGGATTTACATCGGAATATTCGTGGCAGTTGTGCACATTCGTAATCCCTCTCCTTGTAAAGCAAGCTTCATCCATAAAAAGAATGGTCTTGGGAAAATTAATGTTCTGATGTAAGGCGAAATTACACAAAAGCAGTCTTGCCTCTAAATCCTGCGGTAGCAATTCTTGCACTATTTGAAGGTGATAGGGATGCAGCAGATTGCGTCGGATAATTCTATGGACCGTCGGCTGTGTTATATGAAACTGCCTGGATAGTCGTCTAGTGCTGGTTTCAGGCTTACTCTCAATACTATATAGAAGACGCTCTTCAGTTCGTGCGTTCACTGCACGAAAGCGTCCTCCAGCATTTTTTATGAAGAAGGAACCCGTTTCCCGAGCTCTAGGTTCAACATTAGCAAACGTTTGACGATGTGGTATATTACGATTAGGAAATTTTTTGCTATAAAATTGATGGACTTTAACTTTTAATTAGGTTAGGGTTTAAAAAATAAAATCATTAAAAGGTGACCCACCCCAAATTCACCCCTTTTTGAGTTTATATCTACTTCAAATTTTTTGTCAAAAAACGATGTTACTAAAGAAAACCATCTACCAAATTTGGTTGTTCTATGTTAGGGCACTGCTGCAATAGAGCTGTTTCTTGTAATTATTAAAGAATATTCCGAGGTCAATATGGCGATGGGTGTCAGAGAAAAAATTTATATAATAAAAAATCGGCATGATTTGAGGTCCCCTATACGCACATATTTGGGTCCCTGTCGTTGTGAATCACCCTATATATATATATATATATATATATATATATATATATATATATATATATATATATATATATATATATATATATATATATATATATATATATATATATATATATATATATATATAATTAATATAAGAAATGCACCTCGTATAATTTTCGTTGACGTAATAAGTACGGATAATGTTTTTCTCATAAAAAATGCATTCAGTAGTTTTATATAACGCCTCAGGAGTTTAATTGTGGAACCGATACTCGCAAGGGTTGCCTCTCCCCTTCACTGCTGTTCGACTTCCGACGAGAAAAAGGCGGGTGCGAAATGAGGCTCTCGTGACAGATTATCGCTCGTATTATTTATCGTAACTTTATGCAAAAATTTAAAGGACTTGGTGCTGTACTCCACTTTAAATGAAAATAATTCAAAGTGTAGGATATATTGATCGTTTACAGCCTTCATTTGCAATTCGTTTCAATGATACATTGTATTTCTAGTGAGTTTTTATTTAAAAAAATTCACTAATAGAGAGGTATCGATGGTAGACGCTGCAAAAATGTTTTCAAATGAGCGTGAACTAGGACCCCTAGAACCCATATCCGGGGCCAGTTTCAATTTTTATATGTTTATATATATATATATATATATATATATATATATATATATATATATATATATATATATATATATATATATATATATATATATCCACACGATAACGCAAAAAGTTATTAACAGATTTTTATGAAACTCGGCCAGTATATTTCTTTTAGTAATAGCTTGGATGAGTTCGTTATCCAGAATAATCGGACAAGGTTTTCCGGGAGTTTTTGAGTTTCCTTTCGAAACACATTTTTTACTCTGAAAATTACTAAGTTATTTTGATGAAATTTGGTGAATATGTTGCCCTGGAAAAGATCTTACTACGTACGAAAATTCAACTGTCTAGGTTTACAGAAAATTCAAATTTGAAGCATTTAATGAAAATTCGCTACATTTTTAATCAAAAGTATTGATTATTATTATAAAGAAAAACAACAAACAGGCGATTTACATTTGGGCTTACAACTAACAACGCCGTGGATGTCGGAAATTCAGATGAATGTATTTGAACATAGAGTTTTTAAGCCAGACACTACGTTCACGAAATACGTAACTCTCTGGTGTATGTACGTTGAAGATAGTCTTTGCATATTGTTATTACCTCTAACACAATGGTAGCGTCGCCACCTTATTGCCCACCTTGATCACATAGCCTATGCTCAGAATCACAAGGCTTTTTATAAGTGTGTGCATGCTGGGCTGGGCTCTAGGGTCTCAGCCCCTCTGTTGAGAGATTCTCAAGGTAATTTCTGCACTGATGACTTAATGGTTGCTGAGGAGTTAGCAGCGAATTTTAGTAGGGTCTACCCTAGATATTCTAATAGTTTCTTAAATATTTCTGTAACCCCACAAGAAGTAGAAGATATATTAAACCCCTTATCCAACACAACATCACCTGGCCCAGATGCCATTTCTAATATCTTTTTAAAAAAATGCGCTGCTCACCTTTCTTTCCCTCTGGCGGTACTTTTTCAGGTTTCTTTCGGCGGGGGAGTACATCCCACTGCTTGGCTGACTGCCTCTGTTACTGCTGTATTTAAAACGGGCGATAAGCTAGATCCCGCAAACTACAGACCTATAAGTCTTCAACCCATAATCTCTAAAATTGAGGAACGGTTACTGGTTAATAAGCTACTGGCTTTTATATTAAGTAACCAAATTTTGTCCGACAAGCAACATGGATTCTTTTCTGGGTGTTCAGTTGTCACCAATTTATTAACCTGTGTAGATTGGTGGACGTGATCACTTGATAGAAAACACCCAGTCGATGTTCTCTTTTTTGATTTTTCTAAGGCATTCGATCGTGTTCCAAAAATATATCTACTACTAAAATTAGAACATTCACGGCCCTGTGCTGAGCTAGATCAAAAGCTTTATTTCTGATCGCTACTATTTCGTGAGAATTACACAAACTACATCTTCGTCTCGCCCTGTTCTCAGTGGAGTACCACATGTATCCATGCTTGGTCCTATACTGTTTGTAGTATATACTTCGGTCCTACCTCGCCTGTTAAAATACGAGTGTGCGCTCCACGCGGATGATTTGAAAGTGTTTCAGAATCCCTTAACTCACGATAGTGATATCCAGCATGATATATCGGTTGTTGCGAATTGGTCTACTAACTGGCTATTGCCTTTAAACAGCGGCAAATATTCTGTGTTGCATTTGGACTATACGGAGCGTGATCGATTTGTTCGAAACCGCAGTCACGAATTGCGGCTTGTGAAATTCCAGCAGCGTGCAGGGGTTCATTGTCATGGAGAAACCGCACGCCTCTGGTTAGTTAACCACGTCTTTTCTACCGAATATTTTGTCGAAATTTATGCAGAAGTGTTGCATAATTAGCGCCGTTGTCTGTGGTGTTGGGTGATTTTTAAAGTCTATGAGAAAAATACCCTCTCAATTCCCAAAAAATCGTAGCCATCTTTTTTTGTGTCGATTGACAGACCTTGAACTGTCTTGTCAGTTAGGTTTCTCCTTAGGGTCTCCATTCCATTGGCTTTCTTGTGCAAGAAGGTTCATCGTAGAGAACCATAGTTTCCTCCCTTGTGACAATCGTCCTCAACACGTCCACGAAAATTTCTCCACAGAGGTCCAAAAGGATCGGGCACATTCAATACTGCGCTGGAGCTGAACTACTGAAAGATGTTTTGGGACTCACCTCGCACTAACTTAATTCACGCCTAAATGTTCGTGGATGATTCGGCGAACGGTTGTATCTGAAAGCCCTGTCATTTTTGTTAATTCTTACAAGGGTCGATCGCTCAATACGAAATCCTTAACAAGGGCAATCCTGTTGTCCATCTTCCAAGGATTTCTGCCTCCTTCGAAACCGTTGTGACCATCTCTCACTACAGAAGGAGATGGAACATTTTCCCCGTACACCTTATCCAACCGATCTTTGATGCGTTGAGGTGAAAGAGCTTCTCGAGTAAAGAATTTAATAACAGCCCTATACTCAATTTTCATGATAAAGTGTTATTAAACCAGCTAGATTATTATTAAATTTGCTCATCAAATAAGGTCAAATACAGCTTGGAGTTAGACGAAAAGTATTGTAAAGGATAAGAAACATAAGCGAACTTTGTTTACACGTAAGAATACATCGTCTTGACTCCTATGAGTACATGCAAAAAGTTATTGATTATATACGGGCTGTCCGGAAATTGTAAGCAAAAAATTCAGGGGGTTATTCTACTCAAAGAATTAATGCCCCTAGTTCCTATAATAGGTTTTCCAAAACTCGAAAATAACGCAGTTATAGGGTGTCAAAAAAATATATTTTTTCAAATTTTTGTCGATAACTTTTTATGCCGTTAATCAAATCTTTTCAAATTTGGTGCGCACGTATGTAATATCACTCTGTATTTATGTTGCAAATTTGACATGGATCTATGTAAATTTAAAGGCCGAAATTGCCCTTGACCAACAGATAAGGACTCATAACTTTTATGCTTGAATCTTTATCTCAAATCTAACTATACGCGATTAAAGGGAATTATAAAATCTAAAAAAAAGGCCATCTTGTTGCATCACGATAAAACTAACCGTTTTTGAGAAAAACGTTCTTAAACATTTACTGGTATGATTGAATACGACCACCTAATCTAATTTTCAATATTAACGGAGCGTGCTTTGAAAACATTCTCTGTCAACAAGATCATGTGGGGTTAGTTTTGACAGATAATAGTGTGTTGTCATTTTACTTGCGGAATAGTTGAGATTAATTATAAAATACGATGAATAATAATTATTAATCTTATGTTGAACTACGTGACATGCATTATTATTATGGTATAGCTGGCGGCAATGCCCTTCTGCAAGACGTTTGTATGCTGAAGCATTTCCAAATAGAAGGGTACCACAATCCCGAATGTTCAGTAATATCCATCGAAGACTGGGAGAATTCGGATCATTTAGAAGTACATTTCAAGATGTTGGCCGTCAGCGAAGTACTCGAACTCCTGGAGCAGAAGTCCGTGTATTAAATGCAATCGAGAATAATCCCAACTTAAGTGTACGGTTAGTCTCTACTCAAGAGAGTATCCTGAAAAGTTATGTGCATGAAATTCTCAAGGAGCAGCTTTTTCATCCTTACCATTACCAAAAATTTCAAGCTTTATCTGCTGAAGATCCGGAAGCTCGCGTGAATTTGTGCAATACAATTCGAAATCTACATAACAACGATCGCAATTTTATATCATCGTTTCTCTTCACAGATGAAGCTGGATTCGGACATGACGGTTGGATCAACCTTCATAATGAGCATTATTGGTCTAATGAGAATCCTCACTTGGCGATAAAACGCTGTTTCCAGAATAAGTTTTCTGTTAATGTGTGGGCGGGAATTTTAGGAGACCGCTTAATTGGGCCACATTTCTTTCCTCAAAGACTCAACGGTGAGATATACTTAAATTTTTTAAGAAACCAGTTATCTACTCTATTGGATGATGTGCCCCTCCAATCAAGAAATACAATGTGGCTGCCGGAGGACGGAGCGCTGCCACATTTTAGTACAGCGGTGAGGGAATTTCTTAATGAAACATTTCCTGAGAGTTGCCCTAGTAACTGGAAACCTGCTCGAGTACAACCCGTCCCCAAGAAAGGATCCAAAGCGCTTCCTAGCAACTACATGCCTATTTTTCTCCTTTGAGTCGTCTCTAAAATGATGGAAAAGTATATAAACACCGAATTACTAAAATTTCTTGAAAAACACAGTCTAATCCACGACAGGCAGTATGGATTCCGTCGGCGCAGATCGACTGCCGACCTCCTTTCCTTTGTCACCCATTCTTGGAACAAGTCTATGGAACTACACGGTATATCCCAGATTGACGCTCTAGACATATCCAAAGCATTCGACCCGGTCTGGCATGCAGCGCTGCTTAATAAACTACCCGCCTATGGCCTACCACCAAATACATACATACCTGGAAAGCAAATTTCCTCTCCCACTGAAACATTTCTGTTGTCGTGGATGGCCATTCCACTAAGCTGTTTCCAATTGATGCAGGAGTTCCTCAAGGTTCAGCTTTAGCCCCACCACCAAATCTCAGTTTTGCTTTCTATCTTATAAGAGATACACTAGTCCTCGACACATCACAATGAACAACCAAGTTATTCAAAGTAATGAGTCCTTTTCACTTGTTGGCATTTATGTGGATCAAAATCTCAATTGGCACCAACATGTCACACCAATTGCAGAAGCGGCTGCTAAGAAATTAGGTTTCCTCTTCCGGGCTCGCAAATACTTTTCATCAGCTAATCTCTATACCTTATATACTTCACAAATAAGACCAAACCTCGAATACTGCTCCCACATCTGAGGTGCTGTTGCCGCTTCTACACTCGCTATCCGGGACTCCATTCAGAAGAGAGCTATACGCCTCATCGGTGACCCTACCCTCACCCAAAGGCTGCCATCCCTTGCCCACCCACGCGCCGTTGCCCCCAACAGATCTACCTGGGGAACAGAGCGAGTGCACCCTTTTACTGTCCAGGTCACCAGATATAGAACATCTTGTTATGCCCGCTCTTTTATCCCGAGGACTTCCAAGTTGTGGAATTCCTTGCCGGCACATGTTTTTCCTTCTCCCCCGAACCTCCAAACCTTCAAGTCCAGAATTAACAAGTTGACTCTTTCCTTCTTGTCGACACCCACGGTACGATAGTATTTAGGCTGTGAGCGCTCGTGGTGTGTTGTTGAAATAAAAAATAAATAAAAAAGAACTGTTCGATACGAATCTTCGTTCTGTCCTAGAGAATCTAAGCATCCAAGTGTGCTCCAGGCGCACATAATTTCGCAGACATACTTAAAAATCGGGTAAACGAAACACCCGCCCTATAGCAGTACAATCAAATTTATAATGTTGTAGGGACACATAGGCTTCATGAACAAGTTTTTTACAAGAAACCTGATCCAGAACAAAATATTTTTTTGTCTACACTCATCTGATTAGATTTTGCGTCTCAGGCAAAGCAGAATACATTTGTTCTGCTTTTGCGAATTGATTAAAATCACTTTATCGCTTATTGTTCTATTATTTATCCCGCTAATGACCATAGCTATTGAAGCGATTCATAAAAAATATATAGGTAGGAGCCATTTTACAAACAATATGTTTAAACAAGAAAACTAATAATATTTAGGTATTTAAAGACATTAAAAATATGATTACGAAATATCTATGGTTTATTTAGTTCAAAATTTGATTTGATAGAAACGTCAAAATTTTGTCGATAAAAATTCGATATCAAAAAATTTCGAAGAAATAAAAGTTATCCAAACTTATTTATAAGTGGCTTTCTTGTTTTCATGCACTTCAGACCTTTAAATAAAACAAACGGAAATTTGATATCGCTTCTGGTTTTCAAACTATAACGATTTTTCTGAAAACTTCAAAAAATTGCCAGCATTACAAATGTAAGTGTACTAATTTTACGAAGCATTTTTCAGGCTTGATATTATTTTTGTTACAACCTATTCAGCTCTTTTTGAGATAAAAACAGCATAATGGCATATTAAATAAAGGTATTTGTAACCAAAAAGGTTGATGCAAACAATGTGCAGCCATAAAAATTTTCCCAATCTCCTACATAAAAACCATTAGCCTGAAAAAAGAACTGATACGATTCCGATGTTTAGCAACCCTCAAATTACTAAATGGTAAAGTTTTAACTTAATCGAAGACAAAAAGTTTTTTTGTCCAAAAAAGTTCACGACTACTAGTATGGAAAAATTGCAAAAAAATTAAAATGATCTGAACTCGATAAAACTTCAGTATAATATGTAGGACCTTAGTAGATAAAAAATAAAACAAACTCCGCGCCAATATCTTCTGTATTTTTTGCATCACAATGATTTATCTTCAAAATTAAAAAAACTGTGACAAGAAAAAAAAGCTCCAACTCTGCACCTGTATTTGATATCAATGTATAATATAGTTTTTATTTATTCTTATGAGGCACTGCATATTGTATATAAGTTTTATATGATTTGGAGAACTTTGATTTTTTTGTGATTTTTTGTTACTTTTGAGAATCGGTTCCAATCATAATCTAAATACTTAGTGACGTATTTATTTTAAAATAATCGACGAAAACATATCGCCACCTTAATCAGCAATTATAATAGCGATTTTCGTATGCTGTAATTAAATTGTTAGCAAAATAATGATAGATGAATTATTCAAATTGCTCAGAACAAGTCGAAATATTCACGTACCTTGGAACTATTATCACAGATGATGGTAAATGTATCAAAGCTCTGAGAAAACTTGGCTATAACTTGGCAAGACATGAAGCTAAGAGAAGTTTTTGAAACATGGACATGGAGAAGCAAGACAAAGACACGGTACACCGATAGAGAGACGGATAAAAGTAGGACGCGGTGGGTTCGTGCAGTGGGCTTCTAGATTGGCTGATTTGAACCCAATGGTTTTTTTGGGGGTGACCAAAAATCTCTTGTATACAGGAGTCCATTTCAAAACGTTGAAGATCTCAGTCAAACTATTATTGATAACTGTGAGGTAATCAGGCAAAAAGACGGAATATTCGCTAGAGTTCGCCGGAATTTTCTGAGATTGATTTATGTGTTGAGATGGAAGGACATCACTTTAAAAACTTTGTTATAATATTTAATGGTTATGATTTTTAATAAATTATTGTTATAATGTTTAAATGTTGCAAGTTCTAGTAAGTAATAAAATAATGAGGCCCTGTAAAATCGTTATTGCTGATAATTTTATAATAGTAATAATAATAAAAATATAACACTTTATTTGTCAAAACATGTGACAGAATTTTTTTTCCGAGGCAATTACCGCGACTGTTTTCAAAGCACACGCTATTAACATTGACATTTGGATAAAGTGATTTCGTATTCAATCAATACCAGCAAAAATTTTGAAGAACATTTTTCTCGAAAACGGTTAGTTTTATCGTGATGCAACAAGATGACCTTTTTTAAGATTTTATAATTCCCTTCAATCGTGTATTGTTAGATTTGAGATAAAGATTCAAGCATAAAAGTTATGAGTCCTTATCTGTTGGTCAAAATCAGCTTCGGTCTTTAAATTTAGAGAGATCCATGTCAAATTTGCAACATAAATACAGAGTGATATTACATACGTGTGCACCAAATTTGAAAAGACTCTATTAACGACAAAAAAACTTATCGACAAAAATTTGAAAGAAAAAAATAATTTTTTGACACCCTATAACTCCGTTATTTTCGAGTTTTCGAAAAACTATTATAGGAACTAGGGGCATTAATTCTTTGAGTAGAATAACCCCCTGAATTTTTTGCTCACAATTTCCGGACACCCTTATATACAATTAAATTGGGGAGAAATAAATCAAGCACAGACGAAACAAACATCGCTAAAAGCAAAAATCACATGAGAGGTTATAATTAAGTTTAACAGATAGATCGTTAAGTGTACCTGAATACAAATTAAAATTCCAGAGTCGTCTTAACTTCATTTATTATCTGTTTCTTATGACATTAACTAAATTCGATCGCGCTTCTGAAGCAAAAACATCAAACCGCAGATATTAATCTCCTAGGTGCTGTCAGCTGTCACGTTACCAACTTACAGAGACGAAAATCCACCAGAGACTCAGTCTCGAGCCCCCTGCCTTCTCTAATCCTGAACGTGAACAATCATTTCCCTTATATTTTAGGTTTCCTTCCCTTCATCAGTAACCACAATAACTCATCTCTTGCCACTTGAAACACATAATATAACCCCTTTGATTCTCCGCTATCTCCTCATTATTGTGGTGGGATTCTTAATGAAAAGCCAATGTTACCAGAAATTGCAAACCATAAATCCACTTCAGCTACACGTTGTTCTGTGCCTCGCTGAGTCCCGGAAGTTACACCTTAAACAAAAGAGTTATTATTAAGAAGTTTAAAGGGGGGTTAACGATTGATGCATGCATTTTATAATTTTAGTGTTTAAGCACTTCATAATTTATTCATTTATTTATAAGCTTAAGGGGATTGGATATTTGTTTCCATGAAATATGTTTCAGGTTTGATTATATCGTAAACACAAATCTGTAGGGTAAATGCGCATGTTTAAAAAATCACAGTATTGTTTTTTCCCCTCAGGGCTCGTCCACGGCCTTGCCGCTCCGATAGAACTGCAACCTTTGGTTGATTGTGCATACCCTTAGTCTTACTCCTCCCATTCCAAAATCACTGTGCCTTGAACTAGTCTGCACAGCGATTGGTAGGGTGAAGTGTTATATTGCTCTGTCTCCGGTCTAGACTGACCGTAGATCAGTTATCTTTTGCGGTCCAAAGCTTTACACTCGCACAAGTTGTGCTGGGCTGATTCCTCCCCCTCGCCGCAGAGTCTGCATGCTAGGTCCCTTTTTTGGCAGGTGTTTCTTGACGGCCATGTCTCCCGTCAAGAGATCTGTTATATTTCTGAGCTGTCCTCTGCTAAGATTTAGCAGCTCCACAGCTCTCTTTGAACTGGGTCCGTCAATTATTGATTTCCCATGTCTGAGCCCTGGACAGTCCGCCCAGTACACATTGTGTTGGTTTCTGACCCAGGACTTAATGGCTTCCCTGGCAGTGCTCTTTGTCACGCCCAGAGCCGGTTCTGGTCCCATAAATGGTTCTGCTGACCCTCTCTTCGCGAGACTGTCAGCTTCTTCATTGCCTTTGACCCCGGAGTGACCCGGCACGCAGATGAGGGTCACCTCATTCTGCCCAGCCAGGTCGCTCGTCTCGTCTCGGCACTCACTCACCAGCCAGGACTTTACCCGTGGGCTACTTAGTGCCTTCAGGGCTGCCTGGCTGTCTGTGGCTATGAGGATCCGCTTGTTGGTGTAGCCCCTCCTCTTGTTCTCCCGCACACAGTGCAGGATGACGTACATTTTGGCCTGAAACACCGTTGCATGGGCTGCGAGGGAAATACTATGACTTACCCTCGGTCCTTCCGAATAAACACCTGCCCCCGTCCCACGCTCCCCGCCGGATCCGACCGTGAATCAGACGAGCGCGTCCCGTGGTATGTCCGGCGTCTCCTCCCGCCATGTCTCGCGGTCGGCGATTTCCACTGTAAAGTGATTTTCCCTGCATATTCGCGGGCTCGCAAAGTCTGACCTCATTTCAAGCATGGGCTCCTTCACGATCTCCTGAATTTTGCAGTGGCCCCTGAGGACTGGGTTGATCTTCAGTCTACCATTGCAGGCTAGTCTGTATAGTCCTAGCCTGGCCTTTCCCATAATAACTATGTGTAGGCTGTGTGGGGGTGTGGTGGCAGATCCAGCAACACCTCCATGGCGGCTGTTGTGGTTGAAGACATGGCCCCTGTGATGCCTAGGCAAGCCATCCTTTGGATCTTGCCTAGTTTTTGTTTGGCACTGGATTGTGTCACCTTAGGCCACCAACCCAGTGCCGCATATGTTAACGATGGTCTGACCACCCTTGTGCCATACTAGGTCTTAGTCCCCACGTCTTTCCATATAGCCGCCTGGTGACGGCTAAGGTCATGACTGCCTTACGCAGTATTTTTCCAATGTGACCGTTCCAGGTTAACTTAGAGTTCATTACGACCCCAAGATATTTTACCTCCCAGGCCATTGGAATGCTCCTACCGTATAGAGTGAGAGTTCTGTGGCTGTCGCACTTCCTCCTCCTCGTAAACGGCACGACGGTTGCTTTCTCGGGGCTCACCCCGAACCCTTGATCAACCGTCCACCCTTCCACCACTTTCAGTGCAGTCTGCATGTGCTCCCACACTGCCTGTGTGACCTTTCCTCGGATTATGATGACAATGTCGTCCGCATAGCCCTGTACCTCATACCCCCCTCCCGAGAGGCTCCACAGCAGGCTGTCCACGACTAAACACCAGAGCAAGGGACACAGAACGCTCCCCTGCGGACACCCCGCCGCGACCCCCGCCAGCAGAGTGAGGTGAACACCGCCCTGTCCCTGAGCATAAAACCGATCCACCTGCAGCAGGTCTTCTCTATTCCACGCTCCCGGACAGCTGCCAGAACCGATCCGAACGAGCTGTTACTAAAGGCCCCCTCTATGTCTAGGAAGGTCCCCAGCGCCACCTCCCTGTTCTCCAGCGTATTCTCCAGCTTCAGCACCAGTTGGTGCAGTGCTGTTTCTGTTGAGAATCCTGCTCTGTATGCATATTGTCCGCAGTGTAGGGGATATGCTTCCAGTACACCGCCCCTAATGTGTGGGTCGAGCAGTTTTTCCACTGTTTTTAGCAAGAAGGACATGAGACTTATTGGCCTCAGGGACTTTGCCTGGTCTGTTACACGCCCAGGTTTAAGAATGAATACAACCCTGGCCAGTTTCCATGCCCTCGGAATGTACCCCAGAGCCAGGCTGGCCCTCATAATGAGTTTATATACTTTTCCATCACTTAAGAGACGACTGAAAGGAGAGAAATAGGCCTGTAGTTGCTAGGAAGCGCTTTTGATCCTTTCTTGGGGACGGGTTGTACTCGAGCAGTTTTCCAGTTACTAGGGAATATGCCTCTATTGTAAGATGTCTGAAACAGACGAGTCAGGACAGAAGCAAGTTCTGGTGCGCATTTTTTGAGAACAATTGCAACAAGGTTTTTGATTTATCATAACAAGTAGTAGTATTACATTCAGATTTAATAAATTCGGGAAATTACATGTAAATCGGGGGTTAACTGTTGCATAATATGCTAGTTATTACAAACCACTCGGTATATGTTGACTTCGGAAGCAAAATATACCTAAATCTGTTTTAAATCATCTCTCTAGAGATACCAGTGGAGTATCTTATTACATTTACGTAAAAAAATGAAATACAACAAGCCATAAAACACTGAATTTACATGTTCCCGACAGGATGTTGCACCTTAAAGATTTCCAAAAGCCATTATTCATCCCCCAACCTCCTCGTTTGTCCTTATGAAGTGATATAATAGCCCCAAGGGTTAATATGTATACTCTCCTTCATGCTGGGGAGGGTGTTGTACTTCACAAAACGATACACACACACTCTCGATGAGAGAATACCAACGTGAATCAGCATGATTTCATATTCTCCAAATCTGAATCTAATTTCTGGTTAGATTGGCTTTTCATTCAGTGCGCTGGGGTTGTTGCTATAAAAAGATGTAGGAAGGTGTGTATATTAGAAGGGTTACATCTGTTTGCGTACCTCCGGTTTCGCAGTATTATGCTTCAGGGAGTAATCTAACTCGTTCCTTATGAAATATTTTCTGTAAGGGTTTTGGGAGAAATGAAATTATATAGCCACGATTAAGCGGTACTAATTTGGTTATGCTTTTTAAGTCTTTTAAAGTGTGAATCAAATGTGTTGTGTATTTTTGCTTGAGTGTACGGGGGTATATTGGTATCTAGTTAGGCTGGAAAAGTTACAGTAGGCAAAATTAAATTTAATAATTTAATTGCTATGGTAACAGCTATGATGTTTATGACGACACATTTTATATTAGTGAACTTTCTTAATTATATATATATATATATATATATATATATATATATATATATATATATATATATATATATATATATATATATATATATATATTCAGAAAGATTTCCACGGTCTTTAATGTGAGACATACTTGGTTCTCGGGTTGAACCGCGTCCAGAATTTATGAAAACTCGACGTTTCGGCTCCTGTCTTGGAGCCATTTTCAAGAGGTAAAGGAAATATGTAAGGACACTCTAAGTCCTCAATCTGCCTACTCCTTAGAGCGGTGGATAAAGGTAGGTTTGGTTGTTGTAGCTCGATTACGGGGCCTCAATCTGCCTATTCCCCAAATTTCGCCGGAGATCGTCTGTGAGGTCTCAGTGTGTTCAACCCTAGGCCTCAGAGAGCTGGCAGTTCGTTGCAAGTCTTATCTTATATATGTCGTTCCGTCTACCTGCTTCGTTATCAGTGAAAGTAGTGTGGTCACCATCAATTAAGTGGGGGGCTTTGGTCACGGTACTTAGAGGATGAGGAGGATTAAGAGGGTCACCGGCATTTGTTGAGGCAGATAATGGGGAAATGAATTTGGCTGTGGAATTTATTTTCTTTTTGTGTGTTTGTAAAGAAGATATAATAGGTTTCCAAGTGGTCGGAAGGCGAAGACCATCATCTCTCTTATTTAAACAAACGGGACGTTTTTCAATCTTGATTGCTTCGCGGATAATTCTGGTTTTGAAGTTGTAAACTGTTGCGAAGCAGGTAGACGGAACGACATATATAAGACAAGACTTGCAACGAACTGCCAGATCTCTCTGAGGCCTAGGGTTGAACACACTGAGACCTCACAGACGATCTCCGGAGAGTTGGGGAGTAGGCAGATTGAGGCCCCGTAATCGAGCTACAACAACCCAACCCACCTTTGTCCACCGCTCTAAGGAGTAGGCAGATTGAGGCCTTAGAATGTCCTTACATATTTCCTTTACCCACCACTCTAAGGAGTGGGCAGATTGAGGCCTTAGAGTGTCCTTACATATTTCATTTACCCACCTTTGTCCACCACTCTAAGGAGTAGGCAGATTGAGGCCTTAGATTGTCCTTACATATTTCCTTTACCCACCTTTGTCCACCACTCTAAGGAGTAGGCAGATTGAGGCCTTAGAGTGTCCTTACATATTTCCTTTACCCACCTTTGTACTCCACTCTAAGGAGTAGGCAGATTGAGGCCTTAGAGTGTCCTTACATATTTCCTTTACCCACCTTTGTCCACCACTCTAAGGAGTAGGCAGATTAAGGCCTTAGAGTGTCCTTACATATATCCTTTACCTCTTGAAAATGGCTCCAAAACAGGAGCCGAAACGTCCAGTTTTCATAAATTCTGGACGCGGTTCAACCCGAGAACTAAGTATGTCTCACATTAAAGACCGTGGAAATCTTTCTGAATATATATATATATATATATATATATATATATATATATATATATATATATATATATATATATATATATATATATACCACAGCGATAACTCAAAAAATAATGGGCCGATTTTGGTCAAATTTTGTAAGCGGGTTTGTATCAAAAAAAGTAAACTGTGTACGAAAACTTAAGTTTGTAGGTTGTAAAACAAAATGTTATAGCGATTTATAGAAAAATTGGGGTTTTCCTCAAAATATCAAAGTAGCGATTTGAAACGGCAAAATTGACAACATTTAGGCAAAGAACCTGTGTTACGGGTTATACAGAGAAAATGTAGCAGGCAGTGCGTTTTTAAAAGCCTTTTTAGTTAAGTTTATGGTTTAATAGTCTATAATTTTCAGCGAATTTTCGTAAAAATAATTCGCCCTCGAAGAGACAGGACATTTGAATTTTTAAAAGATTTATTGAAATGAATGCAAACCAGGCCCCCTAGAACCTATGTCTACACTAAAACGCAGTATATCCGTTATTATACAAGATACGAGAAAAAAAATGTATACGTTAATTATAGGATGTTTTGAGCTGCATCCTATACAATTATTTTAACAATTACAGGGTGGCCCACGAGTCGATGGTAATACAATTTTTTTTTCGAGCATCCCTTATATTATTGCATTTTTGCATTCTTCATTGAATTTTAATGAATGTTTCCAGGAAAAAGAAATTTTATGGCGTTTATCGTTTTTGAGTTATTTCAATTCCTTTACAACTTTTCACATTTTTTCAAAATTTATGATACGGCCTTTTTTACCAGTAGATATCAGACTCCCATCAGAGTGACGCATTTAGAGAGAATTCCGTTTATATTATTCGTCGAAAAAATCTAGATACCATATACAGGGCGCTTTCAAATAGTGACTGAATTTGAAAACACTCAAATGGCCGTAACTCATTTATTTTTTAAAATGGAGCAGCCCGTACTTTGTGATTTAGAAGTGAAGAGCATGCCTTCTGCTTCAAGTCTTGTATACTACTTCATATACCTACAGACTCTAGTTTTGGAAATATTTACATTTACAAGGGCATACCATGATTCGATCCGATTATGTGATTATTTAGTGAATTTGCAAAGAGTAATATTTAAATATTTAAATCAACTTTGGTACAAAAAGATAAATAATTTATTTGATACGATTATCTGTTTATATTTTTATATAAACTAGTTGGTTGTTTTCACCAATGTCAAATGAAACTGTAAAGTGCCAGATTTAGTAGTAGTAGTAGCAGTGGTAGGGAGGCCAACGCCAAGCAAGTAGGCCACCATGGGCCCTATTTGACAACACCAGCAACCATACTCTACTCTTTGTCGGTTCCGTCGCCAAACCGCCTCGACCTCGAGATGAAGGCCGTGACGGTCTTCAATTGGACGGTACTTACCTGATTCCTCTGCAGAGTCCTCAATCCGAACAATTCTGCTCGAAGACTCCCAAAAGCCTCACATTCACACATGTAGTGGTAGGACGTTTCCTCATCCTCGCCGCATTCGTGGCCAATGGGATCCCTCTCTACGCCTATCAAAGTGAGGTGTCTTCTAAGGGCGCAGTGGCCTGTGAGTACCCCAAAGATGCGGCGAAGCGTAGGTTGACTCCTTCCGAGTAGCCAGACAGCTTTATCTCTGTCCGGCCCCTCCACGAAATCCCTCGCCTGCCTGCAGCCACAAACCGATCCCGAGTTTCTCTTCATTGCTTCCTCGGTCCACCTGTCTAAGGCGACGGAGACCGACTTCCTACTTATACCTATGGCCGGCTCCGGGCCACAGAACGGCCGCCGGGAACCAAGCCTTGCGAGATTATTCGCGACCTCATTCCCCGCCACGCCACAGTGTCCCGGAACCCACACTAGTTGTACCTCCTTTGTCCTGGCTAGCCCTCTGAGGGCGTCAGCGCACTCCTGAACCAGTGTAGACCTGATTCTGGCCGCGCAGACTGCCCGGAGGACCGCCTGGCTGTCCGAGCAGATGTACACACATTTCTCGGGACTCCTCTTCACATCCAGTCTGTTGGCCACTAACAGGATAGCGTACACCTATGTTTCGAATGCCGTGGTATATGCGCCAAGGGCACAGCTCTAGCGCACCCCCAGGCCCTCGATGTATATTATATTCCTGCCCCGGAGGATTGTTGGTCCTCCAGCCGCGATCCGTCGGTGAAACAGATCAGGCTTGCGGGCTGGAATTCAACCTTATTTTCCCTCCACTGATCCCTACTGGAGATCCTAAGGGTGTATGGCCTAGTCAACCTAATATCGTCCTCGGCATCCCGCACCTTTATGGCGGAAATTGGAATTTCCTTTTCCACCTCCTTGGTGACTCTTGCATGCCCTATTTCTGCTCCCTCTCCGCACCAGTTTCCTGCGTCTCGCATTCTGAGATGCGACGCCATCGCCTCCCTCCTGACACAGATGGGAAGCGGTGGCAGCATCAACAGGACCTCTAGCGCGGCTGTGGTAGAAGTGGCATATTTAAGTAATGTTCTTCTTTCTGACAGCTTGTGGCATGAAAATATGAATATTTTCCTGCTTATAATTTTCTTTACTTCCGCTGGTTAAAATTTCAGTGAAAAATTAAGAAATAATTATTTTTCAATCTTAATTATAAATTATCTGATAAACCTGTCTGATTTAAATTTTATGTATTCTTTTGACAATTTTTTGTTGTTAAAAATAGACAGTTCTCGCAGAAATTATTTTGTGTTTACGTAGAAATTACTGTTTGTGAGATTTTTGTGAAATTTTGTTAATTAATAATAAATGTTGGATAAGTTGTAAAAAAATGTATTCAGAATTTCGTAAAAAAATTGAAAATTTTGATGCAAATTTTTTTTCGTAGGTCTCGTGGCTAAAGATTTTTGTGAATAATTATATATTCAGTCAATTTAACCTCTTTGACATTTTCAACAACAAATACCTTAAAAAACTTGCTAGGTAACCCAAAAGACAAGGATAGCGCGGACAAAATGTCGGGAATTTATGAAATAAGTTGTAAAGATTGTAATCTTAAATACGTCGGACAAACAAAAAGATCGATTGGAATTAGATTCAAGGAACACTTATCCCAATTACGTTACGGTACTGTAGATAAGTCTGCAGTCGCCCGACATATTTGGGACAATAATCATCACGTTGATAAAGATAATCTGAAATTAATAAAAAATGTTAGAAAACCAGCACAGCTAAACGCGTTCGGAAGTATATATATTGCGAAATATAGTTACAACAACAAATGTATGAACACTTCACCAGTGCCAATTACGATTCACTTGATCGATTGCTTTGCTAAATAAAATTCCCACGTTTTCGGCACGTTCTACCGATAACATAAGTATACAGTTATTGCCGCCAAAGGAATCGTTAATTTAGCTGTCGTTGAACTTTCTCAAAACTATTACAGATGGACACTTTTTAGATAAAGCAGTAGGGATAGCGCAAAGACCTTGTCCGGCGATAAAAATACAATACACTGTGGAATTTTCCTACGACTAGTGTCTCATCTCAGTTCGATCTCTTTACCTGAGATCCGGTATATAATTTGATGTTAGTTTTTTAAGTATTTAGAATGTTTCATCCTGTGATGACGCTAACTTGGTTGGTGAAACGATCGTCAGGTCTTTTAAAATGTGTATGTGGGTTCTCCAAGTGTACTTAACACCCTGTATATGTTAAGCTGGCCCAATGTTATGCTAAAGAGATAAAGTAAATTAAGTAATTTATTACAAAACTCGCTACTCTAACGCATTATTATAACATACATGCTCTCTCAGCGCACTCTCAATGTAATCTACTTATACAGAATGTTACATTACCTTGGTCTTCGCAATATTTTACCTGTTTTTATTTGAAAATAAACCTAACTAATAAATTGTCTTATTATCCACAAGCCGCCCTCGCATGAAACGCGATACAAAAAGGGCACTAACGAATCTCTAGCTTGCATGTTCTTCAACAATAAACCTGTAAACCTGTGGATTGTGCACGTTCAGTCGGACTCAGTGTCGTGCGTGCCGTTAGGGGCTTTGACGTATGGCAGCCTGACGTCTACTAAAACGGTTCCAACACATCCACTGACTTCTAAAACGATTGTTCTTTACCGAGGTCTGCCACATTACTTTCCAATTAACGGTCCTATTTGAATTTATTAGGTTAGAGGTTTATATTAGAGGAAAGGGGGGGAGAGGGTAAGTGAAATTAGCCCTTCGTGTTGATTCTAAAGCTTTATTGATTATCGTCCACAAGGATGGTCATGTGACAGCTTATAATTAACTTGATTGAGTGTATGGCTATATTAAATAAGAGACGAGACGATTCACTTTGACATGACGTTCTTCCACGAAAGTTGGTAGTAGTAGTATGTATACAGTCTGTCTATAAAGTAACGCATACATTCAATAAAGTTGAAAGTGACCATTTCAAGGGGTAGATACCGTTTCGAAATTTTGAAATTGGACGGTGGGTAGTGTGATACATCTTTTTAAAGCTCATCCAATTCTCTATTGACATGATGTTCTTCCACGAAAGAGTTGGCAGTACTAGTATGTATATACTCTGTCTATAAATTAACGCATACATTCAATAAAGTGGAAAATGACAATTTCAAGGGGTAGATACCATTTCGAAATTTTGAAATTGGACGGTGGGTAGTGTGATACATCTTTTTAAAGCTAATCCAATTCCCTATTGACATGACGTTCTTCCACGAAAGAGTTGGCAGTACTAGTATGTATATACTCTGTCTATAAATTAACGCTTACATTCAATAAAGTTGAAAGTGACCATTTCAAAGGGTAGTTACCGTTTCGAAATTTTGATATTGGACGGTGGGTAGTGTGATACATCTTTTTAAAGCTAATCCAATTCTCTATTGACATGACGTTCTTCCACGAAAGAGTTGGCAGTACTAGTATGTATATATTCTGTCTATAAATTAACGCATACATTCAATAAAGTTGAAAATGACCATTTCAAGGGGTAGATACCATTTCGAAATTTTGATATTGGACGGTGGGTAGTGTGATACATCTTTTTAAAGCTAATCCAATTCTCTATTGACATGACGTTCTTCCACTAAAGAGTTGGCAGTACTGGTATGTATATACCCTGTCTATAAATTAACGCATACATTCAATAAAGTTGAAAATGACCATTTCAAGGGGTAAATACCATTTCGAAATTTTGAAATTGGACGGTGGGTAGTGTGATACATCTTTTTAAAGCTAATCCAATTCTCTATTGACATGACGTTCTTCCACTAAAGAGTTGGCAGTACTGGTATCTATATACCCTGTCTATAAATTAACGCATACATTCAATACAGTTGAAAATGACCATTTCAAGGGGTAAATACCATTTCGAAATTTTGAAATTGGACGGTGGGTAGTGTGATACATCTTTTTAAAGCTAATCCAATTCTCTATTGACATGACGTTCTTCCACGAAAGAGTTGGCAGTACTGGTATGTATATACCCTGTCTATAAATTAACGCATACATTCAATACAGTTGAAAATGACCATTTCAAGGGGTAAATACCATTTCGAAATTTTGAAATTGGACGGTGGGTAGTGTGATACATCTTTTTAAAGCTAATCCAATTCTCTAATGACATGACGTTCTTCCACTAAAGAGTTGGCAGTACTGGTATGTATATACCCTGTCTATAAATTAACGCATACATTCAATAAAGTTGAAAATGACCATTTCAAGGGGTAAATACCATTTCGAAATTTTGAAATTGGACGGTGGGTAGTGTGATACATCTTTTTAAAGCTAATCCAATTCTCTATTGACATGACGTTCTTCCACTAAAGAGTTGGCAGTACTGGTATCTATATACCCTGTCTATAAATTAACGCATACATTCAATACAGTTGAAAATGACCATTTCAAGGGGTAAATACCATTTCGAAATTTTGAAATTGGACGGTGGGTAGTGTGATACATCTTTTTAAAGCTAATCCAATTCTCTATTGACATGACGTTCTTCCAGGAAAGAGTTGGCAGTACTGGTATGTATATACCCTGTCTATAAATTAACGCATACATTCAATACAGTTGAAAATGACCATTTCAAGGGGTAAATACCATTTCGAAATTTTGAAATTGGACGGTGGGTAGTGTGATACATCTTTTTAAAGCTAATCCAATTCTGTATTGACATGACGTTCTTCCACGAAAGAGTTGGCAGTACTGGTATGTATATACCCTGTCTATAAATTAACGCATACATTCAATACAGTTGAAAATGACCATTTCAAGGGGTAAATACCATTTCGAAATTTTGAAATTGGACGGTGGGTAGTGTGATACATCTTTTAAAAGCTAATCCAAATCTCTATTGCCATGACGTTCTTCCACGAAAGAGTTGGCAGTACTAGTATGTATATACTCTGTCTATAAATTAACGCATACATTCAATAAAGTTGAAAATGACCATTTCAAGGGGTAGATACCATTTCGAAATTTTGAAATTGGACGGTGGGTAGTGTGATACATCTTTTTAAAGCTAATCCAATCCTCTATTGACATGACGTTCTTCCACGAAAGAGTTGGCAGTACTAGTATGTATGCATTTCGAAATTTTGAAATTGGACGGTGGGTAGTGTGATACATCTTTTTAAAGCTAATCCAATTCTCTATTGACATGACGTTCTTCCACTAAAGAGTTGGCAGTACTGGTATGTATATACCCTGTCTATAAATTAACGCATACATTCAATAAAGTTGAAAATGACCATTTCAAGGGGTAAATACCATTTCGAAATTTTGAAATTGGACGGTGGGTAGTGTGATACATCTTTTTAAAGCTAATCCAATTCTCTATTGACATGACGTTCTTCCACTAAAGAGTTGGTAGTACTGGTATCTATATACCCTGTCTATAAATTAACGCATACATTCAATACAGTTGAAAATGACCATTTCAAGGGGTAAATACCATTTCGAAATTTTGAAATTGGATGGTGGGTAGTGTGATACATCTTTTTAAAGCTAATCCAATTCTCTATTGACATGACGTTCTTCCAGGAAAGAGTTGGCAGTACTGGTATGTATATACCCTGTCTATAAATTAACGCATACATTCAATACAGTTGAAAATGACCATTTCAAGGGGTAAATACCATTTCGAAATTTTGAAATTGGACGGTGGGTAGTGTGATACATCTTTTTAAAGCTAATCCAATTCTCTATTGACATGACGTTCTTCCACGAAAGAGTTGGCAGTACTGGTATGTATATACCCTGTCTATAAATTAACGCATACATTCAATACAGTTGAAAATGACCATTTCAAGGGGTAAATACCATTTCGAAATTTTGAAATTGGACGGTGGGTAGTGTGATACATCTTTTAAAAGCTAATCCAAATCTCTATTGCCATGACGTTCTTCCACGAAAGAGTTGGCAGTACTAGTATGTATATACTCTGTCTATAAATTAACGCATACATTCAATAAAGTTGAAAATGACCATTTCAAGGGGTAGATACCATTTCGAAATTTTGAAATTGGACGGTGGGTAGTGTGATACATCTTTTTAAAGCTAATCCAATCCTCTATTGACATGACGTTCTTCCACGAAAGAGTTGGCAGTACTAGTATGTATATACTCTGTCTATAAATTAACGCTTACATTCAATAAAGTTGAAAGTGACCATTTCAAAGGGTAGTTACCGTTTCGAAATTTTGATATTGGACGGTGGGTAGTGTGATACATCTTTTTAAAGCTAATCCAATTCTCTATTGACATGACGTTCTTCCACGAAAGAGTTGGCAGTACTAGTATGTATATATTCTGTCTATAAATTAACGCATACATTCAATAAAGTTGAAAATGACCATTTCAAGGGGTAGATACCATTTCGAAATTTTGATATTGGACGGTGGGTAGTGTGATACATCTTTTTAAAGCTAATCCAATTCTCTATTGACATGACGTTCTTCCACTAAAGAGTTGGCAGTACTGGTATCTATATACCCTGTCTATAAATTAACGCATACATTCAATACAGTTGAAAATGACCATTTCAAGGGGTAAATACCATTTCGAAATTTTGAAATTGGACGGTGGGTAGTGTGATACATCTTTTTAAAGCTAATCCAATTCTCTATTGACATGACGTTCTTCCACTAAAGAGTTGGCAGTACTGGTATCTATATACCCTGTCTATAAATTAACGCATACATTCAATACAGTTGAAAATGACCATTTCAAGGGGTAAATACCATTTCGAAATTTTGAAATTGGACGGTGGGTAGTGTGATACATCTTTTTAAAGCTAATCCAATTCTCTATTGACATGACGTTCTTCCACGAAAGAGTTGGCAGTACTGGTATGTATATACCCTGTCTATAAATTAACGCATACATTCAATACAGTTGAAAGTGACCATTTCAAAGGGTACTTACCGTTTCGAAATTTTGAAATTGGACGGTGGGTAGTGTGATACATCTTTTTAAAGCTAATCCAATTCTCTATTGACATGACGTTCTTCCACGAAAGAGTTGGCAGTACTGGTATGTATATACCCTGTCTATAAATTAACGCTTACATTCAATAAAGTTGAAAGTCACCATTTCAAGGGGTAAATACCATTTCTAAATTTTGAAATTGGACGGTGGGTAGTGTGATACATCTTTTTAAAGCTAATCCAATTATCTATTCAGCAACACCTTTTGTAGGAATAAATTTAAGTGAGTAGTAACATTTTTTATCAGTAACAACTAACACAAGTGAAGCCTATAAAGAATTACATAATTGAGTCTTATTTAATCAAATGTTCGCAATGCCCGCCTTCTTGTGCCTGACAATATCCCAAGCGGTCAACAAATTGTTGTTGGGCTCTATTTATAATCTCTGGAGAAATGTTGGTACATTCAGTTCTAATTCTTGTTTTTAACTCGTTGATAGTATCTAGTTAACATTTGAATACTATTATGCACAATCAACCAAGGGTTGCGGTGCTATCGGGGCGGCAAAGCCGCGGACGAGCCCTGAGGGAACAAAAAAAAACATTTGAATACCAATATCTTCAAATGGCGCCACAAAAAATCTAAGGGAGTTAGATCCGGTGATCTTGCTGGTCACACCATCGCACCACGCCTGTCAATCCATCTGTTGGGAAATTGTTTATTCAGAAACTGTCGAACATTAACGTCATAATGTGCAGGGGCACCAGCTTGTTGATACCACAAGTTATGATTTACTATACCAGCATTGTGTCCGCGAAGAAATAAGTACAATAACGCCAGAATGAGATATTGCTGTGAAAATTGTAGATGTCGTGGTCTAGTTATAGTAGTAGTAAAGTAGGGACCAATAATCCTTCTCCTAACAATTCCCGCCCAAATATTTACCTTTTGTGGATATTCTGTGTGATTCTGTCGTATCCATTTTGGATTTTCCCTTGCCCAATATCTGCAGTGTTGATGGTTAGTTTCTCCATGTAGTGTAAAAGTAGATTCGTCCGAAAACAGAGAATTCGATACTTGCAGAGAGTTATCATTACATTTATCCGTTAATGTTGCACAAAACTGCGTTCTCCAAATATTTAAGTAAAATGAAGGACAATGACGGCTAAAGCTGAAACTTAAGGCTTTATAGAACACACAATTCTTACGATATTTCTTGTACATAAGCCGTATTAGTTGCAGGTTCTTTATCTAAAACATGTCAATTTTGACGTTTCGAAGCGCGACTTTGACGTTTTAAGAAGAAAAACTATAATGCCTATAACTGTTTTTTCTTATACCGTAGAGATCCAAATTTTGGTACATGGTCTTGTTATTTCAGGAGATCTAAAAGTTTTGCGAAAAAATACAGATTTTTTCGGGAAAAACTGGTGAAATTTTCCTGGCTAACGCACTTATCCAAGCGACTTACAAAAGAAAGGTACTCACCAAATTTTATCAAAATCGGCCTATTATTTTTCGAGTTATCGGTGTGATACAGATATATATATATATATATATATATATATATATATATATATATATATATATATATATATATATATATATATATATATATATATATATATATATAAACCATATAAAGTCTGACCTGACCTCGGATTTGGCTTCTAGGGGTCCTAGTTTGCGCTCATTTGGAGAATTTTTTTCAATATTGGAAAGTCCTGATCTCGGGAGCTGTTATTAAAAAAAATAGATGACGTCATAATTAAAAAAGCAAGAGTGGGAGAAACGTATTATGCAAAAATGTGTATCTTTGAAAACTAGCGTGAACGTGTTTGAGCATCATCAAAATACAAATCGCTCAGATTTTAATGAAGTTATTCCATAATTTTTCCGCATATATATATATATATATATATATATATATATATATATATATATATATATATATATATATATATATGTATCCGACTGATAACTCAAAAAATAAATAACCGATCTCGATGAAACTCTGCAAGTGCCTTTCTTTTATTAGTGGATTGGATGAGTTCGTTATCCAGGAAAATCCGTCAGGGTTTTCCGGGAAAATTTTGAGTTTTCTTTCGAAAAAAATTTTTTCTCCGAAAATTACGAAGCTATTTTAACAAAATTTGACGGATATGTTGCCTTGCGAAAGACCTTAGCTCCCACCAAAATTCGACTTTCTAAGTTTATAAAAAATTGAGTTATTCCAATTTTGAATTTTCTATCAAAACAATTTTTTTCTCAGAAAATTATAAAGTTAATTTAATGAAATTTGGTGGATACGTTGCCTTAGGAAAGAACTTACTACATGCCAAAATTCAGATTTCTAAGATTATAGAAAATTCAGTTATTCAAATATGAAGCATTTAATAAAAATTCACTACCATAACGCACTTGCCACGCTCAGAACTTTTTTGTACATGGTGTGGTCTAACTCAGCACTGATTTTCATGTGATTAAATCAGCGTTTCCAGGGAAAAATCAAATGTCCTGCCGAAACATATTTGTACCTCCAGAAATAAGAAAGTTATCTGGATGGAATTGGGCACTTGTCATTACAGAGACTTGAGTCATAGGAATTACATTTTTTAAAATGAAAATTCACTACCATAACGTACTTTCTGGGTTAAATTTTCTATAATAAAACAACAGAATCTCAAAGAAATTGTAGTGTTTTGATATCACAACGCACTTGCTGCGCCGGAAGTGTTGTTTCTTGGTGCAAAAATTTAATATGTAAAGTTCTTCATGCATACATTCATTGTTATTTCTTCTATATTTATGGGTATCTAATTTTTTAATCTCTTTTAGGAAAAAACCAAGAATCCTCCCAAAAACTTGAAAATATGCCTTAAAATGGCATATAAAAACCATGTTGCCAGTTATTTACCGGTAAATATCTACTTTTATATATGCTTATTCTTTATTCTGCGGTTTCTTATTTTAAAACCTCGTACATCATTCTTCATTATTCATTAGCGTCTGTCCGAAACGTCTGAGATAACTCCTATAATTAAGCAAAGACGCCCTGAGAGAAATAAAACTTAAATAAACTTTTTCTCGTTTTTTGGCCTAATAAATATAGAAATTTTAACAGTGTTACGCCGAGTGGTGCGTACAGCCGAAGCACACAGCGGTGTAGAACGGTCCTATATACCTGAAATACATAAGGGGGGAAGCGAATACATAGCCCGGCTCTTATATACCACCTCTATACCCGTCCTTCTCGCACAACGGTCACAGAAAACGCATCAGTCTGCCGAGTGAGATCGTAGAGTGCTTAGGTAGAACGTTCCCGTCGCGGAAAAACTCGCGTCCCACTCAACAAACTCGCTTCATACAAACGTCGCGTTTAATTTCCAACAACTTTGCAACTAAATCTGTAATTTTTTGAGTGATTCTTCGCGAATTATAGTGTTTCAATTGGAAAAACCGGTGAAATGTGCTGAAATTTAGGTTATGTCTGTCATTAAGGTTCATTATCGCCAAACAATACGCGAGAATTTATTATTATGCAGTTTGCTTTTGTTTTATCACAGTTGCTAAACCGAGTGCATCTTCCGCCTGTCAAGTTGCTAGTGTAAAATAGTTTTAATTAGTGATTTGTTGTTGATTTGCGGTTGAAATTGTTGTTAAATTCGATTTTAAATGGCCTTAAATACTGGTCATGCCTGTTTGGAGCCGTTCCGACGGGGTTTTTAAATAGTAAATACAAAGAAAGAAAGTGGTAGTGATGAATCTAACCTAGTTTTATTTTACCGGTGGGGAATTAAGTTTGGAAGTTTGCTATGGAAGATAAAGTTCTGGTGACAGTGAAACAAAATAAGTGTGCGTTATTAGTGAAATTATTTTAGGTAAAATAGATTGTTTGTGTAGTGTTCTACAGGTGTCGAAATGTTTGTTTGGGATACATAAACACGAAAAAAGGTGAGTTTGTTTAATTTTTATTATATTTCCTGTATTTTGAAGCCGTTTGAAACAAGTTTCGACGTAATAATTGTTGAGTTTTGTCCGGTAACAAGTGAATGACATTACGTACACATGTCAAAAGTTTGGTGAATTTCTCGTTTGATTTTGAATTATTCTTGATGGGGTTTTATTTTATTAATAAAAGCAGATGGTGGGGTCGGATTTCGTTTCGTACCTGATACGTCTCGAGGGGTGGTAGGGCCACATTTTATACGATCATTAGAAACCGACCCGGTGGCTTCTTAGAATTCGATTCCTACAATGATGCTCCCTCTAATTCATCTACTATGTTCAACGTTTCAACTAACTCACAGTAAATTTAAGTTAGATTAAGAACTAGATCATTATTTATAGCAAACGTAGATGTTTCTTTGTGTGTTTGTACAAAGAATAATAGTAAATTACAGGTATTAAAAACATTTGCCTGTGTTTCAAGTCGGACGCCTAAAGCCATCTCCTTTTTATAGACAGATTTCGTTAAGAAGCCGTTGAATTTCGTAGCTTCCCCGAGCTGGGTTTAATTAACTTTTTATTTGTAGATTTACATACATTCTGGCGTTAATTTTAAACAGTTTTTAGGGCATCTTTGTTGGAACTTGCTTCAAAACTGGCTAAAAGTTGCGTTGCGCTTTTACTGCTTTTTGAATAAACCTTTTCCCATTCCTTATGAATAGTTACGTGATTTGGGTGCTACAGAAAATTGGTTTCTAAGAAATCGTCTGTTTTTGGCTTAACTGATGTATTTAACCTATGTACTAAGTACCTACCTATTACCTGTAATATCGTTCATTAATATTTCTTGTTTACCCTAAACTATGACGTCATTTTGTACGTTATAACTGTCGTAAAGCCAGTGCTTAAGTTTCATTGATATTTTAGCTGTTTTCTATGAAATTAGCAAGGAAAAGAGAATTAACAAATAAGTACTGCTTTTCAATGAAGCTTTTTAAATTTTTATACATATTTCAAGTGATTCGGATACTACACAAAACTTTGTTTTTAGGAAAACGCTGTTTTTTGCTTAAATGTTTTATTTTGGGCATGTATTAAGTATTATTTGTAGGTAGCTATAATGTTCGTAAAAATTTCTTGTTTACTGTCAATTATGACGTCATTTTGTATGGTACACCCAAAGAATAGAGACCAGTTGGGTCTCTATTCTTTGGTACAACTCTCCTAAAAGTCAGGGTGCAATATCTTTAATATTTCCCCGGTTTTCAAGGAAAATAACAGGGAAAGAAAAGATAATTAACATATTCTGCTGCTTTCGAATGTTTCTTTTTTTAAGTTTTATAAATATTTCAAGTGACTTGGGTGCTAGAGTTATTTGGTTTTGAAGAAATCGTATCTTTTTTGTTCAAATGTTATATTTTAGGTATTAGGTAGCTACCTATGTACTTACGTATTATGTGTAGGTAGGTATAGCGTTTCTGCTTGTGTACTCACAATTATGACGTCATGTTGTATGGTGCAACTGTCCTAAAAGTCAGTGTGCAAGTTTCATTGATATTTTAGCCGTTTTCTATAATAAAAAAAGAGGATAAGAAAACAGAATGGTGATGCGCTATGAGAGGCAAACTAGTTCTAAATAAATCGACGGCTGATAGATGAAGTTTGCTACTTTATATGCGCTTTTTGATACATTTTCACGTTGTGGGAATTTGCAGTCGCCGAGTTATTGACATTATTGGCTCCTTGCTGGTCACAGTAAGTTTAAATTAACATTGGTTTTTGTAAAATGCATGTTTTGTGCCTTGCACGCTTTCCTGTTATGTTTTAGTGAATTTTTCTTTAAAAAATTCACTAAAAATTAAAATAGAGAGGATCGATGGTGAGACTTTGCAAAAAAAAATTTCAAATGAGCGCGAACTAGGAACCTTGGAACCCATATCCGGGGTCGGTTTCAATTTATATATATATATATATATATATATATATATATATATATATATATATATATATATATATATATATATGACATACTTGGTTCTCGGGTTGAACCGCGTCCAGAATTTATGAAAACTGGACGTTTCGGCTTCATTTTCAAGAGGTAAATGAAATATGTAAGGACACTCTAAAGCCTCAATCTGCCTACTCCTTAGAGTGGTGGACAACGGTGGGTAAAGGAAATATGTAAGGACACTCTAACGACTCAATCTGCCTTTAGAGCGGTGGACAAAGGTGGGTTGGGTTATTGTAGCTCGATGACGGGGCCTCAATCTGCCTACTCCCCAAATCTGGCCGGAGATCGTCTGTGAGGTCTCAGTGTGTTTAACTCTAGGCCTCAGAGAGATCTGGCAGTTCGTTGCAAGTCTTGTCTTATATATGTCGTTCCGTCTACCTGTTTCGTTACCAGTGCCTCAACAAATGCCGGTGACCCACTTAATTGACGGTGACCCCACTACTTTCACTGATAGAGTGCCCTTACATATCTCCTTCACCCACCTTTGTCCACCACTCTAAGGAGTAGGCAGATTGAGGCCTTAGAGTGTCCTTACATATTTCCTTTACCTCTTGAAAATGGCTCCAAAACAGGAGCCGAAAGGTCGAGTTTTCATAAATTCTGGACGCGGTTCAACCCGATAACCAAATATGTCTCACATTAAAGACCGCGGAAATCTTTCTGAATATATATATATATATATATATATATATATATATATATATATATATATATATATATATATATATATATATATATATATATATATATATATATATATATAATATGTGTGTGTGTGTGTATGTATGTATGTATCCAACTTATAACTCAAAAAAGAATTAACCGATTTGGATGAATCTCGGCAAGTACCTTTTTTTTATTAATGGCTTTGATGTGTTCGTTAGTCAGGAAAATCGCACAAGGTTTTTGAGTTTTCCTTCGAAAAAAAAATTTTCTCCGAAAATTACAAAGGTATTTTAATGAAATTTGGTGGATATGTTGCCTTGGGAAAGGCCTTACTAGGTGCCAAAATTTAACTTTCTCAGTGTATAGAAAATTGAGTTATTCAAATTTGAAGCATTCAATGAAAATTCACTACCATAACGCACTTGCTGCGTCCCGAACTTTTTTGGTCAGGTCACGTCGTGTTGGGTCAATTCAGGTCGTTCAGGAGTGCTTGGTAGTGAATAAACGACAAGAAAAATGTTGTCGTTTCAACCCCCAAACAAGCTGGAGGACCTGGAGCAAATAGGCGTGCTGGAGGGCGAAGAACAATATTAAGGGGAAGTGTTGATGCAAAATGTGAAAAAGGCTACTCATAGAAGTCCAACTAAGCTCTTTTTGTGGGTTTTGCGTCTATATTTCCTTCCACGCCCAGTACCCGTATTCACTCCAGCTCCTGTAACTTATGGGGGAGTTGATTCCACAACATTTCTCTTGTTGCCTATGCATACAGGGGTGCTTCTAAGCGTGTTTCTGTAAATAGTTAAAAAAAATCATATGTTCCGCTCATCTGCATAATTACCAAGAGAATTAACCATAGGTGCTAAAATGCATTGTTACAAACGTAGAGGGTTCGAAACAAAATTAAATATTGCAATAGTTTCTCTATTATTGCTTCTATTATGATTTATTTGTGATATCTTTAAAATTAAGACTAAGAACAGCTTGTTTCTCTGGTTTTTTTGTATGTTGGTTTTTGTTTGTTTTCTTAGTGAATTTTCTTTATTAAAAAAAATCACCACTTTTGAATATTATGAAAAATACACGTTATTAACTAAGGCAGTTATATTTTATATGTATCCATGAACATGTTTGTTTAGTCAAGTTAGTTGATATTTCAGAAGGTTGCTGTGTAAATTCATCAGTTGTAAATTTTACTGTCGTCTCCTAGACTTCTAGAGAATTTCTCTTATTCTCTGTTCACCGGTATCTGTCTATATTTTGTTGCACGTCATTGCAAGCTGAAGGTCTGACGTTAACGCACTTCAAACACGAGATATATTGCTTATATACGGAAAGAAGTAATATAATAAGAAAGGACGGTTGAGCCTTTCGTTTCATATAGGTAATATACCTGCATATTTACAAGTCATTCAACTATTTTTATTACCCTGCAACAATATTGGCGAATTATCGTCTGCCTGTGGTGTTTGCCAGCGTTCGAAATGCCGTTTTCAAACTTTTTAAAAGCGTTTGTTCCGTCATACACCCAATGCATTGATGGTTTGTGGTGGTGGGTGAAATATTTATGTGACGTATTTATGAATTGTACAAGGTGGTCCAGTGCCTTTGGCGATGTATCCGCTGTCCGGTAAACAAAAGCATCTAAGTTATGATTTGGACAGTTGAAATTATTTTTTAAAACAGAAAGAAATACTTAAAAGTAGCAAATATAGTTTTCAATGTAGAGCTACTTTGGCACGATGTGTTCTGGAACCTAGAACACTCGTTTCTGACAATCTGACAAGCTTCATAACATTTTTAGTGGTAAATTTTCAGTTTTAGATAAAACGACTGCTGGTAGATAAAGTTTGGCATCTTATATGCATGTTGACACTATTTTTAGCTTTTGGTTCCTTGTATTTACTGAGTTATTTACATTTAAACTTGTTACGTAGCCTGGTGCGGTATGTTAAAAATGTTTTTTTTCTCTCTATTTTTTTCGCTTACTATCTTACGTGCACATTTCCCGATACACCCCTTTCTCTGCAGCTGCAGTTACATATCACTATCTATTTCTCAGATTACAATCCGCCGTGTTTTTCACTCGGGACGTGGGATGGTACGATCTTTCGTAGTGGGGTTTTCCTTCCTCTCCTGTAAGCCTACACCACATGACATTTTTTGGGGAACAACCCCCAAGAAAGTTAGAGGACCTGGGGGACAATGTGCGAAATTTCTTGGGAACAACCCCCAAGAAGGTTAGAGGACCTGGGGGGAATGTGCGGGGTAGACAGGGTTTAAAGAAGGTATAGCTGTAAAATGTGAAAAAGGCAGCTTTTAAACAACTGACTAAGCTGTTTTTTGGCATTTTCCGCTCACATTTCCTATTTATCTTTCCCGTCCAGCACCCCTATTCACTCCTGGTCCCTTTACTTTCTTGGGGATTGTTTGCAAGAAATTTGTCTTGTGTTTTGTGCATTCAGGGAGGGTTCTAAGCATGCGTATAAACAAAATTAAAAATCCCCTGGGAGGTAAACTGAAAATTTATCTTTTTGGTTTTTTTAATGATATTTCTTATTTGACCACTATCATACATGTCAATACCAAAGGCATTTGTATTTAGATATAATTTTGCCAAGCGTTCTAAAAGATAGTGGCCAGCGACTTTTCAAATCGTAAATTTAAAATTTGAAGTGTCCACTTTCTCCAATTTATATAATAATAATAATACCTTTATTATCCATTTTGACAGCATACAAGCTACATTGGATTTGTCAGCCTTTTACAATAATTAATTTTTCACAACATTAAAATATTCATTTAACGTATAAAAAACACTGGTCTGATAGAAAAGAAGAAACTTGACTTTTAAACACCTTCATATTTTGGATATTTTTTAAATTATTAGGAAGATGATTAAATATTTTCAATCCAATACAGTTTGGAGAGTCTTTATCATCTTAGTTCTAGCATACCGAACATAAAAGTTACAAGCCTGTCTGGTACTAAAGGTATGAACATCACTGTTTAGTCTAAATTTATCACCATTTTTAAAAACATATATACACAACTCTAAAATATATTAACATATCACAGTTAAAATTTTATGTCTAGAAAAGTAGACCCGGCATGACGTCTTCTTTCCTATTGTTACAAAGCACTTCAAGAGACGTAGGTGCGGTGTTGCCACATCTCCAGAATTTCCCCAACATCTGGGAATTTTTGCACAATCTGGCAACACCGCCTCCCCACCCCCCTGGGGGTGCCTGGGGTGACCCCCCTCAGGCGAAGTCTCAACCCTCTAGGACCAGAAATAACGAAGTTACCAACTTGTGCCCCGTCGGAACGGATAACTGAGGTCTGCACATTCCGAACACCCTGTATATACACCCTGTATACGCAGAGAACCCTTACACCCTGTATACGCAGAGAGATCTTATAGTTCGAGAAACACCTCTTGTGTAACATAGGAGTGGTGACCACATTTGGATCATCCTGTATACACATCCCCCTGTATACACACGGGACCGATCTGTATTCACAGAACCTTCTAGTAAAAGAAGGTCCTGGAACGTTCTGGAATGGAATGCTCTAGAAAGGAGGGGAAGGTACGGCGAGTATATAAAAGCGAAAGCAAGCCAGCCCGAGTGAGTTCAGTTCAGTAAGAGAATGTGGTAGTGACTTGAAGAAGCAGTGTAAAGTGTTAAGAGAGTAGTGACTGTAGTACCAGATTAGTGACTTTTGTTGAGAGTAGTAATTGTAAGGACAGTAAATGAAGTGTTTTGTGAGAGAGACATTCTAGAAATTTTATTGTATCCATATTTAGAGTGTAAATAAAGTTGTTTTGTTAAAATTTAAAGTCTCACTTATCCAGAACCCGGAGAAAACGTAACAATTTGGTGTCAGAAGTGTGGGATAAGTGAGTGAAGAAGTGGACAATTAAGCTAGTTGTAAATGGTAAACACTAAATCGACTGACTACGACAAGATGGCTGAAATCAAAGAGTTGATGGACTTACTGAAAAAGCAACGCGAAGAAGACGAACAACGACGACAAGAAGAAGAAAGAAGACGGCGCGAAGAAGACGAACGACGGCGGCAAGAAGATAAAGAAGACCTCAAGAGGCAACGCGAAGAAGACGAACAACGGCGACAAGAAGATGAAAGAAGACGGCGCGAAGAAGACGAGAGAAGACGACAAGAGGAGGAACAGAGGCGACAAGAAGATAAAGAAGAGCTCCGAAGTATGTTCCACAATATAAGAGTTGATGTAAAAGAAGAAATTGAACAGATCAACGAACAAATAGAAAATGTGGACAAGAAAGTAGAAAATGTGGACAAGAAAGTAGAAAATGTGGACAAGAAAGTAGAAAATGTAACAGAGGATTTGAATAAACGATGGGAAGAAGTGGAAGGGTTGAAAGAACAAATGAAGATGATGATGAAAGGCACAGAAGTCAGACATAGAGAACTGACAGAGCAGGTGATGGGCCAGACTGACAGAACTCAACTAAGAGGAGTTACTGGAATGTCCCCAGTTCAAAATCGTCGGGAAGAAGATATGCCAATCGTGCAGCAGCCTCATGGAACTTTGAAGCCGCCGACTTTTGACGGAGAAACATCGTGGCCCATGTACAGGAGGCAGTTTGAGGCGGCAGCTCTCAGCAATGGGTGGAGCGAACAACAGGCAGCAACTGCTCTAATTCTCTCGCTTCGAGGTAAAGCCCTAGAAATCCTCCAGAACATCCCGGAGTCGAAACAGCAAAACTACTTAACAGTGATACAGGCCCTAGATTTGAGATATGGTAACAAGTACATGAGCCAGGTCTACCAGACACAACTAAAGTCAAGGGTCCAGAAGCCAAATGAGACGCTGCAAGAATTTAGTGCCGAAGTGGAGAAACTTGTGCGACTGGCATATCCCCAAGCCCCAGAAGAATTTGTCAACCAGATAACCGTCCAGACCTTCATCGATGGGGTACTTGACAACGAGATGCAACAAGCTTTAAGGCTCGGAAGATTCAAAACACTTACAGACTGCGTCATCTATGGCTTGCAATTTGAAGCAGCGAAGAATGCATCTCAACCTCGCCGCAACAGGCTGCGCGAAGTGAAGGAGATAGAGGACCATGCAGACACGACAGAGGAACTAAGGCGAGAAATCAAGTTGATGAAGGAAGCCATAAGCAAGCTCACTGCAACGGTTGGAGCACGTAAGACGAAAGCAGATTGGTCCCACATAGAATGCTACAAGTGTGGTAGGAAAGGGCACATAAGTAGGCAGTGCTCACAAACCCAACAGGTGGCATGCAGAAGACAAGAATACACCAACAGGGAGCGCCATCAGGGAAAACGACCTGACGCCAGTGTAGGTGGGCGACACGTGGCATGCGAGACCCAATGCCCCAAAGTCAGGGTCTCCACTATCCGACGCTGCCGCGAGAGCCTCGTCATACCTGGCAGCATAGACGGAAGACAATGCAGTTTTACCATCGATACTGGCGCCACTACATCCGTTGTACGCCCAGACATGTTGCCAAATATGTCGGCACTAACTACCAACAGACAGCCTGTGTTGGAGACGGCAAAAGGAGATAGAATACCCGTGCATGGAGAGGCCACTGTTTACATTAGGCTGGGCAGTACTGAGCTACAGGTAAGGGCTGTCGTCGCAGAAATCGTCGACGAATTTATTCTGGGCCTGGATTTAATCGAAGAGTTCGATGTCCTATCAGTGGACTTCCAGAATAAGATCTTGAAAATCGGTAACGAAGAGTTGTATTTATCTCCAACAGCAGGCGAAGCTAGTCCCAGGGTGAGACTTATTGTCGACGAAGATACACGGATTCCTGGTAACAGTGAGAAGATTGTCAGAGCCAGGCTAGAGAAGAAACTTGATGGTATGTCTGCTCTCATAGCGGAGCCCCTAAAAGATAGACATGATGGTGCCCTCGTCGCACGATGCTTAGTAGACCCGAAGAGGACAATACCCATAAGAGTGGCTAACGTACAAACTAACAGGGTCACATTGAAGAAAGGTGAGGTTATCGCCACTTGCGGACCCATTGACCGAGTGACGTCGTCCAAAAACGTGACACCCACTGCATTAGACAGAAGACTGCCAGTAGAATTAGTAGAGCGGTTCAAGAATTCATGGGGCCAATTGAACAATATGGAGATGGCAGTGAAGTTCATATTGGAGGAGGCCGATATATTCGCTCAAGATAAAATCACAGGTCGTACGAGTCTAGTGCAACACAGAATTAATACTGGCGACGCAAGACCAATTAGACAGCCGCCGAGAAGACTGCCTTTTGCCAAGCAATCAGAAATCAAGGCGATGGTTAACGAAATGCTGGAAGATGGTGTGATCGAGGAGTCTAATAGTCCTTGGTCGTCCCCAGTAGTTTTGGTCACCAAGAAAGATGGCACTATGAGATTTTGCGTGGACTATAGAAAGCTGAATGATGTCACCAAGAAGGACAGTTATCCCCTGCCCCGGATCGACGACACTTTGAACACTTTGGCCGGATCAAAGTGGTTCTCTACATTAGACCTGAAAAGTGGCTACTGGCAAGTAGAACTCCATAAAGACGATAAGGAGAAGACTGCTTTTTCAACCGGGAATGGGTTGTACCAATTCAAGGTCATGCCATTCGGCTTATGTAATGCCCCTGCCACCTTCGAGCGACTAATGGAATTAGTGCTAAGAGGACTGACATGGGAAACATGCCTGGTGTATCTCGATGATGTCATGGTGATTGGAAGGACTTTCGATGAACACCTGTCGAATCTGAAACAAGTTTTCTCCAGGCTGAGAGGTGCCAATCTGCAACTCAATCCCAAGAAATGCGTCCTCTTCCAGAAGAAAGTATGTTTCCTCGGACATGTCGTTTCTGAGAAAGGGATAGAAACCGATCCAGAGAAAATAAAGGCAGTAAGAGACTGGCCTGTGCCGAAGAACAAACATGAGGTCAGAAGTTTTCTGGGACTTTGCAGCTACTACCGACGCTTTGTGAAGTACTTCAGCAGCATTGCGAAACCTCTACATAGCCTAACTGAAAATAAGGCCGAGTTCATCTGGTCACCAGATTGCCAACAGTCTTTTAGAGAACTCAAACATCGTCTTCTCACTGCTCCTATACTGGCTTATCCTCAGGACGAAGGACTGTTCATACTGGACACTGATGCTTCCCAGTATGGCATTGGGGCAGTACTCTCGCAGCTCCAAGCCGGAGAAGAAGTTGTGATAGGCTACTTCAGCAAAACGTTCGGAAAAGCAGAAAAAAATTACTGTGTAACCCGGAAAGAACTGCTGGCAGTTGTAAGATCCATCGAACATTTCCACAGCTTCCTGTACGGAAGAACATTCCGCGTGAGGTCAGATCACTCTGCTCTGCAATGGCTTCTGAACTTTAGAAATCCTGAAGGACAGATAGCACGATGGATAGAGAAACTGCAGAGCTACGACTTCCGGATTGAACATCGAAGAGGAAGAAGTCACGCCAATGCAGACAGCCTGTCGAGAAGACCATGTTCAGTGCATGAATGTAAATTTTGCGAGCGACAAGAGAACAAAGAGATCGACAAAGTAACTCATCAGATCAAACAACTGGTGGCAGGACAGAAGAATAACACCGATCTAGACGTAAATCTTGAATACATCAGAGACGCACAGAAGACAGATCCAGACTTGAAAAATATTAGAGAATGGCTACAAAAGGGGAAAAGACCTGAGTGGCACGATGTGTCCCGGTTTGGGGCGGAGGTTAAAGGATACTGGCTACAATGGGACTCATTGTGTCTAAAGAATGACATGATCACTCGAAAATGGGAAACTGCCGATGGTAGAGACTGTATATACCAGACCGTTGTGCCAAGTGAGTGCATAGACAGTGTTCTTCAAGAGTTACACAATAGTAGAAGTGGAGGCCACTTTGGGGTCAACAGGACTCTTGCCAGAGTGAGAGACCGCTTCTATTGGATAAACTGCCGAAGAAGCGTGGAAGAATGGTGCAAAAGGTGTGACCAATGTGCTTCAAAGAAAGGACCAAAGACCCGATCCAGAGGAAAAATGATGCAGTACATCTCAGGTACACCGTGGGAGAGAGTTGCCTTAGACATCGCAGGACCTTTTCCCATCACAGAGTCTGGGAACAGATACATAATGGTGGCGATGGACTACTTCTCGAAATGGCCTGAAGTTACGCCGATCCCCAACCAAGAGGCAACGACCGTGGCAGAAGCCCTGATGGAAAATGTCATATCACGGCATGGCGTACCCTTGGAGATTCATACCGACCAGGGCCGGAATTTCGAATCAGAGGTCTGGAAGAGCCTAATGGACTTGCTAGGCATAAAGAAAACGAGAACAACGCCACTCCACCCTCAATCAGACGGCATGGTAGAACGGCATAACAGGACCATCAATCAGTATCTTGCTATGTTTGTTGACGAGAATCAGAGAACCTGGGACAAGCTGATACCTCTGTTCCTCCTAGCTTACAGAAGCTCTCAGCATGAATCTACCGGCTACACTCCATCCATGATGTTGACCGGCAGAGAGATGCGGCTACCAATCGACATGACGAGACCACCACCGAACGAGGACATAGCGGACCTAGTTACGTTACCTGAGTATGTCGCCGACCTAGAAGGAAAACTGCGCACTATACACAGATATGTCAGAGATAGGCTCCTCTTAAGCAGTGACCGGATGAAGATGCGCTTGGATCGCAGAGCAACACCCCATACATTCAAGGAAGGTGATGCAGTGTGGCTATACCAACCAACAAGGAGAAAGGGCCTCAGTCCCAAACTTCAGAAACCATGGGAAGGGCCATACTTGGTGACTAAGAAAATTAACGACCTAGTCTACAGAATCCAGCTGTCTCCAAGAACTAAACCCAAAGTTGTTCACATAGAGAGGTTGAGTCCCTATCGGGGCAACGAACCCCCAAGTTGGCGGCCGGTAAATACTGTTCGGGACGAACAGTCTTAAGGAGGGGGGGCAGTGTTACAAAGCACTTCAATAGACGTAGGTGCGGTGTTGCCACAACTCCAGAATTTCCCCAACATCTGGGAATTTTTGCACAATCTGGCAACACCGCCTCCCCACCCCCCTGGGGGTGCCTGGGGTGACCCCCATCAGGCGAAGTCTCAACCCTCTAGGACCAGAAATAACGAAGTTACCAACTTGTACCCCGTCGGAACGGATAACTGAGGTCTGCACATTCCGAACACCCTGTATATACACCCTGTATACGCAGAGAACCCTTACACCCTGTATACGCAGAGAACCCTTACACCCTGTATACGCAGAGAGATCTTATAGTTCGAGAAACACCTCTTGTGTAACATAGGAGTGGTGACCACATTTGGATCATCCTGTATACACATCCCCCTGTATACACACGGGACCGATCTGTATTCACAGAACCTTCTAGTAAAAGAAGGTCCTGGAACGTTCTGGAATGGAATGCTCTAGAAAGGAGGGGAAGGTACGGCGAGTATATAAAAGCGAAAGCAAGCTAGCCCGAGTGAGTTCAGTTCAGTAAGAGAATGTGGTAGTGACTTGAAGAAGCAGTGTAAAGTGTTAAGAGAGTAGTGACTGTAGTACCAGATTAGTGACTTTTGTTGAGAGTAGTAATTGTAAGGACAGTAAATGAAGTGTTTTGTGAGAGAGACATTCTAGAAATTTTATTGTATCCATATTTAGAGTGTAAATAAAGTTGTTTTGTTAAAATTTAAAGTCTCACTTATCCAGAACCCGGAGAAAACGTAACACTATGTTGAAAATAGAGCGTATTATTATTTTTTAAGCGATAAAGACATCATGCAGCAAGGTAGAATTACCCCACGGGCATATACCGTACCTCAGTCTAGAATCAATATGACTGTAGTATAAAGATATTAATTGCTTTTCAGTCAAAACATTTCTTATATTTATAAATATAAAATTTAGAGATGCAAGCCTTGAAACCAACGTCGTACAGTGCAACTTCCAGTTGAGATGTCCATCAACGTGTACTCCAAGGAACTTGTAGTTATTATCACACGTTAGATAAGTATTGCCAACACCCACACTAAGTATATCAACTTCCCTCTGACGCGGATGAAATCTCACCATCTCCGTCTTCCACGAATTGAAATATATCAGACACTGAGAGAACCAACTCTTTAAGTTATTAAAAACATGATGACACTTATTACTCAAAGCATCATCTATCTTTTCAAAAACGATTAGAGACGTATCATCCGCATATAGAGTAAAATGCGCATCAGGAGATACTTTATCAAGTTCATTGACGTAAAGGGTAAAAAGAATAGGGCCCAGTACTGAGCCTTGAGGCACACCAGTAGGAACAACAACACGCTCAGAACATACCCTACTTATTCGTTCTGATGTCTTGAACTTTACCTCAGTATACTGTTCTTTTTCTTCCCCCATCGTCAATGTTATTTAAAACCTTCACTGTCTATCATGCACTCCTATGTTAATATCATCCACAAGAAAAATATTCCATACCTGCCATACTTGCAAATTTTTTTAAGGGCCAAATTGCACGGGTCTTGATTACGTTTGCGGTTAGTGAAACGATCGTCAGGTTTTTTTAATGTGTTGTGGTGATTTGGGTTCTCCAAGTGTGCTTATTAGTGCTCATCATAGGGAATACTCTACTGCAGATACGAATGTACTTAATTTTTTTAAATTGTTTAAAAACATCTATTTGAGATAAAAGAGTCAAAACTTTTTTTTCTTCTCAATTTGTGGAATCTCGTCACCATTTGGCGGTCGTTTTCTTACAATTTAATTGACATTGACATTTTAGCTTGACATATTGGCGTTTGACAGCTTCACAGTTCTTCTTCTTGTTATGTGGAAATCTTTTATCAAGATGCTTTCTTGTGTAGGCAGATATTTTACTCATTCCTTGAATATCTGTTTTATAGTTCATGGTGTTATTTTCTGAATGTGATCGGAAAGTTATCTTTTTTAATTTCTGGGATTATTATGTCTTGATAGTGTAATAGTGTATATCACAATATCACAAGTCAAAAAGTTACTTCCCTTCACTGCATATATATATATATATATATATATATATATATATATATATATATATATATATATATATATATATAGGTTTACATTATAGAAAGAAAACTACGTACCAAGATTTAGATCTCTGAGTTAAAAGCAAAAAACCGTATAAGCATTTAAAGAAAAAAAAATTTGGCTGTCGCTCCAATGAATACTTGTAGGCTAGTAAAAATTACATGGACCACCAGACACCAAATTTACAGTTTTTTGTGGACACCTGTGTGTACTGCACGTATAGTGACGTTATATAGCTTTCGCTCACAATCACCCCGTATATAATAACTTTCTGATATTACTTTATTACTTAAAGAGCACATATACGGAGAAACGAAAAGAGGTAGACCAAGACGTAACTTTTGGAGAATTTTGTCTAATTGATGCAGTGCGCAAGCTACAATCTAATAAAACAGCTGCTGTAGACAGAATCATTGTTGCGACAACAAGGTGACCTCGCTCTTAGACTTTATTTTATAACATACCAACCCCCTCCTGTACATGCGATTATGACTTTTTGAAACTTTTTTATTGATAACGCAATTGGTAGGTATAGTGTTTCTTGATCCCACAATTAATATACACATCAAAGTGCCAGTAGAGGTCAGCAGTGTAGTGTGATTTCGCCCCTAAAGCACGGTGAGCTGGTTTTTAAAAGGGAACCGATAAAATCACGTTTGTAGCCGATGCCTTTCCCAAATTCATCACATAGAAAGTTCATCGAGGTTCACGCCAGATAAAATTGGGATTTCACTCTTATTTATTTCCTCCCTTTTGTCCAAATGCCCAGAATGCTGAAAAGTATCATCATGAAAAACGCGATGCCGGGAAAAATGCATTACTGTATTTGATTTAGCTCTCGATTTTTAGATTTATTTACTTTTAAGCGGTTTTAAGAAGATGTTTTAATTTGGCACGTTGATTTATTCTGTGGATGGTCACGAAACTATTTTGACTTAGTTACGTTCCGGTTTTCTTAGGTCCCATTTGGTTTTTTATTTGTTAATCAGTTTATTATTTTTAAAGAAGATACCTAACGTATCGTATTGTGGCATGGATTTGATTAAAACTTTTCAATATCTCCCAATTTAGTCACATTTAAAAACACCCAAGGCAAAGTACAAACCAACAACTGATAAATTTACAAGAATTGCACCCTCATGCATACCTGTCTGCATATTTCCCGCTATTTAACTTGCAACTTCTCCAATATTTTCCAGACATCAAAGGCCCTCTTGAGTCAGAGTGAAACAGAGACAAATACCGGCTTATAACTAATCAAGAGAGACTTTAAACAAACCATCTCTCATGATGAGTTTCATTAGACTCTGTCGAAGCAGTCGTCTCTTAAACGTGAGGGGCGAGGAGGGTACGGTCCCTAACCTATAAATGTAACTGATAGGGGCCTAAGATAAGGAGCCCGTCGGTTGTATATAGATAGTCCTCATGGCATATCGCGTTGTACCTTATATAAAGCGTTTGTTTCTGAATAGTCTAATAACTCGCGAGAGAGACAGCGATAGGGAGAGACAGAGAAAGATATTTCATTCCTTTGGTCCCCTTAAGGAACTCACAACGGTGATACGTCAACCGTGAATGTTTAATTTACTAAATAGAGAAGGTATATAATCGAGTAAGATAGAGGAGAAACTGTTCGTTTATCTGTTGTTTTAAGATACACCGCTAGTTTAAATTTTAATCGATATTTAGAATTTCGATGATAGCCGAGAAAAAGAACGATGTCCTAATTGTTTCTTGATTTCTTCGATATTTCCTAAGTAATGTTTGATTTCTTATTTTATTTTCGCTATATCTCAAGTCACGCTAATTAAAACAGATAAGTAAAATCACACCATAGTTACATACTTGGTTATGTAACTATATATGTTGTGGTAAAATAGTAAGATGGCTATGAAATCCAAGTAACCTTCACAATGGCATCAGAATAAGCGATGAGTCACAGAGTTGAAGATCCATCCGTGTATATGGGAGACTTAGGGGAAAAAAAAAACTTTGTATCAAATAATAATGTCAAATGTTAATGTGTTTCTTATTCGTTGTTGTTAGTTTTCTTGTTGTTAGTTTTCTTGTTGTTTCAACATCTGTAGTATCAGTAAAGGAATAGGAAAAGTAAACTTATGTGTTTAATGTTTCCCCTCTTATCAACTTCCAAATTACTTAATTGTCGATTCATTATGTTTTAAGGCAAGATAGACATTTGTAAGACCTACCTACTCTGGACCGGAAAAGACAACTGATCTACGGTCACTCTAGACCGGAGACAGAGCAATATAAAACTTCACCCTACCAATCGCTGTGCAGACTAGTTCAAGGCACAGTGATTTTGGAATGGGTGGAGTAAGACTAGGGGTATGCACAATCAACCAAGGGTTGCGGTGCTATCGGGGCGGCAAGGCCGCGGACGAGCCCTGAGGGAACAAAAAAAAAAGACCTACCTATATTAACTCTTTGAGGACACATTTAATTTATTTTTGAAAAAATCTGTTTGGCTTATAAAAACATATTTATTATATTTATTTAATGTAAAGTAAATGACACACTTATTTGTTTGAAACGTCTTTTGTCCTGCAGGATATGGTTTCCGTTAGTAACCACTGGGCACCCGCTCACTTAGTGTGGTACGCGGTGAAACAATTCCGGTCCTTGTTAAGACAGAGTCCCACATTACAAATGGAACATTTCCATATGGTTCTGGGGACATCTTTTGAAGTGCTACAGTTAGCACATCTCAGTGAACTACAACGTTCTGGCAAATGTGCACATTTATCATATCGTACTTCTAATGGCACAATTTTTTTGAATATATTTGAAGACGTGCTGGACGATTTGCGGCCACGTTTCTAATTTTCAGGTGAGGCACCAATCAAACCAACAGCAACTGACAAACGAAATTGATTAAGACTCATAGTTTTTGCTGGTGTTCTCTGCTGGTACAAAATGAAGGCGTTTACTATACATGCGTCCAGAAAATATCAAAAAAAAATGTGCCACCATTTGTGCGATTTTCGATCCATTTCATATAATGATTTGTACATGTCAAATGTATCGACATATCCCATATGTCGATTGTATTCTTTCACGAGAAGAGGGCAGTTTATTTCCTTTACCAAACCATTCTTCCTTTTTCTTGAGGCTGTTTCTACTATGGAAGCATTTTGGTAATTGCTCAACAACAGAACACTGCGTTTATCCATCCACTTCAAAGCGGCTACACCGTCCCTGGAAACATGCCAATCTGACTCTTCTCGTTTCAGAATTTTGTCTGCTTTGAGATCAGGTATATTCGTTCTACCACGACGAACTGTCCCACAAGAGTAAATTCTGTCTTGAAACAGATCTTGCTGAAGCTGCACAGAGTTGAAAAAATTGTCGAAATAAACTCTGTGGTATCTACCAACTAAGCTACTTGTCAGGTCTTTTACAATACGACTTCCTAAGTTTTTTTCAACAGCATCACTAACTTTATCCGTATATATTTAAAATTGGCACATATAACCGGTAGAATCGGCTCGTATCCAAACTTTATATCCACGTTTGGTCGGTTTCATCGGCATGTACTGCCGGATGTTACTTCGTCCTTTGAATTTGATCATCGATACATCGATTGATTGGTATTCACTAGGATGTAATGCTGCAGCGAAAGTCTCTGATAATTTCGTCAGTAGTGGCCTTACTTTGTACAACTTATCAAACCACACGTCGTCTTTCTTGGGTTGCAAAGCATTATCATTTAGATGTAAGTTGGTAAGTAGCCATTAAAATCTGTTCCTTGAAATTGCAGAACTTATATAGAAGTCTCTTATTTCTTCTCTGGATGACCAGTAATCCCGATAGCTAGGCATCTTCAAAGTCATGATCATATTTACTCCGAGGAATCTCTTGATTTCGTCGTTATTAGTAGATACATATGGTTTCTGGCAATTCTGCTGGACAGCGTACAAGTTAGTTTGAAACACAATATGTTTTATAGGCTCTTCTGGGAACAGATGAAGAAACATATCTTTTGGGCTCTCCACACTTTCTGGTACGTTAGGACCAGTTTGCTTCGAAAATGTTTGTATTATAGTAGTGAAGTGAGGATCGTTTGTCCAAGAAATTGAACCTCTACATAGTTTAGTACGTAGTGCGGACAATGGGATGTCATCATCAGGGTCATAGTTACTATCTCGTACATGTTCGTCTGATTCGTACCAGATTTCCATTGATTCTATACCAAACAGTTCTTGGCTTGGGTCTGGCAGCTCTGCTTGATTTGAAAGTTCAACTTCTTCGTCATCTACATCAGATGTGATAGATTCAATATCGCTGGGAATATCGTCTAAAATTGCCCAAATTTCTCTGAGACATTGCCTCTAAGTCTTCAAACGTCCACTTATCTTTACAACCTACAAAATAATTGCACGTTAGCCCGGTGGTTATCAGCAGTGACCACACATGTTGATTTTAACGAATTTCAGTTATCTATGGCAAGTAAGTTTGATTTATTATTTATAAAACAAGACTGACTTTTATGTCTTTTGTTTTCAAAGTTATTGTTGAATTAATATTGACTTGTCAACTGTAGTAAAAGCAGTAAGGCAGGAAATAAACTTACGTGTTTAATTTGGATCTTGAGCTTGAGCTTCTTAAGTCTTGATTGATGATTTTTACTTACCCCCTTTTCAAGTGTTTATAACAGTTAAGTTCAAGGTTACCTAGGCCAAAAGTCACTCTTGTCATATTATTCTCTTGTCCGTTCTAATTTTTGGTGCATATAACGAGACAGGAAATTAAAATTTATTAAATTGAAATGTGTTTCTGCATAACTTTGATGCAATTCATGATTTTTATTAGTTTCATGCCTGAGTTCTTCGCGCGCAGGCTTTCGAGGTGAACGGTCATAGCGAGTGATATTCCTGTTCTTAGTGAGTGAATAAGCTTAATAATAAGTGAAAAAAATATGAATAAAGAATATAAAAGAGTCCCGCCGGACAAGGGAGGCACCCTTGACTGGATCATGGAGTTGGATAACGAAGAGGTAACGGAAAAACAAAAAAATACACAGCAGGTAAACACAAATCTTAATATAGGCGAAAGTTCAGCCTCAATCTTAAAAAATACAGTTACAAACACCTTACAAATGACGAGCAAGGAAAAATTGGTAAGTAATAAAACTAATAATTCTAATTTAAATTTACAAACAAATAATAATCAAAAACATTTTAACGCAGGTGAAAATGTATACGGGTCATTATCTCTTGAACAGACGATTGATAAATCACATACAGGAAAAACAATCGAGAACCGAGAAATAAACAAAACGAAATATCTTTATTCTGACAGAGATACTGGCCCGTATATAATATATATATACAAAGTAAAACAGGTAATATTGGAAGAATGAATAGAATTGGTGTAGCTAGGATGATCAAAAGTTGCGTGCAGGACTTAGGTGACTCGATTAGCTATATAACTAGCGTAGGCGTAAATAGGTTAAAAATTGAATTACGCACAGTTAAAAGCGCAAATAAATTAATTTTATCGGAATTATTAGCTAACAAAAATTATGAAGTATATATTCCTCAATTTCTCGTGAGGAGACAAGGAATAATAAGAGGGATAGACTTAGATATAACTGAAAAAGAATTAGAATCTCTTATACAAACTATAAATTCCATACCCATACTAAACGTTCGCCGTATGAACCGTAAAATAATAAAAGATGGAATTCCAGAATATGTACCTACATCTACTATATTAGTATCATTTAAAACTAAATATTTACCATCGCACGTTTTTATTGAAAAGCTGCGTTTTGAAGTTGAGCCTTACATACAAAGGGTAATTCAATGTAATAAATGCTTTAAGTACGGTCATATAAGAGCTCAATGTAAAGGAAGAGATCGATGCAAAAAATGCGGGGGCGATCATCCGGTCTTGGAATGCATATCGCAGGAACCACCTCGGTGTATTTCTTGTGGTGGTGATCATGAGGCGACAGACAGAAAACAATGTCCAGAATTTAATAAACAAAAAAATATTAAAATTATTATGGGCACAGAAAATATTTCATACAAAGACGCTGCAAACAAATTTCAAAATAGCTACGCCAATGCAACAAAAAGTAATCAAAATAGTGAACCAAGGTATAACCAGAGCAGTTCTAGAAACAGTAGTTACATAACTGTCAGCACTACTAAACGGAAACGACCTGATAACACTGTAGTTGGAGATAATCCAACATTGTTAGCTCATAATCAAATGTTATCAACTCCAAACATCTTATCGCGTCCTGTAGTAAATCCATACCCTCCCCTATATCATTACAATTTCCGGGAAGGTAATCATACAGAAAAAATTTGCAATTCTTTATTAGAATTAATTAAAAACCTAATAAGTGGGGCAGTAAAAATTACGGGGGACGAATTAAAAGACAAAGTATCGTTAATTCTTAAACAACAAAATTCGAGTTTAATGTGATGCAGTGGAATGCTAGATCAATTTATTCAAATAAAGGGGAATTTGAAAAATTTATATTTGATCATAAGATAAATATAGCATTAATAAGTGAAACATGGTTAAGATCCACTTATAATTTTACAGTAAATGGTTATAATACGATCCGCGGCGACAGGAATGATGGCCGTGGTGGTGTTGCAATAATATTAAAACATAATATACTTTTCTCAGAAATACCAGTCGACCATCAGCCGACTGACGTGATGTGTGTGGGTGTCAAGGTTATTATAAACAGACAAAAATGTATATATCTTTATTCTATTTATGTTAAACCATCCACAAGAGTATCGATTATTGCCTGGGTACAATTTTTTAGCAATCTTAAAAGACCGTTTGTTATTGGCGGCGACTATAACAGTCACTCTATGGCCTGGGGTTGTGGATGGAACGATACTGCAGGTCAAAATTTGTTACTTGCTTTAGAAGAATGCCGTTTAGTTATACTTAATACGGGATGCGAAACTTTGATTCGCAAACCAGGCTCCATCAATGGTTCAGCGGTTGATCTGACAATTTGCACAGCAGATTTAGCTTCACTTTTTACATGGCAAACCCATGATGATGCTCTCGGATCAGATCACTATGCTATAACCTTTACATGTTTAAATGACCCAACAGACGGTAATAATGAAACGTATGTAGATAGTAGAATTAGGTGGAAATTAAATGAGGCAAATTGGCAACTCTTTACTTCTCTGGTTGACGATTACTGTCTAAATAATCAGCAAAATTTTGATTATGAGAAATTTTTAAATAATATATTGTTGGCGAGTTATGAGTCGATACCAGAGAAGGCAAGAGTGAAAGTAAATAAATTCAGGAAATTATGGTGGAATCAAGAATGTAAGTTAGCTATTCAAGAAAAGAAAGAAGCATTTCAAAGATATAAACGAAACCCTTCAGCGCAAAATTTCATAGAATTTAAAAAACGTTCTGCAGTTGTAAAACGAATAGTCTTAGTTAGTAAAAGAAGAAGTTGGAGAGAGTTTTGTGAAAAATTGAACAGAAGTACAAAAATATCGGACATCTGGACCCAAATAAAGAAAATTAACAGTGTACCAGTTTGTCGTGCGCTTCCCAATGATCCGGAATGGGCAGAAGAAATGTTAGACAAGCTAGCACCACCATTTGTCTTAAACCACACGAACAAAAATAGTTTTATTTCTAATGTACCGCACCCTCTGAGCAAGGCCTTTAGTATTGGGGAACTCAATTATAGTCTGAAAAGCAGTAATAACTCTGCACCAGGGCTTGATAATGTACATTATGCTATGTTAGCTAATCTTTCACAAAGTGCTAAAGATAAGTTGCTAGAAATCTTCAACTATATATATACTAGTAATTATATACCACGATCATGGAAAATATATTTAGTACTTAATTTCCTCAAAAATGGAAAACCACCAGACAACGTAAACTCATATAGAGGAATTTCATTAGCATCATGCGTTCTAAAAACATTTGAACGTATGATTAAATTTCGCTTGGAAAAATGGCTGGAAAGCAATCAAATTTTGTCAGAAACACAGTTTGGGTTCAGAAAGGGTTACTCAACAACAGAGAGCATCGCTCATTTGGTCACTGATATTGAACTGTCCTTTACTAATGGAAATATGGTAGTCGCTGCCTTTCTTGACATCGAGAGTGCATACGATAATGTTATTTTGGATATTCTGTACGCAAAATTGTGCGATATAGGGGTTCCCAAGTCAATAGCGGCCAAAATCGTATCATTGTATGAAGACAGGGAGATATATCTTAGTGTCAATAATGAACTTAAGGGGCCACGAACTACAAGTAGGGGGTTGCCACAAGGTAGTATATTAAGCCCAATTCTGTATCTCATATACACCCACGATCTTCACAAAACAATAGATCTGCAAACAAGGATATTACAATTCGCTGATGACTTATGTTTATATGTCGACAATTGCAAAGAAGAACAGGGATTAAAATCGCTAGAAAAATCTTTAGCAAATGTCAATCGATATTTGACTGCAGTTGGGTTAAATATTTCAACTTCAAAAAGCCATATATGTGTCTTTAATAGGAAGCACCAAAGCCCAAAGTCACCAGTAATATTGAACGAGGTCCAATACAATATCGAATCTACAGTGACCTTTCTGGGTATCAAGTTGGACAGAAAACTGTTGTGGAGAGACCATATCAATAAAATAATTAGTAGATGTGAAAAGGGTATAAACATCTTAAGAGCAACAACACATGTTTCGTGGGGAGCCGATACGCATATATCACTTATGATTTATAAATCGTTTATAAGATCTACAATGGATTATGGGTGTACTTTTTATGATCATGCTGCTAAAACTCACCTGAACAGATTAAGTGTCCTGCAAAACAGGTGCCTACGTTTATGTACAGGTGCACTGAAAAGCACTCCGATATCAAATCTTTTATGTGAATGCGTCGAAGTTCCCATTGAAATTAGACGAAAAATTTTAACATCTCGATTTCTATTAAAACTACAGTCCAAAAATAGTTTGCTTCTTTCCAAAATACATATACTATTGATATGTGATTTAACAAGCCCTTATTGGGTCAATAAAAAAAGTCGTCTGTCAGTGGAATGTTATACAGAACAGGTTATACCCATAAGGGACGAAATTCAAATGAATTACATCAACCCGATATACCAAATAAACTTAGATCAAGAAAAAATAAATACAAGATATCTTCCAGACTATTCTAATTTTCCCCTTAAAATTAGAAACAGTATATTTGAATGTGACATGAAAGACCATTTTCCAAATGCCTACCAGTTGTATACAGACGGTTCCAAATCAGAACACAATACAGCAATGGCAATTTTTGACCCACAAATCGATGTTGCAGTAAAAGGCAAATTAAAGCCATATTTTAGTATTGCGTCAGCTGAAATAATTGCAATATGTGAAGCATTAGATCTAATTAAAAACATTAACCATAATAAATTCGTTATACTCTCGGATAGTAAAAGTACAGTTGCCAAGATTGCCAACTTTAACCACAAAACAAAAACAAATCACCTTTTTGTTAAACTTTTAGAAATTTTAAAAGAACTTTGTAATCAGGGTAAAACAGTAACAGTTGCTTGGATAAAAGCCCACTGTGGAATAGTGGGAAATGAGCGGGTGGACGAGTTGGCGAAGGATGCTCTGGTACATGGTGAAGTGCTAGATTATAAATATCCCTATGAGGATTTATATCCGTTTATAAATAGATCCTACAAACACAAATGGTTAGCACAATATAAAAGTGATCCTAAGGGAATCTTCTATAAGACAATACAACCTAATATCCCTGTTAAACCTTGGTTTACGAAGCTAACAGTAGATAAAACTTTTGTTAAGCTAATTTGTAGATTGCGATTTAACCACTCCTTGGTACCGGAGCATCTTTTCCGGCTGAATCTCCGCAGCAGTCCTTTGTGTGATTGTGGCGAGTTGGGCGACAGCCAACATATACTTCTAAATTGCGAACTGCAAAAAGAAAAGGTTGCTCTTTTTACAGAAAAAATTTGTAGATTGAATATAACTCTTCCCTTTAATTTACCACAACTATTACAATCCCAAAACCATAAGATATACCAAGCAATTGTGGTCCATGTTAAATCTCTGAACATTAGATTATAATGCGAATGTTGACAAATATATGTGTATATATGTAAACAATATCTATCATTGGTATTGCCCTTTAGTTATTTAAGTAATTTAAACTATTTTATAGGTTGTAATTTATTGCTGTATTAGAATTAGAAATTACCTACTGTCTTTCCTTGTGTATAATACCATTCCGTTAGTGGCCCTCTTGTGTGTAGTCAAGTTGTCTTGATAGGCCCCAAGACATGAAGATATGTGTCCCCGTACCTTCCCAATAAATTAAAATAATAATAATAGTAATAATCATAAAAAGGAAAAAAAAAAAATTATGTGTGTATATATGTTTATATTAAATGAATAAGGTATTATGTTTACTTATAAATTAGAAACCATTATGTAAGTGTAGTGATCTGACGAACTAACTAATGAATCATCATTTGAACATAGATGGAGATTAAAAAAAATATTAGAAAATGAGCGGATGGCCAGAGTAGCCGCAGCCAAGACATGACCGCACACACACACTCATGCCTGAGTTGAATTTTAAAAGTGTTTACAACAACTAAGCGTGAAGGCAGCTTTGTTTTTAGTAATCGTTGATTTTTTATTACATTGCTTGTAGACTCGGTGGCAATAACTTCTTTTTAAAACAATTCCTAATGAAACTTATATTTAAATTTCAAAGAATTACAACAAAAATTATTCTTTCTTTTCGTATTAACCTTCATTATGTTGCATTTAACAAAGCTATGATATAGAGGTATTCGAACTTTTGCATGTGTTTATGGCATTACTAACCATGTCTTATGTATATGTAAATGCAATGTTTGTTTTTGTTAAATTTGAATTCATATTAGGTTGGTTTGCATGTTTAATAATTACACTTGCAAATATCTCGAAGCGTCCAGGAACACGTACCTAGTTACCCACGCGTTTAATGTAGAGAAATGATTTCAGACATTATTGCATACCTGTTTGAAACGAGAGGGTGCATACTAGAGAACTCTGAGAGCCTCTCGTTCCTTATACATGTTAGAAGTTGAAATTAGGTAGAGTATACAGTCCCTGTTCAAATTATTATTAGACTCGCTCAGATTTTCATATATTAATTATATTTGAATTATAATACAGTACGAGGCGTGTTTTAAAGTAAGAAAATTCACTAATAGGGTGGTAATCGATGGTAAGACTTTCGGAAAATTTCTTCAAATAAGCACGTAGAACCCATATCCAGTGTGAGTTAAATTGTTTATATATATATATATATATATATATATATATATATATATATATATATATATATATATATATATATATATATATATACCACGGCATGATCGCTGCTTCCTGCGCAATGCAACCCGAGGTCACACAGTCATCGCACCCATGTATCGTTTGGTACTACAACTCCGCGAACTGGGACGAAATGCGGGATTACTTTTCCTTAGTTCCATGGGCGTCTGTCTGCTTCTCTCATCCTGACCCCTCTGATATCTCACAAAACGTCACTGAAATTATCCATGCTGGCATGGAATTATTTATTCTACGTACACAGAAAACCTCTGCAGCCACTCAAAAGCCCTGGTTCTCTAAATCTTGTGACAAGGCCAGACTTGAAAAGGTCAAAGCTCACAAAACGCTTGTACACAATCCCTGTCAAGAAAACCGTCAAGCATTTAACGACGCAAGAACCGCTATGTCCGTATTCTTTCTGAGGCAAAAAACTCCTTTAATAACCACATCAAAAACAAAGTCCTCTCAAGCTCCAACGGCAGCAAACCCTTCTGGACTCTTGCTAAATCTATTGGGAATAATTTCTGCTAGACCTCGTTCCCACCTCTTGTTTCAGAGGATGAATTTGTTTCTACCGCCTGTGCAAGGCTGAACTTTTTGCCTCGTTGTACGCCGGCAATTCTACTCTCAACCCACCTCCAAATGTTCAACCACCAACAATCTCCAATGTCGTGCATAAAATGACTGATATCATTTTCAAAACTAAAAAGGTACGATAGATGCTTTCTTCTCTTAATACCAGGAAAGCCTCTAGCCTTGATGAGATCCCAGCAATTGTTCTCAAAAAAAATGCGCACCAGAACTTGCTCCTGTCCTGACTTGGCTGTTTCAGACATCTTACAATAGAAGCATATTCCCTAGTAACTGGAAAACTGTTCGAGTACCACCCATCCCCAAGAAAGGATCCAAAGCGCTTCCTAGCAACTACAGGCCTATTTCATTCCTTTCAGTCGTCTCTAAAGTGATGGAAAAGTATATAAACATCGAATTACAAAAATTTCTTGAAAAACACAGTCATCCACGACAGGCAGTATGGATTCCGTCAGCGCAGATCAACTGCCTACCTCCTTTCCTTTGTCACCCATTCTTGGAACCAGTCTATGAAACTACAGGGTGAATCCCAGATTGTCGCTCTAGACATATCCAAAGCATTCGACCAGGTCTGGCACGCAGCGCTGCTTAAAAACTCCCGGCCTATGGCCTACGACCAAAACTCTGTACCTGGTCAGCAAATTTCCTCTCCAACCGGAGCATTTCTGTTGTCGTGGATGGCCATTCCTCTAAACTGTATCCAATTAATGCAGGAGTCCCTCAAGGTTCAGCTTTAGCCCCTACTTTGTTTCTTCTCCACATCAATAGCCTCCTCTCTAACACATCCAACCCAGTTCACAGTTACGCGGGTGACAGCACCCTCCATTCAAATATACAATATTCTAAGCCTGTCTCTTTAGCCCAATTAGATGAGTATCGCAGACTCATGGTGGATTCTGTCTCTAAAAAATATTAGACTGGGGAAGTAGATATTTTGTACAATTCAACTCCACCAAATCTCAGTCTTGCTTTCTATCTCATAAGACATACACCAGCCCTAGACCCATCACAATGAACAACCAAGTTATTCAAAGTAAGGAATCCTTTTCACTTGTTGGCATTTCTGTGGATCGAAATGTCAATTGGCACCAACATGTCACATCAATTATGAATTGTAGAAGCGGCTGCTAAGAACTTAGGTTTCCTTTTCCGGGCTCGCAAATAATTTTCACCAGCTAATCTCTATACCTTATATACTTCACAAATAAGGCCGAACCTCGAATACTGCTCCCACATATGTGGTGCCGCTGCCGCTTTTACACTCGCTATCCTGGACTCCATTCAAAAGAGAGCTATACGTCTCATCGATGACCCTACCCTCACCCAATAGCTGCCATCCCTTGCCCACCGACGTGCCGTTGGTGACCTCTCTCGCTTTTTTTATATGTTTTGTTATATATGTAATATAAAAATAAAAAAGGAATGAAAATGCAAGTGGAGCTATTTAATTTACTGTTGTATTCTACATTATCTGAAAAATACATTATAGGCGACGAAGTGGAACGTAATTTCGGTAAATTTGCACGAAGGGCTTTTAGACATTTTTTGGGAAACATGCTTAGAACCCCCCTAGAATGCACAAGCCACAAGACAAATTTGGTGCAAACAACCCCCAAGAAAGTTAAGGCACCAACAGTGAATAGGGGTGCTGGGCGGGGAGGAAATATGAGCGAAAAATGCGGAGAAACAGCTTAGTCGGACCTCCGGAGGCTGCCCTTTTCAAATTTTGCAGCCACACCCCCCTTTAAACCCTTTCTACCGCGAGTTCGCGGGGTATTTATAATTTGGCAGTTACATTCCCGTTGTAAATAATCATTTTTTTTCTGAAAAACTTTTGGGACTTTGATGAAATTTATAAAACATTTTTTTTAAAGAGACTTGCAGCACTTCGCAACTGCTTTTTATTTCCTTCTGTCGTTGCAATTTACCTTTTTGGTTTGTTCTCCTTTACACCTTTCCAGTTGCACTTAATCTATTAGCTTGCGTACATTTCCATCTCCTTGTTTTATTAGATAGAAGAATGCAGGAGATCTATGTCAATTAAGAAAAATAATATGCCATATACATAAAAACAGAACCAGCAACTGAAACTCGCGTGTGCCAAAAAGAAATAACCTCCGCGTTCTCTACTGAATCACCAATCAGACAGGCATATAATTTGTCGGCAAATCAACTAACATAATAATATAATAACAATCCAAAATATAATCGGTAATCGATAACGAGCATCAAGAGATTCAGACCATAAAAGAGGTAATAACATATAATAATTGGGTTGTTATTCCACCGTCGGTGACTGCTGTAATCAAATCGTGCTCGCACCCAAACACAACGCAGTCTTTGAATCTTTCTTGTAGCTGCCGATGATAACTTTACGACGACGGTCTCAATAATGCATCAGTGGATGACCACCTCTTCCATTATAATGAGATGTGTCGAGGTTTCATCAATGGGTATATGGGTACCATCATCATATAGGCGATCTCCAGTTAACGCCGGTGACATAATAGTACGGTAATTTGGTGCTACCGTTTAATTGGAGTCACGCGCCGAGCTGCGACAATATGTGGTCTCTATGCGAGGTTGCCGGACCGTACAGTTGGTCGGAATTGATTAGGAATTATACCGTTGTTAGTATATACAACGAGCTGCAAAACAACAGTCGTATGTTGTGTGGTTGAACATTTAAAACTATTTCTTTCACGGTCGTCACCATCACACTAACACTTCTCTCTGGGTAACTACCGTGTCGTCTTGACACGGTATCATATATGCTCTAAGCTTAGATATTATGGGTTTTCAACATCGTCTGTACGTTTGATCAGATCTTACTTGAATGGTAGATGTCAGAGAGTATTGTTGACAATGTTATACCGTCGCCCCGGCTTGTTCCTTTAGGTGTACCTCAAGAATCAATATTCGGTCCTCTTTTATTTATTATGTACACCTCTGTAAAATAATCTATCAGGGGACTACCCATAGGCGGCGGAGCGAGATTCATACTCTTATTATTACTATATTTAGCAATATATATATATATATATATATATATATATATATATATATATATATATATATATATATATATATATACTTTTAAAGGCGTTTAGCTGTCCTGGTTGTTTGAGTGAAGATTGGAACCTATGATGAGCACTGATAAGTACAATTTGGAGAACCCAATTCATCACAATGCAGTTTTGTGACCCGACGATCGTTTCGCTAACAAAGTTAGATTCATCATAAGTAAACAGTTTACTTGTCCTGATTGTCTAACATGATTTAATAATTTTAGATTCTCCTCATTAAAGTGGTGATTATTATCCCAAATATGTCGATCGACGGAAGATCTATCTATAGTACCGTATTTTAATTGTGCTAAATGTTCTTTGAATCTAATTACAATAGATCTTTCTATTTGTCCGACGTATTTAAGATCACAATCTTTACAACTTTTTAATAAATTCCCGACATTTTGGCCGTACTATCCTTGTCTTTTGGGTTATCTAGCAGGTTTTTAAAGTATTTTTTGTCGAAAATGTTAGTTGCAAATTGGCTTTTTTTTAAATGCTATCTAGACCCCTGATGATTCGAGGCTCAAATCGTAAGCGAACAAAGTTTTTTCTGCTTTCTCTCTTCTAAAAGTAGTTGATTCCGCTAATATTTTCTTTGTTTTCTGTTTGTTAATTAATTTCTCCACTAGGCAAGCAGTGTATCCGTTATCTTCAGCCATGTTTTTAATATACTTTAATTCTGTGGTATATCTACTTTTACTTAAAGGAAAATTAATTAATCTGTTTATCAAAAAATTCAGACTGGTCATTTTTTGTGCGTATGTATAATGTGAGTCATTCGGGATGTAGCTTAGAGTGGTGGTTTCCTTTCTATTGACATCGAATTCTAAAGTGTCTTTACTTTTGATAACTAGTACATCTAGAAAGGGTAATTTATTATTAATTTCTAATTCGTGGGTAAATTTTATAGAATAAAATGTATTGTTTAGTTTGGCAATAAAATATTCTATTCTGCAAATGCTTGTACTAGAATTATTGATCCTCTGATGACGCGAACTTGGTTAGTGAAATGATCGTCAGGTTTAAAAAAAAGTGTTGTATTCATTTGAGTTCTCCAAGTGTGTTTATCAGTGCTCATCATAGATTCCAATCTTCACTTAGTTCAAGCCCTATGAATACCACATTGCTGAATATATTATTAATACAGATCTTAAGAAAGTAAGTGTGCTTTCATCCCAGCACACTCATAAATTAAATGCTAGTAAGTCGATGGTGATTTACTTTCGGGGATCTTCTGTTGGCGGATCTAATTGTGACCTTCATTCTATGTTGGATGTCGTGAAGCTGCCTGTTGTTGGAACCGCAAAGAGCTTGGTTGTGTACATAGACTCCCAATTTAAATGTAAGGATCACCTGAACTGTGTTTTTAAAAGTCATATCATTCTTTGAAGGCACTTTACTCTGGTCGTCGTTTATTGAGCCAGCAGATGAACCACACCTAGTAACATGTCGCCCAAAATACCCATCCAAATGTTTAATGAAAAAGGCCCTGATGTCTTTTTTGCATATGCGAATTTTCGTCAACCGACACATGCATATTCTATAAACTAAAAACTCCCTTTCGTGTGAACTCGGCCTCGTCAGTAAAAAGACTAGTAACAACAAAATTCGGATCTTCAGCATCATTGTGTAGAAACCAGCGGCAAAAACAGAATGTGCTTAATGTCGATCAGGTAAAGGGTACCGCAAGGTGGTCTGAAATATAGAAGGTGCATAGCATTGGGAAAAGCGCGTCGTCGACTATCGGAGAATGTACCATTGTCAGTAGCTGAGAAAGTCGGGAGGTACAGGCCACGCAAAAATCACCTGACCTTATCTGTCCTGGTGTCAAATATAGAAGACAAGTGACATTGGAAAGAGGGTATCATCAGCTATCGAGGAATATATCGTTTTCCGTAGCTGAGTGGGTCAAGTGGTACAGGGTACGTCAAACTTACCCTACTTGACCTGACATAAAGAAGGCGCATAGAATTTTAAAAAAGCGTCTCATCAGCTATCGGGGAATGTACCGGTCTCGGTAGCTGAAAGAGCCAGGAGGCACAGGCTACGCCAAAATGACCTGACTTGATCTGAAATGTAGAAGACGCTTGGCATTAGAAAGAGCATCGTATAAGATATCAAGGGATATACCATTTTCAGTAGCTGAGAGGATCAGGAGATACATGGTTACGTCAAAATGACCTTACTTGACCTGAAATATAGAAGATCAGAGAATTGGAAAGAGCGTGTCATTAACTATCGGGGAATGTTCCATTATTAGTAGCTGAGAGAGTCAGGAGGTACATGCTACGCCAAAATGACCTGACCTGATTGGTCCTGATCTGAAATGTATAAGACGTTTAGCATTGGAAAGAACAGTTCATAAGATATGGAGGGATATACCATTTTCAGTAGCTAAGAGAATCGGGAGGTATATGGTACGTTAAAATGACCTTACTTGACTTGAAATATAGAAGACGCAGAGCATTGCAAAGATAATGTCATCAACTATCGGGGAATGTCCCATTGTCAGTAGCTGTGAGAGTCAGAAGGTACAGACCACGCCAAAATTCCTGACCTTATATGTCCTGGTCTGAAATATAAAAGACGCTTAGTATTGGAAAGAGCATCTCATAAGATATCGAGGGATATTCCATTTTTGGTAGCTGAGAGAATCAGGAGGTACATGGTACGTCAAAATGACCTTACTTGACCTGAAACATAGAAGATCAGGTAATTGGAAAGAGCGTGTTATCAACTATCGGGGAATGTCCCATTATCAGTAGCTGAGAGGATCAGGAGATACAGGCTACGCCAAAATGACCTGACTTGATGGGTCCTGATCAGAAATGTAGAAGACGCTTAGCATTGGAAAGAGCATCGTATAAGATATCGAGGAATATACCATTTTCAGTAGCTGAGAGGATCAGGAGGTACATGGTACGTCAAAATGACCTTACTTGACTTGAAATATAGAAGACGCAGAGCATTGCAAAGAGAATGTCATCAACTATCGGGGAATGTCCCATTATCAGTAGCTGAGAGAATCAGGAGGTACAGACCACGCCAAAATTCCTGACCTTATATGTCCTGGTCTGAAATATAAAAGACGCTTAGTATTGGAAAGAGCATCTCATAAGATATGGAGGGATATTCCATTTTTGGTAGCTGAGAGAATCAGGAGGTACATGGTACGTCAAAATGACCTTACTTGACCTGAAACATAGAAGATCAGGTAATTGGAAAGAGCGTGTCATCAACTATCGGGGAATGTCTCATTATCAGTAGCTGAGAGGATCAGGAGGTACAGGCTACGCCAAAATGACCTGACTTGATGGGTCCTGATCTGAAATGTAGAAGACGCTTAGCATTGGAAAGAGCATCGTATAAGATATCGAGGAATATACCATTTTCAGTAGATTAGAGGGTGATGCGGTACAGGGTACGTCAAAATGACCTTACGTGACCTGAAATATAGAAGACGCGTAGCACTGGAAAAAGCGTCATCACCAGCTATCAGGGAATATGCATCATTATCAGTACCTGGGAGAGTCGGGAGATATAAGCCACGCCAAAATGACTACTTGATCTGAATTATATAGCATTGGAGATAGCATCTCATCAGCTATCGGGGAATGTACCATTATCGTTATCTAAAAGGGCGAAGAAAGACAGAGTAAGCTAAAATTACCTGACCTTACCTGAAATATAGAAGACACAGAGTATTGGAAAGAGCGTCTCGTCAGCTATCGGGGGATCTGCAACTATCAGTAGCCGAGAGGGTCGGGAGGTTCAAGCTATGCCACCAGAAGACGCATAGCATTGGAAAGAGCGTCTTAACGGTTATTGGGGAAAATATCAGTAGCTGAGAGGGTCAGGAGGTCTAGGGCGTGCCAAAGTGTGAAACACGGCGTTGGAATTGGAGCATATTCACGTCACTCCCTCGTTAGTTAAAAATGTTTAATTATGTTATCGTCCAGCTCTGACCTGTCCAAATTGCATCTCTGGTAAGCACACGTTGGAGACTTATTTCGTCAAGGGTCAATTATTAGCTATCAATAAATATTACTAAATATTCAGACGAGTCACAGTTGTTTTCTTTATATTTTTACGGTGTTTTTATACTACGACGTTTCAATGTATTGAGTATATAAGCAGGAATAAGGAAAGAAACCAGTGTAGGGGGTGCGTGGGAGTTGTAGGGATGGAAAGTCCTCAAGTCCTGGGGTAAACTATCCGAAGTATTGTAGTAAAGTTAGCAAATTGCCTGTCCCGAAAGTTTTCGTCCTTCTGTGAGCCAAGGGAAAGACGTTTTAAGTCGTTATGATGTTTTCTTTATGACCGTTGCACACGGAATTGTAATTAATTTCTAGATTGTAAGCGCGTTCGTTAAGAAAAGCATAAAAGTTATTTTTTATTAGGGGGGTGGAAGTTAATCGGGTAATTTATTCGATCGGTTTTACTTTTATTTCTATTGCCATCACGTTTTTGCGTCGTTTTTCACGGGAGATGTCTGTGATTTTCTTTACAAAACGAAAGGGTTTTTAGAATATTAATGTCAGCTATTTATTGGCTTGTTTTTACTGCAAGGTATAATTTTTTGCGCTTAACTTCGGATTAAAGGTAGGTAATTAATTTTTTTTTATTTACATTCTTTTTGCTTTACTTTTTTAATGAATGTCTACGTTAAATTGGGCGTTTTATATTAAAGGCTTCCATAATAAACGTACTGAAATTAGAAAGTTCGGGACGCAGCAACGGCGTTATGGTAGTGAATTTTTATTAAATGCTTCAAATTTGAATAACTCAATTTTCTATAAACTTAGAAAGTTTAATTTTATATGTAGTAAGGTCTTTCCTAAGGCAAGATATCCACCAAATTTCATTAACATGACTTTGTTTATTGTTTATTCCTCTAATAAGAGATCTGTCCCTTTTCAATTTAATAAAACATATGTCATTTTTCAATATAATAATAGATTTGTCCTTGTTCCACTCTATTTAAAGTCCCTCGAGATGGTGGACAGGCAATCTGGCATCACTGTCAGAGACATCGCCTGAATACTCTAGTCCCTCAAGAAGTCAACGGTGCATCTGCTTTTCCTCCCTCTAAATCAAATTGAAACTCTCTGTTCCTTGTCCGATGTAGGTAGGTACAGTTATTGCTTGGAACTTTTTATCATCGATTTCTGCAAATGGCCCCGGACGCGCGATTCTTGAAAATTGGATTTCTTCTTGATAAATTGAAGTTTCTTTAACAATATTAATTGTAGAAAAGGCAAGTATACTTGTGGAGTTTCCTTTTTCACTCTTTCCTCGGCTTCGAATTGTGTATATGCTGCCCATGTATGCCTGGTTTGGAAGTTTTTAACTCAGCAGGTGCTACAAAAAGTTTCTGAAAGTAATTTCAGGTTTTTCCTTTAGAGGAACTTTGGTACACATAGGAAATCGAAGTTACGTGGTTTTATTCTGCACTTATAAAGTAATATGTATCAAATTGCGATAAGATTCTAGAAGTTAAATTTCAGAATACTAGATGTTTGATGAAATGAAAGTTTTCTAATAAATAAACCGCAAAACGTTGTATTACTCGAGTTTTAACGGAAACATGTCAATTTTCACCAAATCATCCCCCATTCATCTTCTACCCGCGTTTTATCCGCGGTTTTACTCAAAAACAATCAGCACCGTTCATTTATCGGATCCTAACTGTGTACCAACTTTGAAGATGATATCTCAATCCGTTCTAAAGTTATCTTGGCTACAAACAGACAGACATACAAACAAGAAAATTGTCGTTCCCAAATCATGTTTTCTATTTTTTTTAAACAACACACCACGAGGGCTTACAGCCTAAATACTATCGTACGGTGGGTGTCGACAAGGAGGAAAGAGGCAACTTGTTAATTCTGGACTTGAAGGTTTGGAGGTTCGAAGGAGAAGGAAAAACATGTGCCGGCAAGGAATTCCACAACTTTGAAGTCCTCGGGACAAAAGAGCGGGCATAACAAGATATTCTATCTCTGGTGAGCTGGACAGTAACAGGATGCATTCGCTCTGTTCCCCTGGTAGATCTGTTGGGGGCAGCAGGTGGAGCACTATGAAAGAAAGCTCCTCTGAGCAGTGCCCGTGCAGATATCTATAAAAGAGGGAGAGGTCACCAACGGCACGTCGATGGGCAAGAGATGGCAGCCTTTGGGTGAGGGTAGGTCACCAATGAGACGTATAGGTCTCTTCTGAATGGAGTCCAGGATAGCGAGTGTAGAAGCGGCAGCGGCACCTCAGATGTGGGAGCAGTATTCGAGGTTTGGACTTATTTGTGAAGTATATAAGGTATAGAGATTAGCTGGTGTAAAGTATTTGCGAGCCCGGAAGAGGAAACCTAATTTCTTAGCAGCCGCTTCGGCAATCGATGTGACATGTTGGTGCTAATTGAGATTTCTATCCACAGAAATTCCAACAAGTGAAAAGGACTCATTACTTTGAATAACTTGGTTGTTCATTGTGATGTGTCTAGGGCTAGTGTATCTTTTATGAGAAAGAGAGCAAGACTGAGATTTGGTGGGCTTGAATTTTACAAGATTTCTACTTTCCCAGTCTAATATTTTTTGGAGATCCACGGAGATAGAACGCTTCATGAGTCTGCGATCCTCATCTAATTGGGCCAAATAGACAGGCTTAGAATATTGTATATTTGAGTGGAGGGTGCAGTCGTCCGCGTAACTGCGAACTGGGTTGGATGTGCTAGAGAGGAGGTCGTTGATGTGGAGAAGAAACAAAGTAGGGGCTAAAACTGAACCTTGAGGGACTCCTGCATTAATTGGATACAGTTTAGAGGAATGGCCATCCACGACAACAGAAATGCTCCGGTTGGACAGGAAATTTGCTGTCCAGGTACAGAGTTTTGGTGGTAGGCCATAGGCCGGAAGTTTATTAGGCAGCGCTGCGTGCCAGACCTGGCAGAATGCTTTGGATATGTCGTGAGCGACAATCTGGGATTCACCGTGTAGTTCCATAGACTTGTGCCAAGAATGGGTCACAAAGTAAAGGAGGTCGGCAGTTGGTCTGCGCTGACGGAATCCATACTACCTGTCATGGATTAGACTGTGCTTTTCAAGAAATTTTAGTAATTCGGTGTTTACATACTTTTCCATCATTTTAGAGACGACTGAAAGAAGAGAAATAGGCCTGTAGTTGCTAGGAAGCGTTTTGGATAATTTCTTGGGGACGGGTTGTACTCGAGCAGTTTTCCATTTACTAGGGAATTTGCCTATATTGTAAGATGTCTGAAACAGACGAGTCAGGACAGGAGCAAGTTCTGGTGCGCATTTTTTGAGAACAATTGCTGGGATCTCGTCAAGACCAGAGGCTTTCCTGGTATTAAGAGAAGAGAGCATCTTTCGTACCTTTTTAGTTTTGAAAATGATATCCGTCATTTTACTCGTGACATTGGGGACTGTTGGTGGTTGCACATTTGGAGGTGGGCTGAGAGTAGAATTGCCGGCGAACAACGAGGCAAAAAGTTCAGCCTTGCCCAGGGCGGTAGAAACAATTTCATCCCCTGAGACAAGTGGTGGGAACGTGCTCTTGCAGAAATTATTCCCAATAGATTTAGCAAGAGTCCAGAAGGGTGTGCTGCCCTTGGAGCCTAAGAGGACTTTGTTTTAGATGTGGTTATTAAACGAGTTTTTTGCCCCAGAAAGAATGCGGACATAGCGGTGTCTTGCGTCGTTAAATGCTTGACGGTTTTCTTGACTGGGATTGTGTAGAAGCGTTTTGTGAGCTTTGACCTTTTCAAGTCTGGCCTTGTCACAAGATTTAAAGAACCACGGCTTTTGAGTGGCTGCAGAGGTTTTCTGTGTACGTGGAATAAATAATTCCATGCCAGCTTGGATAATTTCGGTGACGTTTTGTGAGATATCAGAGGGGTCAGGATGAGAGAAGCAGACGGACGCCCATGGAAATGAGGAAAAGTAAGCTCGCATTTATGTGTTTTGATACTTTTCACTACGTTTAAACGAAATAAATATTGAAGATTTTGTCGTCGATGCTATCCTTCTACACGTATTGACGATGTGGAAATAATTAAGAGAAAATTTTAGCACTAGTAGATTATACATAAATCTCCCGCAATGAATACCATATAATATGTAATGAATTTTTCCTTCCAAGTGATAGTGTTTTGCATCTATGTGTAAATCTTTTCGTATTAACCGGTAACGAAAAATGGCAGCATACAAAACCGACTGACCTAGTTAAATTTATTCGCATTAAGAAAGCAAAACTCAGGAAAGTGTGTCATTTCTTCCCGTTGTACATGAATCGCAACTTTTATCACTCCCAAGCGGCACATCTTTCATTTTCCTCGCTCTGTTTCAATTCCACTTATGAGAAAATATCCTCAAATCGACCACAAACCCAGTTAAAGACCACAGACGATACAGCGCGGTGTAATTTGTCCTCCACCACTTTCCCGATCTCGACACCGTATAATAATGTCACCAACCCTCAGATTTGCAAATATGTCACTGGGGAAAGCCCCGGCGACAGAAATAACGGGCGACAAACAGTGAATTATTGAAAGGTTATGGCGGAACTAAAGGGAGAGAGAGTGGAAACAAACACCCCTGACGACAAACACGGGACGATTTTCGAGGTGAAAAAAATCGTTTGTCGGAACGTAACCGGTGTGCGTTCTCCAGTCCGAGAATCCGGGGGGAAGGCGAAGACGCGACGAAAAATTTGTTAATTAAAATTATGGCCGTCTACGAAATTAACTCAACAGGCGTGATTTGTTTGCCTTGCTATGCAGGCCCGGAGTGTATTTGTTCGCCTTGTGGATGTTTGTGCTGTACCCGGGGCGGAAAACACCCTGACTGTTGTCATGGATTTTCCTACGTACTAATTTGTGAACGGGAAAAGATTTCGTCCGCTGCCGGGACAGCCAAGAGAACGCAAATAGAGAAGTCGACGTTGGTTGATAAATAAATTAGGACGTCTAAATAAGAGGAAAGAAGGGTAGGAGAAAAGGGTTAACCGTTAGTTCGATACCGGTAAAAATGGAGAAATAATCTAATTGGAGGGTGAAGGAATTGAGTTTCTTCTTCCATTACGTTCAAGGGGAATGAACTCGAAACAGCATCATGTATGTCTTTGTAATTAAGGAAAGTACAGCATTTAAATTGAGAAGTTGCGATTAAGTTGACTTTGCAGAAGCCAATTCCCACAACGAATTCTTTTAAACCTGGAGATCGCCAAGTGAAGATGGGAACCTTTGATGAGCACTGATAAGCACACTTGGAGAACCCAAATCACCACAACACATTAAAAAAAGTTCGGGACGCAGCAAGTGCGTTATGGTAGGGAATTTTTATTGAATGCTTTAAATTGGAATAACTCAATTTTTTATAAACTTAACAAGCTGAATTTTGGTATGTAGTAAGGCCTTTCCCAAGGCATCATATCCACCAAATTTAATTAAAATAACTGTAATTTTCGGGGAAAAATTTTTTTTTGAAAGAAAATTCAAAGTTTTCCTGGAAAGCCTTTTCCTGGCTAACGAATTCATCCAAGTCATTAATAAAAGAAAGGCACTTGCCGAGTTTCATTGAAATCGGTTGTATATATATATATATATATATATATATATATATATATATATATATATATATATATATATATATATATATATATATATATATATATATATATATATATATATATATATACATATATACATACAGGTTGGCGCATTGTAAACGAAACAGACCGATTTGTGTCCAGAGAAATTTTTTTTAAGAAACGCTGAAACACGTCAATTTTAATATTGAGGGGGACATGTTTTGACATAAAACTAAACTTTGTCACATCAACCTCTTAAGGGTGGTGATAACAACCCTTATATTTTAAATAGGGAACATGGGTCGAGTGTTATATCATTTGAAAGCTCTTTCTTTCCTAAATTCAGCACAAAATTTTTTTTGGAAGTTTTATTAACTCGTTTAAAAATTACTCACAGTTGGAGTTGCAAGAACGTATTTCATTTATTGTGATAAGAAATGCACTAATTAGTCAATTTTTCGTTAAAAAAACTAAAAAAACAAAACCAAACGTTCAAAAATGTTTATTCAGTTAAGTAAGTGTTCAAATTGTTGACCACCAGCTTCCATACAAAAGTATAAATTTTGTTCAAAACGAGCTCTGACATTCTGGAGAATTTGTAGGGTTATTAGACGGCATTCTTCAACAATGTGTCGTCGTAATTCTTCCAGAGACTCCGGTACTGTTGTGTAAATTCTACTCTTTAAATGGCCCCATTGAAATAAGTCTAAAAGAGTTAAATCCGGTGATCTGGGGGGCCAATCAATAGCACCTCTTACGCCCAATCCATTGCTCTGGAATCTCTGTTCAAAACCTCCCTAACACGTTGTGAAAAATGCGGAGGAGCTCCATCTTGTTGAAACACTAATTGATTTTCTTTATAGCGATCATCATTTTTAACAATGTCAATTAGTAGAGGGTAAACGATATCTTCTAGTAAGTCCAAATAGGTTTCGCCACTCAAATTGCCATCAAGAAAAATTGGTCCGATATAACGGTCTCCAAAAATGCCAGTCCAGACATTAAATTTCTGTGGAGTTTGAGTGTGGACTTCGTGAAAATTTCTTAGATTACTATCTGCCTAATAACGACAAATATGACGATTGACTGTAGAGTTTAATAAAAACGTACACTCGTTTGAAACACAGATATTGAACAGAAAGTTCCCGTTATCAGTGCAGTCATAACTTTACAAAACTCCAGCCGCCGATCAAAATTATCTTCATTCAGCTGTACAAGATGAATTTTATACCGGTGAAATTTATGATGCTTCAATATTCGCTGATTAGTTCTTCTTTTGATGTTTGAAACAGTGGCCAATTTTCTCGCGCTCAAAGTTGGGTCTGCATCAAGTTGTCCTAAAACTTCAATCCCAGTAGTCTCATTTCTAACCGGAAATTCACGTTCAGGATCCCGTTTTTTGTTGGCTACTAAAGCACTTTGTCGAAACTTTGCAACTAACTCCAAAATGTATTTTCTGTTAACATGTCTGTTCGGATGTCGTTCATTAAACAAATTTGCGGTACGGTTAGCACAGTCATCGTTTTTGAAAAAAAGAGTAATTATTTCAACTCTTTCTTCCACAAAATACACCATTGTGAAATTAATTTTCGGTAGTACTATCAAGTATCAAACCGACCGATAAACTGAAATAATAAACCGCATTTCTCTCATTCCGATAAGAAATGTTCTGATAGTCAATTTTTTATTTACAAACCAACAAAACATTGACTATGAGCACATTTCTTATTGGAATGAGTGAAATGCATTTTTGCATCTTCAACTGTGAATAATTTTTAAACGAGTTGATAAAACTTCCAAAAAAATTGGTGTGCTGAATTCAGAAAAGAAAGAGCTTTCAAATGATGTAACACTCGACCCATGTTCCCTTTTTAAAATATAAGGATTGTTATCACCACCCTTAAGGGATTTATTTCAAAACATGTCCCCCTCAATATTAAAATTGACGTGTTTCAGCGTTTCTGAAAAAAAATTCTCTGGACGCAAATCGGTCTGTTTCGTTTTCAATGCGCCACCATATATATATATATATATATATATATATATATATATATATATATATATATATATATATATATATATATATATATATATATATATATAGACAGATAGATAGATAGATAGATAAACATATAAAAATTGAAACTGACCCCGGATATGGGTTCTAGAGGTCTTAGTTCGTGCTCATTTGAAAGAAAAATTGCAAAGCCTCACCATCGATACCTCTCTATTAGTAATTTTTTAAATAAAAATTCAGTAAAAATAAAAGTGAGTTGTCGTTTAAAAAAAATGTCGTTGACCTCATATTTGAAAAGCAGGAGTGGGAGAAACGTAAATTTTATGCAAGAATGTGTATTTTTGAAAACTACAGTTGACAGCATTTCGTCAACACGCATAAGGCTCAAATTTTAGTCAATTTAATCAATAATTTTGGCGCTCTTGTATAGTTCTATGTATACTGCTCACCTAAGACATCAAAGTTCCTACAAATCCATTATTGTTTTGAATCTTATTTCTTTGACGTTGCCCTATGGCGTCAGGGAGCAGTTTCTTCTCACCATTCTGGAAATTTTACCCAATCCCTTTCTTTCCTATAAGAAGTGTGAGGATGTTTAACGTGTCCCACATCACATGGTACAGGGAACACACTTATTTGCGTCTTATATGACATCAAATTTGCTCAGAGACAATGGCACAGCCTAACGTGATGTTAATTTCACAGTATGTGTTGGAAATAAAATGACGCTAGGAGACGAGCTAATTATTTTTGGCTTCGGAGGCGCACGTTCTTACAGCTGTGCCAGCGAGTCTGCAGAGATCAATTAACAACTTTTATTATCAAACTCATTCCTACAAGTTTTCGACATAATTCATTTCCTCATCTTACAGTTGATTATTTTCGTTAAGTCGGTTTGCGACCAGACCTTGCGGCGATGATGAATAAATAACGAAACCCCCTAGCCTCATTATAAACACATCTGCTTAGTGATTAAGTAAACCGAAAGAGAGCAGAAGATCTCTGTGAAGCACACCCTTCAAGGAAAACTTTAATTTCAAAGGGAAAACATAATATTTAAAGTGTTCCCCCGGGAAAAATATCATTCCCAAACTTCTAATTACAAGGATTATCGTCGACTCTTTCGCGAGAGCCTTAGATTTATATTTGAGTAAGTTAAAGTTGTAATTCCGTTATGATTTGTAGTGCTTTATTAATTGAGTTAAGACAGAATGGAATGTTCTTTCCTGAACGAAGCCGAGCTTAATTTATAGCGAAATATCCAGAAAAATATGCACGCAGCATGTGCGTTATCGTATTTTTATAAAAATAGTTTTTTTTTTCATGAAATGCCTATAACATTTTACTTCTACATCGTCACGTGATACACGAATTACTAAAATTTGTTGAAAAACGCAGTCTAATTCACGACAAGCAGTATGGATTCCGTCAGCGCAGATCGACTGCCGACCTCCTTTCCTTTGTCACCCAGTCTTGGAACAAGTTATGGAACTACACGGTGAATCCCAGATTGTCGCTCTAGACATATCCAAAGCATTCGACCAGGTCTGGCACGCAGCGCTGCTTAATAAACTACCGGCCTACGGCCTACCACCAAAACTCTGTACGTGGACAGCAAATTTCCTCTCCAACCGGAGCATTTCTGTTGTGGTGACTGGTTATTCCTCTAAACTGTATCCAATTAATGCAGGAGTTCCTCAAGGTTCAGCTTTAGCCCCTACTTTGTTTCTTCTCCACACAAATGCCATCCTCTCTAGCACATCCAACCCAGTTCTCTGTTACGCGGTCGACAGCACCCTCCACTCAAATATACAATATTCTAAGCCTGTCTTTTTTGCCCAATTAGATGAGGATCGCAGACTCATGGAGGGTTGTCTCCGTGGATCTCCAAAAAATATTACACTGGGCAAGTAGAAATCTTGTACAATTCAACCCCACCAAATCTCAGTCTTGCTTTCTTTCTCATAAGAGATACACCAGCCCTAGACTCATCACAATGAACAACCAAGTTACTCAAAGTAATGAGTCCTTTTCACTTGTTGGCATTTCTGTGGATCGAAATCTTAATTGGCACCAACATGTCACATCAAGCGGCTGCTAAGAAATTAAGTTTCCTCTTCCGGGCTCGCAAATACTTTTCATCAGCTAATCTCTATACCTTATATACTTCACAAATAAGGCCAAACCTCGAATACTGCTCCCACATCTGGGGTGCCGCTGCCGCGTCTACACTCGTTATCCTGGACTCCATTCAGAAGAGAGCTATACGTCTCATCGGTGACCCTACCCTTACCCAAAGGCTGCCATCCCTGGCACTAAAAGAACTCTACAAAAAAAGTTCACATGACTAGAAGATTTTTTTACTGTTGACAATTACAAACAGTTGGAGGATCTGGATAGAACGTGATATTATGGAAAACATTAAAAAACGATTTATTTATTTTCCACATCGTCTCAATAAATTCTGTCTGACATCGTTTTCAAAGATATAATTTGATGCTGTCTTGTCTATGTGGAAAAAAAGACCGGAACCCACATAGCCCCAGGAGACAAACATATTTAATGACGTCATTGTGTAATTATAACCATAGTAAAAACAAAGCGTAATCATTATTAGGCCAGCTAGATTATTCTAGGAAGCTGCGTGCACTAATATGACGTAAAGACAAAGACAAAAGATCATCCTTCCCATCCAATGAAGACTAGTTTCATTCAGAAGAACTGGCTCACGAAGTTGGACCCAACACGACATGCTAATGACCAAGGCGACTGCAGTTATCCGCCTAAGGTCACAAACAGTAGTGCTGCTGTCACCTAACGTGACCAATTTGATGACGTCATTGTAAAATAGGTGGACGTCCAGCCTGCTCTTATGAATGAAATTTATAGCGACGAAAATAATACGATATAGCTCTTCAATAGATTGCATTATACTATTGGATGCCTCAATTAATAAATTATTAACCTCTTCCCCTTACTTACTTTCGCATTATATATATATATATATATATATATATATATATATATATATATATATATATATATATATATATATATATATATACACGCTTGTACTTTACTTATTGGTTTCTAAATATTTACAAGAATATTAATGCTCTTGTACATTACTGCCTGCTTTATTGCCTGATTTGTCCCCTGTTGAATACGTGCTGTGTGCAATTAGTATTAGTCCTGCGATTTGATTGATGTGCTAAATCGAATCTGTGGTGAGTACATTCCTTCTCCTGTCTTACAGTTTCACATTTTTCAAATCATCGATGAGTAGTACCAAACCTTTGACTAATGTGTTTTTTGATATTGGTGAGCTGTGTGTTTCTTTTTATGTATTTGGACAACACACCACGAGGGCTTACAGCCTAAATACTATCGGAGCGTGGGTGTCGACAAGGAGAAAAGAGGCAGCTTGTTAATTCTGGACTTGAAGGTTTGGAGGTTCGGAGGAGAGAAAAAATGTGCCGGCAAGGAATTCCACTACTTGGAAGTCCTCGGGACAATAGAGCGGGCATAACAAGTTGTTCTATGTCGGGTGACCTGGACAGTAAAGGGGTGCATTCGCTCTGTTCCCCTGGTAGATCTGTTGGGGGCAGCAGGTGGAGGAACTATAGAAGAAAGCTCCTCTGAGCAGTGCCCGTGCAGATATCTATAAAAAAGAGAGAGAGAGGTCACCAATGGCACGTCGGTGGGCAAGGGATGGCAGCCTTTTGGTGAGGGTAGCGTCACCGATTAGAAGTATAGTTCTCTTCTGAATGGAGTCCAGGATAGCGAGTGTAGAAGCGACAGCGGCACCCCAGATGTGGGAGCAGTATTCGAGGTTTGGTCTTATTTGTGAAGTATATAAGGTATACAGATTAGCTGGTGAAAAGTATTTGCGAGCCCGAAAGGGGAAACCTAATTTCTTAGCAGCCGCTTCTGCAATTGATGTGACATGTTGGTGCCAATTGAGATTTAGATCCACAGAAATGCCAACAAGTGAAACGGACTCATTACTTTGAATGACTTGGTTGTTCATTGTGATGAGATAGAAAGCAATATTGAGATTTGGTGGGGTTAAATTGTACAAGATTCATACTTCCCCAGTCTAATATTTTTTTGGATATCCACAGAGACAGAACCCTCCATGAGTCTGCGATCCTCATTTAATTGGGCTAAAGAGACAGGCTTAGAATATTGTATATTTGAACTGAACCGTGAGGGACTCCTGCATTAATTGGATACAGTTTAGAGGAATGGCCATCCACGACAACTAAAATGCTCCGGTTGGAGAGGAAATTTGCTGTCCAGGTACATAATTTTGGTGGTAGGCCATAGGCCAGAAGTTTATTAAGCAGCGCTGCGTGCCAGACCTGGTCGAATGCTTTGGATATGTCTAGAGCTATAATCTGGGATTCACCGTGTAGTTCCATAGACATGTTCCAAGAATGGGTTAAAAAAGGAAAGGAGGTCGGCAGTTGATCTGCCCTGAGGAATCCATACTGCCTGTCGTGGATTAGACTGTGTTGTGTTCCCCAAGGAGTTATGACGTTGCCTCTGAATAGATGAACATAATGTGCGAGGCAGTTTTTTCTTGGGGCCAGGGTCGTGGAAATAGGGAAATAGTGCGTATCACGAAGGACTAATGGTCCCTGTGATTGTCAAAATAGGTCTATAAGATGCAGCTCAAGACACCCTACAATTAACGTATGTAATTTTTTCTCATATCTTGTATAATAAGGTATATCTTTAGCTTTATCATAGAAATGCCTCACCCTGTATATGTCTAAATAGACAAAATCTGAAACGGACCCCGTATATGGGTTTTAGGGGTTCCAGTTTGCGCTCATTTGAAGAAATCTTTTTAAAATTCATGTCACGGTCTTCTCAATAATACTTTTTTCTACGAAAATTTGCTAAAATATAGACTATCAAACCATAAACTCTATAGCTGGAACTACTGCCAAAGCATCAGAAAGGGGGTCTATTTGAAATGAATTTTTCGAAAATATTTTAGTAAAATGGCCAATGATGGTTGAAGCTGAAACTTAAGACTTTGTAAAACACACTTCTTCGGACTTTTATTCTACAAATACGGATTATTTGTTTCAGATTCGTTGTATGAAAATTGCAAATTTTGACGTTTGAAATCGCGATTTTGACGTTTTAAGAAGAAAAATTTTAAAATTTTCAAGATATTTTTCTGCCACTTCTTGACCTTTTTACGTCAAGAAAACTTAACCGTTGTATGTAATATTCAATTGGTTTTGTTAATCACACAAAATATTTTGTTCTTGCGTTTTCCTCTGTTCACCAATAGCACCCAAATGTTTTTTCTTTAAATGCCTATAACTTTTTTCTTTTAACGTAGAGATCTGAATTTTGGCGCGTAGGGTAAGTTTGATAGTAAAAACGCATATGCCAAACTTGGTTTTCATAGCTCTGTTATTTTAGGAGATAAAAAAATTTCCGAAAGAAAACCCAAAGTTTTCGCGGAAAAACTGCCCCGATTTTCCTGGCTGACGAATTTATCCAAGCCACTTGCAAAAGGAAGGCACCTACCAGATTTTACCAAAATCTGTCTATTATTTTTTGAGTTATAGGTGTGTTGCTGAAACTATGTACTAAGTCCATTGATGTTTAAGGGGACTATATTGAATGATATATATATATATATATATATATATATATATATATATATATATATATATATATATATATATATATATATATATAGTCTTTCACGCGAAATTTCTCCTCCACCTTCATCACACTAAACTTTCTCCCGATTCATAAACTCACAGAAACAGCAGCAGACCCTCTCCATATATATCATCCGCAAACTTGCACGTTTCATCCCCATGGCCGGTCCACTTTTAATTTCCTCATTAAACTCCTCATCGTAATCCGCATCATATTTAACACCCTCTCTGCTTGATTAAGCTGCCGTCGGCGTTCACCATCTTCTACAAATATACACACAGTTTCTAGCAGAGAACTCTCATCGTTATCTCTTTCACCCCCCTATACTCCTTCTCTGTCTGATCCACTATCTTTCGATCTGTTATTTGTCCGTGGTCTCACTTAGATTCATCCAACGGTGATATACTAGCTGTTTTCCACTTGGTGTAGTTTTGTTTTAATAACTGAATCCATTAGTTTGCATTTTCTCGATATATCCTGAATGTACATAATAACTCAAACATTTCTTTTAAGTTGGATAACAAAAATACAATTACAAAATTGCCTTTTCGGCATCATCAATCAAGTTTTTTCTATTAAACATGATATTTTTGTCAATGTTTATGTTTTTAGTGGAGCCAAAATGATATATGTTCTTCAACCGAAAAAAATTATGAAAACCTACTAGCAGGACGGTGTTGTTATGCATACTGGTACAAAATTACTTTTTTAACATGACATTTGGGAACTAAAATTGTCACTAAGTTTTCTGTCCAATATACACTTGCAAATAAATTATATTATATTATTATTAGTAACTGTATCTATAAAACTAAATAATAGGCAGCTTCTGTGTCTGGCTGGGTGGTGCCTATCCGGAGAGTGAGCAGCCGGTTTGTTGAAACCCCTCGGGCTTTCTGATGAGCATGTGGTATCATCCGGTCGGACGTTTCTGTACACTAGCTCTCTCGCAAATTGGCTCTAGATTGGAGCCCCAGGATACCTACTCTCTGTACAAGGTTTGTCTGTAAATGCATGCATAAAATAAGTCGTTCTAACAGATACTTTGTTTAATTTTAATCGAATGACCTATGTATCCCGACTAGGTTAGTTTCGTGGGCCGTGGTTTCCTCAATTGTTCTACCTGACGTTTTGACTTTAGCTTCGCTAGATATATTAATTTGAAAGCATACAATTTTTATGTTAATTTTGCACTTTGACGCCATTATTGATTTCTTTGTGAATATAGGTTTCTATTTTTGGTATTATTTTATTGCTTATACGAGATAAGCGCCAAAATTTGCCGTCCTGACAGGGCCGCACGGTTTCGCAGCGTGTCAAAATTTGATAAGACATTGGCTCAAGTGTTATTATTGTGTGTCTAGAAGTGGCCATGATGAACCCCTTGGTCCAAATGTGTCCCCGTCTTTAATCCCTAGTAAATAGATCATTAAAAAAAGAACAAAGCTTTAAACAGCTCAAAAAAAGTAAAAAAATACCACAATATAAATCAATATCTATTATATTTAAAAGAAACAAAACACACACAGGTATTGTATGTAAATATATAAAAAATATCACAAAATGTAAACCAAAATCTCTATTATATTAAAAAACAAAAATAGTATAGGGAAGGAATCCAAACCAAGAAGCGGGGAAAAATGGGCGAATGGTCTGACGACCGCAGCCATACATACACATACGTGTTATTAGCCTTGGAAAAGCAAAGATCGATGTTATGTCAGTTAGCTGTACAAAAGATTCCGGAGATACAATACCCCTCCATTCGGATCTCCGGGAGAGGGGTGTGCAGGGGGCACCGGCATCAAAATTTAACATATCCTTCTCGAATATATGTGGCCTAAATTCTAACCTGAACCCCATCCACCATTTCCTCCAGGCTAACAGGCCCCAACTCCTCTTCCTCACCGAAACCCAAATCAGTGCCAAAACAGCCACTAATCACCTTAATTTCCCGGGGTATGAGCTTACTTCCTTTAGATGCAACGTGAGGTCACACAGTCATCACACCCACGTATCGTTTGGCATTACAACTCCACGAACTGGGACGAAATGCGAGATTACTTTTTCTCACTTCCATGGGCGTCTGTCTGCTTCTCTCATCCTGACCCCTCTGATATCTCACAAAACGTCACCGAAATTATCCAAGCTGGCATGCAATTATTTATTCCACGTAGACAGAAAACCCCTTCAGCCACTCAAAAGCCCCGGTTCTCTAAATCCTGTGACAAGGCCAGACTTGAAAAGGTCAAAGCTCACAAAACGCTTCTACACAATTCCAGTCAAGAAAACCGTCAAGCATTTAACGACGCAAGAAACCGCATTCTTTCTGGGGCAAAAAACACATCAAAAACAAAGTCCTCTCAAGCTCTAACGGCAGCAAACCCTTCTGGACTCTTGCTAAATCTATTGGGAATAATTCCTGCAAGACCACGTTCCCACTTCTTTTTTCAGGGGATGAAATTGTTTCTACCGCCCTGGGCAAGGCTGCACTTTTTGCCTCGTTGTTCGCAACGTTGTTCTACTCTTAACCCACCTCCAAATGTTCAACCACCAACAGTCCCCAATGTCGTGCATAAAATGACGTATATGATTTTCAAAACTAAATAGGTAAGAAATAAGCTCTCTTCTCTTAGTACCAGGAAAGCCTCTGGCCTTGACAAGATCCCTGCAATTGTTCGCAAAAAATGCGCACCAGAACTTGCTCCTGTCCTGACTCGTCTGTTTCAGACATCTTACAATAGTTGCATATTCCGTAGTAACTGGAAAACTGCTAGAGTACAACCCGTCCCCAAGAAAGGATCCAAAGCGCTTCCTAGCAACTACAGGCCTATTTCTCTTCTTTCAGTCGTGTCTAAAGCGATGGAAAAGTTAATAAACACCGAATTACTCAAATTTCTTGAAAAACAGTCTAATCCACGACAGGCAGTATGGATTCCGTCAGCGCAGATCCACTGGCGACCTCTTTTCCTTTGTCACCCATTCTTGGAACAAGTCTATGGAACTACACGGTGAATCCTAGATTGTCGCTGTAGACATATCCAAAGCATTGTATCAGATCTGGCACGCATGGATTTCTACTGACGGGCAAGTCGCTCGTCAACGAGGCTCACTGACCTGTCCTCGTGTCAATGGTGACAACCGTGGGTTTTGATGACTTGACTACGTGTCGCGGGTCAGGCGATCTTCCTATGATGCCCCCTGACCCCTGAATGACGACGAAGTTAACTTTGGTGTGACCACAGCACAATCAACTATTATGTTGTGTCTGACTAGTGCTCAGGGTATAGCCGGTCTTGCAATGACCTTACTGGACGCTGGATGACGACGGAGTTATCCAGGATTATCTTCTAGCTGTTTCTCTCCGTTGTTGCCGCTTGATGACACCTGTCACAGGGATGCCACTGTTGTACCTGCGCCTCTAGTGACTGTTGTTGCCAACTGTTACAGAAGTACCAATGTTGTATCTGCGTCTCTGGTGGCTGTTGTAGGTATCAAGGGAGGCTTTCAGGATGGGAATGTACAGGGTTGGACTCGGGAAGATTTGATTGTGAGGATTAGACAATATTAGAACACAACAGATATTATTAAATTCCTTACTTGAGAAGATCTTCCATGTCAAAGCATCAAAGATCGGGTGGTTGGGGTGTACCAGGAAACTTATCCGTCTTATTCTGTAGTGAAATATTGGTCAAAACGGTATCGAAAGTTGTGACGGACAACAAGATTTCCCTTGCTGAGGATTTTGCATTAAGCGATTGACGCTTGAAAGTGAAAGAATTATCGCCATTTCAGTGACGACGAAGAGGTGAAAACTGCAGTTCGGGCACATTTTGAGGACAAACCAAAAGAATATTTTTTAAGGGTTACCAATTGTTGCTGAAATGATATAAGTGCATTGATCTAGAATCTATAATGACTATATTGAACCATAAAATTTAATTGTAAGTCTGCGCCCTTTTTTTTATAGTCAGGCCTGGAATTGTTGGTGTTTACCTCGTATATAATGTTTCCTTAAAATGTGTGTTGGTTCTAGTATTCAGCAGATGGCATCACGTCTCCAACTTTTGAAAGCTATCAGATCTAAAAGCTTACAGTCGCCATTACTCGTGGACGCTGGTCTAATCACGCTATCGATATTACTAAGCGCAGTTAGAGGTGCTCTTTAACTCCGGTCTTAATACGACGCCGGTAGATATTTAAATCAACAAAAACACGTGCCCTAACACCATCTGAGAGCTGCTGCATAATCGTTTATAATCCTCTAGTTCAACAGAGACACCCCTCGGACGGTGGAAAAGACAAACAAAGCATTAGAGTGTGTGGAACGAGTACAACGCTGGCTTAGGATGGGTAAAGAGGAAAACGTGGAGGAGCGGTTGTTGAGTTTAATGGAGACTTTACTCCTTTAAATCGTGGAGGAATCGGTATTATGATACAAAAACACGAAATTCTTAATCTGGCGGGAGACAGCATGTAAGAATATAAGAAGTTATATCTGTCTCTAGAAAAAAATGAAAAAAATCGAACTGCCATGACAGCATGCATATTACCTAATTACACACCGAGATGGCGCGCGCCCTTGTAATACAAAGGTAAAAGGTAAGATGCTTACTGGCAATTAGGCCAATGCTGACCCTTTTTGCTCATCTAAACTAACCTACCCTCCACCTTAAGCTCGATCTCAACGACAGAAGTAATTTGAAAAATCATCCGCTGCCGGTGAGTCTTGAACCGTCGTCCCCCGAGTCCGAATTGGGATATTTGACTGGACTTTCCAACACGGCCACGGCGGCGCTTCCCCTGTCATACAACTCATAATATTCTTTGAGGCTAACTACCCTTAGCCGAATTACTTCGAATGTGTTTTGACTGTCATTGGTGCAACGCACTGGCAAGCTCTAATAACAGCGAAAACGGCATGTGTTCTAATGATGATCAAATTGCATCTAGCTTCCTTTAGAAGTGATTTTAATTATGTGAGTAACTTATTCTTGGCAGTAATGTGCAATGCAGAGATATTTATTTATTATAAATTAGTTCTATTAAATCTAGTTGTGTGACATCGTTAACTTGTATAGAACATGGGTGTTATTTTAGGAGCTCTAAGGGGTGAAGTTTTGATTGATACATCGACCGCTCTAATGGAATACGGGGAAATCTTCATCACGTGAGATGTCACATGGGTCTTACTGTACTGGACCGTCGGTTAGGATTAAATAGGATTATGGAATCTACCTATTTTAGAATAAAACCTTTTGGAAGTGATGGTTTTAATAAAACCAATGTCGTGGTATTGAATTGTTAAGAAGGGAAGAAGTGTGCTTGGATTGTAAGGTCAAGTTAGAACAGATAATTGATTGGGATTTAACATGTCCTAATCCACAATAGGGTATTTAATTTTAAATTGTTTATTTTGCAGTGACTTGTATGTTTCTTATTAAGACTAAAAAGAAAACAGCATTCAAACTTTTAAGTTGCTTTATCTGCCGTGAGAAGGCTAGCCGCCATGACGTTTTAGCTGCCACGTCATTCTTCTAGTAAACTAAAGTGACGTTTTGTATATTATTTAATAAGTTTTGGGACAATTTACTGTAAAGTGGTTATCTGCGATCGCTTTCATCGATATGTGCTGGTACATTACCAAAAATACTGTAAAAACACCACGAAAGTTGTCAATTGAAGTCCTAAATGACATTACAAGTCTGGACGCAGCTAGTGCGTTATTGCAACAAATTTTCATAAAAATCTTTCGTAGTACAAAGTCAAGGAATCCTCGGCCAGTTTCGACCTTAAATAATGTTATTATGTGTAACCCTTATATTGATTTCCGTTACGGATGTTCATAAATCTGGTTGAATGTATACCATAAACATACATGCCTACGACATCTAACGATCGAAAGTAGACTTACTTTACGTTGCTAGGTAGCCATGTCAATGATTTATAGAATAACTAATGTTCATAACTAAACGGAAGCTCAACTTAACCGGGAACATTCGTATTTAATAGTTGGCCTTATTGCAAAGCTGGAAGAATGGTAATTTCATTTTCTTTTAACCACAGCCTAAGAATAAGTATTTCTCTGCTGCGCTTTTCACATCAGGAGGTGTCCCATTTCATTTGGCAAACGGGCATCGTTCGTAAGTGCACGCGTTATGCTTTTGTCTAGGTTATTTGTTTCTTCTGTTTCGTTATTTGTGTAAATGACGTTTAAAAATGCTTCTAAACACTATCCTCAGTTGGCAGTAGCTTAAGACTGATATTTCTTTAAAATCTATCACATCTCGTATCTCTTGTGCCTCTTTGTACTTTGTAATTAGGCGGAACTATTGTCTGCCGTATATACTCACATAAATAGCTCTCATATAAATCACTGGCCTGGAGTTGATTAGATAATCAATGTAGGAGAGGAGAAACCTTCTACTATCACTATACCCCCTCCCTCGGCAACCCAGCAACCATGCCCTACCCCTCATCGGTTCCATCACCAAACCTCCTCGACATTGAAATCAAGGCCATGGCGGTCTTCCATTGGACGGAACTTACCTAGCTTCTCTCCAGAGTCCTCGAACCAAACAATTCTGTTTTCCCGAAAGCCTCGCATTCAAACAGGTAGTGAATACGTTTCTTCAGTATCGCCGCATTCCTAGCAAATGGGATCCCTCTCGACATCTAGTGTAAGGTGTCTTCTAGGAGTACAGTGGCCTGTTAGCACCCCAATGATGCGTCGAAGCGCAGAACGACCCCTACCAAGAAGCCAGGCAGTCTTGTTTCTGTCTCCACGACATCCCTCGCCTGCCTACAGCCACTGACCGACCTCCAGTGCTTCTCCATGGCCTCCTCAGTCCATCTATCTAGGGCGTCTGACACCACCTTCCTACTTATACCTATGGCAGGCTCCGGGCCACAGAACGGCCGCCGGGAGCCAAGCCTTGCGAAGTTTGTTGCCACTTCATTCCCCGTCATGCCACAGTGTTCTGGAACCCATACAAGTTGTACCCACTTGTCCGGGGCAGTCCCGTAAGTGCGTCAGCGCACTCCTGAACCAGCATTGACCTAATTCTGGACGCGCAGACTGCCCGGAGGACCGCCTGACTATCTGAGCAAATGTATACACGTTTCTCAGCGCTCATCCTCACATCCTGTCGATTAGCTACATACAGAATCACGTACACCTCCGTTTCGAATGCCGTGGTATATGCACCCAGAGCATAACTCGCGCACCCTCAGGCCTACGAAGTATATTCCCGCGCCGGAGGATTTCTGCTCCACCAGCCGTGATCTGTCGGTAAAACAGACCAGGCTAGTAGGCTGGAAAGCAACCTCACTTTCCCTCCACTGATCGTTGCTGGGGATTGTGAGGGTAGATGTCCTAGTCAGCCTAATATAATCCTCTGCATTTCGTACCTTGATGGTCGAATTTGGCATTTCCTTTTTCCGCCTCCTTGGCAAGTTTTGCATGTCCTGTTATTGCCCCCTCTCCGCAACAGTTTCCAGAGTCTCGCATTCTAAGATGCGACGCCATAGCCTCCCTTCTGATACAGATGGGAAGTGGTGTGGCAGCATCAGCAAGACCTCTAGTGCGGCTGGGGGTGTGGTCTTCATAACGCCGGTGATAGCGAGACTTGTCAACCTTTGCAGTTTGGCCAGCTTCCGGGTAGCAGTTTGGTTCACACCGCCCTATAAAGGACTCTCTCGGCCTGACGATCGCAGTGTAAATCCATTGAAGGACCTGAGGATTAAGCGCAGCTGCCAGAGGGTCGCTACTCCTTTCCTCACTACCCGTTCCCTTTGCGGCCCCCATTGATAATCCAGTAAGTAATAAAATTAACTTAGCTCGTCCTACATGGAAATCTTCTCCGTAGAGAAGCTGTCAAGCTAGTGCTGTCTCTTTCAGTAGACAGTTTTAATGACCAATTATAAATGACTATATATAATACTTATAACTACAGATTATTATTATTATTATTATTATTATTATTATTTATTTATTTATTTGTTTACTAATTTTAATTATACCTTGCACATATCACAAATAAGTTATAAACTTTTGTTTGTGCTTAGATGTGTTTTTAATATTCTTAATTCCGAAAAGAGAAATCTAGGTTAGATGCAAATAGTCATTAATTGTTGTTGCCCTTGCTTGGTGAAACCGTTCCGTACTAAATATAGATGTAAATACTTCTTCTTTGGCTTCACAAATGCTTGTAAAAGGCGAGACATCGGCGACACCATGACAGATAAGAGAACAAGCACCTAAATACACACCTTCGCTACTAATTCTTTGACCTCTGAAGTATAGGAAATATTGTTTGTTTGGTGGAATATATAATCGTTTTGGAGTTTCTTCTGGAGGATGCAGGTCTTCATCCTTTCAGTCAATTATTTATCGAAACCACTTACCAAAATTCTGTTAAAATCTCGGACAAAACAGAGATTGTATAGGTGATTTCAATGCTGGTCTCAACAATTTTTTGAGGATTTTTTTTGTGGAGGCACATATCACCTACATTGCACTATACCTTTTTACTTTGTATTTTTTATTTTAAACTGTACTTCAATTTTTATATAAAAAATAATTTTATAATTCATTCTGGTTTATATATACAAGAGCAAATATCAAGAAGTGATAATAATTGGCGCGAAAAAATGTTATTACCTACCCATATATTAATATATATATATATATATATATATATATATATATATATATATATATATATATGTATATGTATATATATATATATATATATATATATATATATATATATATATATATATATATATATATATATATATATATATATATATATATATATATATATATATATATATTGTTACGGTATATTTATTGTTTGTATTTTTGGATTGATTAAAATTCTCTTTTGTCTCGGAGGAGATTCCAGTACTATTGATGTCAATAAAATTGAGAACTAGAATTTTAATTTAAAAATTTGTTTGTTGGAAGAAAAATACTGATTAGCTTACTAGGAACTCGACAAATGACGTGAAACCAAAATTTTCTAAATACTGAATGTAATAAAACACTAAATGGACTATGAATACAACAAAAATGGAAATGAATTATCGATGAACATATTGCAATATCTATGATATCATAACAATATATATATATATATATATATATATATATATATATATATATATATATATATATATATATATATATATATATATATATATATATATATATATATATATATATATATATATATATATATATATATATATATATATATATATATATATATATATATATATATATATATATATATATATATATATATATATATATATATATATATATATATATATATATTGATTGGTTTATCTCGAGTCGTTTTAGTTTTATAAGTTTTAATGAAATGTATTTCGTAGAGTCCCCCAAGTAAACGTACCGTAGAATCTGTTACTAATAAGTTTTCGGGCGGTTTGGATATACTTTTCGAATGTTAGTAGTTCGTTCTTTATTTCCGGGTTTGAATTTAACGCATTACATTCTAATGTTTCGTTTATTTTATGATATCGCATAAGTGCATTTTCCTATAACGTAGGAGGTCGAATTCAACGCATTTACCGAACCACACGCATACATATAAACACGTGTAGAGATACACACATACATATACATAAACAACTTTAGCCCCTCATCGAGCTCTGCAGCACAATATCCGGCAGTGACTGAGACGGGAGATCCATAAAGAGAATGAAAACTGACAGAAACACACACACAACCAAAAAACAAAGAAGTCGGAAACTTTAGTTCTTCGTTTATCGTAGAGGGGTAGAATTTCTAACTAAAATACTTCTATTATATATAAATATATGGGAATATATATCCCTTATGTACCGAGTATATCGGAATGGGATATAGTGGTCATAGCCTAAGGTATTCGCAGAATGTATATAAGGATGAAATATATATATTATATGTTATGTAGTATATATAGATGGGGTGAAACTGAGATACTTTCTATGAACGAACCAGATATGTCCATTGAGGACTAAAAAAAGTTCGCGACGCAGAAAGTGCGTTATGGTAGTTAATGTATTAGTAATTTAGCCTTATAATGAAAGTTATAAAAATTAGTTTATTTAATTAAGAACAGTAAAAAATGAGGTAAAGAAGCGCAAGCAAAATCATGATCTTTAACATGAATTATATTATACAGTAATTTGGATACAAAACTCAAACAAAGCAATTGAGAAACAGGAAATAACTCAACAAAAAATACACAAGAAAGCTTAACACAAAAAAAAATCCTGTGCTTGATGCATTGAGGATGATTGTATGCATACAGAAGGAGAAGAATAACCCCCAGGACGAAGAGAGTTTCTACCCTTTCACACAAAAAACACGAGGGTTCTCCCTCCCCTTGTGTATGCATACAACCACCTTCAAAGTATAAAGCACAAGAAAAATTTCTTAGGAGCAACCCCCAAGAAAGTTACGGAACCTGGGGCAAATATGGGGGTAGATATGGTTTAAGGAAGGTATTGCTGCTGTTCATGGAACAGAAAACTATCCAAGAGGGCTCATTCCTTATCGTGAAAATATATTTAATATTAATTTTATATTATAATAGTTATACGAACATTCGCTAGCATAAATCCAAATAATATCTTTTATAATTAAGTAGGTCGCATAGAAATTATAATTATTGACCTGGAATTGCTCATATTACATGCTTAGATAAATAATAAACAAGTTGGAATTGCAGAGTACAGTATAAGGAATGCTGACTGATGAGGTTTGCAATTTTGTGAATAAAAAGACCAAGCAAGGTAATAAGTAGTGCTGTTGGTATACATTAAGAGACTTTTGACTTTTGCTTTGAAAATGTAAATACTAATATCAGAGATTTTTGATTAGATTTTTAAAATGTAAAGACGCGAGACTTTTTATTTAATTATGTAGAGATTTGCTTTTAAATTCTATTCGGTTAAGTTAGTTTTAAAAAGTTGTTAATTCTTCTTATTATTTATTAAATTTTATTACAAATTACATCGTTACCATGTCCATTTTAACCTAGTTATAATCAATTATCCCTTATTATCTTCCGCTTCTTGAACAGCTGCAAAATGTGAAAAATGCATCTTGTCAAGGTCGGTCTTAGTGGTTTTTGAGCATTTCCGCTCATATTTCCTCCCCGCTCAGCACCCCTAATCATTCTGGGTCTCTTACCTTTCTTGGGGGTTGTTTGCAACAAATTTGTCTTGTGACTTGTGCATCCAAGGGCGGCTCTGAGTTGGTTTCTGAAAAAAATCTAAAAACCCCCCATGTAGTAAACTCTAAAAATGATTCTAAAATAGTTTCTTTTATCTTTAAACTTAAATATAAGACTTCATATAAGATCGAAACAGTCGTGGGATGTGTTTCAATGGTAATTCTACAAATTCTGTAATTAATTGTTGCGTATACTCTGAATATAATATCCTGGGCATGAAGCCGATCTAATGTATCATGTAAACCAGACGTTGGTTGACGTATGACTGAATGGCTGAGAGGCGTCGCGCTTGCCTCATAATGAGAAGGTTACCCGATCGAATCCAGCTCGTTGAATGTATGTTTTTTATGTTTTATCTTGACATTTGGAGAAACAATAGTGCATAGATTTCATACGTTTTGAAGAAGATCTAATTTTTGTTTAAACCGCATAAATAAGTTTGTCACCTTTGAGTCTGAAATTAGAATTTTGTTATTGTTGATATTGAAAAAACCGGTTTGATTAGGTTGACTAAAACGAAATCATATTGGCGATTAATAAGGAAAAATAACTGCTATGTTTATAATTTGGCAGATACTTTACTTTTCTAAATATGAATTAAGTTTCCTTCTGGAAATCTTTTGTAACTTTATTGAAATCTGTTATACAAGTTTCTTTTAAAGAGACTTACACCCAGTTTCACAAAGCTTGATGAAATATTTAACGGCCGGTTAGTTAATCAAGGTTTTAGACGACCAATCAGACCTCAAAATATTTGGTTGTCATGGCAAAAATCCGAACCATAGCCTGTGATTGGTCGTCTGAAGCCTTGATTAACTAACCGGCCGTTAAATAATTAATCGAGCTTTGTGAAACTGGCCATTACACTATCTACAGATATAGCAAAATTTAGTTCATTAGTTTCATAGAAAATTAAGTTTTGGGCATTTTTCTCAAAAGGAGTTAGAAAGCAAGATTTTTTGATAATAGAGCGATATCAATGGTAACACTTTCGAAAGAATTCTTCAAATCTGCGCGTGCCAGGACCTCTAAAATCGATCTTCAAGGTCTGTGTGAGTTAAACATATTAACTTTACTAATATGCCGTATACTAATAGTGTACAATTCTTATGAAAATTCGCTACTATAACAAACTTGCTGCGTCCCGAATTTTTTTCTATTACACTAGTGACTGTTTGATCTCACTTTAAATAAATCGAATATCTCAAGAAGAAGAAGTCTCAGGTACCTATATGACATTATACATAAAAAGTATTCAGAATTTTACGCTGCATCTCAGAATGTCATAATATACTGGGCGTCGAATTTGAAATACGCAAGTTGACATCTACTTCCGGTATAACCGGAAATACCACTAGCCTGAGTATATTGTAGCCGAGTGTACGCCAATTGCCTGACAGTACCAAATTTTGAGATTTTTCTTGATGATCGTTTTCTCATAATCAATCGATGCAATTCCCCGTGATTTACGCTGTATGTAGACATAATAACCACAACTCGTGGTTAGAACCTCGGTGGTTTAGGGGTAAGAACATGTGCCTCTGAACCGAAGGGTACTGGGTTCGATCCCAGGGTACTCCTTTCACTTTTTCAGTACAAACTGTAAAATTAACATCAACTGAGGTTCTGGCATTGTTTTTGAGCAAGTTGAATGTCTGCACATTCCGCCCTTCGGAGGGGACGTAAAGCCGTCGGTCCCGTGTCCATGCGATGTTGGGCACGTTAAAGATCCCTACCCTCCTTACAGAAAGGCAGGGGTTCGGCAAAATTTCCAGGATAGTGAGGTGAAACTGCTCCCTGGCGTCGGTGATTGGCCATAGTCGCGGAAATAGGCCGACGTTAAAGAAACAAAACACACACACACACACAACGCGTGGAATTATTATCACAGCATAATAGTCTTATTATGCTGTGCTAATATTGTACACAGTCTAAAGTACAAAGGCACGGCCTTTCTAGAATAAATGCTGTCTCCTCTTTCCTATCTATCTGCAATAAAATGTTTGGACCGTGCAGACGATGGGACGGTTACTTGCTTCTCTCCTACATAGCGGTTGCAATTCGGCAAGCTTGTAGAATCGATAAACGAGGGGCGAGGGAGGAATGAGTGTAGTATAAAGTTGTGCAGTGGGGCAAGGGGGTGCAGTAGGAACTGTAGGCAGGCAGTCAGGCACATACACTATATACACAGGCAGTTAACTTGCCTATATAGGATACGGCCCTTTTGGTAATAAAACTGCTAGCGTCTGCGTCTAACAATGTGGAAAAGATGCAGTGTTAAAAGTGATGCTGGGATATGTAATTTAATATGTGGAGTAATTGATTGAACTTCCAAACAACGGCCTTGGCAAAAAACATAAATATTTCAGGTTGTAATAAAGAAATCGATATTATAAAGCAGTAGTCACAGTAACTCACTATTATCGATATACCTAAATGCCTCTTTTAACAAAAGCATATAGAGTTTATTCTAGTTGACTATTTCTGTGGGTAATTTAAATAGATTTGTCATGTAATACCGCCATAATATTGATTAAAACATGAAACAATATATTGGCACCGGCTGGGTAACACAATCTATTAAACAAGCCCGCGTCTTGTTTGTGACTACTTCAAAACACAAGGCAGGTGTTTTTTAGATCACCTATCAACCATACAGCTTCTCCTAGCCATTTTCATTTAGAACGTCAAAAATTAACTTATCCAAGCCTGGTCATATGTGCAAAAATAACCGTCTGATTTAGTATTGTGTATCCATATCTTTGATTTTTTTAAGTGTTTCAAGCAGTTCTGGAGAAGTTTTTGTTGTTGTCGAATCCTACAAAGCCATACAATCGAACAGATAGAGAAATCATCGCAGGAAAACTGGAAGAGTTACTACCATATCGGATAATAAATTTACTAGTGAAATTGTATTGTATTGCGGAGTTCCATTAGTAACAAACTGTTTTAATTACACAAAAGGTCTTTGTAGCTCCTGTCACGGTTTTGTTAAAAGATTTGCTGGAGAAAGATATAGTGATGTAGTAGCATATTATGGAAAGAAAATGACGAACGGAAGTCACAAATGACAACCATATCTGAAATTTGTTCTCTGCAACTCCGAAGAATCGTAGAGAGAAGCAAGATGCTCTCTTCTCTTAATACCAGGAAAGCCTGTGGCCTTGACGGGATCCCAGCAATTGTTCTCAAAAAATGCGCACCAGAACTTGCTCCTGTCCTGACTCGTATGTTTCAGACATTTTACAATAGAGGTATATCCCCTAGTAACTGGAAAACTGCTCGAGTACAACCCGTCCACAAAAAGGATCCAAAGCGCTTCCTAGCCACCACAGTCCTATTGCTCTCCTTTCAGTCGTCTCTAAAGTGATGGAAAAGTATATAAACACGGAATTCCTAAAATTTCTTGAAAACACAGTCTAATCCACGACAGGCAGTATGGATTCCGTCAGCGCAGATCAACTGCCGACCTCCTTTCCTTTGTCACCGATTCTTGGAGCAAGTCTATGGAACTATACGGCGAATCCAAGATTGTCGCTTTAGACATATCCCAAGCATTAGACCAGGTCTGGCACGCAGCGCTGCTTAATAACCTTCCGGCCTATGGCCTACCATCAGAACTCTGTATCTGGACAGCAAATTTCCTCTCCAACCGGAGCATTTCTGTTGTCGTGGATGGCCATTCCTCTAAACTGTATCCAATTAATGCAGAGGTCCCTCAAGGTTCAGCTTTAGCCCCAGTTTGTTTCTTCTCCACATCAATGACCTCCTCTCTAGCACATCCAACCCAGTTCACAGTTACGCGGACGACAGCACCCTCCACTCAAATATACAATATTTTAAGCCTGTCTCTTTAGCCCAATTAGATAAGGATCGCAGACTCGTGGTGGGTACTGTCTCTGTGGATCTCCAAAAAATATTAGACCAGGGAAGTAGAAATTTTGTACAATTCAACTCCACCAAATTTCAGCCTTGCTTTGTATCTCATAAGAGATACACCAGCCCTAGACCCATCACAATGAACAACCAAGTTATTCAAAGTAATGAGTCCTTTTCACTTGTTGGAATTTCTGTGGATCGGAATCTCAATTGGCACCAACATGTCACATCAATTGCAGAAGCGGCTGCTAAGAAATTAGGTTTCCTCTTCCGGGTTCGCAAATACTTTTCACCAGCTAATCTCTATACCTTATATACTTCACAAATAAGGCCAAACCTCGAAAACTGCTCCCACATCTGGGGTGCTGCTGCCGCTTCTACCCTCGCTATCTTGGACCCCATTCAGAAGAGAGCTATACGCCTCGTCGGTGACCCTACCTGACCCAAAGGCTGCCATCCCTTGCCCACCGACGTGCCGTTGGTGACTTCTCTCTCTTTTATAGATATCTGCACGGGCACTGCTCAGAGGAGCTTTCTTCCATGGTTCGTCCACTGGCTGCCCCCAACAGATCTACCAGGGGAACAGCGAATCACCATTTTACTGTCCAGGTCACCAGACATAGAACATTTTGTTATGCCTGCTCTTTTGTTACGAGTACTTCCAAGTTGTGGAATTCCTTTCCGGCACATGTTTTTCCTTCTCCCCCGAACCTCCAAACCTTCAAGTCCAGAATTAACAAGTTGCCTCTTTCCTCCTTGTCGACACGCACGGTATGATAGTATTTAGGCTGTAAGCCCTCGTGGTGTGTTGTTGAAAAAAAAAAGAATGATCACAAAAAAAACATCGTACCTTCAAGCAAAAGTCATTACCATAGAATTTGCTTACGTTCAAAGAGTACCCACTTTTGGTGAAATATTTTTGCAGCCTGTCAAATTGAGTTGTTACCTCTCTATACTGTCCCCTATCGGTTCTATCTGCAACTCTACTCTTATTTTCTCGTTTCGTAGTCTATTTCTCTTCGTTACTCCCTTGACCCCTCTCAGATACTTCATATCGATCGCTTGTGTTCTTCTGCTGTCTGTCTAGTACCCAAATTTCACATCCACATAACAAGGTAGGATTAACAGAACGTTATATAAACACTCCAAATACTTTAAAGGTCGGTTGAAAAGAAGTAGCCAACCAAATCAAAGAGCTGACAAAAAAGTCACTAATACATTTGAAAAAAAAACAACAACAAAACGTCAACGTTCGACCACTGTGGAACTCAATAAGTTAGAACCAACGTTATATGAACGCGAGAAAATAGTTTAGGGTCGTCGGCAGAAAAGTTGCAAAAACCAGAAAATTAAAGAACTGACTGACAAGTCGCTAAAAATTAAAAAAAAAGGACCAAGATTTGATCCCTAGCACATAGGGAGTTGCAACAGAAATTTCCCAACAAAATCAATAGTAAACAATATACTGTTTTCTACCGGTGAGATAAAAGTAAATAAGCGATTTCACCATGGATGCTAAGAAGCTGTGGTTAGCGCTGATAAGTATCTTTTAAAGACATCAGATTTGAACTGGGTTTTTCTAAAGTGTACTCACGTTACGTTAGAAGGATTAGATGTCGTATATTAATGATGCAAATGGCGATGAAGCTAATAAACCGGAGCGGTATAAATTTCTAATAATAATTAATCCTTCTTTCACAGAACATCGGTTCGGCGAGCTGGCTGATTTGATTAACACCCTCGGGAGGATCACACGGGACCGGTTGGCCAACTCTGACGTATATAAGGGGCAAGAATAGTACGTACAATGGATACGGTAATCCCTATATAATCCAGTTGTATAGTCATGCCGGCATAAAACCTTTCAGGGATCTTTACCTAATAGGACAGACAGACAGACATGGTGTAGAAGTTGTCAGTGGAGTCCTGTCGATAATAATTAGTGTTGAATTAGACCGTGAGGTGTACAATATTGTATGACCATCACAGTCTAAATGCGATATCGTCTTGTCGCATCTATGACTCGTCTGCAGCAGAAGTTTTTATATCATTGTATCTTTTGCATTTCGTTGATCAGGTCAGGTTTTCTAAAAGTTTTCATCTTGGTCTATCTCCTCCCTTTTTACTTCCACATCGTCAATACGTGTGGAAGTATGGCATAGGCGGCAAAAATTTCAAAAATTTTGTTTCGATTAAACGTCGTAAAAAGTGTCAAAACGTATAAAAAGTCTGTAGGCAGCAAGTGCGTAATGGTAGTGAATTTCCGTAAAAATGTTTTAATAGTAAATTAGTATGTCTTTTTGTAATGAAAGCAGGCATCAAATTTGGTTACCAGTATAATCTATTTAGAAGAAACAATAATGTACCATATTTCATCAAAATATCTTTATCGTTTGAAAAAGTACAATAGCTGGTCCGATTTTCCCGGCCAACGAACCTTTTCAAGCTTTTTGCTCACATGCCAAGATATAATTATTCAAAAAAGCTTTTCGACTATACTTTAACCCCAGAGAGGCAACGTTGTTTCAACTACGCTTAAAAATAACCACTCGTAAATTTTACGATTTTACAAGGCGGAACAAAAAAAAATCGGTTCGCAGTAAGTGCGTTATAATAGCATTTTCACAAGAATTGTACACTATTATTATGCGGCATATTAATAAAGTTCATACTTTAAACTTACACAGACCTTGAAGATCGATTTTAGAGGTCCTAGTACGCAGACATTTGAAGAATTCTTTGGAAAGTGTTACCATCGATATCTCTATTATGAAAAAAATCTTGCGTTCTAACTCCTTTTGAGAAAAATGCCCAAAACTCAATTGTCTATCAAGCTAAACAATTAAATTTTGCTATATCTGTAGGTAGTGTAAGTCTCTTTAAAAGAAACTTGTATTCCAAATTTAATAAAGTTATACAAAAGATTTCCAGAAGGAAACTTAACTCATATTTAGAAAAGTAAAGTATCTACCAAATTATAAACGTAGCAGTTATTTTATTTATGATATTCTTTATGATTTCGTTTCAGTCAACCTAATCGTTTTTCAATATCAACAATAACAAAATTATAATTTCAGGCTCAAAGGTGACAAACTTACTCAGGCGTTTTAAACGAAAATGAGATCTTGTTCAAAACGTATGAAATCTGTGCACTATTGTTTCTCCAAATGTCAAAATAAAACAAAAAACATACATTCATCGAGCTGGATTCGATAGCGTAACAACCTTCTGCTTAGGAGACAACGACACTGTCTCTGCGCTATGTAAGCACACGTTAGCCAACGTTTTGATTGACTTCATGCCCGGGATATTATATTCAAAGTATACGTAAAAATTAATTACAGAATTAGTAGAATTGAAACCATTGAAACACATGCCACGTCTGTTTCGGTCTTATATGACGTCTTATGTTAAGTTTAAAGATAAAATAACCTATTTTGGAATCACTTTTATAGAGACTTGGCTTAATTATATTATGCGAGAGCATAATATATCTATGCTGCGTTAAAACTGTATTTGGGGCCGTTCATAAAGCTACAAATATAGTCTATTTTAATAATTCATTGAATCCCCCAGTTAAATAACAATCACTTGGAAAATGTTTAGTCTCATGTCGTCTGTCATTTTCCATAATTGCGGCCGAGATTTCACGATTGTTGGTTCGGGTAGTGTTTCATGCCTGGTATATATTTAGTTTGGTTACCGTTGATGTGTGGTTTATACCTGTTGTATGAATCAATCTACGCGTGGTAGTTAACTACTCTGTCTGCTAGGCATTGGACTTTAACCACTAAGTCGTCTCAACGCATGTCTTTGGGATTTTATTTTTAATTTGGAAAAAACTCTAAATATTGTACACCAAATTACTTAAAATTCACCACATACAATATTCTAAGCCTGTCTCTTTAACCCAATTAGATAATTAGATAGACTCGTGGAGGGTTCTGTCTCCGTGGATCTCCAAAAAATATTAGACTGGGGAAGTAGAAATCTTGTACAATTCAACCCCACTAAATCTCCGTCTTGCTTTCTATCTCATAAGAGATACACCAGCCCTAGACCCATCCCAATGAACAACCAAGTTATTCAAATTAATGAGTGCTTTTCACTTGTTGGCATTTCTGTGGATCGAAATCTCAATTGGCACCAACATGTCACATCAATAGCAGAAGCGGCTGCTAAGAAATTATGTTTCCTCTTCCGGGATCGCAAATACATTTCACCAGCTAATCTCTATACCTTATATACTTCACAAATAAGGTCAAACCTCGAATACTGCTCCCACATCTAGGGTGCTGCTGCCGCTTCTACACTCGCTATCCTGGGCTCCATTCAGAAGAAAGTTATATCTTCGGTGACCCTACCCTCACCCAAAGGCTGCCTTGCCCACCGACGTGCCGTTGGGGCACTGCACGGAGGAGCTTTCTTCCATAGTTCATCCGCCTGCTGCCCCCAACAGATCTACCAGGGGAACAGAGCGAATGCACCCTTTTACTGTCCAGGTCACCAGACATAGAACATCTTGTTATGCTCGCTCTTTTGTCCCGAGGACTTCCATGTTGTGGAATTCCTTGCCGGCACATGTTTTTTCTTCTCCTCCGAACCTCCAAACCTTCAAGTCCAGAATTAACAAGTTGCCTCTTTCCTCCTTGTCGACACCCACGGTACGATAGTATTTAGGCTGTAAGCCCTCGTGGTTTGTTGTTAAAATAAAAAAAATAAAAAACATTCAACATTATCTTCCTGTTCGGATCTACTATAATCACTTTCCACTTCATGGTCATTCAACATCTGCTCAAGTTCTTCATTAGACAATGGTCTCATACAATGATTTCCAGGCTGTCATTTTGTTCACATTCATGAAAAAACTGTAAAAAGCAAATAAACTATTCAAGCATATGCCAAAAAAAAATTCTGGACGCAGCAAGTGCGTTATGGTAGTGAATTTTCATTAAAATCTTTTTAATAACAAATATGTGTTTTTTTAAGAAAGCAGGCATCAAATTTGGTTACCAGTATAACCTATATAGTAAAAACAATGTGCCATGTTCCATTAAAATAACTTTATTGTGTGAAAATGTACAAAAATTTCCAAAAGTAAACTTAAAATGTTCCCGAAAAAACACGTTTCTTGGTCAACCTTATAGGTTAATAGCAAATTGAGATGTTCAAATATGAAACATTTGATCAAAATTCGCTACCATAACGCACATGCTGCGTCCAGAATTTATTTTCTTACAAATATGCATTATATTTCGATGGAAAATGCAAAAATGCAATAACATAAGGCGTGTTTGATTAAAAAAAGGAAATTTGTATCACCAACGACTTATGGGCCACCCTGTGATTGCAGAAATATTATTTTAAGATGTAGCTCAAGACACCCTATAATTAATATATACAAATTTTCTTCATATCTTATATAATAACGGATATATTGAGCTTTATTAATTTTTTACGAAAATTCGACAAAAATTATATACCATTAAATGATAAACTCTATAGCTAAGGCTACTGCCAAGCATCAGAGAAAGGGTCTCTTTGAAATGAATTTTCTGCAAATATTTTAGTAAAATGAAGGACAATGACAGTTGAAACTAAGACTTTAGGGTTTGTAAAACATCCTTCTTGAGACATTTTATTTCTATAGCCCGTATTAGATTCAAGTTATTTGCTTAAATGTTGCCAATTTTGACATTTTAAATCGCCACTTTGACGTTTTGAGGAAAACCCCAAGTTATTTATTTTTAAATGCCTATAACTTTTTTGTCTTTTGACCTACATAGCTAAATTTTGGTAGGTGACTTACCTATAAGGATGTAGACCTGCGTACCAAATTTGGTTGCCTTTACTTTGTTAATTCCGGAGATATAAATTTTTTTCGAAAGAAAACACAAAATTTTCCGGGAAAACCTGGGCAGATTTTTCTAGCTAACGAACTTATCCAAGCCATTTGCAAAAGGAATTTTTACACCAAATTTAATCAATATCGGCCCATTATTTTTTGAGTTATCGGTGTGATACATATATATATATATATATATATATATATATATATATATATATATATATATATATATATATATATATATATATATATATATATATATATATATATATATATATAAATTGAAACTGACCCCGGATATGTTTTCTGGGGGGCCTAATTAGCGCTCATTTGAATAAATTTTTTCAAAATTCAAAAGTGGGGATCTCCTCATTAGTGAATTTTTTTAAAGAAAATTCACTAAAACTACATTAAGATTTATCTATCGTAAATAGAAATTACGAATAACGCTCTTTTAGCGGGTAAACTAAGAGCCTTAATCAACTGCTATAGACACACTCCTCGCTCGTCTGCAGCGTAAAGGAAACTACTGAGAATTTAACGGCCGCCGTTTACGCCATATAAGAAATTAAGGTCATAATATGTTAGGCTTCGTAAAAATTACGAATGGTTATCGTTCTAGGGTTATTCTTGAATATCTCTTAAAATTATTCGAACAGTTATATTATGATCCCAATTGATAAAGAACATCATTATGGCATGTGCAAGTTGTAGCCTTTCGGTATTATTGATTTATCGTAACAAAGATCCGATACAAATTACCCCATATAACGTAACATTACACCGTATTACTCTCCAAGGCAAAGTGAAGTGTTTAGGTGTGTTCGTTGTAAACCGAGAGAAAATCTGTCTCTAAATTGGTAATTAATCCCACGTAAATTCCGTTCCACACCAGAATGAAAGGCAGGGGTGGCTGTTTCGGCTGTATTTCGGGTGAGAGAGCGTCGATGCTGTTACCTACCCTTGCCAAGTTCACGCTCGCACATACTATGGAACATCTAGAACGAAATACCCCCGGTGAAATTCTCGTTTCCGCTAAAACGAAACGCCCGGAGGTCTCTCTAGTACAGTAAAGTCGAGTATTTTATATAACACGAATGTCGTGAAGTCTTCAGGTTGAGTATGTGTGGGATTCTTTGTAGTAGGAGATAGTAGCCTTGAACATGCCTTATCCACTATTTAAGAGTCACTTGAGTCTTGTTAAGGATGTGCCCCAAGTTGTCTGGTGTTCTTACAGATGAAACTTTGTCTTTTTGTGTGATCGAAGAAAGAAAATAACACGTGAAGTTTAGTAGTCACCTCAAACTAATCTGGAAATTAAGACGTGTAAGGAATCTATACGAGGGGGTATTGAAAAGTAACATATAACATGTTACATCAATTGCAGAAGCGGCTGCTAAGAAATTGGGTTTCCTCTTCCGGGCTTGCAAATACTTTTCACCAACTAATCTCTATACCTTATACACTTCACAAATAAGGCCAAACCTCGAATACTGCTCCCACATCTGGGGTGCTGCTCCCGCTTCTAGTCTCGCTATCCTGGACTCCATTCAAAAGAGAGCTATACGTCTCATCGGTGACCCTACCCTCACTCAAAGGCTTCCATCCCTTGCCCACCGACATGCCGTTGGTGACCTCTCTCTCTTTTATAGATATCTGCACGGGCACTGCTCAGAGGAGCTTTCCTCCATAATTCCCCCACCTGCCGCCCCCAACAGATCTATCAGGGGAACAGAGCGGATGCACCCTTTTACTGTCCAGGTCACCAGACATAGAACATCTTGTTATGCCCGCTCTTTTGTCCCGAGGACTTCCAAGTTGTGGAATTCCTTGCCGGCACATGTTTTTCCTTCTCCTCCGAACCTTCAAACCTTCAAGTCCAGAATTAACAAGCTGCCTCTTTCCTCCTTGTCAACACCCACGGTACGATAGTATTTAGGCTGTAAGCCCTCGTGGTGTGTTGTTGACATAAAAAAAAAACTTATCCTAAATGAGTGAAGATTGAAACCTCTGAGGAGCACTGATAAGTACAATTTGGAGAACCCAATTCATCACAAAACAGTTTTTAGACCTGGCGATAGTTTCCCTAACAAAGTTAGCGCCATCGGAGGAATGGATAAATTAAGTTAATAAAGACCAGAGCTGCTATGTATATGTTAGTTGCCAAGCAGTTGGGAACAGCGCCCTCTAGGAAGGTATACAGACACACCCCCACTGTTGAGTCTTAAATCCCTTTAATTAAAACTGCATACCTGCCTTTGTTATACCGTGTGTCGTTATCAAATATTCCTTCTAAGAAGGACACGTTCGTTATTAAGATAACAGTTCGAACAATGAACTACATAGAACCGGACTTACTCTATTCATTGAAACGTTTTTGTTCAAATTTCTAACGATATATATATATATATATATATATATATATATATATATATATATATATATATATATATATATATATATATATATATATGAGACATACCTGGTTTTCGGGTTGAACCGCGTCGAGAATTTATGTAAACTCGACGTTTCGGCTCCTGTTTTTGAGCCATTTTCAAGAGGTAAAGGAAATATGTAAGGACACTCTGAGGCTTCAATCTGCCCACTCCTTAGAGCGGTGAACAAAGGTGGGTTGGGTTGTTGTAGCTCGATTACGGGGCCTGATAAATTCTGGACGCGGTTCAACCCGAGAACCAAGTATGTCTCACATTAAAGATCGCGGAAATCTTTTATATACTTTCGTAAGCATCTAGCTGACGCGACTGCCTAACATTTTTTATGGACTTGAGATTTTCTTTATGTACATGATGATTATTATCCCAAATATGTTGAGCAATACATGATTTATCAATAGTGCCATATCTCAGTTGTGCTACCTGTTCTTTAAATCTAGTTTCAATAGTTGAAGACACTCCCCACTTCAATTTTCACTGTAAAAAGCCCACTGTTAGTTTCCTTAAGTCTTCTTGATGGTCATGCACTTACTCACGTCTTTATTTATTTAAAGCCCTACTCTGTCTGCTACTTACATCAAACTTCTAGTGATGTTTTCTACTTCTTTTCTATTTCTTGTAATTTCTGGTAATTAATAAGATACCGTCCGCATAAGGTAAAGGTAAGCGCCTCCGTGGACGTGTGGGAAAGTCGATTCAGACTTTCCAATACGGACTCGGGGGACGACGGTTCGAGACTCACCGGCGGCGGATGATTTTTCAAATCACTGTCGTCGTTGAGATCGAGCTCAAGGTGGAGGGTAGGTTAGTTTAGATGAACAAAAAGGGTCAGCAATGGCCTAATTGCCAGTAAGCATCTTACCTTTACCTTTACCTAAGGTGAGTCTAAGATGCTTAAGCTCTGTATGTCAAAAGACAAAAAAGTTATAGGCATTGAAAGAAAAATGAATTGGGGCTTTCCTCAAAACGTCAAAGTTGCGATTTAAAACGTCAAAATTGGCAACATTTAGGCTTTAGGCAAATAACTTGAATCTAATACGGGCTATGGAAATAAAATGTCTCAAGAAGAATGTTTTACAAACCCTGAAGTCTTAGTTTCAACCGTCATTGTCCTTCATTTTACTAAAATATTTCCAGAAAATTCATTTCAAATAGACCCTTCATCTGATGCTTGGCAGTAGCCTTAGCTATAGAGTTTATCGTTTAATGGCATATAATTTTTGTCGAATTTTCGTAAAAAATCAATAAAGTTCAATATATCCGTTATTATACAAGATATGAAAAAAGATTGTATATATTAATAATAGGATGTTTTAAGCTACATCTTAAAAAATATTTCTACAATCACAGGTGGCCAATAAGTCGGTGATACAAATTTCCTTTTTTTTTTAATCAAACACGCCTTATGTTATTGCATTTTTGCATTTTCCATCGAAATATAATGCATGTTTATAAAAAAATAAATTCTGGACGCAGCAAGTGCGTTATGGTAGCGAATTTTGATCAAATCCTTCATATTTGGATAGCTCAATTTGCTATTAACCTATAAGGTTGACCAAGAAACGAGTTTTTTCGGGAACACTTTAAGTTTACTTTCGGAAATTTTTGTACATTTTCAAACAATAAAGTTATTTTGATGAAACATGGCACATTGTTTTTACTTTATAGGTTATACTGGTAACCAAATTTGATGCCTGCTTTCTTAAAAAAAACACATTATTACTATTAAAAAATCTGTTTATGAAAATTCACTACCATAACGCACTTGCTGCATTCAGAATTTTTCATGATTGTAAGATTTTTTATATTTCTTGCTTCATTGGCGATTCCGTAACTTCTTCCTCTTCGGGTAACTTTTAATGGCATTCTTTTACTTTTGCCCCATCTCCAGCATTTAACAGTTCATCGAAATATTCTTTCCATTTTCTGCATATGTCTTTTTCGGGGCAGCTAAAATATAAAACATAGTTGATACCATAAGAACTGAATTCAATTTTGCTTATTGGAAAGTTTCCAGAATCACTTGATATCAATATACCCCCGTATATTATCGTTGGTAAACGCAGGAGGTTCTCTCGATAAAGTAAATTATACCGTGTCAGTTGTTGGCTGCTGACTGGAAAGTTTCCAGAATCACTTGATATCAATATACCCCCGTATATTATCGTTGGTAAACGCAGGAGGTTCTCTCGATAAAGTAAATTATACCGTGTCAGTTGTTGGCTGCTGACTGGAAAGTTTCCAGAATCACTTGATATCAATATACCCCCGTATATTATCGTTGGTAAACGCAGGAGGTTCTCTCGATAAAGTAAAGTATGCCGTGTCCGTTGTTGGCAGCAAGTTTGTGTATTTTCATGAAAAATTTAATTTCTGGTCTCTTTTCCCTTCTCTTCATAAAGTGAGGTTATATATGTAGCATGCGTAGGAATCACGGGACATCAAAGAAACCGTGCGAGATCAAAAGGTCTGGCACTAATGCATTTGCATAACCATGTTAGCGTATCGTTGTTTTAAAGACTGATTGGGTAAAGGAGGTTTATTTAGTCGCAACAAGGGGGGTAAATAAAACGTTGTTGGCAGGTATGCACAGTGGAAAGTTCTGCCAATAATTTTTTATTTCCAAATGTATTCTATTTGTAACGCATTGAGTCAATGTTTCAATGTTTTAGCGTTTTCCTTAAATCAGCTAAGTTATAATTACTCTGCCTTACTTTTTATAAATGATGTATAAAAGATAGTTTAACAGCAGAAAAATATGTCGCTGATAATCTGCAACCAGTTATTATTATTCGTCAGTTGTTAGCATACGAAAATATACGCAGTTTTTTGCATGCAAATCTTCCCTTATATCTGCTCCACCTGGCCGTTAAAGAAGACATACAATTTTAGCGTTCTCTATTTCCCGCGGTGAATTTTTATTGAGGTCAGAATTGGTGCTGTTCTAACATGGGGCCGAGAGTGAAAGTGAATAAGAAATGAGTATGCATCAAGGGGCGCTAAGATAGCTGCATAATTCTCGATTTATAGTGCCGTTATTGCCTGAAATTGGACAGTAACATATGTAAAATACGTCTTATTCTCTTACCGGTTTACGCGAATGTTCGCTTTAGTGATATAGAGAATGTAATACTGGGACGATTGTTGTTTTGGAATTGGAATCGACATTTTTCCTTGGGTTATATTGTATTTCGTAGGTTTTGCTCGTATTTGATGCTTTATTAGTGGATTTTCATTAAGGATATTCACTAGTACAGAGCGCCGCTGTGGCCGTGTTGGAAAGTCCAGTCAAACTTCCCAATTTGGACTCGGGGGACGACGGTTCGAGACTCACCGGCAGCGGATGATTTTTCTAATCACTTATGTCGTTGAGATCGAGCTTAAGGTGGAGGGTAGGTTAGTTTAGATGAGCAAAAAGAAAGGGTCCGCATTGGCCTAATTGCCAGTAGGCATCTTACCTTTCACTAATACAGATGTATCGATGGTAAGACTTTTGGAAATTTTCTGCAAATGAGCGCAAATTAGAGCCCCTAGAACCCAAATCCAAGATCAGTGAAGATTATATATATATATATATATATATATATATATATATATATATATATATATATATATATATATGTCTAATCGATAACTCAAAAAATACTTCACCAATCGAAACCAAATTTGGCAGTTCCTTTCACCTTGTTAATAGCTTGGATGAGTACGTTAGACAGTTTTAACACTCGTCGTGCATGGCCATTCCTCTAAACTGTATCCAATTAATGCAGGAGTTCCTCAAGGTTCAGCTTTAGCCCCTACTTTGTTTCTTCTCCACATCAATGACCTCCTATCTAGCACATCCAACCCAGTTCACAGTTACGCGGACGACAGCACCCTCCACTCAAATATACAATATTCTAAGCCTGTCGCTTTAGCCCAATTAGATGAGGATCACAGACTCATGGAGGGTTCTGTCTCCGTGAATCTCCAAAAAATATTAGACTGGGGAAGTGGAAATCTTGTACAATTCAACCCCACCAAATCTCAGTCTTGCTTTCGCTCTCATAAGAGGTACACCAGCCCTAGACCCATCACAATGAACAACCAAGTTATTCAAAGTAATGAGTCCTTTTCACTTGTTGGCATTTCTGTGGATCGGAATCTCAATTGGCACCAAGATGTCAAATCAATTGCAGAAGCGGCTGCTAAGAAATTAGGTTTCCTCTTCCGCGCTCGCAAACACTTTTCACCAGCTAATCTCTATACCTTATATACTTCACAAATAAGGCAAAACCGCGAATACTGCTCCCACATCTGGGTGCCGCTGCCGCTTCTACACTCGCTATCCAGAAGAGAGCTATACGTGTCATCGGTGACCCTACCCTCACCCAAAGGCTGCCAACCCTTGCCCACCGACGCACCGTTGGTGCCCTCTCTCTCTCTCTTTTATAGATATCTGTACGAACACTGCTCAGAGGAGCTTTCTTCCATAGTTCCTCCACCTGCTGCCCCCAACAGATCTACCAGGGGAACAGAGTGAGTGCACCCTTTTACTGTCCAGATCACCACACATAGAACATCTTGTTATGCCCGCTCTTTTCTCCCGGGGACTTCCAAGTTGTGGAATTCCTTGCCGGCACATGTTTTTTTCTTCTCTTCCGAACCTCCAAACCTTCAAGTCCAGAATTAACAAGTTGCCTCTTTCCTCCTTGTTGACACCCACAGTACGATAGTATTTAGACTGTAAGCCCTCGTGGTGTGTTGTTGAAATATAAAAAACTCATACTTTTAGGAAAAAATGCGAAAAACTGTTTAACAACGCAATATCATTTAAATTACTAGAAATATGAAACTAAAACTTTTCACGCCCGTATATATCGTATAAGTGGTAAGTGGTTCTACCTGACAAATTTAAACTCAATTGGTTCAGTAAATATTGAGTTAGAACTGAATAAGAAATAAATATTTTCCGATATGACCTGAAATTACCCAGAATGGATGCCTATAATGTTAGACAAGGTGCGACAGATATATTAGGGTTCCGCTGCCATTGCAAACAAAATCTCCCAATTAAATTTTAAACAGACAGGCTACAAAAATATGTCACAATAAACAATCAGTGGGTTTGCCATTTGCCAAAACTCTCATCTGAGTCTGAAGATACCAGAAAATATATAGTAATAAATAAAATTTTTAATGAAAGTGATTCAATTTGTTTTTTGGCAACCTAGAACCACGTTTTATTATGTATAAAATTAAGCTTCCCATTCTTCACGCTATTTAAAAGCCACCTCCCTCTCCTGGTTTAATCTGACAACAGCAGCTAGGTATTTGTCATTTGTTATTTTGCCAACTGACAGCAGACAGCAGTCGTGAGATAATCGTGTGCGGTCTGCGGCAAGGGCGTAGTCGAATTCGGGGTTATGTTCTTCTTCTTCTCCTTTATTGACTCCTACGTTTATAGTCACATTTTCATCTGTTATCTTTCTGACAATTTTTTTGATATCATATTGATTGACTCCTACGTTACTAGGCCGCTTTTTATCAACTATCCTTCTGACAATTTTGTGTGGTTTCATATTTATTGATTTCTACGTTACTAGGCAAATTTTCATCAGGTAACCTTCTGACAACTTTGTTTCGTGACATATTTATTGACTCCTACGTTACTAAACACAATTTCATCGATTAACCTTCTGACAATTTTGTTTGGTGTCATATTTAATGACTCCTACGTTATTACACCCATTTTCATCAGCTCTGACATATTTATTGACTTCTACGTTACTAGTCCCATTTTTATTAGTGATCCTTCTGACAATTCTGTTTGACATATTTATTGACTCCTACGTTACTAAACACAATTTTATCGATTAACCTTCTGACAATTTTGTTTGGTGTCATATTTAATGACTTCTACGTTATTACACCCATTTTCATCAGTTCTGACATATTTATTGACTTCTACGTTACTAGTCCCATTTTTATTAGTGATCCTTCTGACAATTATGTTTGGAGTCATATTTATTGACTCCTACGTTATTAGACCCATTTTCATCGGTTCTGACATATTTATTTCGTGGCATATTTATTGACTTCGACGTTACTAGTCCCATTTTCATTAGTGATCCTTCTGACAATTCTGTTTGGAGTCATATTTATTGACTCCTACGTTATTAGATCCATTTTCATCGGTTCTGACATATTTATTTCGTGTCATATTCATTGACTTCTACGTTACTAGTCCCATTTTCATGAGTGATCCTTCTGACAATTCTGTTTGGAGTCATATTTATTGACTCCTACGTTATTAGACCCATTTTCATCGGTTCTGACATATTTATTTCGTGTCATATTCATTGACTTCTGCGTTACTAGTCCCATTTTCATTAGTGATCCTTCTGACAATTCTGTTTGGTGTCATATTTATTGACTCCTACGTTATTAGACCCATTTTCACCAGTTATCCTTCTGACATATTTATTTCGTGACATATTTATCGACTTCTACGTTACTAGGGCCATTTTCTTCAGTTATTCTTCTGACAACTTTGTTTCGTGACATATTTATTGACTCCTACGTTACCAGGCTAATTTTCATCAGGTAACCTTCTGACAACTTTGTTTCGTGACATATTTATTGACTCCTACGTTAGTAAACACAATTTCATCGATTATCCTTCTGACAATTTTGGTTGGTGTCATATTTATTGACTCCTACGTTATTACACCCATTTTCTTCAGTTCTGACATATTTATTTCGTGACATATTTAATGACTCCTACGTTACTAGTCCCATTTTCCTTAATTATCCTTCTGGCAATTCTGTTTGGAGTCATATTAATTGACTCCTACGTTATTAGACCCAATTTCACCAGTTATCCTTCTGACATATTTATTTCGTGACATATTTATTGACTCCTACGTTACTAGGGCCATTTTCGTCAGTTATCCTTCTGACAACTTTGTTTATGTTACAATTCTGACAAATTTGTTTCACAACATATTTATTGACTCCTCAATGTCTTCTTTATTGGGCGTAGAAGTCTACATCCATATTTATTATTGGACGGTTTTACTAAGTAAGGGCAACAAGAATTAAGGTGTAGTTGTTATTACTTTGGAGCGACCACATTTACTTCTACGCAAACCAACCTTCTTTCTCAGTTGAGGTACAGGAACCACATTTTTTGGAAGAACATTATAACATGAAGTATGCATATTTGCCGCAGCAGTGACACTCGCCTGTGTTTTTTGTAATTCCGAAAGAAAATCCTCATAAGAAAACATATTTTCTAACAGAATAAATCAGGTTTGTACGAGATTCTTTAATAGACCTTTCTCCCGTCTACACTTTTGTATATGCCTTTCCAAATTTGTCCGGGGTACATTACAACGTTTGATGAAATAAAAAAATGTTGGAGAAGACACGTTTTTCAAGTAAAAGACATAAACAGAGGCACTAATGAAGCTATTCCTGACCATAAACTTAGATGAAAGTACCACCGAGGGGCCAGATATCATCAAGGTTTCTTCTGTGATCGGGAGATATATGATCGGCAATGATAGAATAATCGTGTTTGGGTCGAACAAGTTGTTTTTGACTAAGATCTAAATGCGATAGTGTCATCTTTAATGCAGGACTCATATATGAGAATATTGTTCTAACTATACAGACGTATGTTTCATATAAATGGAACATCCTGTATGTACACTATATTTCCCACGAATTAACGTCGTTGTGAATAGAGGTAATAATTTCAATCCAGTCTGATTACAGTAATGTAACACGTCTCATTAATAAGTGACGATATCAATTTCCCCAACAGCTTGACGCTGCGATCACACACACATACACATAGTTATCTCCCAGTGTATATACGAACATACTAGGTAATTAAGCGAATTCTGTAATTGGTCGTGAATGTATGCACGCATATACAAACACCCAATCTAATTACAATCAAAGCTGTAATATCAAAACACACGAAACACGCTGTTTGTCGCTTTGTTGCTGAATGCGCCAACTTCCGGTAATGTTTGGCCTCGTGAATACTCCGGTAACGTTTTGGAGTATTGTTGAGTTTCATCAAGTTATTTTATTTTATTTGATCTTGCTCCATCCCTTTGAGTTTATTTATTTCTTTTTGCAGATAATTCAAAGCTAAGGCGAGTTTTTCGTTATGTTCTGTTACATGTTCTACCTGACGATTCAGTAAAGGTTACCGCAGATATTCTCAATAAGATAATGCGGTCGCGACCAACTATGTTTCTCCCTGCTAAATACAAATGTCGAGACTTTATCGCTGGCTTCGCAAGTGATGATGTTTTCTGTGTTACACTTTCGAGTATTGGTTTTTGGCGCGACCGTATCTGTCGTTGGTAACGACATCTTATTTTAAAGCATCAGTGTCCACGTTTTACTTAGTAGTAGTAGCAGTGGTGGCCAACGCCAAGCAAGTAGGCCACCATGGACCCTTTTTGCCAACCCCAGCAACCATGCTCTACTCCTCCTCGGTTCCGTCGCCAAACCGCCTCGACCTCGAGATGAAGGCCGTGACCGTCTTCAATTAGACGATACTTACCTGATTCTTCTGCAGAGTCCTTGATCCGAACAATTCTGCTCGAAGACTCCCAAAAGCTTCGCATTCGCACAGGTAGTGGTAGGACGCTTCCTCATCCTCGCCGTATTCCTGGCAAATGGGATCCCTCTCTACGCCTATCAATGTGAGGTGTCTTCTAAGGGCGCAGTGGCCTGTCAGCACCTCGAGGATGCGGCGAAGCGTAGGTCGACTCCTTCCGAGTAGCCAGACAGCGTTATCTCTGTCCGGCCCCTCCACGAAGTCCCTCGCCTGCCTGCAGCCACCAACCGACCCCCCAGTGCCTCTTCATTGCTTCCTCGGTCCACCTGTCTAAGGCGACAGAGACCGTCTTGCTACTTATACCTATCGCCGGCTCCGGGCCACAGGCTCGAACTTACTAGCTGTCTAGCTTAGCAAAACGAATGGAGAATCTAATGAAAAAGAGACCGGTGCAGTTTTTTTTAGGAAGGTTTCGTGATACCTGGTTACCAGTTCGGTTTTCAACAATATGTCATAGTTAGATGTTTAGGCACAGGATTGCAGTAAGAGTTTTGGTTTGTATTTATTACAGACAATTAGATGGCAGGAAAAATCTTTGCATTTCTGTCGACTTCTAGGGCGTTTGATTCTATTTGTCATTCAACACTTATTGAAAATTTTGAGGCTCTGATAAGGTCTTATTTAAGTAATGGACCTCAGTTTGTGAAATTGCAAGATGGGGAAAAGTGAGAAAAGAGCGATGGGGGAAAGAGCGATATGGGGAGTTCCGCAGGGAACAGTCTTGGAGCCGTTGCTGTTTACAATCTATATCAATCACTTACTAAACTCTGACCTTCATGTTTAGTAGTTAGTTATGCTGATCATATTGCAGTGTTCTGTAGCGTAGAAAATTAGAAGTTGATAAAACTAAGAAGATAATTATATTAAAAGATTGTAGAGTAGTCTTCTGAAAGCTTGCTTAGTTTAAATCAGGGTAGGATCGCAATTTTGCCTTTTACGTCCTCTGAATTTTTTTTACCACAATATACAACAAGAATTAATATTTAATATACACACCTCAAAATTGACTATCTTAGCGCAAAACTTGAGGGAATTTTCATCTAAATTTTCTGAAAGAAAGAAACTGTTAGCGGAATCTACGACTTTCAGAAAAGAGAAAACAGACAAAAACATTGCCTGTTTTCCATTTGAACCGCGAATCACGAGAGGCTTTCATACCATTTAAAAAAGTCAATTTACAGCTAACATCTCATACAAAGAGTTCAGTGGAAAGAACGTGTACTTCTGAACCGAAGGGTACTGGGTTCGATTCCCAAAGTTCCTCTTAAACTTTTATACTGTAAAATTAATCAGCCGAGGTTGCGGCATTGTATCTGAGCAAGTTTAATGTGTGCACCTACTACCCTTCGGAGGGGGCGTAAAGTCGTCGGTCCCGTGTCCGTGCCATGTTGGGAACGTTTAAAGATCCCTACTCTCCTTACAGAAAGGTGGGGGTTTGGCCAACTTGCCAGGATAGTGAGGTGAAACTGCTTCCTGGCGTCGGTGATTGGCCATAGTCGCGGAAATAGGCCCGACGTTAAAAAAGATCTTCCACAAAAAATACATTGAACTTTTTGCTAGGTAACCCAAAGGATAAAGATAAAACAACAGAAATGTTGGCGATCTATGGAATAGGGTGCAAGGATTGTGAACTTAAATATGTTGGGCAAACTGAAACATCTACTGTTACTAGATTTAAAGAATATTTAGCGCAGCTGAGATATGGCATTATATATATATATATATATATATATATATATATATATATATATATATATATATATATGTATATATATATATATATATATATATATATATATATATATATATATATATATATGTATATATATATATATATATATATATATATATATATATATATATATATATATATATATATCTTTTGGAATGTTGCACTACACTGTAATGACTTTTAAATATACACTTTATTTGTGTGCTGTACTTTTGTGAGTTTTTATTGGTTTACGTGGACTGCAGTTTAGAACCGTTAGGGTTCATCATCAGCACGCTACTCAGTGCGTGCTGATCATGAACTGGGACGGTTCGAACCTGCAATCCACGTAAACCAATAAAAAATCACAAAAGTACAGCAAACAAATAAAGTTATTCGCCTAAAATAAAAGCACTAGTTTCATAATAACTGTACGATGTAGTTCGTTATTCGAATTGTTATCTTCATAAATCTTTCTTAGAAAGAATATCTACAAAACAACACGCGGTATAAGCAGGTGTTGAAATTTTAATTTCAGACACTTTCGACTAAACAGTGGGGTTGGTCTGTATACCTTCGCTGTGGACGCTGTTCGCCATTGCTTGTCAACTAATATATAAATAGTTGTTCTAGTTCTTATTCTTTTAGGTTATTAATCCCTCTGGTTACGCCAACTTTGTTAGCGGAACGATCGTCAGACCTTTAAAAATGTGTTGTGGTGCATTGGGTTCTCCAAAAGTGTACTTATCAGGGCTCATCATAGGTTACAATCTTCACTTAGTAGATTGTGTTGTCAAAAAAGTTGCGACAATGTATCAGTAACTTTAGGACACCCTAGTGAATATCTAATCTTGTGCCGTTTGAGAGTGTTGTATTACTTTTTTCGGCTTGGAGTCAGCTAACATAATTGCTATATCGAGCTGAGGGTGGAGTTGTTGCAGTATATTTGAGCAAACTAATTATCATTCAGAAATGACTTCTGAAAATTATTTACAATAGAAAAATATTACAGATCTCTGGTGCTAATGTGCTGGACATGCGAAAACCGTATGCTTGCTTTGTTTGATTTTAAAATTTACTTTCTCATAATTTCCAAACGATACTAATATTTTTAACAAATTAGGTTCAATTATTTGATTATTGTATATTGTTTTTCGATTTCGACATTATCTACTACACCGTGTAAAGCATTCAGTGGAGCACGGAAAATGTATACAATCATGCGGGGGATGATAATCCTCTTTGTGTAATATCCGTTTGATGTTTGACATTTATACCCAAAACCCAGCGAGGAGAAACACAGATGATTTATATGCTGGATAACTGGCTAGTAATTAATAAAAATCAACATTGTAGTAGAGTGATTACTAATTAAAAAAGTGAATAATCCATGAGAACGCGATGGGGTGCGGACTGCGCCAGTTGGGCTCCATTGTAAATGAAGATGTGGTAAGGGAGGAGAAACAAAAGAAGCTAAATTAATCGATATTACAGGTTGTATGGAGAGTTAAAGGGAGGGAGAAGAGGGAAAGTGTTGTCAATTTTAATTAAAGGAGACGGTGCAGCGGAATCAGAGGAATTTAAGAAAAAATCCGTTACTGGGGCTTTGATTACTATGCCTTATAAAATTATAACATTTAAAAAATTTAATTGATTTTATTATTTAGTGTAATTATATATAGTTTAGTGTCATTATATATGTACAGGAACGGGTAGCACCGCAGCCTTTGTCTCAAGCTCTGAGAATGTTTTACAATTTATCTACAAAGGTTTATGGCAGAAGTTACAAATTCGTATAAAAACTTATCGTTCGATTGTGGCAACAGTATCGTGAAAATGAGGAGAGAAACATTATTAAGGTGTTGAAAGGAAGACATACATAACCAATGTATGATGGATTATTTGAGGTACCAGCTCCTTGAAATCAAAATTTAACAACCGGTCAAATAAAAAGCGAGTCGCAAAATATTTGCGACGTTATTGTCAGCGACCAGACTATCAGAAATAGTTAAGATGATGAACACCTTCGTTCTAGATAACCTGTTATAGTCATTTTTTTTATCTCAGAGGAAATAAGCTAGCAGATAATAATTGGCTGGAGAACAGTAAAATGAACAATAAAAATTGGGCGCGTGTTATATTTACCAATCAGTCACGACCGAAAGATAATGCTGTGAAGCAGGCCAAGAAATGTATCACGACTGGAGACAGTTCAGGCAGCTGATCGCTACTGTAGAACTGTTATGGTGTAAGGCTGGAGTCGCTAAAAGTCTTTAGACGAATCTCATTTGCATTGATACCACAAAATCCAAAAAAATTGTAGCACATGAAAGACATTGCGCATCACTTTTATCAATATCGGGTCGAACGTTATGTTGCATATCTAGGAAATGTTTTTCGGTTTTTTGCTATCAATGCAGGCGCCATTAAGGATCTATTGATTTCATTCAATAGAAGAACATTTATGTTGCACCGTGGCCAGCGCAGTCGCCAGACTGGAATTATATCGAACACGTAAGGGATATGCTTCAGAGACGTGTTTCAGAACAAAGAATTGTGTTCCAAATACAACAGATCAACTGCCGACCTCCTTTCCTTTGTCACCCATTCTTGGAACAAGTCTATTGAACTACACGGTGAATCCCAGATTGTTGCTCTAGATATATCCAAAGCATGCGACCAGGTCTGGCACGCAGCGCTGCTTAATAAACTTGCGGCATATGGCCTACCATCAAAACTCTTTACGTGCACCGCAATTTTCCTCTCCAACCGGAGCATTTCTGTTGTCGTGGATGGCCATTCCTCTAAACTGTATCCAATTAATGCAGGAGTTCATCAAGGTTCAGCTTTAGCCCCTACTTTGTTTCTTCTCCACATCAATAACCCCCTCTCTAGCACATCCAACCCAGTTCACAGTTACGCGGATAACAGCACCCTCCACTCAAATATACAATATTCTAAGTCCAATTAGATGAGGATCGCAGACTCATGGAGGGTTCTATCCCCGTGGATCTCCAAAAAATATTAGACTGGGGAAGTAGAAATCTTGTACAATTCAACACCACCAAATCACAGTCTTGTTTTCTTTCTCATAAGAGATACACCAGCCGTAGACCCATCACAATAAACAACCAAGTTATTCAAAGTAATGAGTCCTTTTCACTTGTTGGCATTTCTGTGGGTCGAAATTTCAATTGGTGCCATCAATTGCAGAAGCGGCTGCTAATAAATTAGGTTTCCTCTTCCGGGCTCGCAAATACTTTTCACCAATTAATCTCTATACCTTATATACTTAACAAATAAGACCAAACCTCGAATACTGCTCCCACATTCTGGGGTGCTGCTGCCGCTTCTACACTCGCTATCCTGGACTCCATTCAAGAGAGAGCTACACGTCTCATCGGTGACCCTACCCTCACCCAAAGGCTGGCATCTCTTGCCCACCGACGTGCTGTTGGTGACCTCTCTCTCTCTCTCTCTCTCTCTCTCTCTCTCTCTCTCTCTCTCTCTCTCTCTCTCTCTCTCTCTCTCTCTCTCTCTCTCTCTCTCTCTCTCTCTCTCTCTCTCTTATAGATATCTGCACGGGCACTGCTCAGAGGAGCTTTCTTCCATAGTCCCTCCACCTGCTGCCCCCAACAGATCTACCAAGAACAGAGCGAATGCGCACCCTTTTACTGTCCAGGTCATCAGACATAGAACATCTTGTTATGCCCGCTCTTTAGTCCCGAGGACTTTCAAGTTGTGGAATTCCTTGCCGGCACATGTTGATCCTTCTCCTCCGAACCTCCAAACCTTCAAGTCCAGAATTAACAAGTTGCCTCTTTCCTCCTTGTCGACACCCACGGTACGATAGTATTTAGGCTGTAAGCACTCCTGGTGTGTTGTTGAAATAAGAAAAAAAAGCTTGAATATCAGTGGATTCCAATTAAATTGATAACGTCGTTTGACGCCTATAAAGACGAGTTTCTCACGACAGTGAAAACTGGATCGTGAGGGGTTTGCGCATAGGAAAATTATACATTATGCTCGCATGACCTTGATGTATGGAAGGGTTGGTTTTCCTTCTTTTAGATTTTAATTGGGCAAACTGATGTTAGGACAGGTCAGTTGGCAGGATTCTGTGTAAACAGCAGCTCAACAGCAGGTCTTTTATTTCGTTAAAACGGCAAAAAACTCATGAGTCACAACCAAGCTTTTACTGTCGCGAGACGCTAGTCTATGAAGCTTTAGCGAAGTTTGTGGTGGCATGTCCAGGAATTTTGTTTTTGTTTTGTGCTATCAATGCAGGTGCCGTTAGAAATCTATTGATTTCCTTTAACGGAACAACATTTTGTTGTACCGTGGCCAGTACCGTCGCCAGACTTGAGTTCTCTCGAATACGTATGGGATATGCTTCATACACGTGTTTCAGCACAAAGAATTGTGTTCTAAAATTGTGACCATCAGTGGATAAAATTGATAAGGTCGTTTGAAGTCCATAAAGTTTTAGCGAAGTTTGTGCTACCAATTACCCATATCTTCTTGTCATGTATCTAATGAATAATCTTGATAAATTTTACGTCTCCTTTACATTCAATTCACCCTGTATGTATTGACGTTGTAAGTGCTGTACGTTCGGAGCACAGATTTTCAGCCTCTGGGCTTAGCGAGACATCAAACGGAAGAAAGAATCAGAGCACATTTACGAAAACTTTTAAACTTTCTCCTCTTCAAATGTCAGTCAGAGAGACCGACTGTTGAATCATTAAAAAGTTATCACGGACCAAAAAAAATGTAAAGTAAAATCTCAGTAATGCAAGTTGGAGGGTGGAAGGCGTCCATGAAAGCGACGGCCGTCGTCCCTTAAACCACATCTGACAAACGCACACGCGCCGTAACTGATGACGTGGTTTTGAGATTTTAGCGATGGGTTATTTAGAAGTAGCAGCATCAGATGCGAAATTTACCTTGCAGCTTAGAGGTCGGTGGAAGTATTTTAAGTTAAAATAAAAGTGCATCATATCGTTAAACAGAGAGGGAAATATGGTGGTTAAAATGGCTAGGTAACAGTGATATTTAAGCTAATTTAAATTGTTGGTAGGGTGAATATTGATTTAGAATAAACATCTTTGATGTACGAGGCAAGCTCCAACATTTCCTGGCCTGACTACGTATCAAACGGCGTAGACTCACAATTAAATTTTATTTGATATAGTCCATCAATGCAGTTATTACATAGTTTTAGCAATTCGATACCCTTAAAAAATATGTCTTCGGTTTGTCCTCAAATTGTGTCCAAATTGCAGCTTTCACATCTTTGTTGTCACTGAAATGGCGACCACGAAGGTCCTCCAAATGGGTGGTAGTCACTGGGGGCCATATCTGGACTATGCGGAGTGTGATCAATTTGTTCGAAACCGCGGTCGCAAATTGCGCCTTATGCAATTCCGGCAGTGTACACGCGTGCATTGCCATGGAGCAAACGCGCGCCTCTGAAAAAACGCGCGCCTCTGAAAAAACGCGCGCCTCTGGTCAGTTTTCCAGGTCTTTTTCCCGAATATTATGTCGTAATTTATGCAGGAGTGTTGCATAATATGCCCCGTTGGTTGTGGTGTTGCGTTATTTAAAGTTTATGAGAAGAATACCGTCACAATCCCAAAAAATCGTAGCCATCACTTTTTTTTTGTCGATTGACAGATTGACGGTGCGTCTCCTTTACGCCCCCATTCCAACGACTTCCTTTTGCACAGTAGTAGTAGTAGCGGTGGTGGGGAGGCCAACGCCAAGCAAGTAGGCCACAATGGGCCCTTTTTGCCAACCCCAGCAACCATACTCTACTCTTCCTCGGTTCCGTGACGGTCTTCAATTGGACGGTACTTACCTGATTCCTCTGCAGAGTCCTTGATCCAAACAATTCTGCTCGAAGACTCCCAAAAGCCTCGCATTCACACAGGTAGTGATAGGACGTTTCTTCATCCTCGCCGCATTCCTGGCAAATGGGATCCCTTTCTACTCCTATCAATGTGAGGTGTCTTCTAAGGGCGCAGTGGCCTGTCAGCACCTCGAGGATGCGGCGAAGCGTAGGTCGACTCCTTTCGAGTAGCCAGACAGCTTTATCTCTGTCCGGCCCCTCCACGACGTCCCTCGCCTGCCTGCAGCCACCAGCCGACCCCCAATGCCTCTTCATTGCTTCCTCGGTCCACCTGTCTAAGGCGACAGAGACTCTCTTCCTAGTTATGCCTACCGCAGGATCCGGGCCACAGAACGGCCGCCGGGAACCGAGTCTTGCGAGATTATTCGCCACCTCATTCCCTGCTACGCCACAGTGTCCCGGAACCCACACCAGTTGCACCTCCTTCGTCCTGGCTAGCCCTCTGAGGGTGTCAGCGCACTCCTGAACCATCTGGCCGCGCAAACTGCCCGGAGGACCGCCTGGCTATCCGAGCAGATGCACACACATTTCTCGGGACTCATCTTCACATCCTGTCTATTGACCACAGACAGGATAGCATACGCCTCTGTTTCGATGCCGTGGTGTATGCGCCAAGAGCATAGCTCTCGCGCACCCCCAGGCCCTCGATGTATATTCCTGCCCCGAAGGATTGTTGGTCCTCCAGCCGCGATCCGTCGGTGAAACAGACCAGGCTTGCGGGCTGGAATGCAACCTAATATTCCCTCCACTGATCCCTACTGGGGATCCTGAGGGTGTATGGCCTAGTCAACCTAATATCGTCCTCGGCATCCCTCACCTTTATGGCGGAAATCGGAATTTCCTTTTCCACCTCCTTGGCGACTCTTGCATGTCCTATTACTGCTCCCTCTCCGCACCAGTTACCTGACTCCCGGATTCTAAGATGAGACGCCATAGCCTCCCTTCTGATACAGATGGGAAGCGGTGGCAGCATCAACAAGACCTCTAGCGCAGCTGAGGGTGTCGTCCTCATAGCACCTGTGATACCCAGGATTGCGAGCCTTTGGAGTTTGGCCAGCTTCCTGGTAGTAGTTTGGTTCACACTACACCACCAGACCAACACCCTGTAGAGGATTCTCGGCCTGACGATCGCAGTGTAGATCCAATGAAGGATCCGAGGATTAAGTCCCCAGCTCCTCCCTATTACACGACGCAGCTGCCAGAGGGTCGCTACTCCCCTCCTCACTCACCTCCTTTTGCACAGACGATCATTGTAGATAATCATAGTTTCATTCCCTGTGACAACTGTGTTCAACACGTCCACAGAGGTCCAAAAAGGATCGGACACATTCAACACGACGCCAGCGCTGAATTCCTGAAAGATGTTTGGGGACCCACCTTGAACTAACTTTATTCATGCCTAGATGTTCGGGGAGAAGTCGGTAAGTATTTGAAAGCCCCGACATTTTTGATAATTCTTTCACGTTCAAGCGACGATCGCTTAATAATACATCCTCAACAAGGGCAATCTTGTTTTCCGTCACCACCTCCACCGACCTTCCTGTTCTTGCATGATCTTCCAAGGATTTCTGCCCTATCCAAAACCGTTTTCACCAATCTTTTACTACAGAATAGGACGGAGAATTTTCACACTTGGTCCAGCTGATCTTTGATGCTTTGAGATGGAAGACCTCGAGTAAGGAATCTAATAGCGGCTCTATACTGAATTTTCCTTCCTTCTGACACGGTTTTTTTATACGGGAGGGAGAAACGCATCGTGCAGACCTCATTCAGGACACGTAGTGCGTGGGATATCGAGGTACTGTGAGACTCGTACTCACTAACACTCCGCTCCCTGGAGTACCGGACCATAGTCCCTACTTCCGTCGGAAAGATTTCACACAATGACGTTTGGGTTTGAATGTTTCCATTCTGTTTTCGCCGCGGGGGCGTTAGCGGGCAGTTCTGACACGATGATGAACAAGTGTCAGTTATAAGAGAACTAATCGACAAAATCCATTTTTGTTTTTCCAAGGCTAATAAGACTTGAACCAATGTCATACCAGCGGTGCTATCGGGGCGGCAAGGCCGCGGACGATCCCTGAGGGAAAAAAAAATGTCATACCAAATTTTGACAGGCTGCGATACCCTGGCTCTATGTCAGGCTGGGAAATGTTCGCGCTTACCTGGTATTCATGAATTTGCAACTGGGGATGACGTTCCTGAATTGAGTGAAAGCAACCTAAAAGTAGATGAGAAATGGGGGTTCTACTTAAGAAACGATGTATTTTCCATGTACATCCTTATGGGAAAATCGAAGGTTTGCTCCCTTTCTCTCTACTCACAGATCCTAACTTTCTGTCTAGACAAAATGTCACAAGCAAACCTTCGATTTTCCCATAAGGATTAATAGGTTACATCGTTTTTGGGGTAGATATCCCATTTCTGATCTACTCTTAAAAACTAAACTAAATCTTGGGTTCCCTCGGTGCTAATGCAACGGTCTTTCAGGCCGAAATATACGCCATCCTGCACTGTGTGCGAGAGAACAAGAGGAGGGGCTACACCAACAAGCGGGTCATCATAATCACAGACAGCCAAGCAGCCCTTAAGGGCCTAACTAGCCCACGGGTAAATTCTAGACTGGTAAGTGAATGCCGAGAGGAGACAAGCGACCTGGCTAGGCAGAATGAGGCCACCCTCATCTGGGTGCCGGGTCACTCGGGGGTCAAAGGCAATGAAGAAGCTGACAGTCTCGCGAAGAGAAGGTCATCAGAATCATTCATGAGACCAGAACCCGTTCTGGGCGTGACGAAGAGCACGACCAGGGGAGCCATTATGTCCTGGGTCAGAAATCAACACAATGTGTACTGGGCAGACTGTCCAGGGCTCAGACATGGGAAGTCAATAATTGACGAACCCAGTTCAAAGAGAGCTGTGGAGCTGCTAAATCTTAGCAGAGGACAGCTGAGGAACATAACATGATTCTTGACGGGACACATGGCCGTCAAGAAACACCTGCATAAAATGGGGCGGTTCGAAAGGAACCTGTCATGCAGACTGCAGCGAGGGGGAGGAATCAGCCCCGCACATCTTGTGCGAGTGTAAAGCTCTGGACCCCAAAGACATCTACGGACAGCCTCACCCTACCAATTGCTGTGCAGACCAGTTCAAGGCACAGTGATTTTGGTATGGGTGGAGTAGAAAAGACAAGGGCATGCACAATAAGAAATATTCTGCGGTGATATCGGGGCGGCAAAAACGCGGACGAGCCCTAAGGAAAAAAATCTTGGGGCGTCATCGCAGAGAGATCATATCTGTCTACTGGCTAGCATTTGAAAATTTCACGTAAATATAATCTCTGAAATATAACAATTTTAGACCACAATTAATTGAATAAATATGTTTTTCCAAAACAATAAAATGTGACATCTATTTATATCATCCAGGGTACTTCTTGTGGTAATTTTTTGTATCTTTTTTTACCGAATTATTATTATGCGCGAACTAAAATTCTAATATAATGTATTGTGAGTTTTGTCTATCCGTGTAAAAATAAAGAATCTTGCAGATTAAAAATAGTTATAGGTCGCAGCTGATTTGCTAATTCATTCTTTGACTTCCAAATTTTAGAGACCACTCTGTATAAATCACAGGAAACGCCAAGCCATTATGTATCTATCTATACATAGACGGTCTACATAGGGCTTCTCGTCAGTCTCGTTCCATGAACTCTCACAGGCCCCTAACAACGCCAACAACTACATAAAGACACAGAGCGCAACAGACTGCATGAAAGTGAGAAAGAGAAACTATGAAAGAAATTCCGGATTCGTCATTTGCATTTCGTTTTGCCAGGCTCCGACCTCTTATTATACAAGAAGAGAAGAAATCTTACACGTGCGAGAAGCCAGAGAACAGTTTATTAGCGAGTTTATTTGTGATTTTGTCTTTTCTGTTTTGAACTGTTCGTTTAATTGGACGAGCTGGTGCCTCAGGGATGTTTTTTCAATCGTGATTTAAGTAAATAATATCGATGCGGTATTGATAATGGTGGTTTTCAATATGAAAACAGATTTATTGAATTGCCACAGTAAACGTTTACTGTGCACAAATGATTGCAACTGCAGAATATAAAAAGTTCCATTCAATTCCACACAAGTCGTTTGGCAGATTTAGAAAAAGATACATTGGGCGTCACATTGAAGTTTAAAATCGACGTATGGATCTACCATTTTTGATTGATGGCATTTAAGTTTTGTATCTAGGTAAATTTATCAATCCATCATTGGCAGTTATTGAAGTACTATATCTAAGCATATTTCCTCGTCATATTGAAGCACTATATTTACCTATACATATAATTACACCAATATTAATTGTTCAACAAATTTCATTGGCATATATTGAAGTATTGAAGCACAGTCTGGTCCCCTTATAATAACGAGCGCGTTGGTGCCAAAAAATTATGGCCGTTATATGTGAACGCGATTTTTACCAAGGTCGGTTACAACGAGTTTTTTTTTTTGATTTAAATAGGAGTGGAGAATGCCAAGTTATGCACACACTCAAACCCACCACCATAAAGGTGAGTGGGAATACGAGGTACTGTAGGACTCGCACCCAATAAAATCCCGATGGAGTACCGGACCATGGGTCCATACCTCCGTCGGTTTGAGAAAAACACGTGACGTAGGGGTTAGAATGTTACCATTCTGTTGTAGCCGCGGGGGCTTTACCGGAACAGAATAAGCTTGGGACGCTGATGTCTGTAAGGGGGTGCTCTTCGTAGTCTGTGGCCTTATACGCAGGAGAGCATTTTTAGCCATTATTTGAAGATGGCTAGAAGTTCTAACCCAGTTCACAGTTACGCGGACGACAGCACCCTCCACTCAAATATACAATATTCTAAGCCTGTCTCTTTAGCCCAATTAGTGGAGATCGTAGACTCATGGAGGGTTCTGTCTCCGTGGATCTCCAAAAAATATTAGACTGGGGAAGTAGAAACCTTGTACAATTCAACCCCACCAAATCACAGTCTTGCTTTCTTTCTCATAAGAGATACACCAACCCTAGACCCATCACAGTGAACAACCAAGTTATTCAAAGTAATGTGTCCTTTTCACTTGTTGGCATTTCTGTGGATCGAAATCTCAATTGGCACCAACATGTTACATCAATTGCAGAAGCGCCCGCTAAGAAATTAGGTTTCCTCTTCCGGGCTCGCAAATACTTTTCACCAGCTAATCTCTATACCTTATATACTTCACAAATAAGACCAAACCTAGAATACTGCTTCCACATCTGGGGTGCCGCTTCCGCTTCTACACTCGCTATCCTGGACTCCATTCAGAAGAGAGCTATACGTCTCATCGGTGACCATACCCTCACCCAAAGATTGCCATCCCTTGCCCACCGACGTGCCGTTGGTGACCTCTCTCTCTCTTTTATAGATATCTGCACGGGCACTGCTCAGAGGAGCTTTCTTCCATAGTTCATCCACCTGCTGCCCCTAACAGATCTACCAGGGGAACAAAGCGAATGCACCCTTTTACTGTCCAGGTCACCAGACATAGAACATCTTGTTATGCCCGCTCTTTTGTCCCGAGGACTTCCAAATTGTGGAATTCCTTGCCGGCACATGTTTTTCCTTCTCCTCCGAACCTCCAAACCTTCAAGTCCAGAATTAACAAGTTGCCTCTTTCCTCCTTATCGACACCCACGGTACGATAGTATTTAGGCTGAAAGCCCTCGTGGTGTGTTGTTGAAATAAATAAAAAATAAATTTTTTTATCGAGAGTAGGCAGGTGATGAGGGATATTATATCATTGGATGCCTGGATGGCTGTTAGGAGTTTGGTAGTGACTTGCCTCAGTTTGAGGAAGTCGATTCTATTAAGCAACGACAGGAGGCTGCTCAGGTCGAAAGATGCGGGTGTGGAAGGCCTGGGTGAATGTTATGGTAGTGAATTTTTATTAAATGCTTCAAATTTGAATAACTCAATTCTTTGTTAACTTAAAAATTATAATTTTGGTATGTAGTAAGGTTTTTCCTAAGGCACTATAACCACAAAATTTAATTAAAATAATTTTGTAATTTTCGGAGAAAAAAATTTTTTTCGAATGAAAATTCAAAATTTGAATAACTCAATTTTCTATAAACTTAGAAAGTTGAATTTTGGTACATACTAAGGTTCCTCCCAAGGCAACATGTCCATTAAGTAAATTTCGGAGAAAACATTTTTTTCGAAAGAAAACTCAAAATTTTCCCGGAAAACTCTGCCCGATTTTCCTGGCTAACGAACTCATCGAAGCAATTAATAAAAGAAAGGTACTTGTCGAGTTTTATAGAAATCGGTTAATTATTTTTTGAGTTATCAGATGGATACATAAGACTGGGGTACACCGGTACCCCAAGCAGCATTCCAGGGTTAAACTGCGTTTCTCTAACTGCTGTTGCAAGTTCAATTCCTGATGGGTACTCGCAAGTTACCAAGCAATCATCCGCTTCTTGAAATTCATCAAGTATGTCAGAGGTTAGCGGCCCTTTCACAAGATCATTTTTGATAGCACAGTCACGTAAACTGAAGCAGTATGTATGTGAATTCTTTTGCTTATTTTTTTCGCAGGTAATTTTTACTGAATAGAAAGACAGTCTATGTACGTTATTCCTCATAATAATGCGTTAATAATTTTATTTAGTAATAAATAACCAAGTGATGTAACTTAAAATGCATACTTCTATGTAATACGTACTATATACAGCATACAGTCCATGTCTACCCAATAAAACACAAAAGATGATGAATCATGCGGAAACAATGACTTTACAAATTTTATACAACAAGCGCGTTCGACGAAGTTAAACTGGAAGAGTAAATAAATTGTAGAGTTTAACCTCACTCTCTCCTTGAGTAACTGAATAATTTAAAACTTCCTTGAGTGTCTTGTAACCGATATTAGCTTACCCTGGGACTTGCCTCGGGTTGGGGTCGGTCTCATGCACTTAGACCAACGTTTTAGATGTTTGTTATGTACAACATTTGACAGCTTTACTTTTGTTTAGAATATGCAGCAAGTTTTACGTCTAAATTTGAAGCTTAAGCGGTTTGTAACTGACTCTTCTCATAAATGGCATGCTGTTGTTTATGGTGGATTTTATTTCCTGATCATCTTAAGTTGGCTAGGGTGATTGCTTTGTACAAAAAGGGGATGTCAACTTTTGTGGAAATTATAGACCTATATCAGTGTTGCCGGTAATTTAAAAAAAATGTTGAGGCTCTGCTCAAGTCGAAGCTGGTGAACTTTATAGAATCGAGGTCGATTCTGAATGAAAATCAACATGGCTTTCGTGCAGGAAAGTCAACAGTTACGGCAATGATCGAGATAATTGAGACCATTTTGACGTCATTTGAGGATATGGAGGAAACAATGCTTTCCAGTATAGACCTGAGTAAGGCGTTCGATTGTGTGGATCACGAGAGGCTTTTGATGAAGCTGCATCATTACGGTATAAGGGGCATTGTGTGGAAGTTGCTTAGGTCGTACCTTGAGAACAGATTTAGTGGACCTAAATGGAGAAAAATCGTCTCGAAGACTAATAAAACAAGGTATTCCTCAGAGGTCTATATTTGGCCCTCTGTTATTCTCTATGTATATTAACGACCTAATGAACCAATTCCAAGGCAAGAACATAATAGCTTTTGCAGATGTCACTACCCTCATAGAAAGAGCTGCAAAAAGGGAAGTGTTGAACAAGAAAGCATTGGCCGGCCTGGATGTTGCTGAAGCTTGGTTTGAGGCAAACAGTTTGGTTGTTAATTCTTGCAAACCCCAAAAACTAATCCTTACCAGCAAAAAGTCCTCTGAACATGCTACTATTTTGCTAGTGGGTTTTGTAGTTGATGACATGCTTTTGTGGATTCCGCACATTGATGCGGTTTGCCTTAAGCTGTCAACCGCCATATTTTGTTGGTTGTTTCTAAGAAAATTTTCTTGTTTACATTGTTGTTGTTTATGCATTGAGAATACTTGTAGGCATGGAGAAGGGAAGGAGAACCCCTACGACGAAGCAGCGAACCAAGATTTTCTATTTATTTTTAAATTATCATTTCATTTTTCAAATACGTATTTTTCCAAAAATGATGTTGAGGTTGTCCTGTTTGTCAGTCATACATACATACATAAGCTGCAATATTTTGTCATTTTCAAAAAGTATGTATACAGCAACAGTAAATAAGTGTTGAAAAGGGTCTGGGTGTGTGTGTTTTGTTTCTTTAACGTCGGCCTATTTCCACGACTATGACCAACCACCGTCTCCAGGGAGCAGTTTCACCTCACTATCCTGGAAATTTTGCGGAACCACTGCCTTTCTGTAAGGAGGGTAGGGATCTATAACGTGCCCAACATCGCATGGACACGGGACCGACGGCTTTACGCCCCCTCCGAAGGGCGGAACGTGCAGACATTCAACTTGCTCAAATACAATGCCAAAACCTCGGTTGATGTTAATTTTACAGTTTGTACTGAAAAAGTGAAAGGAGTACCCCGGGATCGAACCCAGTAGCCTTCGGTTCAGAGGCACACGTTCTTACCCCTGAGCCACCGAGGTTCTGGGTCTGGGTGCAACAAGTATGTTATGATAGAGAATTTTGGTAAAAATATTTCAAATACGATAACTCAATAAAATTCCCATTATGCTAGAATCTTCAATCTTGAACCATAGTCAAACCTATGTAAACGCAGCGTGGGTACTAAATTAAAGAAAAATAACATATTGAGCTTCGCAGATAACTACAAGTTGGTTTTAAAAAACCTTTTTTGTGGCTTATTGTTTGCAAAAACTAGTTCGTTTGGGTTGAGCAAAACGAAACCATCCAAGCAATTAATAAGAAAAGATACCTGCATTATTTATAATTTGGGAGGGGTACATTCCCTTTGTATATAATTATTATTTTTTCTGAAAAACTGTTATAACTTTAATAATTTGTGACACAAATTTTTTTAAAGGGACTTGGAGTACTTACATATTATACCTACCAAAGTTTAATTTTCTAGCTTCATAGAAAATATATTTCTTCAAATAATCGCTAACTGGGACTCTAAAACCGGTCTCCAAAGTCCATTTGAATTCAAAGAAATAGTTTTATTAATATATCTTACTAATGGTGTACAATTCTTATGAAAATTCACTACTATTTATTACTACGCACTTGCTGCGTACCGAATTTGTTAGTGTATAGCTTACGTTTTTAATTTGCCGATACAGTTAGTTTAGCGACAGATACTGATGAAGACAACTTCGTTGTTGAAATAGGTATCTAGCGCATAACACTGTGTTATTGTTTTTGTGGTTTTTGGGGTGATTCTGCTTTTTGTTTTTTGTTTAACGTTGTTTGGTAACTCACACACCTCCATATACACATATTGGTTTTTTAGTGAATTTTTATTAAAAAAATTCACTAATAGAGAGGTATCGATGGTGAGACTTTGCAAAAATTCTTTCAAATGAGCGCGAATTAGGACCCCTAGAACCCATATCCGGGGTCAGTTTGAATTTTTATATGCTTATATATATATATATATATATATATATATATATATATATATATATATATATATATATATATATATATATATATATATATATATATATATATATATGTATCCGTCTGATAACTCAAAAAATAATTAACCGATTTAGATGAAACTCGGCAAGTGCCTTTCTTTTATTAATGGCTTGGATGAGTTCGTTGGCCAGGAAAATCGAACGGGATTTTCCGGGAAAATTTTGAGTTTTCTTTCAAAAAAAATTTTTTTTCCCGAAAATTTCGATAAAATTTGGTCTACATATTGCTTTGGGAAATACCTAACTATGTGCCAAAATTCAGCTTTCTAGGGTTACAGAAAATTGAGCTATTCAAATTTGAAACATGTTTAAATCATAAGTATGTGGTTGCTGTTGGTTAGTCAATGCTTTTCTTATTGACTCATGAGATTCATTCATCAACCTTCCATTGACTTCTGCTTCTGCCGCTGTTACAGTCCTTTTATTTAGATCTAGAGTTGTAAAGTTTTCTGTATCATTTGGGATATAATGTGTTTGCTTTTGTTACTGACCAACAAAAGATATGATAAAATTGGACAAAGAAAGGGAATATGATATATTAACAAGGCTATTTTTGGCTCAACAGCATTTATTAGTTTTCGTAATTGTTTTTTTATCCGGTTTTGTTACTTTGACTAGACATATTTTTATTATGATTGGTACTACTAAAAGTAATTAAAGTTTGTCTCATTCAATATTAAATTTATTTTAGTGTTAAAATAGAAGACGATGTGATATGGTCCAAAATCTGATTGATATTTTGTTGGTATGTACTGTAAAAAAGCAAATTGCAGTTCAAAAAATCTAGACGCAGCAAGTGCGTTATGGTAGCCAATTTTCATAAAAACATCTGAAATCTCAAAAAATAACAAATAATAATAATAATTTTTATTGACAAAAGACTGAGACTGGACATTGTGGCTGGAAACTGAAACAAAAAGTAGAATAACCCCAAAAACTACAACAATAATAACAGAGTTATGCGCTATCTTTTTTGATACGTATTTCGACAACGAAGTTGTCTTCATCAGTAGCTGTAATTAAGCGATTTCGATGAAACTTGGCAACTGCCTGTCTTTTATTAATGGCTTGGATGAGTTCGTTATCCAGAAAAATCAGACGGGGTTTTCCGGAAAAATTTTTAGTTTTCTTTCGAAAAATTTTTTTTTCTCCGAAAGTAACAAAGCTGTTTCAATGAAATTTACTATATATGTTGCCTCAACCTTACTACGTACCAAAATTCAACTTTCTAAGTTTAGAGAAAATTGAGTTACTCAAATTTTAAATTTTCTTTCGAAAAAAATTTTTTTCTCCGAAAATTACAAAGTTATTTTAATGAAATTTTGTGGATATCTTGCCTTAGGAAAAACCTTACTACGTATTGAAATTAAACTCTCTAAGTTTATAGAAAACTAAGTTATTTAAATTTGAAGCATTTAATAAAAATTCACTACCATAACGCACTTGCTGCGTCCCGAGTTTTTTTCTATTAAAGTTGCGAATACTGGTTGCTTTATGGAATATATTTTGTTTTAAGAGTGATATAGCTTACTACAGCGAATGCATGCGGACCGGCTTTTGCTTTTCCACTGCAGAATCTGCTGAAAAGTTATTGTGGGGTTGTCCCGTTGTAGAGTCCAAAAGGGAACGATGACAAAGACACAAGGGCTGTGTGACAGCGGACAAAGACATGACTGGTAATGCAATAATTAGAGGTAATGAGGCTTGATGCGCACGAAATGTATGGCGGAGGACTAATCTGAAACCAAACGGGGTTCCTTTTCATTAATTGTTGTGTTTATTGTTATTTTGAATGAACTGAAACAAGCAGTGGTTAATAAATCGTCGCTGTGAAAGGTTTCCACCATCAGAAAAGAAAAAAACAAATGTTGATCAATTACTTAATTAAGTTTTAAGATGCTTTGGTGAAGATGGGGTAAGATTAAAAATTTAACAGTTGGACAAAGATTGATTCCATAGATATCAACGGATCATTTCTTATAATGGTTTTAAGTAAGGTTAAGGTATTACTTCCACATCGTCACAACGTGTGGAAGTATCGCATCGGGTATAAATAACATTCTTAACAACTCAAATCAGGCGATCTAGCTGGTCATCTGCCAGGCAACGCCTCTTCTAAAAAAAGTCTCACATTTTTTTTTTTTTTTTTTATGTCAACAACACACCACGAGGGCTTACAGCCTAAATAATATCGTACCGTGGGTGTTGACAAGGAGGAAAGAGGCAACTTGTTAATTCTGGACTTGAAGGTTTGGAGGTTCGGAGGAGAAGGAAAAACATGTGCCGGCAAGGAATTCCACAACTTGGAAGTCCTCGGGACAAAAGAGCGGGCATAACAAGATGTTCTATGTCTGGTGACCTGGACAGTAAAAGGGTGCATTCGCTCTGTTCCCCTGGTAGATCTGCTGGGGGCAGCAGGTGGGGGAATTATGGAGGAAAGCTCCTCTGAGCAGTGCCCGTGCAGATATCTATAAAAGAGAGAGAGGTCACCAACGGCACGTCGGTGGGCAAGGGATGGAAGCCTTTGGGTGAGGGTAGGGTCACCGATGAGACGTATAGCTCTCTTTTGAATGGAGTCCAGGATAGCGAGTGTAGAAGCGGCTGCTGCACCCCAGATGTGGGAGCAGTATTCGAGGTTTGGCCTTATTTGTGAAGTGTATAAGGTATAGAGATTAGTTGGTGAAAAGTATTTGCGAGCCCGGAAGAGGAAACCCAATTTCTTAGCAGCCGCTTCTGCAATTGATGTAACATGTTGGTGCCAATTAAGATTTCGATCCACAGAAATGCCAACAAGAAAAAAGGACTCATTACTTTGAATAACTTGGTTGTTCATTGTGATGGGTCTAGGGCTGCTGTATCTCTTGTGAGAAAGAAAGCAAGACTTAGTTATGGTGGGGTTGAATTGTACAAGATTTCTACTTCCCCAGTCTAATATTTTTTGGAGGTCTACGGAGACAGAACCCTCCATGAGTCTGCGATCCTCATCTAATTGGGCTAAAGAGACAGGCTTAGAATATTGTATGTTTGAGTGGAGGGTGCTGTCGTCCGCGTAACTGTGAACTGGGTTGGATGTGCTAGAGAGGAGGTCATTGATGTGGAGAAGAAACAAAGTAGGGGCTAAAGCTGAACCTTGAGGAACTCCTGCATTAATTGGATACAGTTTAGAGGAATGGCCATCCACAACAATAGATATGCTCCTGTTGGAGAGGAAATTTGCTGTCCAGGTACAAAGTTTTGGTGGTAGGCCATAGGCCGGAAGTTTATTAAGCAGCGCTGCGTGCCAGACCTGGTCGAATGCTTTGGATATGTCTAGAGCAACAATCTGGGATTCACCGTGTTGTTCCATAGACTTGTTCCAAGAATGGGTGACAAAGGAAAGGAGGTCGGCAGTCGATCTGCGCTGACGGAATCCATACTGCCTGTCGTGGATTAGACTGTGTTTTTCAAGGAATTTTAGTAGTTCGGTGTTTATATACTTTTCCATCACTTTAGAGATGACTGAAAGGAGAGAAATAGGCCTGTAGTTGCTAGGAAGCGCTTTGGATCCTTTCTTGGGGATGGGTTGTACTCGAGCAGTTTTCCAGTTACTAGGGAATATGCCTTTATTGTAAGATATCTGAAACAGACGAGTCAGGACAGGAGCAAGTTCTGGTGCGCATTTTTTGAGAACAATTGCTGGGATCTCGTCAAGGCCAGAGGCTTTCCTGGTATTAAGAGAAGAGAGCATCTTTCGTACCTTTTTAGTTTTGAAAATGATATCATTTTATGCGCGACGTTGGGGACTGTTGGTGGTTGAACATTTGGAGGTGGGTTGAGAGTAGAATTTCCGGCGAACAACGAAGCAAAAAGTTCAGCCTTGCCCAGGGCGGTAGAAACAATTTTATCACCTGAGACGAGAGGTGGGAACGTGCTCTTGCAGAAATTATTCCCAATAGACTTAGCAAGAGTCCAGAAGGGTTTGCCGCCGTTGGAGCTTGAGAGGACTTTTTTTTTGATGTGGTTATTAAACGAGTTTTTTGCCTCAGAATGCGGACATAGCGGTTTCTTGCGTCGTTGAATGCTTGACGATTTTCTTGACTGGGTTTGTGTAGAAGCGTTTTGTGAGCTTTGACCTTTTCAAGTCTGGCCTTGTCACAGGATTTAGAGAACCAGGGCTTTTGAGTGGCTGAAGAGGTTTTCTGTGTACGTGGAATAAATAATTTCATGCCAGCTTGGATAATTTTGGTGACGTTTTCTGAGATATCAGAGGGGTCAGGATGAGAGAAGCAGACAGACGCCCATGGAAATGAGGAAAAGTAATCCCGCATTTCGTCCCAGTTTGCGGAGTTGTAGTGCCAAACGATACGTGGGTGTGATGACTGTGTGACCTCGGGTTGCATTGCACAGGAAGCAGTGACCATGCCGTGGTCTGAGCGACCAAGGGGGGCGGTGACTGATATCTTATAGCATTCAGGATTTGTAGTAAGAAGGAGATCCAAGGGATTTGAGCTGTGTGTTGGGATACGAGGAAAGTAAGTAGGTTGCTGAACCATATTGGCCAAAGAATTGCTGACTGCAAAGGCCTCCGCTGCTCTCCCTTGTGGATCGGTTTTTGAAGATCCTAGCCATTCCTTATTATGGACATTGAAGTCGCCAAGAATAGTGACCTCGGAGGAAGGATATTCAGAAATCAGATAGTCGGTTTTTTCAGAAAGGTAGTCAAAGAGCTGGACAAAGTTGTTGTCAGAAGGTGACCGGTAAATGCAACAGATGAATTTAGTTGCAGCCCTGAGAGAGAGTTTTATCCATAGTATGTCTTTTCTTCCAGCTTCTAAATTGGGAAGTCTGGTGCAGGGTAGATTGCTACGGACGTATGCGCACACGCCTCCATGCAATCTAAAGGCAGTAAGGAGCTCATACCCCGGGAAATTAAGGTGATTAGTGGCTGTTTTGGCACTGATTTGGGTTTCGGTGAGGAAGAGGAGTTGGGGCCTGTTAGCCTGGAGGAAATGGTGAACGGAGTTCAGGTTAGAATTTAGGCCACATATATTCGAAAAGGATATGTTAAATCTTGATGTTGGCGCCCCCTGTACACCCCTCTCCCGGAGATCCGAATGGAGGGGTATTTTGCCTCCGGAATATTTTATACAAGGAGGAGCCATCATCATTTTTGCTTATAATAGAAACCGACTCATACACCAGAACTGGAAACGTCCGTTGGGACTTCACCGGCCCCTTGATGTATGGGGTGGTACCTCCTCGGGCGTGAAAAAATCCTTTACTGTTACATAAAGGAAAATTCCACTACCACCTGCTATGGATTGGATTGGATCAATGTCTACCCCTTTAAAAATAAGATTAATAAAGGGACTATCAATTGTCCAGTAGTTATGATTTTCGACATAGTAGGAGGATACAAAACATTTTCATCATTTTGCATCCATGCCTATTGTCGGCATTTGAACAATAATGTGCTGGACAGCCATCCTGTTGGAAAATCATATGGCGACGAGTCGTTAGAGGTACGTTTTCCAGTAACAGTGACAGTATCATGGCAACTTATTCCATCTACAAAGTCATAATTTTTGTTTGCAATTTTCAACAGTTCTTCTTGCTCGAGATTATTTTGATATAAATACTCTACAGGGTGTTTCAAAAATGTCTGCCATGACTGATTGTGTTATCAAACTTGTCGATGGTTTGGAGCAAGTGTTTAATATAGAGGTTTATATTTTGCCTGAAATCTGTACATCTCTACCGGAACAAACATTATCGCTAGATACTTTGTCAAAGTTTGAGTCGATCTGTCTAGCAGATAAGTTTTTCTATCAATTGGCTCCTATAGATTTATTGATAGGAGCTGAATTATTTCCCTTCGTTGTAAAACCTAATCGTATCATCGCAAGGCTGGGAATTCCTACAGCAATGGAAACTGTATTTGGCTGGGTTGTAATGGGTAAGACCCAGCTCAAAGGTTCTCCGTCAGCTTCTAGTTTTTGCACAATCAGTAGCTCAATGGATTCTTTGGATAGAAGTATAAAAAGTTTATAGGAAATTGAAGCCATACCAAACAAGTTGGTTACCTCTCCAGAGGATGAAATTTGCGAAGGATTATTTAGGGAAAGTTTTTATCGTGCTGATAATTTTGCCTTCTAGGACATATAGTACACAAAAAAATAAGTGTAGTTTATAAAAGAATTTCCGAAAATGCACACCTAAGGAACTACAGCCCTTAGAAGGGGACTCTCAAAATGGTTTTTTGGCATTTTCTTCAAAACTACTACAAGTATCTTAATGAAATTTGACACTGGGGCGTAGTTTTTTTGTGAAAAATTTTATTAATTTGTTAGAACTTTCATATTACATTCAAAGGCGTAACTTACAAGTGCGCTAATGTTCAATTTTCATATATTTTTTGTGCGTGGTTTTATCTAATGCAATTATCTAAAGTCTCTATGCTTCACTTATTTTACATAAAAAAGGTATTCATGTTCAAATGTTTTAAAGTTGTGCGTTTTCGAGCAATTTGCAGTTGAATATTGACGTGTTTTTCAAGCTTTTTAAATCACTTGTCCAAAATGCCTTCGAAAATCTTTTGAATTTTTCTGCATATCTTCTCATAGCTGCATTCGAGTTTACCAAACACTCATACAAGGTTAAAGTCATATCAACTGAGGTCCAGCATACGTATAATTTGACATTTAAAAAAATAAATAACAGAAATAATAATGTGGCAATTACAATCCGTCAAACAATGTCAAGCTGACATCCTGCTCATTTGCTTAATTCATATCATAGCCTACTTAAAAGATTTTCGAAGATATTTTGGACAAGTGATTACAAAGTCTTGAAAAATACTTCAACATTAAACTTTAAATTACCCAAAAGGGCCAACTTTAAAACATTTTAACAAGAATACCTTTCACTAAGTGAATATTCGAACCTGTGATGAGCACTGACAAGTACACTTGGAGAACCCTAATCACCACAACACATTTTAAAAAAGACCTGACGATCGTTTCACTAACCAAGTTAGCGTCATCAGAGGATGAAAAATTCTAACTATTTTAAAAACTAACATCACCTTATATACCGGATCTTAGATGAAGGGACCGAACTGAGATGGGAAAATAAACGCAGGCAAATTCTGCAGTGTATTGTATTTTTATCGCGGGACGAGGTCTGCACTGTCCCTACTAACTTATCTAAAATGTGTCCATCTCTAGTAATTTTGGAAAGGTTCAACGACACCTAAATTAACATACAAAATGGCCAGTCTGAATTTTTTAGTAAATCGGTTAATTAATTTTCCTTTAAACAAAAGTAGATATACCAAAGAATTAAATTATATTAAGAACGTGGCCGAATATAACGGATACACTGCTTGCCTGGTGGAAAAATTAATCAACAAACAGAAAACAAAGAAAATGTTGACGGAATCAACAACGTTTAAAAGAGAGAAATCCGAAATAAACTTTGTTTGCTTACCATTTGAACCTCGAATCATGAGGGGATAGCAGTTTTTAAAAAGTCAACTTGCAGCTAACATTTTCGACAAAAAATACCTTAAAAAACTTGCTAGGTAACCCAAAAGATAGCACGGACAAAATGTCGGGAATTTATGAAATAAGTAGTAAAGATTGTAATCTTAAGTACGTCGTGCAAACAAAAAGATCGATTGGAGTTGGATTCAAAAAAGACTTAGCCCAATTACGTTACGGTACTATAGGTAGATCTACTGTCGCCCGACATATTTGGGATAATAATCATCACGTTAATGAAGATAATCTGAAATTAATAAAAAATGTTAGACAACCAGGACAGCAAAATTCCTTCGAAAGTATATATTTTGCGAAATATAGTTACAACAAAAATTGTATGAACGTGGAACCACCGCCCATTACGAGCCACCTGATCGACTACTTCGCTAAATAAAAAAATCCCACGTTTTTAACACGTCCTAGAGATAACATAATAATACAGCTAGTTCCGACAAAGCAAACTATGTTAATTTAGGTGTCGTTGAACCTTTCCAAAATTACTAGAGATAGACACATTTTAGATAAGTTAGTAGGGACAGTGCAGACCTCGTCCCGCGATAAAAATACAATACACTGCAGAATTTGCCTGCGTTTATTTTCCTGCGTTTCTCAGTTCGGTCCCTTTACCTAAGATCCGGTATATAAGGTGATGTTAGTTTTTAAAATAGTTAGAATGTTTCATCCTCTGATGACGCTAACTCGGTTAGTGAAACGAACGTCAGATCTTTTAAAATGTGTTGTGGTGATTTGGGTTCTCCAAGTGTACTTGTAAGAATACCGTTTTTATGTAAAATAAATGAAGCTTTCAGATTTTTCATACATGTATTCCATAAAACCACAGAAAAGAGATATGGATATTTAATCATTCCAGTCGCCTTGTAAGTTATGCCTCTGAATAAAATATGAAGATTCTAACAAATTAGTAATATTTCTCATAAAAAGACTACGCCCCTGTGTCAAACTTAATTATGTTACCGGTAGTAGTTTTGAAGAAAATACCAAAAAAATATTTAAGAGTCTTCTTCTAGGGACTGTAGCTCCCCAGGGGTGCATTTTCGGAAATAGTTTTATAGAGTAAACTACACTTATTTTTTGGTGTACTATACGCCCTAGAAATTTTGACAGACATTCTTGAAACAGCTTGTATAACTGCCATAATCTGTTACAAGTTACAAGAGGTGGGTGATAATGATAATAAATAAGATATTACTGGCTGGTAGGACCCCCCTATGCTTGTCAACTTATGAGGTGAGAATCTCATGTGACATGATTAATATTACCACGGAATGATTGATTTCATACACAGTCTGATCCGGACAGACCATAAAACATATTACCGCCGAGCAGAACTGTGTTATTAGCCGACCATTACCACCTGTGTGCATCACCATGAGTTGACGATATTGCAATCTATAACGACGTGAGCTACCGTATACTCTTTTACCTTCTTCTTCATCTTGCATGCCATCTTTATCTCACTCTTGATATACAGTACAGTAATTGCGAGTGAGAATCTGTGCGGTTACCTAGCGAATGATTATTATATCTGCCTGGCGATATTTTAATCCTATTATTTTAATTTCCGCGACCATGGCTAATCACAGATTGAGATGGAGCAGTTTCATCTCACAGTCCTTGAAATGATGCCGGACCCATTCCTTTCTGTGGGGACTGTGGGGATTTGTAACGTGCCCAACATCGCATGGTACACGAGACCGACAGCTTTACGCCCTATCTGAAGTGCGGAACATGTAAACATTCAGCTTGCTCAAACGCAATGTCACAACCTCGGCTCTTTAATGGCTGGCTGGTGTAGTATACATGCAATATGGTAGGTGGTAGTGGACTTTTCCTTTACGTGATAGTAAAGGATTTTTTTCACTCCCGAGGAGGTACCACCCCTTACATCAAGGGGCCGGTGAAGTCCCAATGGACGTTTCCGGTTCTGGTGTATGAGTCGGTTTCCCTTATAAGCAAAAATGATGATGGCTCCTCCTTGTACAAAAGATTCTGGAGGTTAAATACCCCTCCGTTCGGATCTCTGGAAGAGGGGTGTACAGGGCCGCCAACATCAAGATTTAACATATCCTCCTCGAATCTATGTGGCCTAAATTCTAACCTGAACTCCGTCCACCATTTCCTACAGGCTAATAGGCCCCAACTCCTCTTCCTTACCGAAACTCAAAGCAATACCAAAACAGCCACTAATCACCTTCATTTCCCGGGGTATGAGCTCTTTACTTCCTTTAAATTGCAAGGAGGCGTGTGCGCGTACGTCCGTAGCAATCTACCCTGCACCAGACGCCCCAATTCAGAAGCTGGAAGAAAAGACATCTATGGATAAAACTCCATCTCAAGGCTGGAACTAAATTCATCTGTTGTATTTACCGGTCACCTTCTGACAACAACTTTGTCCAGCTCTTTGACTACCTTTCTGAAAAAACGCTGATTTATGAAAATCCTTCCTCCGAGGTCACTATTCTTGGTAACTTCAATGCCCATAATAAGGAATGGCTAGGATCCTCAAATACCGATCCACAAGGAAGAGCAGCGGAGGCCTTTGCAGTTAGCAATCCTTTAGCCAATATGGTTCAGCAACCTACTTACTTTCCTCGCATCCCAACATACAGCTCAAATCCCTTGGATCTCCTTCTTACTACAAATCCTGACTGCTATAAGATATTAGTCACCCCCCTTGGTCGCTCAGACCACGGCATGGTCACTGCTTCCTGCGCTATGCAACCCGAGGTCACTCAGTCATCACACCCACGTATCGTTTGACACTACAACTCCGCGAACTAGGACGAAATGCGAGATTACTTTTCCTCATTTCCATGGGCGTCTGTCTGCTTCTCTCATCCTGACCCATGTGATATCTCACAAAACGTCACCGAAATTATCCAAGCTGGCACGGAATTATTATTCCACGTACACAGAAAACTTCTTCAGCCACTCAAAAGCCCTGGTTCTCTAAATCCCGTGACAAGGCCAGACTTGAAAAAGTCAAAGCTCACAAAACGCTTCTACACAATCCCAGTCAAGAAAACCGTCAAGCATTTAACGACGCAAGGAACCGGTATGTCCGCATTCTTTCTGAGGCAAAAAACTCGTTTAATAACCACATCAAAAACAAAGTCCTCTCAAGCTACAACGGCGGCAAACCCTTCTGGACTCTTGTTAAATCTATTGGGAATAATTTCTGCAAGAGCACGTTCCCACCTCTTGTCTCAGGGGATGAAATTGTTTCTATCGCCCTGGGCAAGGCTGAACATTTTGCCTCGCTGTTCGTTGGAAATTCTACTCTCAACCCACCTCCAAATGTTCAACCACCAACAGTCCCCAATGTCACACATAAAATGACGGATATCATTTTCAAAACTAAAAAGGTACGAAAGATGCTCTCTTCTCTTAATATCAGGAAAGCCTCTGGCCTTGACGAGATCTCAGCAATTGTTCTCAAAAAATGCGCACCAGAACTTGCTCCTGTCCTGACTGGTCTGTTTCAGGCATCTTACAATACAGGCATATTCCCCAGTAACTGGAAAACTGCTCGAGTACAACCCATTCCCAAGAAAGGATCCAAAGCGCTTCCTAGAAACTACAGTGGTGGGTACAGCCCTCGTGGTGTGTCGTTGAAATATAAAAAGAGATGCGCAATCACAAGCTACCACCTTATTTTTGCTTTACACTGGGAAAATGGATGCAATAAAGATTATAATTAAAACATCAGCCAAGGGAAATGCAGCTGATGAACACTTATCAGAGGACAAAAAAGTATTTGTTTTGTTTCTAATCATTTTATCACTTTTAAATTTAATCAACTAGGGAAGTTTTCTGAACAAAAAATACTCCAGAGCCGAAACTGGGGGTTCATAAGCAATCAGTTTTCACCGCAATGTTCCCCATAACCTCATCAAGTTTGGCACCAGCTTTTTGGAACACTCTGTATATATAAAATTTTATGTATATTATAGCTGTTGACACAGCATAGTTCTTAGGTACGAACGAGATTGCGTTAGAGCAATACATCTCGTGATTTAACTAATTTAAATTTTCTATTTCATTACTTTTCCCCAAATAATCGAATTATATAATACCACTCTTCGGATTCATCCATCTTTGGTCTCACGCGGTGCAATAAGAGAAGATAATACTCCCTTGCAAGTGTAGCTGAAAAGGAGAGCGTATATATCACCCTAGTTTCACGCCGGTTCTAGCTCGTGGATTTCGATGAGTCATCGCATCTCATCGGGAGGCCGGTGGATTTTGTGATATAGGAACTACGGAGGTTACTCTTACTCCAATTACTGTCCCTAACTATCGACAACACACTGAGCATTTCACTCTCGATGAACGTCACAAACGTCTCAACTTATTTCTCATTTGTTACCAGAAACCCAGAAGATGAGTCTCCGTTTCCGTCAGGGCGTGACTTGCATTCGTGGTTTTGGTGTTGTTGGTTCACCACGGTTTATTTGATGATGTCGCCCGAGGAAATAGCCCAGCTACTACATGTTTCATGATAATTCGACAAAGAATTCATTTATTAAGCATTTTCTTCTGTTTATGTGATGATGAATGAATAGCCAAAAACGAAGGTGTTTTAAAAATGTTAAATTGAGCGATCGATATAATCTCAAAAACACACTTTGAAACTTGAGTATGTTTTACCTTTTAGTATATTTTCGTAGAAAAATTTACTATCTAGGACATCGCGAATTTTGAATTTTGAACAAATTTCTTCAAATGAGCACGAACTTTGCCCCTAGAACAGATATCCGGGATTAGATCATGTCAATGAAGTGAATTAAAATTTATACAATCTGGTCTAAACACAGACGTACCGAATTCGTTTGCGTGTCCACAAAGAAAAATTTCCTTTGCCTGACGATGCCGTAAAAAGCGAAGCCGGGTACCGAGAAAAAACAATAACTTTTGTGAAGCCACAGGAAAAGTGTATACGACGGTAATAACTATGGAATGATTTAAGCAAGTTTGAGGAATAAAAACAACCTGATTTGTTATGTCGCGCATAAAATGACGGATATCATTTTGAAAACTAAAAAGGTACGAAAGATGCTCTCTTCTCTTAATACCAGGAAAGTCTCTGGCCTTGACGAGATCCCAGCAATTGTTTTAAAAAATGCGCACCAGAATTTGCTCCTGTCCTGACTCGTCTGTTTCAGACATCTTACAATAGAGGCATATTCCCTAGTAACTGGAAACCTGCTCGAGTACAACCCGTCCCCAAGAAATGATCCAAAGCGCTTCCTAGCAACTACATGCCTATTTCTCTCCTTTGAGTCGTCTCTAATGTGATGGAAAAATATATAAACACCGAATTACTAAAATTTCTTGAAAAACACAGTCTAATCCACGACAGGCGGTAAGGATTCCGTCGGCGCAGATCAACTGCCGACCTCCTTTCCTTTGTCACCCATTCTTGGAACAAGTCTACGAAACTATACCGTGAATCCCAGATTGACGCTCTAGACATATCCAAAGCATTCGACCCGGTCTGGCATGCAGCGCTGCTTAATAAACTGCCGGCCTATGGCCTACCACCAAATACATACATACCTGGAAAGCAACTTTCCTCTCCAACCGGAACATTTCAGTTGTCGTGGATGTCCATTCTTCTAAACTGTTTCCTATTAATGCAGGAGTTCCTCAAGGTTCAGCTTTAGCCCCTACTTTGTTTCTTCTCCACATCAATCACCTCATCTCTAGCACATCCAACCCAGTTCACATTTACGCAGACGACAGCACCCTCCACTCAAATATACAATATTCTAAGCCTGTCTCTTTAGCCCAATTAGAAGAGGAGCGCAGACTCATGGAGGGTTCTGTCTCCGTGGATCTCCAAAAAATATTAGACTGGGAAAGTAGAAATCTTGTACAATTCAACCCCACCAAATCTCAGTATGTGCATTATAATGTTCTAGGCTTCATGAACTAGTTTATTACAAGAAAACTGATCCAGAGCAAAATACATTTTTGTCTACACTCGTCTGATTAGGTTTTGCGAATGGATTAAAATCACTTTATCTCATATTGTTCTATTATTTATCCCGTGAATGACCATAGCTATTGAAGCGGTTCATAAAAAAATATAGGTAGGAGCCATTTTACAAACAATATGTTTAAACAACAAAACTAATAATATTTAGGTATTTAAAGACATTAAAAATATGATTAAGAAATATCTATGGTTTATTTAGTTCAAAATTTGATTTGATAGAAACGTCAAAATTTTGTCAATAAAAATTCGATACCAAAAAATTTCGAAGAAATAAAAGTTCTCCAAATTTATTTAAAAGTGGCTTTCTTGTTTCCGTGCACTTCAGACTTTCAAATAAAAACAAACGGCAATTTGATATCGCTTCTGGTTTTCAAACTATAACGATTTTTCTGAAAACTTCAAAAAATTGCCAGCATTTCAAATGTAAGTGTACTAATTTTACGAAGAATTTTTCAGGCTTGATATTATTTTATTACAACCTATTCAGCTCTTTTTGAGATAAAAACAGCATAATGGCATATTAAATGAAGATATTTGTGACCAAAAAGGTTGATGCAAATAATGTGCAGTCATAAAATTTTTCCCAATCTCCTACATAAAAACCATTAGCCTGAAAAAAGAACTGATACGATTCGGATGTTGAACAACCCTCAAATTACTAAATGGTAAAGTTTTAACTTAATCGAAGACAAAAAGTTTTTTTGTCCAAAAAAGTCGACGACTGGACGTATGGAAAAATTGCAAAAAAATGAAAATGATCTGAACTCGATAAAACTTTAGTATAATATGTAGGACCTTAGTAGATAAGAAATAAAACAATCTCCGCGCCAATATCTTCTGTATTTTTTGAGTCACAATGATTTATCTTCAAAATTAAAAAAACTGTGACAAGAAAAAAAGCTCCAACTCTGCACCTGTATTTGATATCAATGTATAATATAGTTTTTATTCATTCTTATGAAGCACTCCATATTGTATATAAGTTTTAAATGATTTGGAGCACTTTGATTTTTTTGTGGTTTTTTGTTACTTTTAAGAATCGGTTCCAATCATAATCTGAATACTTAGTGACGTATTTACTTAAAAACAGTCGACGAAAACAGCTCGTCACCTTAATCAGCAATTATAATAACGATTTTAGTCTGCTATAATTAAATTGTTAGCAAAATAATGATAGACGAATTATTCAAATTGCTCAGAACAAGTCGAAATATTCTCGTACCTTGGAACTATTATCACAGATGATGGTAAATGTAGCAAAGCTCTGAGAAAACTTGGCTATAGCTTGGCAAGACATGAAGCTAAGAGAAGCTTTTGAAACATGGACACGAAGAAAAATGACAAAGACACGGTACACCGATAGAGAGACGAATAAAAGTGTGTTAGTGGAGGGGAAAGAAGAGAGATGCTTACTGAAAGATATTAAAAGAAGGAATACAAAATTGATTGGTCATATTGGTTATTGTTATATACATAATAACTTTCTGAAAATATTATTTGAAGGACACATAACTGGAAAAAATAAAAGTGGTCGACCAAGGAAAAATTTCTGGAAAGCCTGGCACAACTGATGAAGTGTGGAAGTGGCAATGAAATGAAGAGAGCTTCTGGAGACAAAGTAACATGACTGCCACATCGCCCTTCGATTGTATGGTGACCACCAAATGTTGTAAAAACCGGGAAAGCTGTCCAGTGGGTTTTTGGTAAGTAGAAAAGCAGATTTTGCAAACGTAAAAACCATTTTGCTAAAAGTTGAACTCTACGTCACTTAGCAAGCGACGATTTAGATTATGTAATCCGTTTTACGATTGCCTAAGCCAACCTAGACGTTAACCTTAGCCTATTATATACGTTAGGCAAAATGACCCAAGATTTTAACATTTCAAAAATAATGAACGCGCTATAATATAACAGTCAAGGACTATAGGCGACTATAACCATGTCTTAAACATTTTGCTAACCTTAGTGAAAAATAGGATAGGTAAATTCGGGAGTTATTTTGATAACATAACATAACATTTATTTAACCATCAACGGTTACATGGTTCGTCACACATAAAATACATAATTGTAAAATGAACTTACACATCACAAAAAGAAGGTAACAGATATACATAAATATAGATTTAAATTTAACTCTGCAATAAGATCTTGCAAAACAAAGCTCTTAAAGAGTTTATTCGCGGAAGTGATGGCGCTATTCTGGTAAAAAGTGAGATCACATCACTTTGCAGTTAATGTTTGCTGCCTAACACACCTCCGCGGTGCAGTGGGACGAGTGTTTTGCTGCTACACGGTGTGTTCGGGTTCGATTCCCGGTAGTTTCTGTAACTGTGTGTTGGGTGTGTGTGTTGCCTTTTCTATGTATCTTCTCTCCGCACAAGCTGCTCAGAGCTTCTGGACGGGAAGGTGCCATTATGTGGTGTCATTTACTTCACTGAATCGAACCTACTTCTTCGAGTGCCGCCTCCTCTTAGAAGGTTGGCTATCATCATGGCTACTCTCACTTTTGATGCTGCAGCTCTGAACAACTCAAAGGAACTACAGTTGTACCATTTTCTCAGGTTATTTAGGAAATACGTCTTCTTCCTCTGCTTCTCTTTCCCTGTATCTTTCCCTGCATAATATTTTGCAACAATACATATTTCTCTTCTCTCATCACGTGGCCCAGATATTGCAGCTTTCTTATTTTAATTGTGTTCAATATCTCTTTTTCTTTTCTCATTCTTCCCAGTACCTGCTTATTTGTTACCATGTCTACCCAACTTATCCTCAAGATCCTTCTATATGACCACATCTCAAATGCCTCCAGTCGATCACTTATATCTTTCTTTAACGTCCATGATCCCATCCCATATAGCAACACCGAGAAAACGTAGCATCTCAATATTATGACTCTAAGTTGTAAGTTAAGATCTCTACTGCATAACACGCTTCTCACTCTGTTAAATATGGTTCTGGCTTGTCCAATTATTGATTTAATTTCTTCAGTGTACTCATTATTTTCATTGACAGTTGTTCCCAGGTACCTGTACTTACTGACTTTCTCTACCAGTTCTCCGTTGATCCATAGGTTTTCCTGTTGCTGAAGTGATTTTGTAATGGTCATAAATTTGGTATTTTTGATATTTAAGGTATGTCCGCTCTCCTCGCTAGTCGTCACTATTTGATCTACTAAGCTCTATAAATCTTCTATTGTTTCGGCAATGAGTATGGTGTCGTCTGCATACCGGATATTATTAATGGGTATTCCATTGACATTTACTTCTATTGTTGTTTCTTCCAGCGCTCTCTAAATGATTTCTTCCGAGTAAAGATTAAATAATAGCGGCGATAGTACACATCCTTGCCTTACACCGCGTTGTATTTTTACTTCTACTGAGAGTTCATTGTCCACCTTGATATTAGCCGTCTGGCTGTAGTATAAATTATTTATTATTCTAATATCTTTCATGTCTATATGTTTACTTTTAAGTAAGTAAATGAGGTGGCTGTGGCGTACTCTATCAAATGCTTTGTTGTAGTCAAGGAAACAGACATACATCGGCTGATTGATCTCCATGCATCTTTCAGTCAACATATTGAAGGCAAACAAGGCTTCTCTTGTTCCCATTGCATTTCTGAAGCCAAATTAGGTTTCGCTAATTTCTTGTTCTAATTTCCTAAAAATTCTCTGGTGTATTATCTTTAGGAATATTTTGAGAGCGTAACTCATTAGACTGATGGTTCGGTGGTCGCTACATTCTTTTGCATTAACATTTTTTGGTAATGTAATGAAGGTCAATCTAAGCCATTCGCGAGGGAATGATTCCTGTGTTGTATATTGTGTTAAATAGTTCCACCAATATGCCCATTTGATCTTCTACTTCTACTTACAATTGTAATATTTGTTAGCGATAGTTGGGCAGTTTCCTTAAAAAAAGTAAACAGTATATTAGACTTTACATGCACAGACAATGTATTCAGATTCGCAGAGAATATAAAAATTCTGGACGCAGCAAGTGCGTTATGGTAGTGAATTTTCATAAAAATGTTTTTAATAACAAATATGTGTGTTTTTTTAAGAAAGCAGGCATCAAATTTGGTTACCAGTATAATCTATATATTAGAAACAATGTGCCATGTTTCATCAAAATAACTTTATTGTGTGAAAATGTACTACATTTTTCCAAAAGTAAACTTAAAGTGTTCCCGAAAAAACACGTTTCTTGGTCAACCTTATAGGTTAATAGCAAATTGAGCTGTTCAAATATGAAACATTTGATCAAAATTCGCTACCATAACGCACTCGCTGCGTCTAGAATTTCTTTTCTTACAAACATGCATTATATCTCGATGGAAAATGCAAAAAATGCAATAACATAAGGCGCCAATCAACCAAGGGTTGCGGTGCTATCGGGGCGGCAAGGCCGCGGACGAGCCCTGAGGGAACAAAAAAAAAAACATAAGGCGTGTTTGATTAAAAAAAAAAGGAAATTTGTATCACCAATGACTTATGGGCCACCCTGTGATTGTAGAAATATTATTTTAAGATGTAGCTCAAGACACCCTATAATTAATATATACAAATTTTTTTCATATCTTATATAATAACGGATATATTGAGCTTTATTGATTTTTTACGAAAATTCGACAAAAATTATATACCATTAAACGATAAACTCTATAGCTAAGGCTACTGCCAAGCATCAAAGAAAGGGTCTATTTGAAATGAATTTTCTGCAAATATTTTAGTAAAATGAAGGACAATGACGGTTGAAATTAAGACTTTAGGGTTTGTAAAACATTCTTCTTGAGACATTTTATTTCTATAGCCCGTATTAGATTCAAGTTATTTGCCTAAATAATGCCAATTTTGACATTTTAAATCGCCACTTTGACGTTTTGAGGAAAACCCCAATTTATTTTTCTTAAAATGCCTATAACTTTTTTGTCTTTTGACTTACATAGCTAAATTTTCGTAGGTAGCTTACTTATAAGGATATAAACCAGCGTACCAAATTTGGTTGCCCTTACTTTGTTAATTCCGGAGATATAAATTTTTTTCGAAAGAAAACACAAAATTTTCTGGGAAAACCTAGGCAGATTTTCCTGCTTAACGAACTCATCCAAGCCATTTGCAAAAGGAATTTTTTCACCAAATTTTATCAAAATCGGCCCATTATTTTTTGAGTTATCGGTGTGATACATACATATATATATATATATATATATATATATATATATATATATATATATATATATATATATATATATATATATATATATATATATATATATATATAAATTGAAACTGACCCCGGATATGTTTTCTGGGCGGCCTAATTAGCGCTCATTTGAAGAAATTTTTTCAAAATTCAAAAGTCGGGATCTCCTCCTTAGTGAATTTTTTTTAAAGAAAATTCACTAAAAAATGTGACCTGACATCGCGACCTCATCATTATTAGTGAATTTTCTCTACGAAAATTCACTAAAATATACGTTTTTTCCTATTTTGTTCAGCAAACACAATAAATCCTGGAACAAATCGAATTGTTCTTCGAAAATCAGATATATTTTCGCATCATCCCACCCTGATGCGGGAACCTCTTATCTTTATGCTAACAACACGTAACAGAATATGATATACGGCACTTTTGCTGAGACAGGCATGTCTTGTGCATGTATGTTGTTTGTCGGACCTCCTCGTCGTCTGTTAAATATAATATATACACATACGTCACGCGTGGGTCGCTTCACATCTCTCCTACGCTTTATCTACCTTTCTCTCTTCTGATTGTGGCATACGGGGTAGCTCTGTGACCGATCACCTAGTGCCATCGGACCTGCGGATAGGAAGACCGATGGTCCATCTCGGTACAGTGATTGTGTGCAAACTGCCCTCGGCCTCAGGAATGGAATTGATGTGTCCATGATTATTGGCCGTGTGGGATGGGAAAAGGGATGAGATTGGGTTGAAATTGACGATATGCGGACAGTTTCGGTGACACCCTTACATCGCCAGGTTTTGCGTAATTTGTTATACAGTGTGTTTATCTTTCAATAGGTCTTAATTAAAACAGATCGCTTGTACTTTAAAATACGGAAAATTTACTGTAATATCTTCAATCACATGATTCACAACATTCTGAGTAACGCTTGTTTCATATATATATATATATATATATATATATATATATATATATATATATATATATATATATATATATATATATATATATATATATATATATATATATATATATATATATACACAGGCTGTCCCACGTTAGGCGTGCATTAGAAGTTTTCGAACTAGTACTGGGATTTGGAATCTGAAAATTTGCAACTGGATGTATCACCATCCGCTCATTATCACTAAAATATTTTGGTGACTATCACTTCCGGTTGTACCGGAAGTTGCCAACAACTTTCTTAATTTTAATGGAATACCCTATATATTATTACACATTCAGAATGGGCATGCAATTCTGAGGAAAATGATATGCCACTTGTCTTTACTGGCTTCAGCCGTTCTCAAGATATTCGATTTTCTATTGTTTTTCCGTCATAAAGTTGCAAATCTTTGAAATGGCAATTCTCAGGCATCAAGTATGTCATGGTTCTGTAACTTGGCACAACTATAGTCCTAGTGGTCAGAATTCTTCTCATTGCAAGAAAAATACAAAAATAATACAGGGTGTTGTTTAACGAAGATCAAATATAGATGATTTAAAACACGAAAAAGTATATTTTTCCAAATGGAACACCCTGTATATTTTACCGCATATCCTTCGGAATGATATTCTTCTTCGATCTGTATCAGCATTCCCTATACCTATCTTGAATTATTTCTGAGTTATAAGAAGGAATATGAATAAAACAGGAATATACTACAAAATTGGGAATGTACCTAGTCGGAGAGTAGGCTTTGGACATAATATGAAAACTTATGTCAAAGAGATGTATTATTAGTCTCGTTAGTTGTCATCGCAATAAAGTGATCTATTTCTTTGAAAGTATTGTGAGCTACACAATGGAAATTATTGTTAACGATTATTCTGCTGACAACATTCTAAATTTATTTTACATTCACGGAGAATGCAGGAGAATCGTGAATAGAACGTGCCGCTTGTTCAATGAGAGATTTCCATATTTGTCACCTATGAATAGGACAAAGTTCTCCAGAATCGAGTCAAATTTTCGGAATAACTGGAATGGTAATTTAAATAGAAATCATTCCAGTAACATTACCGATAATGAAACAAATGAAATCAATGTGTTGGGTTATTTCACGGCCTATCCACATGCTTCCATTAGGCAGGCAGTAGAAGATTTAAGACTAAGTCGAACATCAATTCAAAGAATTCTTTCTAAGTATGGATGTCATGCATACGCCCAAAGGACAGTGCATGATTTACGGGAAGGTGTCCACATTAGAAGGGTTGCATTTTGTGAATGGTTAATGGTACGGACCCAGGAAGACCCAGATATCTTAGATAGGATTTTATGGACGGATGAATCAAAATTCACAAGAAAAGGTATCATCAATTGCAAGCGATGTCATTTCTGGGCAGATGAAAATCCTCACTTTATGCGTGAAGCGCATTTCGAGTATGAATTCAGTTTCAATGTTTTCGCTGTTATTGGAAATGGAAGAGTTTTTTTCCATATCTACGAGGAAATGTTGACCTCAGAAAGTTATCGTAGAATACTTCGTGAAGTTGTTCCTGGTATCTTGACTGGTTTGCCTGACGCAGAATTCTGGTATCAGTTAGATGGCGCTCCAGCACATTCTACGGCAGCTGTACACCAGGAGTTGACAAGAATGTTTGACGATCGTTGGATAGGACCCGGCGGTCCATGGCTTTGGCCTGCTAGGTCACAGGACCTGACCACCTGACTTCTTCTTATGTGGTCACATTAAAAATGAAGTTTATTCCAGCCAAATAACCTCCCGAGAAGAACTGGAGGCTAAAGTGCGACAAGCTTTTAATGATCTCGCTCCAGAAATGATCCGAAGGGCCACTAATTCTGGATTGCAAAGAAGATTATTGAAGTGTCTTGAAGTCAATGGTGGTCATATAGAGCATATTTTGTATTATAACTCATACGCATTTTAAAAATTAATTCTATCACTGTTTCGTTGATTATTTTCAGTATTAAAACTCACTGATATATTTTCATACTGATAGATGGTTGTATAACTAGTTTTCATTTTGAGTAATTAAGTTTTAGGGCGATTCATAAACATCCCTCACTATGTTGGATTAAGTAGAGGATTTATAATTTCTAAAACAGTGCAAGTAGAATCGGAATGTCTTCTTTTTAAAGGGTAAGAGGTGAAAACGTATTCGAACACCCAGAAATGAAAGAATGAAATGGAAAAAATATTTCTTCAGAGTTAGTTAATTAGTCTTTTCAGAAATATGCTTAGAACTGAATGCCCAAACCACAAGAAGAATTTCTTGCAAACAGCCCACAAGAAAGTTACGGAGAGTGAATAGGGGTGCTGGGCGAAGAAGAATATAAAAAGGAAATGTCAGCGGAAAGCGGGAAAGAAACAGCTTAGTTGGACCTCTTTAAGCTGCCTTTATCCCATTTTGCAGCTATACTTCCTTAAAATCCTGTTTACCGCACGCAGAACCTCTATATTCACCGCAGGTTTCGTAACTTTCTTAGGGGTTGCTCCAAAGGAATTTTTCTTGTTTATATTGTTCTTGTCTATGTATTGAGGGTGATTGCTGGCATGCATAAGGGGAAGGAGAACCCCCGAGACGAAGCAGCGAACCAAGATTTTCAATTTATGTTTTAATTGTTATCTCATTTGATTTAAAAAAATATTTTTCCAAAAATGATTTTCAGGTTGCCTTGTTTGTCAGTCTTAGATAGTAAGCTGCTTTATCATTTTCAAAAAGTATGGATACAGCAACCGTAAATAAGTGTTGGAAAGGGTTTGGGTGCAGCAAGTATGTTATGGTAGAAAATTTTCGTAAAAATATTTCAAATTTGATAGCTCACTAAATTTCCCATTAAGCTAGAATCTTCAATCTTGACCCACAGTAGCACCTATGTACACGCACGTGGGTACTAAATTTTAAGAAAAATAACAATGAGCTTCGTGGATAACTACAAATTTGTTTTAAAAAACCTTTTTGGTTGGTTATTGTTTGCAAAAACTGGATGTGTTGACTAAAACAAAACCATTCAAGCAATTAATAAGGAAAAATACCTGCCATATTTATAATTTGTAAATAATTAATTTTTTTCTGAAAAACTTTTGTAACTTTAATGAAATTTGTAACACTTTTTAAAAACACTTGCAGTACTTACATATTATATCTAAGACAAAATGTTAATTTTTTAGCTCCATATAAAATATAAATTTTTTCAAATAATCGCTAACTGAAACTCTAAAACCGATCTCCAAGGTCCTTTTAAATTTAAATAATTAGTTTTAATAATATATCTTACTAATAGTGTACAATTTTTATGAAAATTCACTACTATAACGCACTTGCTGCGTCCTGACAATTTTTAATTTTATATTCCCCTGCACTGTATTATAAGCAACAGACTTCTGGAACGTGTGCACTGCTAGTAACTGAACCCAATACATTTCAAACGTTCTCGGAACATTCCAGTATATCGGCTTCAATGCAGCTTCTATATCAATACAAGGAAATTGGGAACAAGATGCATTTTCGTAGGTACATATCTATGAAATATTTCACGTATTATGGTGGCAAACGCCCACTAGAGTGCCATTGTTGCTTTTTATTAATGGCCGATAAGGTCGGAGATATGTTATGATGTAGAAAATAATGTTAGGCCCCCTTTTATGGACGAAATAAATGTTATAGTTCTTCTGGAATAGAAGCGGTGGCATTGAAAGGTACAGAAATGAAATCAATACGAATATTTCTCTGCCAAAACGTGAATATAAAAGCAAGGTTATACAAAATTAAGTTTTTGGACCTCTAGGTTTTAAGTTACTGTTAAGATCCTTGAAAGCAGCCATAGATAATTAGGTCAAAAAATGAAAATCACTATGTACGAGTATTTCAGTACCAAAATTTGGATATAAAACCAAGGTTATACAAAATTGAAGTTTTTGTATATCTAAAATCTTAAGTTAGGGGAGATCAGGGTAGTTGACGAACTTAAGGTTGTATCCCAAATTTTGGTGACTTGTGAATATCTTACTAATTATATATTTACAGACTTACTGTATTGGTACATACTTTACCTGATTTGCATATTATTTTCCTGTAAAAATCAAAACATTTTTAAAAATTTGTGAACTTAAAAAAATAACTTACGTCATATTACACACAACAGTCGCTAAGTTGATGAAGTCAGGTGGGTAAGTTGACAAGATATATAAGAAAGTAAAAACGGACATAAAAATGTAATAAGGCAATTTACTAAGAAAAAATGACAGAATCCAAAATACTTACAAAAGAATGAACAATATCCTTATACTTATTAATCGATTATCGCAACGATTACATTGCCATTTTTTAAATTTAACTTCTTTCGAAGCTATTTCTGTGCGCTCACTATCTGCCCAAGTTTACAAGAAAAACATTGAAACCAAAGTTCATTGGCCTTGCCCATATCATCACATATAATACGGGTTTTGTCATAGTCTTCAATTTATAAATCCATCTTATCATCGCTATCAACATAGGTTATTTCCGTGGAACTAGCGGAACCAGAGGAATCGTCAAATGTAATTTGACGTTTTATATTTTTATTTGTTTTTTTTCAGTTCAGGTTTTTTCTTCCTAATCCTTTGACCACCTTTCGTGCAACTTTCGTATTTTTGTCTGCTTCCTTATAAGCTTTTTTTCTTTTTCTTCGTTTTAACAACACGGGCGCTTCGTAGGATCGTGTAGCGTTCCACGATAAATTTGACACATCTGATTTAAACAACCACTACTGCGTCACCTACGGAACTAGAAACTACGCGCAGGAAAATTATGGTGTGAGAGACAGGGATATGGCTGTCACGAGCGGAGTTCCACAAGGATCAGAGCTAGGTCCTACCTGTGGAACATCTATTACGATGAGCTGCTGGTTATGCCGATGCCGGAAAGAAACGCTTGTGTAGCATATGCTGATGACGTTGCCCTGTTTATACGGGGTAGGGCCAGAGAGGACATTGAAGAGCAAGCAGCATGGCTGAGTAGAAGAATCGAGGTGTGGTTGATGAAGAAGGGATTGCAACTTGCTAAAACTTTGCCTGAATACTGTGTGCATGGAACACTGGAATAGGACCTCGGTTCTATTTTGTTGGTTTTCGGAACCCCGAGGTAATGATTAATAGAAACGGATGGAGGCATTCGTATTGCGACGTTGGAGATGAAATTCTTGGATCGTCGCAAGACGGATAGAAGCGAAAGCATTTGCCAAAAACGCTTTCATTGATCAAGAACGAAAGTTAGAGGTTCGAAGGCGATCAGATACCGCCCTAGTTCTAACCATAACCGTAACTATAACCGAAGTGCTAATCTTGGCAGGAAAAAGGACTGTTAGGACATTAACAGTCCAAATCGGTAATCCAGAAATCTCATCTACCGTTAAACTGAAATACCTTGGAATTTACCTGTGACAAAACATTAACATGGCTGGCACATTAAGAATGCAGCAAAAAGAGCTGAGAAGCTGCAGTACTGAACACACTGAGGCCAAACATCGCATGTCCCAAGGAATGGAAGAGAAGATTACTTGGCAGCGTTGTAAACTCAATTTTGTTATATTGTTCCCCTGCCTGGAAAGACTGGCTATCCGAAACCAAGTAAAGAACGATCCTCGAAAGCACCCAGAGGAAAATCGCTATAAGAATCGGCAGTTCATAGAGAACAGTATCCACCAAGGCTATACAGGTAATAGCAGCAGTCGTACATATACACATGCTGGTAGCAGAGCTGACTTACGAATAAAACATGAACAAGGCGGCTGAAAGAAACAGAAGAAGGGAACTTACGATGGCAAAATGGCAGGAAGAATGGTAGGAGGAGACCATGGTAGCTCAGTGGACAAAACGGCTAATACCTACAATCAAGCCTTGCGTACAACGCAGACACGGTTTCTGTCGGTACATTGACGTTTTGGCTCCTATCTGTACAGACTTGCACTAAGAAGAAGAATCTGATCAGTGTAGCTTCTGTGGAGAAAAGGATACATCTGTGCATACCGTTTTGGGGTATGAGAAATGGGCGGCTGTCAGCGAAGAAGCGGTAGCAATGATTGGGGAGGCACTAAGAGCAGAAAACTTATCTGTACAGACTTGCACTAAGAAGAAGAATCTGACCAATGTAGCTTCTGTGGAGAAAAGGATACAGCCGAGCATACCGTTTTGGGGTATGAGAAATGGGCGGTTGTCAGCGAAGAAGCGGTGGCAATGATTGGGAAGGCACTAAGAGCAGAAAACATCATCCACATATGCTGGAAAGAGACAGTAAATGGACCATTATAGACAAGATGATATAGAAGATAATGGGAGAGAACGAAATATAGAGGGGAGAGAAGCAGCATCACAGTCAGACCAAGAAAGGAGAAGCTTACCTGAAGTAATACCGTAAGGTAGTTCCGGGCCTGCTTCGCACTGCGGGAGGTGGTTTTTAGTTGGTGAGGCATCCTCTAGAGAGAATGAATCTAACAGAGCTCCGGTAGTAGCCGACTGTCTTTTGAAGAGTTCCCCTACCTCTCAGAAGAAAACACCTACCGAAATATGTGTATCAAAAATGGCGCGCTATTTAAATCAGCCACTTATATATTAGCCACCCAGTGTAACTTGATGCACTAGCTAGAACTACTACTAAAACTACTAAATCCGTCACATGGAGTTAGAACCGTATCTGTAACGGCATATATAGCCTGACAGACAAATCATTACCTGACCAATACAACCCAGCACTACCCAACCATTTTCTACTGGTATATCATTACAACACAAAAGTATCAGATTAAACAGCCTGTGTCTCATCAAGGAGGAAGATTTTACTAAGGGATGTTTCGTTTATTTTATTCCCGCACCAGGTATGTACAATTATGGCGTGTCTTGTTGTTAACGAAACACCGTGTAGATGCTGCTACGTATCACGGGAGGTAAAAAGAGCTTAGTTCCCCATACTACGCCCTCTTGACTTTTTATCTCGCGGGCTTACACGTGAAATCCTACCCGCCGCGATGCCTAATACGCACAGACAATCAATTTCACGAGGATGCTTCACTTCCATCTTGACTAAGGTTTTTTATTTTTTCGTTGTTATCTCCCGTATGTAGAGGTATTCCGTTATGAATTACGAGAGTTTAAAAGCCGCGTAGGGGTATATGTTTGCTTTTATTAAGTTTTACCGAATTTTCATTAAGAAAAATTTGCTTATAGAGAGGTCGCCATGAAAAGCTTTTCGAAAAGATTTCTTCAGGTGAGCGCAAATTTGGGTCCCTATAATCCATAACCAATGACCATGAAAATTTGTATATGTTTTTATATATGACTGATATTCCCCCCCCCCCCAAACATACAAAAATATTTTTGAAAATGCTATATTTGTGTAAGTATCATAGTAACTGGAATGAGACTTTACATGTGGCTAGGAATGGTGTAAATAACCCTGTTGTGAATTTTGAGTAATTTGGTACACAGGTCTGGCACGCAGCGTTGCTCAATAAAGTTCCGGCCTATGGCCTACCTCCCAAACTCTGTACCTGGACAGCAAACTTCCTATCCAACCGGAGCATTTCTGTTGTCGTGGATGGCCGCCATTCCTCTAAACTATATCCAATTAATGCAGGAGTTCCTCAAGGTTCAGCTTTAGCCCCTATTTTGTTTCTTCTCCACATCAATGGCCTCCTCTCTAGCACATCCAACCCAGTTCACAGTTACGCGGACGACAGCACCCTCCACTCAAATATACAGTATTCTTAGCCTGTCTCTTTGGCCCAATTAGATGAGGAACGCAGACTCATGGAGGGTTCTGTCTCCGTGGATCTCCAAAAAATATTAGACTGGGGAAGTAGAAATCTTGTACAATTCAACACCACCAAATCTCAGTCTTGCTTTCTTTCTCATAAAAGATACACCAGCCCTAGACCCATCACAATGAACAACCAAGTTATTCAAAGTAATCAGTCCTTTTCACTTGTTGGCGTTTCTGTAGATCGAAATCTCAATTGGCGCCAACATGTCACATCAGTTGCAGGAGCGGTTGCTAAGAAATTAGGTTTCATCTTCCGGGCTCGCAAATATTTTTCACCAGCTAATATCTATACCTTTTATACTTCGTAAATAAGACCAACCCTCGAATACTGCTCCCACATCTGGGCGTGGCGTTGGTGACCTCTCTCTCTCTCTTTTATAGATATCTGCACGGGCACTGCTCAGAGGAGCTTTCTTCCATAGTTCCTCCACCTGCTGCCCCCAACAGATCTACCAGGGGAACAGTGCGAATGCACCCTTTTACTGTCCAGGTCACCAGACATAGAACATCTTGTTATGCCTGCTCTTTTGTCCCGAGGACTTCCAAGTTGTGGAATTCCTTGTCGGTACATGTTTTTCCGTCTCCTCCGAACCTCCAAACCTTCAAGTCCATAATTAACAAGTTGCCTCTTTCCTCCTTGTCGACACCCACGGCACGATAGTATTTAGGCTGTAAGCCCTCGTGGTGTGTTGTTGAAATAAAAAAATAAAATAAAAACATATTTAGAGTTCTTTCCAAATTAAAGATAAAATCTGAAAGACATGCACTGAAACGACTTAGAGGTTAAAGTCCAATGCCTGACAGATAGAGTAGTTAACTGCCACGCGTAGATTGATTCATACAACAGGTATAAACCATGCATCAACGGTAACCAAGCAAAATAAATAACTGGCATGAAACATACTATCCGAACCAATAATCTGGCATGAAACATACTATCCGAACCAATAATCGTGAAGTCTGATCCACAAATATCACAAATAACAGACGAGATAAAATTAAAAATTTGCCAAGTGGTTGTTATTTAACCGTGGATTTTATCCATTTTTAAAATACACTATATTTGTAGCTTGATGAACGGCCCAAATACAGTTTTAGCACAATCCAGATATATTATGCTGGGGTTTTAGACTGAAAGTGTAGCATAATATAGTAGAAATGTAAACAAAATAAGTCAAGTCTCTATAAAAATTATTTTAAAACAGTTTCTTTTATCTATATAAATAAACAGTTTACATTCGTAAAATTTAGACCTAAAATTTCAGACAAGTTTCTTTCACCAAAATTTTCAAATCGTGGACCGGCATGTAAGGGACATTCTAATAGAATGTGAAAAATTGAAGTAGGTCGGTCACAGAGCTCACAATAAGGGCGTTGTTGTTGATTTAAGAGAACCATGTGTATGTAGAGAGTGGCCAATTCGGAGTCTTCTGATAATCACTTCTTCCTTGCGAGATAAATCAGCAAGTTTCTTGATTGCCACAGTTGGTTCAATTTCCCGCAGTTTGTTGCTAAGCGAAGACCGATGGATTTGCCATTTCTGTCTATAAAATTTTGCTATCTGTGCAGAAACGTCGGCGTAAAGTTGAAGAGGAATCACAGTATCGATTAAGACAGCATTTCTGGCACATTCGTCTGCATTTTCATTTCCAGTAATGCCACAGTGTGATGGGACAAATATAAATCTGATAGATTTGCCAGATTGCAAGGCACAATAAATAGATTCTTGTACTTGGATTACAAGATGGTCCTTTGGGTAGAGGTTTGTGAGTGATATAATCGACGAAAGAGAATAGGTGCATATTAAGGCGTTATTGAAATGAGAGTTGACGAATGTGTTAGTTGCTCTCATTATGGCGTATAGTTTTGCTGTATATTTACTACATATTGACGGTAAGTGATATGCTTCTTCCTTTAGTGCAGAAGTGATACTACATCCGACACCAATTTCACATTTTGATCCATCAGTGTAAAGAATTATGTCATATCGATATCTAGAGATAAGCTCTTGAAATAATCTATTAACACATTCAGCTGGTAATACATTCGATTTATGCGATAAAAAAGTCGTATCAGTAGGTGGAAAAACAATGGTCCATGGAGAAATAGCACCATTGCATATATGATTTGTCAGATCTGGATTGAAAATATGATTTAGCTTTTTTATATGTAAAGAAAATGGTAGCTGTGCTGAAACGTTCGCATCATAGAATCTGTTGAAATTGGTATGTGCCAAGAATTTTTAGACTGGATTATTTGGGTTTGCTGATATCTTACCCGCCTATTTTAAGAGTAATTATTCTCTTCTTAACATAATTGGAGGCTCGTTACATTCTCGGTAAATAAGACGTCATATAAGATCGAAACAGTCGTTGAATGTGTTTCAATGGCAATTCTACTAATTATGTAATATATTGTTACGTATACTTTTAATATAATATAATATATCCCGGGCATGAAGCTAGTGTCAAGTATCATGTAAACAAAACGTTAGTTAACGTATCCTTAGATCGCTCAGTGGTAGCGTGCTTGTTTTCTACGCAGAAAGTTGCGTGATCGATTCCGGCTCGATGAATGTATGGTCTTTTTTGTTTTATTTTGACATTTGGAGAAACAATAGTGCACAGATTTCATATGTTTTGGACAAGATCTCATTTTTGTTTAAAACGCCTAAGTAACTTTGTCTCGTAAGTCTGAAATTATAATGTTTAGCAGACATTTTGTTGTGCCAGTTATTAGCTGACCGTTAAATGGCGGCCGAAGAGGACACCCGGACACCCTTGCGGGTGCGCTTCGGGACCTCGCAGCAAGACGGTTCCGCGGGAGGCCAAGGCACGGGACCGTGCTCGGATCCGGCGTCGCATAAGCTAAGCTGTTCACCTCGCACAGGCCCGGCATGTCGGCACGACCCGCTTCCTCGACAAGCCGGACACGCCCCGATCCTCAGAGCCAATCCTTATCCCGAAGTTACGGATCCAATTTGCCGACTTCCCTTACCTACATTATTCTATCGAATAGAGGATCTTCACCTTGGAGACCTGCTGCGGATATGGTTACGAATCGGCGCAACGCCTCCACGTGGCCCTCTCCCGGATTTTCAAGGTCCTCGGAGAAGATCTAGACACTGCGGTGCTCTTCGCGTTCCAAACCATATCTCCCTGCTAGATGATTCCATGGAACTCGAACGCTCATGCAGAAAAGAAAACTCTTCCTGGATATCTCGACGGCTTCTCCGGGTCCTTTTGGGTTGCCCCGACGAACTCTCTTGCGTGGGCCCGACTTTTTGACGGTTCCTCTGCCGGGTTCCGGAATAGGAACCGGCTTTCCTTTCGCCCGATTGATATTGAAAAAACCGGTTTGATTGGGTTGACTGAAACGAAATCACTCTGGCGATTCATAAGGAAAAATAACTGCTACGTTTATAATTTGGCAGATATTTTACTTTTCTACAAATGAATTAAGTTTCCTTCTGGAAATCTTTTGTAACTTTATTGAAATTTGTTATACAAGTTTCTTTTTAGGAGACTTACTATCTATAGATATAGCAAAATTTAATTTTTTAGCGTCAAAGGAAATTGAGTTTTGACATTTTTCTCAAAAGGAGTTAGGACGCAGGATGTTTTTGATAATAGAGAGATATCGATGGTAACACTTTCGAAAAGAATCTTCAAATGTGCGCATACTAAGACCTCTAAAATCGATCTTCAAGGTCTGTGTAAGTTTAAAGTATTAATTGTAGTAAAATGCCGTATAATTATAGTGTACAATTTTTATGGAAATTCACTACTATAACGCACTTGCTGCGTCCGCAAATTTTTTGATGTAGTATAATTTGTATAAGCAATTAGCCAGCTTAGATTATATGCTGTTTTTAGAATAACTAGGTAAAAAAATCTCACAGAAAGAAGGGCTGGTAATAGCATTGTTTGATTAACGATTTAGATATTATTTCAATTAAAAAATGCTAATGTAATATCCGATAGGCTTGAATTGTGTAAGGCTTTTATAGATTTTTACTAATTAAAGATATCTGAAAGTGAAAAGCGTACAATTCTTGACTGTTCCTTTTATTAACAATCCAGGCAGACAGATTAAACGAACGCAGGAGCGCAAAATTTACATTTTTATTAATGATCAAATTGTATACATTTTCAAAATGAAAGTGCTATGTCACCACTCTTGTCTGCACGGGCTAACATTTTCATAAATAATTTCGAGACAAGCCTTCAATTAATCCAAGCTAAAAATAACCTGCTGGCTAAGGTACCTTGACGTCATTTTCGCTATCTGGTCAAAATTGGTTCAGTAATCTTTGGACGAATTCATTCTTCACTTAAATAGCATCGACCTCCAAATCCAGATCACCATGGGAATGGATTCTAATGAACTGAAAACCAACCCACAGGAATCACTACCTTAACACCCAATGCCACTATCACACATCGCAACTGAATCGACTTCAAAATCAGACTTTTCCGCGAAGCGAGCGAGTAAGAAGCTTCTTGTTTATTTACTTTTTGGCAGACAACACTTTGAAAAGCGTTTTCTGAAAAACTACTGAACCGATTTTCAAAAACTGAGACTCTTCAAAAATAGAATTTGATTAGCTACAAAATGGGGTGTCACTCAGTACCCCTTTCCACTTAAGATTTCAGGGGTGAAACTCGCCACCGCTAAAAGGATGAACTGAGAGATTTTAAAATATCGGCAATATGTTGTACGTTGCCCTCTGGCAATAAAAATGGACTTGTGCGAGGGATTATTTTTTAAATAACGAGAAATATGAAATATCGGATATGTTTCGTTCTTGCGGCGCCACTCTGTATACCTATATGGTTACTTATTGTGTTTGTAGTAAGCGTAAAAATCGATTAGAGCCCTTACTCTGTGAAACCGTTCTATGATAAATACATAAATGCTTGTTTTCCTCTTTACACAGAGGAGACTAGGTATTCGATTATGAACTAGAGCTAGAAAAGTCTAATTTGACGCTTAAAATGGATTCCGTCAGCGCAGATCAACTACCGACCTCATTTCCTTTGTCACCCATTCTTGGAACAAGTCTATGGAACTACACGGTGAATCCCAGATTGTCGCTCTAGACATATCCAAAGCATTCGACCAGGTCTCGCACGCAGCGCTGCTTAATAAACTACCGGCCTATGGCCTACCACCTGGACAGCAAACTTCCTCTCCAACCGGACCATTTCTGTTGTCGTGGATGGCCATTCCTCTAAACTATATACAATTAATGCAGGAGTTCCTCAAGGTTCAGCTTTAGCCCCTACTTTGTTTCTTCTCCACATCAATGACCTCCTCTCTAGCACATACAACCCAGTTCACAGTTACGTGGACGACAGCACCCTCCACTCAAATATACAATATTCTAAGCCTGTCTCTTTAGTCCAATTAGATGAGGATCGCAGACTCATGGAGGGTTCTGTCTCCGTGGATCTCCAAAAAATAATAGACTGGGGAAGTAGAAATCTTGTACAATTCAACCCCACCGAATCTCAGTCTTGCTTTCTTTCTCATAAAAGATACACCAGCCCTAGACCCATCACAATGAATAACCAAGCTATTCAAAGTAATGAGTCCTTTTCATTTGTTGGCATTTCTGTGGATCGAAATCTCAATTGGCACCAACATGTCACATCAATTGCAGAAGCGGCTGCTACGAAATTAGGTTTCCTCTTCCGGGCTCGCAAATACTTTTCACCAGCTAATCTCTTTACCAAATAAACAAATAAGGCCAAACCTCGAATACTGCTCCCACATCTGGGGTGCTGCTGCCGGTTCTACACTCGCTATCCTGGACTCCATTCAGAAGAGAGCTATACGTCTCATTGGTGACCCTACCCTCACCCAAAGGTTGCCATCCCTTGCCCATCCACGTGCCGTTGGTGACCTTTCTCTCTTTTATAGATATCTGCACGGGCACTGCTCAGCGGAGCTGTCTTCCATAGTTCCTCCACCTGCTGACCCCAACAGATCTACTAGGGGAATAGAGCGAATGCACCATTTTACTGTCCAGGTCACCAGACATAGAACATCCTGTTATGCCCGCTCTTTTATCCCGAGGACTTCCAAGTTGTGGAATTCCTTGCCGGCGCATGTTTTTCCTTCTCCTCCGAACCTTCAAACCTTCAAGTCCAGAATTAACAAGTTGCCTCTTTTCTCCTTGTCCACACCCACGGTACGATAGTATTTAGGCTGTAAGCCCTCATGGTGTGTTGTTGAAATATATATATATATATATATATATATATATATATATATATATATATATATATATATATATATATATATATATATATATACATAAATGCTTGTTTTCCTCTTTACACAAAAGAGAGTAGGTATTCGATTATGAACTAGAGCTAGAAAAGTCTAATTTGACGCCTAAAATGGAAACGAAAGAAAGGTTAGCGTCTTTGTGGATTCCTTATTATTTAATCGGTCAAAACCTCCATAAAGCAGTGTTTACTCTTACATTATTATTTAATCTGAGTGCCCACCCACGTCTAATCGCTGTTAAATTAACATTTTCGACTATAAAATCAAACGTCCGATAAGTTTAATAGTAATATTATACTCCCGCTATATAATAGAAAGGAATTATGAATCAACGTGCACACATTCCACTTAACCTCGCATAGATTATCGACTCGGATCTCGCGAAGAGAAAAAATCAAAATGGGAGAAAATCAACCATTGTTTCGCGATAAACGTGCCCGTATGATAAAAAATAAATAAATGCAACAGAGAGTTTATCGGGGGAGAAAGGAATATAAAACGGCTTTTGTATTGTTATAGGTATGGAAAATTAAAGCTGGATTGTTTCCTATCAAGGCGTAAAATTATACACACAACTACGAGATGTGTGTGTGTGTGTATGTATTCCTTATCGTAAGTACGATAATTGCAGTAATCACGGACGATTATCTTAATTATCGTAACAGCTAGTAAAATTCCCATAAATATCACCGGCGTCCTTCTTTCTGCATCCTTTCTGTTATTAAATCCGTCTATAATAATGAATAAAGATGACTGGATACGTTTGTTTTCTATGTTGGAATTGGTGTAATTTGGTGAAATACATTGTTAGAATAATTAGAGTAATGATTATGGTAATTAACAACGGCGTTTTAGAGTTACCGTGTCAAAATGTAACTTACGGGGTTCCTCAACAACAGCTACTACAACCACCACCACTCGTTGCGACATCCGCCCCACAGAGCAGGGTGCCTAATTGTCTAGCAAACCTAAAAAAGTCAAGAAATTTCAGTATTGTTAAAAAAATAAACTTTACAAGATGCTGTCAAAAGTCAGGGAAGTCTTTTATTTCAACAACACACCACGAGGGCTTACAGCCCAAATACTATCGTACCGTGGGTGTCGACAAGGAGGAAAGACGCAACTTGTTAATTCTGGACTTGGAGGTTCGGAGGAGAAGGAAAAACATATGTGCCGGCAAGGAATTCCACAACTTGGAAGTCCTCGGGACAAAAGAGCGGGCATAACAAGATGTTCCATGTCTGGTGACCTGGACAGTAAAAGAGTGCATTCGCTCTGTTCCCCTGGTAGATCTGTTGGGGGCAGCAGGTGGAGGAACTATGGAAGAAGGCTCCTCTGAGCACTGCCCGTGCAGATATCTATAAAAAAGAGAGAGAGGTCACCAACGGCACGTCGGTGGCCAAGGGATAGCAGCCTTTGGGTGAGGGTAGGGTCACCAATGAGACGTATAGCTCTCTTCTGAATGGAGTCCAGGATAGCGAGTGTAGAAGCGGCAGCTGCACCCCAGATGTGGGAGCAGTATTCGAGGTTTGGCCTTATTTGTGAAGTATATAAGGTATAGAGATTAGCTGGTGAAAAGTATTTGCGAGCCCGGAAGTGGAAACCTAATTTCTTAGCAGCTGCTTCTGCAATTGATGTGACATGTTGGTGCCAATTGATATTTCGATCTACAGAAATGCCAACAAGTGAAAAGGACTCATTATTTTGAATAACTTGGTTGTTCATTGTGATGGTTCTAGGGCTGGTGTATCTTTTATGAGAAAGAAAGCAGAGATTTGCTGGGGTTGAATTGTACAAGATTTCTACTTCCACAGTCTAAATCTTTTTCGCAGATCCACGGAGACAGAACCCTCCATGTGTCAGCGATCCTCATCTAGTTGGGCCAAAGAGACAGGATTAGAATATTGTATATTTGAGAGGAGGGTGCTGTTGTCCGCGTAACTGTGAACTGGCTTGGATGTGCTAGAGAGCAGGTCATTGATGTGGAGAAAAAACAAAGTAGGGGCTAAAGCTGAACCTTGAGGAATAGTTTAGAGGAATGGCCATCCACAACAACAGAAATGCTCCGGTTGGAGAGGAAGTTTGCTGTCCAGGTATAGAATTTTGGTGGTAGGCCATAGGTCGGAAGTTTATTAAGCAGCGCTGCGTGTCAGACCTGGTCGAAGGCTTTGGATATGTCTAGAGCGACAATTTGGGATTCACCGTGTAGTGCCATAGACTTGTTCCAAGAATGGGTGACAAAGGAAAGGAGGTCGGCAGTTGATCTGCGCTGACGGAATCCATACTGCCTGTCGTGGCTTAGACTGTGTTTTTCATGAAATTTGAGTAATTCGGTGTTTATATATTTTTACATCACTTTAGAGATGACTGAAAGGAGAGAAATAGGCCTGTAGTTGCTAAGAAGCGCTTTGGATCCTTTCTTGAGGACGGGTTGTACTCGAGCAGTTTTCCAGTTACTAGGAAATATACCGCTATTGTAAGAGTCTGAAACAGACGAGTAAGGACAGGAACAAGTTATGGTGTGCATTTTTTGAGAACAGTTGCTGGGATCTTATCAAGGCCAGAGGCTTTCCTGGTATTAAGAGAAGAGAGCATCTTTCGTACCTTTCTAGTTTTGAAAATGATATCCGTCATTTTATGCGCGACATTGGGGACTGTTAGTGGTTGAACATTTGGAGGTGGGTTGAGAGTAGAATTGCCGGCGAACAACGAGGCAAAAAGTTCAGCCTTGCCCAGGGCGGTAGAAACAATTTCATCCCCTGAGACAAGAGGTGGGAGCGTGCTCTTGCAGACATTATTCCAAATAGATTTAGCAAGAGTCCAGAAGGGTTTGCTGCCCTTGGAGCTTAAGAGGACTTTGTTTTTGATGTGGTTATTAAACGAGTTTTTTGCCTCAGAAAGAATGCGGACATAGCGGTTTCTTGCGTCGTTAAATGCTTGACGGTTTTTTTGACTGGGATTGTGTAGAAGCGTTTTGTGAGCTTTGACCTTTTCAAATCTGGCCTTGTCACAAGATTTAGAGAACCAGGGCTTTTGAGTGGCTGAAGAGGTTTTCTGTGTACGTGGATTAAATAATTCCATGCCAGCTTGGATAATTTCGGTGACGTTTTGTGAGATATCAGAGGGGTCAGGATGAGAGAATAGATGACAGAATGGGGAAATGGTATATAACAAGGAAGACATGTCACTGGAAAGAATATTTTGAGAAACTATGTGGAAGGGATGAGAGTCATCAGACCCCTCTTTTGGTTGTAAATCAGATAGCATGTGACACTGTTGAAGTGCATGGGCTTGAAATAGCGATCAAGAAACCAACGAATAAAAAACAGCGGGCTTAGAAAAAATTCGTGGGGAAATGTTGGAGAAGTATGGCTAAAAGAGACGGTTTAAAAATCGGCTGGTGGTTAATATATTAAATCTAATTTTGCTGTGTCCATTTTTGCGTTATAGTCGAATTGAGGTGGAAATATATAATATGTAGTGTGAATTACGAGCAGCAGATTTCTCACAAGTTATTAACAAATGTGGAGGCGTGCTCGTATATCAAATCGCATTTGATTAATCAGCGGTAAACGATTAAAAATTGAACGGTAGAGAGATAACCAACATTTTTATAGCTTGATTTCCTAAGCTTTTTTGATCGCAACATCTAGGTCTGGTATTTGTGTGTGCGTGTGTGTGTATATGTGCGTTGCACGTGTATTTGAAACATATTTCATCCAAATATTTGACTTAGAATTACCAACGTTTTACATTATTTAACACAAACATTAAACCTTATCTACCTAAAACCCCTTCACTTTCAAAAGCAAATTACACAATTAAGCTAAAATTATAACGCAGTATAATGCTCTGGATGTGCGAACGCATACCTTTCAGGGTGGCATCCTACACTACGTATATATTTTATGTTTTAGCTTCCACATCCCTTCGTCGTCTTGTATAAAACAACCGTGCCTGAAATTTTAATGACTCTATCGTATATTTTCGCCACGTAAGCCTCCAGTAATAACGCTGTGTCTGTTGTTTTCTTTTTGCAGGGTAGACGACGACAGAAACCGGCACGACATCCGACTACTGGACAGTTTCAGATCACACCTCTGAAACGGATTTTAGCCCGAGCTGAAACAAGCAAGAAGTCATGGACTATCAGTACGAAATGCCTCATGAGAAAATCAAGCTGACCGAGATAAACTCCTTGCTAGTTTGCCATCTCTGCAATGGGTATTTGATTGATGCCACGGCCATTTCGGAGTGTTTGCATTCGTGTAAGTAATCTAGATGATATATTTTAGTATAGCTGGATCTTGGTTTTTTTGTTCTGATGTTCATTAAATGAAGTCTTTACATCTGTACGGTTCAGATTGGGTTAAATGTAATGCCGCGAGATACTTACATGTTTGAATTAAAATAAAATGCGCGAAATCACATTACTAGTTTATAGAGACTAGCATCGTGGTTCTAATTACTCGTTTAAGACTCTGTGAAGGACCAGAAGAATCGTTTTAAGGGCAGAATTATGAATACACGTGGTAAAAGTAATAACAATTTAATATGAGTTACAAGTTAAATACAGAGAAATGAATGTTGTGATCTAATAAGGATACAATAAAAAGGTGACTTAACAATTGGAGCTGGGTATGCTGTAGACTGCCGTACCCAACACGCCGAGGCTGCCACTGGTACCTGGGGCTTTATCCAAAAGGGCACAGGTGTTTCACGTGTCCAGGTGACGACCGTGAAGACTTGCTGATGCCGTGGTTGAATGGTTTTCTAAGCACGGGTCCGTCGCTCATCGGGAGATTGGTTCTCCCACAATGAGGCCCACAAACCTGTCCACATGTCTATGGAGACAACCGTGGTTCTTGACTCCGTGCCGTGGGTCAGGCGATCTCCCTGTGATGCTCCCTGACCGCTGGAACGTGCACGAAGTTAACTGTGATGTGACCACAACATAATCAGGTATTATGCTGTGCCTTGAGTTCCGCTCACGGTCAGCCTGTCTTGAACGACCTTTTTTTCCCTCAGGTCGTCCGCGGCCTTGCCGCCCCGATAGCACTGCAACCTTTGGTTGATTGTGCATACACTTAGTCTTACTTCACCCATTCCAAAATCACTGTGCCTTGAACTAGTCTGCACAGCGATTGGTAGGGTGAAGTTTTATATTGCTCTGTCTCCGGTCTCGACTGACCGTAGATCAGCTGTCCAGAGTTTTACACTTCCACAAGATATGCTGGACTGATTCCTCCCCCTCGCTGCAGAGTCTGCATGCGAGGCCCCTTTCGAACCGCCCCATTTTATGCAGGTGTTTCTTGACGGCCATGTGTCCCGTCAAGAGACCTGTTGTGTTTCTGAGCTGTCCTCTGCTAAGATTTAGCAGCTTCACAGCTCTCTTTGAACTGGGTTTGTCAATTATTGACTTCCCATGTCTGCCCAGTTTGAACAACCTTACTGGACGCTGGATAAGATGGAAATGGTTGAGTGTTAAGCACTCTCTCGTCACTGTTTCGCTTGATTCGTGACGCTCGACAGGAACTCCAATTTTGTACGCCGCTGGTGGCTGCTGTTGTCAACTATTCCAGGAGTGCCACTGTCGTCTCTGCGCCTCTAGTTGCTGTGGCGGCATCAGGTTTGCCCACTAAGGATGGACAGGGTGGACTCGGGGAGATTGAGGATGATGATTAACAATATTAGGACACAACAATATCTGTATTTGTTCTAATGGGACATACGTCTCGTATTTTAGCAAGTACATTTTGTTTTCTTTGTGTCAAGGAGTTGAGAAATTTTATTCCTTTGCGTTAGTGCAAGAATTCGTTTGCTTGATTTTCTGATTTTATCACAAATAAAGTGTCGTCCTCTGCCATCCTCGAATGGCAGTTTTGTTGAGTAGATATGGCTCGGTTGTTGTAAAAATAACATGTGAAGAAACCTGTACAAAAAGCTTCGAGTACATTTTACTCTTAGATGTTTGGTTCATACAAATTCTCCATTTATAATTTTCAAACGAGGTAACTTGGCAAAACTGTTTTTTAACGTAATAGAACAGGCGAATTTAATATTTAGACCCTATTATTATTATATAGGGTGTCCTAATTATACTTCAAAAAACTTGAGTTGAGTGTTGCCCTTGAAAAAATAGTGGGGGTAGTTCGTATAACATTTTAAGGTCGTGATACTGATATACAGGATGTTAAAATTGTTACGCTTAAAGCGAATTTCCTTAATTATCTTTAAAACGGCTAAAGCTAAGATTTTCAATATTTATACACGAATAAATATTAACAGCGTGTAAAGAAAAACGCAAAATCCGGTTTATTATGTAAAGCAGAGGGGGGCGTGTTGAACAAACAATTTTAACTCTATTTTTATGTAAAACTACATCCTATGGAATTTCTACCAGTGTACCTTATTCGTGAATTTTCATTAAGAAAATTCAGTATATAAATTTATTAAGCGTCATAAAAACTATAGTGCCACTAGTCTTGAATTTATTTGTGTCAGTCCCACGTTGGGCTGCATTTTTATAGTATGTATGAAGATTGTATTGGTTCTGATTATACATAAATCTGATTCTATTTGTGCTCGAAAAATGTTTACTGACGTTTTTATTAAAATAATAATTTGATTTTTGTGGTTATTTTTCAAAAGCTAGTTCAAAGTTAAGCGATTTCTGGTTACATTTCCAAGATATTTAAGTGTAATAAGGATTGTGTGTGATGTAACAATATTTCGGTGGCACAATAATAAATTGTATCTGCCCCTAAATGTTCCCATATAATAGGCGGCATCGATCAAAATTCATGGAACAGACAACAAATCGCCAAGAATTTCATCTCCGTCCGGTTAATTGAAAACAAAATAACGGTTGTAGTCGTGGGTGAAACTTGTATTCCTCTGAGGTTGATTGAGCGATTTATATATAACATACACGTCGCGATCAATAAATTAAGATAGTAGAGCCTAACTTTTAATTGATTTTTTGCAATTATTTCATCTGCTGAGTTAGTTAGAAAGTCTCTCATTTTAATACTATTGATTACAGGTGCAGTCTAATAATTCGAAGGCAAAGTCATGCAATAAGTGTCATTTTGGTCTTTTTCCTTTGCGTTATTATTTATTTATCGATCTCTGTATACATTCTGTCTCTGACATAACTGCCAATGAAAAGGCATTAATATCCCCTATCAATCTATTGACTCCTATATCTCCTCATGTTTGATGGCGAAAGACTATTAATAATATTTGGGCTCTAGTAATTGATAAGTTTTGATGAACGGCGAGGAAAAAATTATGAAGCAGCTACAAGAAACAGCTAATATTTGTAAGATAAATTACCGAGAGGAAATCTTATGGAGCTTATCATTAAACAGGGGTATTATTGAGAGAAAAACTGAAAATGCAGAAAGTTTTAGCACCTCACAGTTTTGAATTGCAAATTTTCTTGTTATCTCTGTTTGTATTCCAGATTTTCTAAACGTCGAAATGATCACTTGGATTGAACTAAAATTTATTTTACCCTGAACCTAAAATTAACCTGCAGAAAAATTAAAGAAACTTATGGGCAAAACTGCACTGGAAACAAGCTATTTCGAAAACAGGTGTCTTGATTTTTCAAAAAGATTAGAATGAGCTAATTGCTGATAAAAATCCATCTTCATATATTATGCACTTCCGGCCTTGGCCTACCACCAAAACTCTGTACCTGGACAGCAAATTTCCTGTCAAACCGGAACATTTCTGTTGTCGTGGATGGCCATTCCTCTGAACTGTATCCAATTAATGCAGGAGTTCCTCAAGGTTCAGCTTTAGCCCCTACTTTGTTTCTTCTCCACATCAATGACCTCCACTAGCACGTCCAACCCAATTCACAGTTACGCGGACGACATCACTCTCCACCCAAATATACAATATTCTGAGCCTGTCTCTTTAGCCCAATTAGATGAGGATCGCAGACTCATGGAGGGTTCTGTCTCTGTGGATCTCCAAAAAATATTGGACTGGGGAAGTAGAAATCTTGTACAATTCAACCCCATCAAATCTCAGTCTTGCTTTCTATCTCACAAGAGATACACCAGCCCTAGAAACATCACAATGAACAACCGAGTTATTCAAAGTAATGAGTCCTTTTCATTTGTTGGAATTTCTGTAGATCGAAATCTCAATTGGCACCAACATGTCACAGCAATTGCAGAAGCGGTTGCTAAAAAATTAGGTTTCCTCTTTCGGGCTCGCAAATACTTTTCACCAGCTAATCTCTATACCTTATATACTTCACAAATAAGGCCAAACCACGAATACTGCTCCCACATCTTGGGTGCCGCTGCCGCTTCTACGCTTGCTTTCCTGGACTCAATTCAGAAGAGAGCTATACGTCTCATCGCTGACCCTACCCTCACCCAAAGACTGTCATCCCTTGCCCACCGACGTGCCGTTGTTGACCTCTCTCTCTCTCTTTTACAGATATCTGCACGGGCACTGCTCGGAGGGGCTTTCTTCCATAGTTCCTCCACCTGCTGCCCCCAACAGATCTACCAGGGGAACAGAGCGAATGCACTTTTTTACTGTCCAGATCACCAGACATAGAACATCTTGTTATGCCCACTCTTTTGTCCCGAGGACTTCCAAGTTGTGGAATTCCTTGCCGGCACATGTTTTTCCTTCCCCTCCGAACCTTCAAACCTTCAAGTCCAGAATTAACAAGTTGCCTCTTTTCTCCTTTTCGACACCCACGGTACAATAGTATTTAGGCTGTAAGCCCTCGTGGTGTGTTGTTGAAATAAAAAAATGGAAAGTTTAGCTGAAAAAAGTACCTACATTGCTTGAAAAAAACGCATCCAGTAAAATCTGCTGGCCGGAAAAGATCATTACTGCCACAGATACAGGAGTGAATTTCTAAATCAAGTTAAAAATATGTATTTTTAGTGAAAACTTTATTTTTTCTGTTGTTTTATTTTTCCGTGCTTCACTCATGCAATTAATAATCGAAACCAACCCTTGCCGTGACTATTTAAATACACCCTGTTCGATTAAAGCACTGTATCGAAGAGGCAAGCAAATTAGTGAGAAAGGGGATGTCCAGTGGATCTGTACACATGGCTAATTCGACAAAGCGTATTCAGTTGGCTGTGGATAATGGTCACACTTGATGCGTTGAGAGTCGACAGAAATTGGAATTCCATCGTTTGAAGCCAGCCTGAAAGCAGAACATTTATTACTATGAAGAGCGACAGTAATGTTACCTTTTCACGAGATTAAATAGGAATGTCTCATTTTTAAGCGTTTTTTTTTTTCAAATAAATTTCACTTCAGACTTCATTTCATACTTTTTTTTTTTTTTTCCCTCAGGGCTCGTCCGCGGCCTTGCCGCCCCGATAGCACCGCAACCCTTGGTTGATTGTGCATACCCCTAGTCTTACTCCACCCATTCCAAAATCACTGTGCCTTGAACTAGTCTGCACAGCGATTGGTAGGGTGAAGTTTTATATTGCTCTGTCTCCGGTCTAGAGTGACCGTAGATCAGTTGTCTTTTCCGGTCCAGAGCTATACACTCGCACAAGATGTGCTGGGCTGATTCCTCCCCCTCGCCGCAGAGTCTGCATGCGAGGTCCCCTTCGAACCGCCCCATTTTATGTAGGTGTTTCTTGACGGCCATGTGTCCCGTCAAGAGACCTGTTGTGTTTCTGAGCTGTCCTCTGCTAAGGTTTAGCAGCTCCACAGCTCTCTTTGAACTGGGTCCGTCAATTATTGACTTCCCATGTCTGAGCCCTGGACAGTCCGCCCAGTACACCTTGTGTTGGTTTCTGACCCAGGACTTAATGGCTCCCCTGGCAGTGCTCTTTGACACGCCCAGAGCCGGTTCTGGTCCCATAAATGGTTCTGCTGACCCCCTCTTTGCGAGACTGTCAGCTTCTTCATTGCCTTTGACCCCCGAGTGACCCGGCACCCAGATGAGGGTCACCTCATTCTGCCCAGCCAGGTCGCTCGTCTCGTCTCGGCACTCACTCACCAGCCAGGAATTTACCCGTGGGCTACTTAGTGCCTTAAGGGCTGCCTGGCTGTCTGTGGCTATGAGGATCCGCTTGTTGGTGTAGCCCCTCCTCTTGTTCTCCCGCACACAGTGCAGGATGGCGTACATCTCGGCCTGAAACACCGTTGCATGGGCTCCGAGGGAAATACTGTGACTTACCCTCGGTCCTTCCGAGTAAACACCTGCCCCCGTCCCACGCTCCCCGCCAGATCCGTCCGTGAACCAGACGAGCGCGTCCCGTGGTATGCCCGGTGTCTCCTCCCGCCATGCCCCGCGATCAGGGATTTCCACTGTGAAGTTGTTTTCCCTGCACATTCGCGGGCTCGCGAAGTCTGACCTCATTTCAAGCATGGGTTCCTTCACGATCTCCTGAATTTTGCAGTGGCCCCTGAAGCCTGGGTTGATCTTCAGTCTACCATTGCAGGCTAGTCTGTATAGTCCTAGCCTGGCCTCTCCCATAATAACGAAGTGTAGGGGGGGTAGATCCAGCAACACCTCCATGGCGGCTGTTTGGGTTGAAGACATGGCCCCTGTGATGCCTAGGCAAGCCATCCTTTGGATCTTGCCTAGTTTTTGTTTGGCACTGGATTGTGTCACCTTAGGCCACCAGACCAGTGCCGCATATGTTAACGATGGTCTGACCACCCTTGTGTACAGCCAGTGGGCCATACTAGGTCTTAGTCCCCACGTTTTTCCATATAGCCGCCTAGTGACGGCTAAGGTCATGACTGCCTTACGCAGTATTTTTCCAATGTGACCATTCCAGGTTAGCTTAGAGTCCAATACGACCCCAAGATATTTTACCTCCCTGGCCATTGGAACGCTCCTACCGTATAGAGTGAGAGTTCTGTGGCTTTCACACTTCCTCCTCCTCGTAAACGGCACGACGGTTGCTTTCTCGGGGCTCACCCCGAGCCCTTGATCAACCGTCCACCCTTCCACCACTTTCAGTGCAGTCTGCATACGCTCCCACACTGCCTGTGTGACCTTTCCTCGGACTATGATGACAATGTCGTCCGCATAGCCCTGTACCTCATACCCCCCTCCCGAGAGCCTCCCCAGCAGGCCGTCCACGACTAGACACCAGAGCAAGGGAGACAGAACGCTCCCCTGCGGACACCCCGCCGCGACCCCCGCCAGCAGAGTCCCTCCCGCAAGTGAGGTGAACACCGCCCTGTCCCTGAGCATGGAACCGATCCACCTGCAGCAGGTCTCCTCTATTCCACGCTCCCGGGCAGCTGCCAGAACCGATCCGAACGAGGTGTTGCTAAAGGCCCCCTCTATGTCTAGGAAGGTCCCCAGCGCCACCTCCTTGTTCTCCAGCGTATTCTCCAGTTTCAGCACCAGTTGGTGCAGTGCTGTTTCTGTTGAGAATCCTGCTCTGTATGCATATTGTCCGCAGTGTAGAGGATATGCTTCCAGTACACCGCCCCTAATGTGCCGGTCGAGCAGTTTTTCCACTGTTTCATACACTTACTATTCAAAAAATGGGGCTTCATATTTGTGATCTAGTGATTCTAGCTAATATCCATCGTGAAGTTTTGGTCCTTCGAGCATGTAGATTTTTTGACTGGTGATTTCCAAAGTTTGTAGGAAGCTGCCCTGTGAATGGTTTGGAGAAAATTTTTTGGAAGTAGCCTTTTCCGAAGTTTCCGTCTGGCTAAACCTTTGAAGAATAAAATATCTTTATAAGTTGTAACGCTCACAAAATGTAGGTCTTAAAATCATTCGACAGGGTTGGTAGTGTTATATGAAATTTTTACTATAAGACTCGTACTGAAGGATAACAACATTAAAATATAACGCGTAAAGCGATATAAAAAGCCGGAGATTATAATACGGTGTTCTCAGAATCCACATAAGGAAATTGTTGATAACAAACGCGTACAAAGCATCATTTCTAAAAATAGTTTGCGATTTTTTTTTAGAACTGGGAGCTATTATGGGCACATTCAATCACACACCAGTGAGAATTTGAGGTGGCGTGGGATCGCACCCACTACCCCCTGGAGTCGCGATAAGCTTATGCCACCAGTAAACAATGACGCCAAACAGGCTGAGACCGATCCCGAAGTAAGACAGCAACGTAAAGACTGCAGTGTAAAGACTGCACGGGGAAGTAGGGCTAAGACGAGCGAGTCGCGGCATCTCATTCGGCGGTGCGCCACCGTTGAAGCGGGTCACAGAAGATGTGCAAGAGCATTCACACCACAAGGCTCTATAGTAGGGTTAGTAGTGCGTAACTAGAGCAATCTAGTTTACCTCTTTAGCGTTTTTTTTTTAAATTCGCTAATGAGGTGATCAGTCCTTTTGCAAGTGGCTTGAATAAGTTCGTTAGCCATGAAAATTGGACCAGGTTTTCCGGAAAATGTTGTGTTTTCTTTCTAAAAAAAAATCACATCTCCGGAAATAACAAAGTAAGGGCAACCAAATTTGGTACGCGTGTTTGTGTTATAAAGAGTGAACCAAAATTTAGGTCTCTAGCTTTAAAAACAAAGAAGTTATGTGCAGTTATGTGAAACAAATTTTGGAGTTTTCCTCTAAACGTCAAACTCGCAATTTTAAACGTCAAAATTGGCAATGTATAGACAAAGAACGTGAAACAAATACGGATTGTGAAAAGAAAATGTTGCAAGAAGAGTGTTCTGCAAACCCTTAAGTTTCAGATTCAACTGTCACTGCCCTTCATTTTACTAAAATGTTTACAGCATATTCATTTCAAATAGACCCTTTCTCTGATGCTTTGGCTGTAGGTTTAGTTAAGTTGATGCTTTCGCAGTAGGTTTAGTTAAGTTTATGGTTTAACGGTCTATAATTTTTTTTAGATAATTTTCGTGGAACAAATTCGCTAATGCATTTTTGCTTCTTTTAACGAAATATGATGCGTTTGTAAGAAAAAAAATCTGGACGCAGTAAGTGCGTTTTGGTAGCGAATTTTCCATAAATTTGCAGTTTAGTTCCCTAACGCTTTTCAAAAAACTGTTTTCAGAAACCTGCCTAGTACCCCCCCCTGGATCCACAAACCCCAAGAAAAAATTCTTGTGCACACTCCCAAGGAAGTTACGGGATCAGGAGTGAGTAAAGGGGCTGGGCGGGGTAGGTAGTAAAAAGGAAATATGAGCAGAAAATGCGAACAAAACGGGCTTGAAAGCTGTCTTTTTCACATCTTGAAGCCATATGCCCCCGAAACCCTGCCTACCCCGCACAGCACCCCTATCCCCTCCAGGTGCCGTAACATCCTTGGCGGGTAGGAACAATACATTTTTCTTGTGATTTATGCGACGAGGGTGGTTGTATGCACGCGAGAGGGAAGGAAAATCCCCACGACAAAACTGGTCCATACTACATACAGACTTGGAGACTACATCTCTGGCTTCACTTCACTTTGAAGAACATCCGAGAATATCTAGAATTCATAGGGGCCTCTTGTTCCAGTTAGTTGACGAGTTGGTCAAGTCAAAACGTTAGTTTTGGCCTCAACGTTACGAGATAAGAAAGTGTGCCTATGAACCGAAGGGTACTGGGTTCGATCCCAAGGGTCTCCTTTCACTTTTTCAACACATACCATAACAATAACATCAACCGTGTTTGTGGCATTGTATTTGAACAAGTTAAATGTCTGCACGTTCCGCCCTTCGGAGAGGGCGTAAAGCCGTCGGTCCCGTGTCCATGCGATGTTGGGTACGTTAAAGATTCCTGCCCTCCTTACAGAAAGGCAAGGGCTTCGGCAACATTTTGAGGATAGTGAGGTGAAACTGCTCACTGCCGTCGGTGATTGGCCATAGTCGCGAAAATAGATCGACGTTAACGAAACAAAAACATACAAGAAAGGGGGCGTTGTAAAAATATATATATATATCTATATCAACTCTACTTATGTCAGGCCTAACAAGAATGTATAAAAAGTCTGAACGCAGCAAGTGCGTTATGGTAGTGAATTTTTATAAAAATGTTTTTAATAACAAATATGTCTTTTATTTTTAAAGAAAGCAGGCATGAAATTTGGTAACCAGTATAACTTACATAGTAGAAACAATGTACCATATTTCATCAAAAGGGCTTTATTGCTTGAAAATGTACAACTATTTTCCGAAAATAAATTTTAAATGTTCCCGAATAACTGGTTCCTAGCCAACAAACCGTAGGTTAATAGCAAATTGAGTTATTGACATTTGAAAATTTAATGAAAATTCTCTACCATAACGCACATGCTGCGTCCGGTTAAAGTTGAAATCGGTTGCAGAAAAGAACAAGCACTTGTAAAGTCACGGGAAAATTCTACGGCTGTATTAAGTACGGAACGGTTTCACTAAGTTAGGGCAACTCGGATACATATACATATACATATACATATACATATACATATACATATACATATACATATACATATACATATACATATACATATACATATACATATACATATACATATACATATACATATACATATACATATACATATACATATACATATACATATACATATACATATACATATACATATACATATACATATACATATACATATACATATACATATACATATACATATACATATACATATACATATACATATATACATATATACATATATACATATACACATACACATACACATATACATATACATATAATAATAATAATAATATAGATTTATTCACAGTTACAATGATTATACAAAATACCAACAGAGGGGGAATAAATCAGAACTATCCCACAAAAGTCAAAGACTTGTGCGTGGGTCTAGAATATAAATGTTGTATTTAACAATCCTCAATCCAGCGCAACATCGCTATCTCAAGAATACAGACAGCGCATGGCTACAAGGAAGATTACAAGACATATTACACTTACACTATATAAACGTTATTTACAAAACTAAACAATCCTAACTAAGTAATCCAATTAAAATGGTAACAATTTAAGATCGAAGACAAAACAATATACATATACATATACATATACATATACATATACATATACATATACATATACATATACATATACATATACATATACATATACATATACATATACATATACATATACATATACATATACATATACATATACATATACATATACATATACATATACATATACATATACATATACATATACATATACATATACATATACATATACATATACATATACATATACATATACATATACATATGCATATACATATATATCTGACGCCGGATATGGGTTTTAGGGGCCCTAGTTTGCGCTCATTTAAAGAAATTTTTTCAAAATTCAAAAAAAGTACCAAAAAAAGTATACTTTGTTATTAAGTCGGATAGTTACTAAAGCCTGGCGATCAAAATATTATCAGTTTATTATTATAACCTGTTCATTAGGATACTAACTATGCATTGCACCTTGGATATAACAATTTATAAAAACTATTCACCTACAAGTTCTGATTCTAAAAGAAATAACTTCTCGGACATATCTCGCAACACAGTAACAAGTGTAGGGCGCCGTTAAACTTCAGTAATCAAGCCAATTTACTCCTGTGTGCATCCACTCGGCTGATTCGACAAAGCATATTCGCCTGGCTGTAGATAATTGTCACACTTGAAGTGTTAACGGTGTCGAAATGGAAATTCGTTTTGTTGCACGAGATGCGATACCGACGGGAAGAGTGTTTTGCGACGATTTGAATGTTCCACCTGCGCATAGATATGTGTTGTTATACTCTGGCACCTCCAGACTGATGTACGGGCATTTGTGACAAGTTTCCACCCTGTAAACGATCATATTTTAACACCCTATCTCACTGCTCAGTTGAGGAGAGATATATGATGATGATTCGAGAGAGGGGTCTCGTTGAAATCTAAAAAAGAGGGTTGTTTAAAAGCAGTTTGTACAGGTGGGAATTCTGTTTGAAATGGCATATCGATTTTTACTTCCATATCGTCAAACGTGTGGAAGTATCGGCGACTAATATTTCAAATAATTTTGTTCGCTTAAACATCGTAAAAAGCGTCAAAACATATAGAAAACATGATTTGGGAACGAAATTTTTTTCGGTCTGTCGGTCACTAAGTGAATAATTTTTCATCCTCTGATGACGCTAACTTTATTAGTGAAACGATTGTCAGATCTAAAAACTGTATTGTGATGAATTTGGTTACCAAAATTGTACTTAGCTCCTTAATTTTCATATCACACAGAAAATTATGGATCTATTTATGACGGACTATTTGTCTGTGAAAGTTGACGCAAATGAATTTATACTTATTTGCTTCCCATACAAGAAGGGATTTTGATTGATTGATCCGATTATGTCGGGTTATTATTCTTAGTAAGCGCCTTCATTTGTCTTTCCTTCGAGTTTCCGACTTCCTGGAATTCAGTTTAGTCTAGGGAATATTATTTCCGTTATCCTCTTCATTATTTTCGTTTATCGATATATAATACCCTTGTAATACTAACTACATTAGAAACTTTAGTTTCATTTTGAATGTGTTAACTTGGGTGTTAATCTTGCAAGTAACAAAATACTACTGTTTAAACAATTATCAGGTTCGAAGGACCAAAAAATCTGCCTACTGCTAGATCTGAAATATTAATCACAGACACACACACATTTTTTTAAAATTTCAACAACACACCATGAGGGCTTACAGCCTAAATACTATCGTACCCTGGGTGTCGACAAGGAGGATAGAGGCAACTTGTTAATTCTGGACTTGAAGGTTTGGAGGTTCGGAGAAGGAAAAACATGTGCCGGCAAGGAAGTCCTCGGGACAAAAGAGCGGGCATAGCAAGATGTTCTATATCTGGTGACCTGGATAGTAAAAGGGTGCATTCACTCTATTCCCCTGATAGATCTGTTGGGGGCAGCAGGTGGAGGAACTATGGAAGAAAGCTCATCTGAGCACTGCCCATGCAGATATCTATAAAAGAGAGAGAGAGGTCACTAACGGTACGTCGGTGGGCAAGGGATGGCAGCCTTTGGGTGAGGGCAAGGTCACCAATGAGACGTATAGCTCTCCTCTGAATATAGTCCAGGATAGCGAGTGTAGAAGCGACAGCAGCACCCCAGATGTGGGAGCAGTATTCGAGGTTTGGTCTTATTTGTGAAGTATATAAGGTATATAGATTAGCTGGTGAAAAGTATTTGCGGACCCGGAAGAGGAAACCTAATTTCTTAGCAGCCGCTTCTGCAATTGATGTGACATGTTGGTGCCAATTGAGATTTCGATCCATAGAAATGCCAACAAAGACTCATCACTTTGAATAACTTGGTTGTTCATTGTGATGGTTCTAGGGCTGGTGTATCTTTTATGAGAAAGAAAGCAAGACAGAGATTTGGTGGGGTTGAATTGTACAAGATTTCTACTTCCCCAGTCTAATATTTTTTGGAGACTGAACCCTTCATGTGTCTGCGATCCTCATCTAGTTGGGCCAAAAAGACAGGCTTAGAATATTGTATATTTGAGTGGAGGGTGCTGTCGTCCGCGTGACTGTGAACTGGGTTGGATGTGCTAGAAAGGAGGTCATTGATGTGGAGAAGAAACAAAGTAGGGGTTAAAGCTGAACCTTGAGGAACTCCTGCATTAATTGGATATAGTTTAGAGGAGTGGCCATCCACAACAACAAAAATGCTCCGGTTGGAGACGAAATTTACTGTCCAGGTACATAGTTTTGGTGGTAGGCCATAGGCCGGTAGTTTATTAAGCAGCGCTGCGTGCCAGACCTGGTCGAATGGTGGATATGTCTAGAGCGACAATCTGGGATTCACCGTGTAGTTACATAGACTTATTCCAAGAATGGGTGACAAAGGAAAGGAGGTCGGCAGTTGATCTACGCTGACGGAATCCATACTGCCTGTCGTGGGCTAGACTATGTTTTTCAAGAAATTTTAGGAATTCGGTGTTTATATACTTTTCCATCACTTTAGATACGACTGAAAGGAGAGAACTATATAATAGTTGCTAGGAAGCGCTTTGGATCCTTTCTTGGAGACGGGTTGTACTCGAGCAGTTTCCTAATTACTAGGGAATATGCCTCTATTGTACATACAGGTATCCGGAAATTATGTGTCAAGACTTCAACACCAAAGCAAAAATTCCTAGTCAAAAGTATCAAAATCATTACCAACAATTTCACACCCCAAAATGGAGCAGGCTATAATTATGTGTGTAGTCAACACGCTTAAACTTTATAACTACATAGAGGCTATTGGAAAAATTGTAGGACCGAATAATGTAATTTTTGCATCAAAGATATCCAACAATCACATTTGTATGTACCTACCTACCGTCAAGCACGTAGGCACTATTGCAGAAAATCACAAAGAAATACACATAAATGAAGATCTAGTTGGTGTTAGACGACTTATAACCTCTGCTAAAAGGATTATTTTGTTAAATGTCTGTCCCTCTATTTCCAATAATTTGTTAGAGAATGCTTGGCTTCAGAACTGTTTTCCGGTATCATTCTTACGAGTTCGGATATAGGCAGAAAATGTTTTCCATACATTTAGTTCTAAACGCCAAGCGTATATCCAGGCAGGCGATAATACTCCTCTCCCTTCTTCGACAATCATTCAGGACGAGGAAACTAGTTACAGGAGATTCGTTAGTTATGGTGGCATGACTTGCTTTGCTTGCAAACTTCAAGGACATGTGGTGAGTGACTGTATACCAATCTCAGACAATAAATTCCGAACCAATGTCGGTCACTACCAATAAAGTTATGGCAGTTGAATCTACCCCAACAAAAGAAGATAGAGATCATTCTGACATTGTGGAAACAAGAACAAACAAAAGAGCCGCCCGCACTCAACTCCAACCCCTACTGAAGAATCAACTGCTCCAAACTTCACCGATAATGGTATGTTTATGTATAGACCCGTCACCACACCACACACCAAAAACTTCAAAACAAAGCAAACCAAAAAGTTAAAAAGAAGTGTCGTTGGAAAGCATAATTTTACTTTACTTAGATCCCGCCAAAGATGTTAGCACCAGTCGAAATAATAATTTTGTAATAACCTATAACCAAGCATATGACTTTTTGGAAAATGCCCAAGTAAACCATGGTCCCATAGGTGTTGCTCGATAGTATACTGCAGATATATATTTTTTTATTTCAACAACACATCACGAGGGCTTACAGCCTAAATACTGTCGTACAGTGGGTGTCGACAAGGAGGAAAGAGGCAACTTCTTAACTCTGGACTTGAAGGTTCGGCGGAGAAGGAAAAACATGTGCCGGCCAGGAATTCCACAACTTGGAAATCCTCGGGACAAAAGAGCGGGCATAACAAGGTGTTCTATGCTTGGTGACCTGGACAGTAAGAAGGTGCATTCGCTCTGTTCCCCTGGTATATCTGTTGGGGGCAGCAGGTGGAGGAACTATGGAAGACAGCTCCTCTGAGCAATGCCCGTGCAGATATCTATAAAAGAGAGAGAGAGAGAGAGGGAGCTCACCAACGGCACGTCGGTGGGCAAGGGACTGCAGCCTTTTGGTGAGGGTAGGGCTACCGATGATAAGTATAGCTCTCTTCTGAATGGAGTCCAGGATAGCGAGTGTAGAAGCGGCAGCGGCACCCCAGATGTGGGAGCAGTATTCGAGGTTTGGCCTTATTTGTGAAGTATATAAGGTATAGAGATTAGCTGGTGAAAAGTATTTGCGAGCCCGGAAGAGGAAACCTAATTTCTTAGCAGCCGCTTCTGCAATTGATGTGAAATGTTGGTGCCAATTGAGATTTAGATCCACAAAAATGCCAACAAGTGAAAAGGACTCATTACTTTGAATAACTTGGTTGTTCATTGTAATGGGTCTAGGGCTGGTGTATATCTTATGAGATAGTAGTAGTAATACAAGTGGAAGATTTGGAACAACTCAAAGCACTAATAAAAAAAATTGAAAACATGTTTTTTGACACCTGTATCTCCATTAATATTGACTTTTCGAAAATATATATAAAAGTTTGTGGCGCTAATGTATCGTAGGGAATCACCCCCTGAAGTCTCGATGCATCATTTCCGGACAGCCTGTATATACAAATCCATGATTACGTTCATAGCTCAGATGATATTCTGTATATACATCTATGAGGGGCACGTCATTAGTATGCTGGGAATGTTGAAGATATTGCCGCATACCACCGCCGGTCTCTAACAGGGTTTACGCTCATATGTACGCACAAACATGTTACCGGCATGGCATTCTTCAGACGTTTATGTATTATTAAAACTTCACTTTCATAAATTCTACACTATTTATTGGCTCTTGGAAGTTTCTTAATAATTTTATATGCAACGATGATGAGGCGAAGTAAATACAAGTAGTAAAACAAGATGGGAAGAGATGAGATGGGAATTCCAGGGTTTTAATATGCAAAATGATTTGGAGAACATTGCTTTATTTTCTTGTGAGTAATATTGACGGCATTTTTTTTTATATTTCAACAACACACCACCGTGGGTGTCGACAAGGAGGATAGAGGCAACTTGTTAATTCTGGACTTGAAGGTTTGGAGGTTCGGGGGAGAAGGAAAAACATGTGCCGGCAAGGAATTCCACAACTTGGAAGTCCTTGGGACAAAAGAGTGGGCATAACAAAATGTTCTATGTGTGGTGACCTGGACAGTAAAAGGGTCAATTCGCTCTGTTCCCCTGGTAAATCTGTTGGGGGCAGCCGGTGGAGGAACTATGGAAGAAAGCTCCTCTGGGCAGTGCCCGTGCAGATATCTATAAAAGAGAAAGAGGTCACCAACGGCACATCGGTGGGCAAGGGATGGCAGCCTGTGGGTGAGGGTAGGGTCACCGATGAGACGTATAGCTCTCTTTTCAATGAAGTCCAGGATAGCGAGCGTAGAAGCGGCAGCTGCACCCCAGATGGGGGAGTAGTATTCGAGGTTTGGCCTTATTTGTAAAGTATATAAGGTATAGAGATTAGCTGATGAAAAGTATTTGCCAGCCCGGAAAAGGAAACCTAATTTCTTAGCAGCCGCTTCTGCAATTGATGTGACATGTTGGTGCCAATTGAGATTAATAGATAAGTTATTTTATTGTGATTGGTGGAGCCTGCTTTTATGGGGATATCAAACAGTAAGGATCGCGATTTGGTGTCCTTAGAATATTCTTTGTTTTACACCTATAGCACTTGTGAAATTAAAGAAGTCTATATATCTGTATTTGAATACATGTTGTTGTATTCCTCAAGACATTGTGATTGGTCCTTTGTCATTTTATCTATTGATTTATAAGTTAATACCTCTACTGCTTTCTAATTTGCAGTTCAAGATATGCCCGGCAATTTTTAGTGATTCGAATGCTTTTTAGAATCAAAAGGTCTTTCATTAATTAATGTGTATTATACTTGGTGAAATTGTTTCATACTAAAAACATATGTACGTTTTAATTTTTATACATATTATATCATATTGTAGTGTTTCATTTTCAGAAGATGTAAATTATTTTCTCCAACATTATAGAATGGACGTTCATTAAAAAACTGTTTTGATTCAATCCAAAAACGCACCGTTTGTTTAAAAGAAGGATTTGCGTAATTTGCTTTTCTTGTGAATTTGAAACTTGTCAAGTCAGATATTCTGTAATTTATAGGTAATTTACCTTTCTTTGATATTATTTAAAAAAGCTTTTTGTAGAAATTGAAGTAGTTTTTTTGTTACAGTTTGTCGAAGTTGCATAATAAAATTTCTGGAAGAAAACAGTTACTGTCCAATATGTGAGGTGTTAATTAATAAGGCAAAACCGAATTTAAAGTAAGTAGAATAACTTTATTGTATTTCTATTACTTCTTAAGTTTTTTATTGTTATAATTAATTATTACATGTGTTTCTTTTTATTCACTGCACTTCGGGTTCGTTAATGCAATACGTCCTTCACTTATATGGGGCTTGCGAGGGGACAAAGAGCAAAATTATTAAAAAAACTGGATGTTAAATTGTCAAAGTGGAAATAAGGCAAACCACATCTCGATATATCATAACATTTCAAATTTTCACGATTTTTATAATAATAAAAAAAATCGGGATGCAGCAAGGGAGTTATGGTAGCGAATCTTTATTAAATCTTTCAACTTGTAAATATTCAGTTTGCCATTACCCTAGAAACTTCAGTTTTGGTGTATAGGTATATAGTAGTCTGTATTTGGCAGAAGAGGATGTGTGGTTTTTGCAGGATGGTACTCGACCACATTATGCCGTAGCTATGCGTGATTTACTTAATCAGAACTTTCCTAATCACTGGATTGGACGCAGAGGTTTATTTAGTGGCCCGCCAGATCACCAGATTTGACACCCTTGGACTTTTTTGTATGCTGACTCTTGAAGTTGAAAATTTAGGATGAGGAGGTCGGCGAATTGTTGGAGAATGTCGTCAGATAACGCCCAAAATGCTTCGAAATGTTCGTTCGGAAGTGGAGCAAAGATTTTATTATTGTATGGAGCAAAGATTTTACAATTGCATGGGCGTATAGAAAAAAAAATGAACATTTAAGTAAATAACATTCTTTCATTCATTGATATTTTGTCTTATTCTTTAATTGATGATTTCATTGCCATATTCAAACAAAAATTTTAAGCGTCGTATGTTGTCTTGAGCCGAAGTGAGAAAGCTTTAAAATGAGGTGTCACTCAATATAGGGTGTCATGGAAAATTTAAGGGCACTTTACACCCCTGCCTGAGCGGTAGGTACCAAGACACCAAAACTTACGGCATCATAATGTATCTCCCTTGAAAACAAAGTCGACGTTTCTCGGCTTTTTCTTTCTTTTTAGTGAATTTTCATTAAGAAAATTCACTAATAGAGAGGTATCGATGGTGACACTTTCGTATAAATTCTTCAAATGATCACGAATTAGGGCCTCTGGAACCCATTTTCATGGTCAGTTAATATATATATATATATATATATATATATATATATATATATATATATATATATATATATATATATATATATATATATATATATATATATATATATATATATACAACCGATAACTCAGAAAGTTCGTTCATCAAATCTTAGCGGCCAATTTGTCTTAGTAAAAAATTAAAAAATATTTTTTAAAACGCAATATCTCTCAAATTGTCTAAGTGATTGAAACGAATATTTACGGCGTAAAAGAACATAGACAGACGTGATTGTGTATCAATTTTCAAGTCGTTTGATCAAAGGAAACTTAAAGTTATTCGAAATTAATAATAAAATAATCCTCGACATCACTTCAGATTCTGTAATGCAATATCTACAATGTTGGACAAAGACAGATGACGTTATATGTATTGCTATGCTACTTAAATAAATCGTACATACAAATCTAAACAATGGAGGTTGTCGCAGGTTATCAGCCTGTACAACGTTGGGAGAGATACGACAGGGACGCCATCTCAGTGCAGGACCAGGTAGTATGTTGTCACTAGTTTACACAACATTTTATAGATGGAGCTGTACAATCAACTAAGAATTGTGTAATGTCAGCCTTGGACCATTTATTTCCTAATACCAGGACAAAGTTTCAAACGCCGTTAATTTTAGCATGCCAATGTATACTATAAATAAAAAAATTGGGACGCACCAAGTGCGTTATAGTACTGAATTTGCATAAGAATTGTACACTATTAGTAAGATATATTATTAAAACTAATTCTTTATGTACTGCATCCCATTAGCTGAATTCATTTTAGGCTCCTGAAGAAGCGTCCAAATAGATGCAAAATAATAGAGCATGTTTTAGCATAGAATTTGCATGATTTTCTTGGCCGTTTTTTATAGGCCCTAGGCCTGTATTGAGATTCTGACTTTTGGTAACTAACAATATAACCGTTACTCCTCCTAGCCTATATAAATATATAAAAATTTAAACGGACGTTATGTTTGAGTTCCAGGTGCCCAAATGCGCGCTCATTTGATGACATTTCATTAAAGTCACCCCACCGACTCCTCTCTATTATCGAATTTATCGTCTATATAACTTTTTAATGGTGTTTCATTTGTTTTCGTACAGGTACCACTACAGCATTGCACAAAAGTGAGATTGCCGTGAATTGATAAAATTAATAATAATAGTGATAAAAGTCTTGTGCTACTGTTATTGATTTTGTGGGCGTAATATGGTAGGCAACTGCCTAGAAGGGGGTTATAGAAACGGCCCGATATTAATTTTAATGATAACGATAATAATAAAAGAGACTATAATAATAATGGTCTAATCGGGGCGGTGCGAAGATAACTGTTATTACAATGACTCTCTAATAATATTAACGAGGACACAATAGTGATTATCAAGGTGACTACACAACTGTTCAATAAACTGGATCTGCATTATAATCGATAAGTTTTGTATTATTTAAAAAAGGTTTTCAGAACGATTTGTCTGTAGTTTATGTTGCTACCAGGTTAGTTATTGATTTTTTTAACAAATAATAATAATAATAATTTGCATAGTTTAACCCGGAAACTATACTGACCTTAAAAAAAACCGAACAGCCTGTACGAGTTGATCAATGTTGATAAAATTTATACTTAATGTGTATTTTGATCAAACTTATAAAATCCGTATGTTATTGGCTTACTTTTAATCTTTACAAGCTTTCATTCGATGTCAGCGTCACAAGCGTCGTCGTTGCAACGAAATACGACGTCGAGCAGCAGTGTCGACCAACCTATGCGGTTGCTATGGTGACCAACGCGTCCCGCTGTCCGGCGTACTTACGGGCTTTCTGGCGTCGCGCCACTCAACATCCCATCGTAAGTTGTTGGAATATTTACATTTACGCAGCGATTGAAACAGTTCCTTCAATAATGAACAAAATGTAACGAAGTAATTTAAACCATGTTCCGGACAAAAAAAAGTGAGGGAGGTGTATAGACAGAGAGATAGATAGGTAGATAAGTGGACATATGGACAGATAAACAGGGATACATGCAGACTGAAATACAGAAAGAGATAGCCATACAGTTGGGTTAATAAACAAACGGGCATAAGTATACATGGTTTATTTAACAGAATAACAATTCCACAGATGATTGATTCCGGAGATAAAACACGACCACAGATTTAAATTGCTCGCCTATTTGAAGAGAAAACTTCCTGTTTTGCCGCCCATATCCCAAGCGACAGCGTTGCAATGTTGATAATGAGAAACCTAGCAAAACTTATTTTAGTGTCCTTTTTGGACGGTATCATTTGAAAAGGAGACATATAAAGTTATCAACATTCTTCACAGTTGGCAATGTTAGTTTTGTTTAGACCGCCTTAGCAACTTGCTGTGTGATTGTTTTTATTTCAAGAACACACCACGAGGACTCACAGCCTCACACTCACACAATGTCGACAAGGAGGAAAGAGGCAACTTGTTAATTCTGGACTTGAAGGTTTGGAGGTTCGGGGGAGAAGGAAAAACATGAAAGGAGGTCGGCAGTTGATCTGCGCTGACGGAATCCATACTACCTGTTCTGGATTAGATTGTGTTTTTCAAGAAATTTTAGTAATTCCCTGTTTATATACTTTTCCATCACTTTAGAGACGACTGAAAGAAGAGAAATAGGCCTGTAGTTGCTAGGAAGCGCTTTGGATCTCTTTTTGGGGACGGATTGTACTCGAGAATTTTTCCAGTTACTAGGGAATATGCCTCTATTGTAAGATGTCTGAAATAGACGAGTCAGGACAGGTGCACGTTCTGGTGCGCATTTTTTGAGAACAATTGCTGGGATCTCGTCAATGCTAGAGGTTTTCTTGGTATTAAGAGAAGATAGCATCTTTCGTACCTTTTTAGTGTTGAAAGTGATATCCGTCATTTTATGCGCGACATTGGAGACTGTTGGTGGTTGAAAATTTTGAGGTGGGTTGAGAGTAGAATTGCCCGCGAACAACGAGGCAAAAAGTTCAGCCTTGCCCAGGGCGGTAGAAACAATTTCATCCCCTGAAACAAGAGGTGGGAACGTGCTCTTGCTCAAATTATTCCTAATAGATTTAACAAGAGTCCAGAAGGATTTGCTGCCGTTGGAACTTGAGAGGACTTTGTTTTTGATGTGGTTATTAAACAAGTTTTTTGCCTCAGAAAGAATGCGGACATAGCGGTTTCTTGCGTCGTTAAATGCTTGATGGTTTTTTTGACTGGGATTGTGTAGAAGCGTTTTGTGAGCTTTGACCTTTTCAAGTCTGGCCTTGTCACATGATTTAGATAACCAGGGCTTTTGAGTGGCTGCAGAGGTTTTCTGTGTACGTGGAATAAATAAATTCATGCCAGCTTGGATAATTTCGGAGACGTTCTGTGAGATATCAGAGGGGTCAGGATGAGAGAAGCAGACAAATGTCCATGGAAATAAGGAAAAGTAATCTCGCATTTCGTCTCAGTTCGCGGAGTTGTAGTGCCAAATGATACGTGGGTGTGATGACTGTGTGACCTCGGGTTGCATTGTGCAGGAAGCAGTGACCATGCCGTGGTCTGAGCAATCCACGGGGCAGTGACTGATATCTCATAGCAGTCAGGATTTGTAGTAAGAAGGAGATCCAATGCATTTGAGCTGTGTGTTGGGATGCGAGGAAAGTAAGTAGGTTGCTGAACCATATTGGCTAAAGAACTGCTGACTGCAAAGGCGTCCGCTGCTCTTCCTTGTGGATCGGTTTTTGAAGATCCTAGCCATTCCTTATTATGGACACTGAAGTCACCAAGAATAGTGACCTCGGACGAAGGCTATTCAGAAATCACATGGTCGGTTTTTTTCAAAGAGATAGTCAAAGAGCTGGACAAAGTTGTTGTCAGAAGGTGACTGGTAAATGTAACAGATGAATTTAGTTGTAGCCCTGAGAGAGAGTTTTATCCATAGTATGTCTTTTCTTCCAGCTTCTAAATTGGGGAGTCTGGTGCAGGGTAGATTGCTGCGGACGTACGCGCACACGCCTCCATGCAATCTAAAGGAAGTAAGGAGCTCATACCCCGGGAAATTAAGGTGATTAGTGGCTGTTTTGGCACTGATTTGAGTTTCAGTGAGGAAGAGAAGTTGGGGCCTGTTAGCCTGGAGGAAATGGTGGACGGAGTTCGGGTTAGAATTTAGGCCAGATATATTCGAGAAGGATATGTTAAATCTTAATGCTGGTTCCCCTTGTGCACCCCTCTCCCGGAGATCCGAATGGAGGGGTATTTTACCTCCATAATCTTTTGTACATGGAGGAGCCATTATCATTTTTGTTTATAAGGGAAACCGACTCATACACCAGAACCGGAAACGTCCGTTGGGAAGGGGTGGTACCTCCTCGGGCGTGAAAAAAAATCCTTTGCTATCACGAGGAAAATTCCACTACCACCTACCACTATTTTTATGTGTTGTATCGAAGTTCATCAATCAGATGAATTGCTTTTTTTTTACTGTTTTTGCGATAAATTTTCAGATTTGAACAGAGGTCTTTCAAATGAGGTATCACAAGCCTCTACTTCCTGTTTAAAAATTTGAGGGTTCCAACTACCACCCGATTTTTTATAAAAATGCACAACAATTGAGATACTGAATTTATTCCATTTGACTGTTTAACACTGTATGAGTACAACAACACAAAAACTATATAGTGTGCAGTATCACCAAGTGTCAGTTGATAACGCACCAAACAAACGCAAACAAATCGAAAAGGAAACTAGAGACAAGAACCAGCTATAGTTTTGTGATAGAATGAGCCAGAATCAGTCTCGTAATCATGGAATAGAAATTTGCATAGGCGGCGATGCGAATTCGATCATTAGCAACAGGATGCGGGACTGCTGTTGCTGCTGATCCTGCTATTCCTGCAGCCCGATGCCTCGGGACTGTGATGATTTTAATGGGAAATTGCGTGCGCTGGCGTATTTAATCGTGTGAGAGCGATTGATTCCATCTCTCTCATTTTCATTTTCGTTTTATCAGTCCTTCCGTCTCGCTTCATCGGTGTGTTGTTTTTAGTAGAAAGCAAAACAACAGGTAGTGTCAGGGTGTGGGTAAGGTCCGGGAAAAAGTCATCTGGATACGCCAGTAAGCTGGTGGGGAGAGTTGGGGATGGCATGATAACGCCCGCGAGCTATGGGAATATTTACTAGTTTTTTTTAAGCGAATTTTCATTAAGAAACTATTGCTTATAGAGAGGTAACGACTTTCGATTTATACATACGTTTATATATATATATATATATATATATATATATATATATATATATATATATATATATATATATATATATATATATATATATATGCACATAAATGCCAACAGAGGGAGAATAAATCCAAACTAGCTCACAAAAGTCAAAGACTTGTGCGTGGGTCTGGAATATAAATGTTGTACTTAACGATCTTAGGTCCAGAGCAACATCGCAATCTTAAAAAGGCAGACAGCGCATGACTACAAGAAATATTACAAGACATATTTAATTTACACTATGCAAAGATTACTTACAAAACTAAATAATCATATTGCAACAAATTAGGTAATCAAATATATATATATATATATATATATATATATATATATATATATATATATATATATATATATATATATATATATATATATATATATATATTGTTCTGTCCGAATATTGTTAATTCTCACCCTCAATCTCCCCAAGTCCACCCTGTCTATCCTTAGCCGACAAACCTCCCCTGATGCCCCCCACACCAACTATAGGCGCAGAGACGACAGTGGCACTCCTGGAATAGTTGACAACAGCAGCCACCAGCGGCGTACAAAATTGGTATCCTTGTGACAGTTGTCATCGAGCGCCACGAATCAAGCGAAACAGCGACGAGAGAGCTCAACACTTAACCATTTCCTTCTCATCCAGGGTCCAGTAAGGTCGTTCAAAACAGGCTGAACTGTGAGCGGTAGGCGAGACAGCATAATACCTGATTATGCTGTGGTCACATCACAGTTAACTCCGTGCTCGTTCCAGCGGTCAGGGAGCATCACAGGGAGATCGCCTGACCCGCGGCACGGAGTCAGGAACCACGGTTGTCTCCATAGACACGTGGACAGGTTCGTGAGCCTCATTGTGGGAGAACCAATCTCCCGATGAGCGACGGACCCGTGCGCAGAAATCCATTCAACCACGGCATCAACACACCGCGGGTTTTCACAGTCGTCACCTGGACACCTTGGCCCTTTTGGACGAAGCCCCAGGTACCAGTGGCAGCCTCAGCGTATCTGGACGAACAATCATCAAGAATTTCTTTTTGAGAGAAACTTTGAATACGGTTCGTTATCTACAACTTCTTCGTGACCAGATTCCGCCAGAACTCATTCGTTTATTTTCTACCCCGCAAGAATCAGCACTGACCAGACAACATTTGAGGATGATCCTCCACCTCACCATGCTGAGGTCAGACATTATCTAAGTATTTCCGCACGAGATGGGGTGAAGAGGATACATTGAAAGACCGGTAAGGTCACCAGATTTAGCACCAATGGACTGTGGCCTTCGCAGTCATTTAGAATCGGTGGTTTATGAGAACGTTCTCATTCTTTATCAGAGCTGGAAGATCACATCAGATTCGGTTTTCACCATTTTCTGACAAAACGGTTCATCAGAGACCCATCAAATCCTACCTTGATGAATTCGCAGTCAAATTATTTACCCGACACCAAAAAATACAGGGTTTTCAATTTGTTTAAATCGTTATGGCGTACTGACTTGAAAAATATGACAGATAACAAAAATCTCGAAGCGCCATTAAAAATGGTTTCAAAATATACAGATACTTTCATTCGGGTCACTTTTTTTTTTTTTTAATTTTAACAACACACCACGAGGGCTTACAGCCTAAATACTATCGTACCGTGGGTGTTGACAAGGAGGAAAGAGGCAACTTGTTAATTCTGTACTTGAAGGTTTGGAGGTTCGGAGCAGAAGGAAAAACATGTGCCGGCAAGGAATTCCACAACTTGGAAGTCCTCGGGACAAAAGAGCGGGCATAACAGGATGTTCTATGTCTTGTGACCTGGACAGTAAAAGGGTGCATTCGCTCTGTTCCCCTGGTAGATCTGTTGGGGGCAGCAGGTGGGGGAACTATGGAGGAAAGCTCCTCTGAGCAGTGCCCGTGCAGATATCTATAAAAGAGAGAGAGGTCACCAACGGCACGTCGGTGGGCAAGGGATGGCAGCCTTTGGGTGAGGGTAGGGTCACCGATGAGACGTGTAGCTCTCTTTTGAATGGAGTCCAGGATAGCGAGTGTAGAAGCGGCAGCTGCACCCCAGATGTGGGGGCAGTATTCGAGGTTTGGCCTTATTTGTGAAGTATATAAGGTATAGAGATTAGCTGGTGAAAAGTATTTGCGAGCCCGGAAGAGGAAACCTAATTTTTTAGCAGCCGCTTCTGCAATTGATGTAACATGTTGGTGCCAGTTAAGATTTCGATCCACAGAAATGCCAACAAGAGCAAAGGACTCATTACTTTGAATAACTTGGTTGTTCATTGTGATGGGTCTAGGGCTGGTGTATCTCTTATGAGAAAGAAAGCAAGACTGAGATTTGGTGGGGTTGAATTGTACAAGATTTCTACTTCCCCAGTCTAATATTTTTTGTAGATCCACGGAGACAGAACCCTCCATGAATCTGCGATCCTCATCTAATTGGGCTAAAGAGACAGGCTTAGAATATTGTATATTTGAGTGGAGGGTGCTGTCGTCCGCGTAACTGTGAACTGGGTTGGATGTGCTAGAGAGGAGGTCATTGATGTGGAGAAAAAACAAAGTAGGGGCTAAAGCTGAACCTTGAGGAACTCCTGCATTAATTGGATACAGTTAAGAGAAATGGCCATCCACAACAACAGAAATGTTCCTGTTGAAGAGGAAATTTGCTGTCCAGGTACAAAGTTTTGGTGGTAGGCCATAGGCCGGAAGTTTATTCAGCAGCGCTGCGTGCCAGACCTGGTCGAATGCTTTGGATATGTCTAGAGCAACAATCTGAGATTCACCGTGTAGTTCCATAAACTTGTTCCAAGAATGGGTGACAAAGGAAAGGAGGTCGGCAGTCGATCTGTGCTGACGGAATCCATACTGCCTGTCGTGGATTAGACTGTGTTTTTCAAGAAATTTCAGTAATTCGGTGTTTATATACTTTTCCATCACTTTAGAGACGACTGAAAGGAGAGAAATAGGCCTGTAGTTGCCTGGAAGCGCTTTGGATCCTTTCTTGGGGATGGGTTGTACTCGAGCAGTTTTCCAGTTACTAGGGAACATGCCTTTATTGTAAGATATCTGAAACAGACGAGTCAGAACAGGAGCAAGTTCTGGTGCGCAATTTTTGAGAACAATTGCTGGGATCTCGTCAAGGCCAGAGGCTTTCCTGGTATTAAGTGAAGAGAGCATCTTTCGTACCTTTTTAGTTTTGAAAATGATATCCGTCATTTTATGTGCGACATTTGGGACTGTTGGTGGTTGAACATTTGGAGGTGGGTTGAGAGTAGAATTGCTGGCGAACAACGAAGCAAAAAGTTCAGCCTTGCCCAGGGCGGTAGAAACAATTTCATCCCCTGAGACAAGAGGTAGGAACGTGCTTTTGCAGAAATTATTCCCAATAGATTTAGCAAGAGTCCAGAAGGGTTTGCTGCCGTTGGAGCTTGAGAGGACTTTGTTTTTGATGTGGTTATTAAACGAGTTTTTTGCCTCAGAAAGAATGCGGACTGGGATTGTGTAGAAGCGTTTTGTGAGCTTTGATCTTTTCAAGTCTGGCCTTGTCACAGGATTTAGAGAACCAGGGCTTTTGAGTGGCTGAAGAGGTTTTCTGTGTATGTGGAATAAATAATTCCATGCCAGCTTGGATAATTTCGGTGACGTTTTGTGAGATATCAGAGGGGTCAGGATGAGAGAAGCAGACAGACGCCCATGGAAATGAGGAAAAGTATTCCCGCATTTCGTCCCAGTTTGCGGAGTTGTAGTGCCAAACGATACGTGGGTGTGATGACTGTGTGACCTCGGGTTGCATTGCGCAGGAAGCAGTGACCATGCCGTGGTCTGAGCGACCAAGGGGGGCGGTGACTGATATGTTATAGCACTCAGGTTTTGTAGTAAGAAGGAGATCCAAGGGATTTGAGCTGTGTGGTGGGATACGAGGAAAATAAGTAGGTTGCTGAACCATATTGGCTAAAGAATTGCTGATTGCAAAGGCCTCCGCTGCTCTCCCTTGTGGATCGGTTTTTGAAGATCCTAGCCATTCCTTATTATGGACATTGAAGTCACCAAGAATAGTGACCTCGGAGGAAGGATATTCAGAAATCAGATAGTCGGTTTTTTCAGAAGGGTAGTCAAAGAGCTGGAAAAAGTTGTTGTCAGAAGGTGACCGGTAAATGCAACAGATGAATTTAGTTGCAGCCCTGAGAGAGAGTTTTATCCATAGTATGTCTTTTCTTCCAGCTTCTAAATTGGGGAGTCTGGTGCAGGGTAGATTGCTACGGACGTATGCGCACACGCCTCCATGCAATCTAAAGGAAGTAAGGAGCTCATACCCCGGGAAATTAAGGTGATTAGTGGCTGTTTTGGCACTGATTTGGGTTTCGGTGAGGAAGAGGAGTTGGGGCCTGTTAGCCTGGAGGAAATGGTGGACGGAGTTCAGGTTAGAATTTAGGCCACATATATTCGAGAAGGATATGTTAAATTTCGATGTTGGCGCCCCCTGTACACCCCTCTCCCGGAGATCCGAATGGAGGGGTATTTGCTTCACTAAGAAACTAAGGCCAGAAATAGCCATATTTCCCAACTTGTATACATTAGACTTGCCCCACTACAGATTCGGCAAATCATTACGTTAACCATTTTTACAGAAATTGTTTTAAGATTAAACGACTTGTTTATTGTTTCCACAAAAGAAGCGTTTTAGTGTTAATCAGTTGAGCATGTTTTCCCATCAATTATCTGAATTCAACCAATCACTATATAAATCGCTAGACAGTTAGTTTAATTAGAAAAACTGTCATAATGTTCTATTGTCGCAAGTAATAAGGGGAGTTTCTAAAAGCACAGTACCTAGTGCGTTTAGATACACACACAGCACCTACTACATTCAATTAAAATAATAGAGAACGGGGCCGGCCGCCTACTTGACCGCTTCTGTTTTCATTATACACACAGAGCCGTCTGCGTTTTGCAAGTCATTAAGGCGAAAGCACGGTGAGGTTATATCGTTATTTTTAATTCCGGCGGTATATTTATATCTTCGTCTCCCTTTGTCCGTTTCTCCCGTTTTTCAGCGTCACTGCTTATGCCGAATGCAAATGAAATTTTAAAAGCTTTCTCCCTATTCATATTAATTAGTTTTGTTTGTTTTCCGTACACTTTTAGCTGAAGATTCGTAGGAGGCGTTTTTCTTTTCTTTTAATTTCACTAAGTTGCTGAAAGCGATGTTGCGATTGTCTAACACCTAATAAAATTTTGGGACAAAGAAAATGCGTCCTAGTAGTACATATTATTAAGACCTTGGAGATCGGTTTTAGCGGCCTGAATATGCGCTTCTTTGAAGAATTTTTTCGAAAGTGTTACCATCGATATCTGTCTATTATGAAAAAATACTTTAATATTGTCTGGAATATCTTCCAGTAGTAATTAAAGCAAGAGCTTTTGAACTGTCTGCCTGAATCCTACTGCTGCATTTTGTAGAGACTTACGCATAGCTTTTACCAAGTGTTTGTGGGCTACACTGTACTCTAACTTGGCAGATTTGATACCACCAAGGTAATATAAAAACCTGGCCCATTCATTGTTACTGGCTGTTTCTGAGATCACGAGTAGGTATTGGGCCACTTTGGACAGACAGTGACGTCACATGTGGGTAAGTATGGGATCTGCGTTACCGACATGACAGTTGACAGTTGACAGCTGACAGTTACCGACATGACAGTTGACAGTTGACAGCTGCCAGTTACCGACCCAACAGTATATAGATAGGGGGCCCCGCCCACAAGGACTCCGTCCCTTCCAAGATGGCGGACCCAAGATGGCTTCCAATGTAACCTGCATTCTAAGGTCATTGACCTGTCTTTGGCCAGACAGTGACGTCACACGACTTGGGCCAGACAGTCACATAAGTGTCTAACCTATTACTTCAAATTATTATATTTTGAAAAAAACCATTTGGTGCAGGTGAGTTTCGAACCCGGGGCATTCAGATGGGAGGCAACGATGCTACCCATTGAGCTAAGCAGACGCTTGTTAATTTATTGTTTTAGGCTGGTATATATATATATATATACGACTTTTAATTACAAACAAACCATACATGTAACATAATTAAAGTTTTTGTTATTATTAGACAAATGGATGATTTACAAAATAATGTTTAATATTAGAGGCGGAACCAAAACGGAGGAACCAAAATGGCGGAATAAAAAAAATGGCGGAATGAAAGATGGAAGCCTGTGATACCTTAAGCTGACATCCCTGACATTATAAAAATGACGGCTTTCGTTCTTAAAGATGGTGCCTTTCGCTGATAAAGAATAGCGGCTTTCGTTCTTAAAGATGGTGCCTTTTGTTGATAAAGATGGTTGAAGACTTATTTAAAGTTACGTCACCCCAACCTTTAGAGCCGACAAATGAGAGTGAGGTTGATAAGCGAGAATAATGGTATTGGCCGAAGACTCCATGATTGAAAGTTACGCCCCCCATTAAAACAAACCATTCATAAAGCTTTTGTTATTAGACATAACCAAATATCGGAGAGACAATAGAGGTCGCTGGCAAAACAAAGAAGCTCAGAAACAAAATGGACAACAGGTTCAACTCTTAAGCTTAGAAACAATGGTTGGTTACAGGTTCAATTCCTTTCTCCACGTGTTTAGTGTCATGTTACTCGTCTAAGTAAGCAGAATTAAAAAATGGCGACTAAAATAAGATAAAAAACTTAAAACCCTTATCGCGGAAGATCCGTGAGACGTACGATAGAACCAACACATGCACGGTGTTAAGGAGGCCAAATCAAATTGGAATATACAATAAAATGGCCACTTCCGGTCTAAACTTTAAATCGTTATATCTTTTCAACGGAAAGTGATAGAAAGGAACCGACTTCAAAAATGTATGTTTCGTAACAAGGTCTACAAGAAACTGAGATAAAAAACTTTAAATCCTTATCGCGGAAGATCCGTGAGATGTACGATGGAACCAACACATGCACGGTGTTAAGGAGACCAAATCAAATTGGAATATACAATAAAATGGCCACTTCCGGTCTAAACTTTAAATCGTTATATCTTTTCAACGGAAAGTGATAGAAAGGAACCGACTTCAAAAATGTATGTTTCATAACAAGGTCTACAAGAAACTGAGATAAAAAACTTTAAACCCTTATCGCGGAAGATCCGTGAGATGTACGATAGAACCAATACATGCACGGTGTTAAGGAGGCCAAATCAAAGTGGAATATACAATAAAATGGCCACTTCCGGTCTAAACTTTAAATCGTTATATCTTTTCAACGGAAAGTGATAGAAAGGAACCGACTTCAAAAATGTATGTTTCGTAACAAGGTCTACAAGAAACTGAGATAAAAAACTTTAAACCCTTATCGCGGAAGATCCGCGAGATGTACGATAGAACCAATACATGCACGGTGTTAAGGAGGCCAAATCAAATGGGAATATACAATAAAATGGCCACTTCCGGTCTAAACTTTAAATCGTTATATCTTTTGAAGGGAAAGTGATAGAAAGGAACCGACTTCAAAAATGTATGTTTCGTAACAAGGTCTACAAGAAACTGAGATAAAAAACTTTAAACCCTTATCGCGGAAGATCCGTGAGATGTACGATGGAACCAATACATGCACGGTGTTAAGGAGGCCAAATCAAAGTGGAATATACACTAAAATGGCCACTTCCGGTCTAAACTTTAAATCGTTATATCTTTTCAACGACAAGTGATAGAAAGGAACCGACTTCAAAAATGTATGTTTCGTAACAAGGTCTACAAGAAACTGAGATAAAAAACTTCAAACCCTTATCGCGGAAGATCCGTGAGATGTACGATAGAACCAATACATGCACGGTGTTAAGGAGGCCAAATCAAAGTGGAATATACAATAAAATGGCCACTTCCGGTCTAAACTTTAAATCGTTATATCTTTTCAATGGAAAGTGATAGAAAGGAACCGACTTCAAAAATGTATGTTTCGTAACAAGCTCTACAAGAAACTGAGATAAAAAACTTCAAACCCTTATCGCGGAAGATCGGTGAGACGTACGATAGAACCAATACATACACGCTGTTCAGCAAAACAAACTCTATAAGCATATTCAATAAAAATGTTACTTCCGGTAGACACTTCCGGTATAGCTATTCTTAGAGCTACATACATGTGTGACACATCAAAATAATCGTCTTGTTGAACAGAAGAAATATAATATTTAAGTAAGTCAGAACAAGCTGTGTTAACACCTAAAAACAACACACTCTCTCTTAGACTTAATGAAGTTACTTTCAGAGAAAATTTCAACCATACCAGAAAGAACAGTAATCAATAGCGTATTTAAATGTTGACTACATCAAGTGATGCGTGCTACAGACAAATTTTAGTACACCCTCTTAGACTTATTGAAGTTGACGGCACAGGCAGCTGTCAAGCGTACCTAACAAACCAAAGTAAATATGTCTTGAAGAACAGTCTTCAATTGCCCTAAACCAACACATCTCTATCATTTCAGAGTAATCTTAGCCATGTGACCAGTTAAACTAAGTATCTTGAAGTGTAGCTTTTATGTTTATGAGATATAAAATAAGAAAACCAAAGAGTTAATTGTCTATTACAACAACAAGCAGAAGGGGTTGACTTGGTACCTACAGCTGCTACATACTTGGTAAAAATGGGGTGCCACTAGCATTTCAGAGTAATTTTAACCACACAACACTCTAACTGTCTTGAGATGTGGCTTTATGTGTCATTGGTTGGAAAATAAGAAAACTAAAGAGTTGATTGCCTATTACAACAGTCAGCTGAAGGAACATTTGGGTTATCGGAATACCGATAACGCCAAATGTTCCAACCGAAGGTGTCCACTTAGAGTCACATCTAGGGGGCCGGAATACCGGCCCCCTAGATGTGCTGGAAGCAACATCTCAATTAACACCTACAACCGCTAAACACTTGTTGGACTTTAATATGTTTGATATTAAATTCGGTTTGCTACATAACCATTCATTTTTACGAAAAACTCAACAATTTTTATTTCTGCGTAAGCGAATTTAATCAGAAATATAGAACCAATCTTCAGGGAATCGAAGTAAAAGGATAAGAACATTAAGAACAAACATTCCGATACCGAAGTGATCCTAAACACACCATATGATGCAAATTCTGTAAATCTCTTTAACAGAAGAAAAACAGAAGTGAAACACCGTAAGACAAATAGAACCGACGTACATAACAGATGTGTCTGAGGAGAAACGTATTCAGAACCTTATTGAGTTTACTAAGTTTTAAGTATACGAACATAACAGTCTATGTACCAACCAATACCGATACCCTTAATATTTCAACCAAAGGAGCCCACTTAGACTCATCTCCAGGGAGCCGGAATACCGGCCCCCTAGAAGTGTCGGAAGCAACATCTCAACTAACACCTAGAACTGCAACATACTTGGTAAAAATGGGTGGAGCTCAGATTGTAAACGACTTGATATCTGGTACATATGTCTGTAAAGATTTCATTCTAAATTTAACCTGTTGGATATCCAATCTTTTCTATGAAAAGTGCAACCAACCAACTAACCAACCTACCAACCAACCAACCAACGTTGAGGGGCGTAGAGATAGCAAGCTATCTACAAGTGGACCCCTCTGAACCTATGATGTTAATAATGGATTAAGAGATTGAATTGGTACGTGTTTATATTGAAGGCTTGCAAGCTACGTACAAGTGTCTGAATATATGATGGTAATGATGGGTTAAGATATTTAATTGACATGTATTAAAGGCTTTGCGGTTTTCACTTGAGTCATCGTTATTCGAAAACTATTAGAACGAAAACCAGGTCCTTTACTCTGGTATATCTTACTCAGTAGGAACCAAATGTCTTCGAAAACAACATTCTTTGCTTTTCTGAAAGGCAAGTGAGCAGCCCCCTTGTCGAACCCCTCCGAGCTAAAGGTAAACCCCACTCTGTCTTCGGGATCGACATCATGGACTATATGACTCACAATATCTTTAATACGATCTTTGACCCACTTCTCTGGATCGTTGACATCGTCAGGTATATCTTGTAGTCTAAAGCATACGCTTCGTCTATCAAGTTTAAACTTCTTATTGGAGGTCACTGTATCTTCAAGTATTTGGAATGCCATTGTTTCGTGCTACACAACTGACTGTGTTGGTTAAAGGACCGAAGTTTAGCCTCGTGTTTATTAAAGACTAAAGTTTAGCAGGTACTAATTGTTTTCACATTCACTGTTGGCTACCGACTGAACCTTAGCTCATCGTCTTAATATTCGACAAACAACACAGACAACACAACTTATTGTTTTCACCTTCACTGTTGGTTAACGACTGAACCTTAGTGGACGCTTCTGAGTCAAACAAGAAGAAAACAATTTAAAACACATCTACGATGACCATGAGGCAGCCGACATGGACTTTGAACAATTTTAAAAAATAGATGCGGCCAGGTTAGTTGATCAACCATCCAGGTCAGTCTTCACCTTCACTGTTGGCTACCGACTGAACCTTAGCGGAAGCTCCTCGTCTTAATATTCGACAAACAACACAGACAACACAACTTATTGTTTTCACCCTCACTGTTGGCTACCGACTGAACCTTAGCGGACGCTCCTCGTCTTAATATTCGACAAACAACACAGACAACACAACTTATTGTTTTCACCTTCACCGTTGGTTAACGACTGAACCTTAGTGGACGCTTCACGTCTTAATATTCAACAGACAACAACGACAGCTGTCATACAGCCGTCTGACATGACAGACAGCTGTCTAACACAGCTGTCTAACACAGCTGTCTAACACAGACTCACAGCTGTCTAACACAGCTGTCTAACACAGCTGTCTAACACAGCTGTCTAACACAGCTGTCTAACACAGCTGTCTAACACAGCTGTCTAACACAGCTGTGTTAGACAGCTGTCTAACACAGCTGTATGACAGCTGTATGACAGCTGTCTGTCATGTCAGACGGCTGTATGACAGCTGTCGTTGTTGTCTGTTGAATATTAAGACGTGAAGCGTCCACTAAGGTTCAGTCGTTAACCAACGGTGAAGGTGAAAACAATAAGTTGTGTTGTCTGTGTTGTTTGTCGAATATTAAGACGAGGAGCGTCCGCTAAGGTTCAGTCGGTAGCCAACAGTGAGGGTGAAAACAATAAGTTGTGTTGTCTGTGTTGTTTGTCGAATATTAAGACGAGGAGCTTCCGCTAAGGTTCAGTCGGTAGCCAACAGTGAAGGTGAAGACTGACCTGGATGGTTGATCAACTAACCTGGCCGCATCTATTTTTTAAAATTGTTCAAAGTCCATGTCGGCTGCCTCATGGTCATCGTAGATGTGTTTTAAATTGTTTTCTTCTTGTTTGACTCAGAAGCGTCCACTAAGGTTCAGTCGTTAACCAACAGTGAAGGTGAAAACAATAAGTTGTGTTGTCTGTGTTGTTTGTCGAATATTAAGACGAGGAGCTAAGGTTCAGTCGGTAGCCAACAGTGAATGTGAAAACAATTAGTACCTGCTAAACTTTAGTCTTTAATAAACACGAGGCTAAACTTCGGTCCTTTAACCAACACAGTCAGTTGTGTAGCACGAAACAATGGCATTCCAAATACTTGAAGATACAGTGACCTCCAATAAGAAGTTTAAACTTGATAGACGAAGCGTATGCTTTAGACTACAAGATATACCTGACGATGTCAACGATCCAGAGAAGTGGGTCAAAGATCGTATTAAAGATATTGTGAGTCATATAGTCCATGATGTCGATCCCGAAGACAGAGTGGGGTTTACCTTTAGCTCGGAGGGGTTCGACAAGGGGGCTGCTCACTTGCCTTTCAGAAAAGCAAAGAATGTTGTTTTCGAAGACATTTGGTTCCTACTGAGTAAGATATACCAGAGTAAAGGACCTGGTTTTCGTTCTAATAGTTTTCGAATAACGATGACTCAAGTGAAAACCGCAAAGCCTTTAATACATGTCAATTAAATATCTTAACCCATCATTACCATCATATATTCAGACACTTGTACGTAGCTTGCAAGCCTTCAATATAAACACGTACCAATTCAATCTCTTAATCCATTATTAACATCATAGGTTCAGAGGGGTCCACTTGTAGATAGCTTGCTATCTCTACGCCCCTCAACGTTGGTTGGTTGGTTGGTAGGTTGGTTAGTTGGTTGGTTGCACTTTTCATAGAAAAGATTGGATATCCAACAGGTTAAATTTAGAATGAAATCTTTACAGACATATGTACCAGATATCAAGTCGTTTACAATCTGAGCTCCACCCATTTTTACCAAGTATGTTGCAGTTCTAGGTGTTAGTTGAGATGTTGCTTCCGACACTTCTAGGGGGCCGGTATTCCGGCTCCCTGGAGATGAGTCTAAGTGGGCTCCTTTGGTTGAAATATTAAGGGTATCGGTATTGGTTGGTACATAGACTGTTATGTTCGTATACTTAAAACTTAGTAAACTCAATAAGGTTCTGAATACGTTTCTCCTCAGACACATCTGTTATGTACGTCGGTTCTATTTGTCTTACGGTGTTTCACTTCTGTTTTTCTTCTGTTAAAGAGATTTACAGAATTTGCATCATATGGTGTGTTTAGGATCACTTCGGTATCGGAATGTTTGTTCTTAATGTTCTTATCCTTTTACTTCGATTCCCTGAAGATTGGTTCTATATTTCTGATTAAATTCGCTTACGCAGAAATAAAAATTGTTGAGTTTTTCGTAAAAATGAATGGTTATGTAGCAAACCGAATTTAATATCAAACATATTAAAGTCCAACAAGTGTTTAGCGGTTGTAGGTGTTAATTGAGATGTTGCTTCCAGCACATCTAGGGGGCCGGTATTCCGGCCCCCTAGATGTGACTCTAAGTGGACACCTTCGGTTGGAACATTTGGCGTTATCGGTATTCCGATAACCCAAATGTTCCTTCAGCTGACTGTTGTAATAGGCAATCAACTCTTTAGTTTTCTTATTTTCCAACCAATGACACATAAAGCCACATCTCAAGACAGTTAGAGTGTTGTGTGGTTAAAATTACTCTGAAATGCTAGTGGCACCCCATTTTTACCAAGTATGTAGCAGCTGTAGGTACCAAGTCAACCCCTTCTGCTTGTTGTTGTAATAGACAATTAACTCTTTGGTTTTCTTATTTTATATCTCATAAACATAAAAGCTACACTTCAAGATACTTAGTTTAACTGGTCACATGGCTAAGATTACTCTGAAATGATAGAGATGTGTTGGTTTAGGGCAATTGAAGACTGTTCTTCAAGACATATTTACTTTGGTTTGTTAGGTACGCTTGACAGCTGCCTGTGCCGTCAACTTCAATAAGTCTAAGAGGGTGTACTAAAATTTGTCTGTAGCACGCATCACTTGATGTAGTCAACATTTAAATACGCTATTGATTACTGTTCTTTCTGGTATGGTTGAAATTTTCTCTGAAAGTAACTTCATTAAGTCTAAGAGAGAGTGTGTTGTTTTTAGGTGTTAACACAGCTTGTTCTGACTTACTTAAATATTATATTTCTTCTGTTCAACAAGACGATTATTTTGATGTGTCACACATGTATGTAGCTCTAAGAATAGCTATACCGGAAGTGTCTACCGGAAGTAACATTTTTATTGAATATGCTTATAGAGTTTGTTTTGCTGAACAGCGTGTATGTATTGGTTCTATCGTACGTCTCACCGATCTTCCGCGATAAGGGTTTGAAGTTTTTTATCTCAGTTTCTTGTAGAGCTTGTTACGAAACATACATTTTTGAAGTCGGTTCCTTTCTATCACTTTCCATTGAAAAGATATAACGATTTAAAGTTTAGACCGGAAGTGGCCATTTTATTGTATATTCCACTTTGATTTGGCCTCCTTAACACCGTGCATGTATTGGTTCTATCGTACATCTCACGGATCTTCCGCGATAAGGGTTTGAAGTTTTTTATCTCAGTTTCTTGTAGACCTTGTTACGAAACATACATTTTTGAAGTCGGTTCCTTTCTATCACTTGTCGTTGAAAAGATATAACGATTTAAAGTTTAGACCGGAAGTGGCCATTTTAGTGTATATTCCACTTTGATTTGGCCTCCTTAACACCGTGCATGTATTGGTTCCATCGTACATCTCACGGATCTTCCGCGATAAGGGTTTAAAGTTTTTTATCTCAGTTTCTTGTAGACCTTGTTACGAAACATACATTTTTGAAGTCGGTTCCTTTCTATCACTTTCCCTTCAAAAGATATAACGATTTAAAGTTTAGACCGGAAGTGGCCATTTTATTGTATATTCCCATTTGATTTGGCCTCCTTAACACCGTGCATGTATTGGTTCTATCGTACATCTCGCGGATCTTCCGCGATAAGGGTTTAAAGTTTTTTATCTCAGTTTCTTGTAGACCTTGTTACGAAACATACATTTTTGAAGTCGGTTCCTTTCTATCACTTTCCGTTGAAAAGATATAACGATTTAAAGTTTAGACCGGAAGTGGCCATTTTATTGTATATTCCACTTTGATTTGGCCTCCTTAACACCGTGCATGTATTGGTTCTATCGTACATCTCACGGATCTTCCGCGATAAGGGTTTAAAGTTTTTTATCTCAGTTTCTTGTAGACCTTGTTATGAAACATACATTTTTGAAGTCGGTTCCTTTCTATCACTTTCCGTTGAAAAGATATAACGATTTAAAGTTTAGACCGGAAGTGGCCATTTTATTGTATATTCCAATTTGATTTGGTCTCCTTAACACCGTGCATGTGTTGGTTCCATCGTACATCTCACGGATCTTCCGCGATAAGGATTTAAAGTTTTTTATCTCAGTTTCTTGTAGACCTTGTTACGAAACATACATTTTTGAAGTCGGTTCCTTTCTATCACTTTCCGTTGAAAAGATATAACGATTTAAAGTTTAGACCGGAAGTGGCCATTTTATTGTATATTCCAATTTGATTTGGCCTCCTTAACACCGTGCATGTGTTGGTTCTATCGTACGTCTCACGGATCTTCCGCGATAAGGGTTTTAAGTTTTTTATCTTATTTTAGTCGCCATTTTTTAATTCTGCTTACTTAGACGAGTAACATGACACTAAACACGTGGAGAAAGGAATTGAACCTGTAACCAACCATTGTTTCTAAGCTTAAGAGTTGAACCTGTTGTCCATTTTGTTTCTGAGCTTCTTTGTTTTGCCAGCGACCTCTATTGTCTCTCCGATATTTGGTTATGTCTAATAACAAAAGCTTTATGAATGGTTTGTTTTAATGGGGGGCGTAACTTTCAATCATGGAGTCTTCGGCCAATACCATTATTCTCGCTTATCAACCTCACTCTCATTTGTCGGCTCTAAAGGTTGGGGTGACGTAACTTTAAATAAGTCTTCAACCATCTTTATCAACAAAAGGCACCATCTTTAAGAACGAAAGCCGCTATTCTTTATCAGCGAAAGGCACCATCTTTAAGAACGAAAGCCGTCATTTTTATAATGTCAGGGATGTCAGCTTAAGGTATCACAGGCTTCCATCTTTCATTCCGCCATTTTTTTTATTCCGCCATTTTGGTTCCTCCGTTTTGGTTCCGCCTCTAATATTAAACATTATTTTGTAAATCATCCATTTGTCTAATAATAACAAAAACTTTAATTATGTTACATGTATGGTTTGTTTGTAATTAAAAGTCGTATATATATATATATATACCAGCCTAAAACAATAAATTAACAAGCGTCTGCTTAGCTCAATGGGTAGCATCGTTGCCTCCCATCTGAATGCCCCGGGTTCGAAACTCACCTGCACCAAATGGTTTTTTTCAAAATATAATAATTTGAAGTAATAGGTTAGACACTTATGTGACTGTCTGGCCCAAGTCGTGTGACGTCACTGTCTGGCCAAAGACAGGTCAATGACCTTAGAATGCAGGTTACATTGGAAGCCATCTTGGGTCCGCCATCTTGGAAGGGACGGAGTCCTTGTGGGCGGGGCCCCCTATCTATATACTGTTGGGTCGGTAACTGGCAGCTGTCAACTGTCAACTGTCATGTCGGTAACTGTCAGCTGTCAACTGTCAACTGTCATGTCGGTAACGCAGATCCCATACTTACCCACATGTGACGTCACTGTCTGTCCAAAGTGGCCCAATACCTACTATCACGCATTTGCTCACCAACTTGTCAGATTGGTTATAAAGAAAATAGTGCCAATAATTCCCCAATAGACAATTAACCAAAACAGCTTGACCTTGGAAATCATTCCCTAGAGTCTCAGTACCCAAGCGGGCGTGAAGGAATCAACGAATAGAATCCAACTTACCTGTTAACTCAGCTAGTCTTGAATGGTAAAAAAAAAACTAATTTTTTTATTTCAACAACACACCACGAGGGCTCACAGCCTAAATAATATCGTACTATGGGTGTCGACAAGGAGGAAACAGGCAACTTGTTAATTCTGGACTTGAAGGTTTGGAGGTTCGAATATTGTATATTTGAGTGGAAGGTGCTGTCGTCCGCGTAACCGTGAACTGGGTTGGATGTGCTAGAGAGGAGTTCATCACGTCTAGAGCGACAATCTGAGATTCACCGTGTAGTTCCGTAGACTTGTTCCAAGAATGGGTGACAAAGGAAAGGAGTTAGTCTGCGCTGACGGAATCCATACTGCCTGTCGTGGATTACACTGTGTTTTTCAAGAAATTTTAGTAATTCGGTGTTTATATACCTTTGCATCACTTTAGAGATGACTGAAAGGGGAGAAATAGGCCTGTAGTTGCTAGGAAGCGCTTTGGATCCTTTCTTGGGGACGGGTTGTACTCGAGCAGTTTTCCAGTTATTAGGGAATATGCCTCTATTGTAAGATGTCTGAACAGACGAGTCAGGACAGGAGCAAGTTCTGGTGCGCATTTTTTGAGAACAATTTCTGGGATCTCGTCAAGGCCAGAGGCTTTCCTGGTATTAAGAGAAGAGAGCATATTTCGTACCTTTTTAGTTTTGAAAATGATGTCAGTCATTTTATGCGCGACATTGGGGACTATTGGTGGTTGAACATTTAAAGGTGGGTTGAGAGTAGAATTGCCGGCGAACAACGAGGCAAAATGTTGAGCCTTGCCCAGGGCGGTAGAAACAATTTCGTCCCCTGAGACAAGAGGTGGGATGGTGCTCTTGCAGAAATTATTCCCAATAGATTTAGCAAGAGTCCAGAAGGGTTTGCTGCCCTTAGAGCTTAAGAGGACTTTGTTTTTGATGTGGTAATTAAACGAGTTTTTTGCCTCAGAAAGATACGGACATAGCGGTTTCTTGCGTCGTTAAATATATATATATATATATATATATATATATATATATATATATATATATATATATATATATATATATATATATGTACAGGGTGAGCCACGGTGGATGGAGTATTAAAAGTATATAGAGAACGAATCAACCGATTGCTCTGAAATTTTGGTTACGGATGTAACGGAGTATGATCTCTCGACCTAAAATATTTTTGAAAATGCAGTGTTGCCACATATACGTAAAACTGGCAACATCTTCGTAATTTTAAATGGAACACCCTATATATTTTTGCATTTTTTGAATTGTCGTCTCTTTTTGAGTAACTTTTGTTGATATTTTTCTATACCTATCTCAAGTCGTTTTCGAGATAATAATTATTTTCTGAATTTATTACCAAAAATTTGACTTTCATTAAATCGTGTTTTCTCCTACCGACGAAGCGATTTAAAGATAATTTTTTAGCTACGGTTAGGCAAGGTCTAGGGGCATCTCCTCCATTAATCAAATCTTTAGAATATCATACAGGGTGAGTTAGAGAACGCTTTCTATAAGTGACTCGGAGAAATGCACGAAAGTCATTTTTTTTAAATAGAACGCCCTGTATATTTTCAAATTTTTTGGATCGTCTTCTCTTTTTGAGTAACTTTTGTTAATATTTCCCTATACCTATCTCAAGGCGTTTTCGATTTATGGTCACTTTTCTCTAACCTATCCAAGATTATTGGTCTTTTTGTATATCATAATGGGTGGGCCATGAAATTTCTATTTTGTCACTTTGTCATGACAACAGACATGCTGTTTATCTAAATAAATTTGACGTTAGTGATATTTACATTCAATTTGAATAGCTATAGCACAAACATGACATAAAATAATTATACAAACACAGTTTTAATGGATTTGTTTTTTATTCATGAACAGTGCAATAAGATTATCAGCAGAACTTGTAGAAGATTTAATGAGAAATATCCGAATTTGCCGCAGATGAATAACAGAAAGTTTCTAAGAATTCATAGGAATTTTATAAATTTTGGTTCGTCGTTATGAGAACAATAACACTATCAGTATTTGGAAAAACTAATACCTAATCAGCGATAATAGTAAAAAAGGCCAAGTAGCAATAACAAATAATACCAATGACAGTAATAAATATGTATAAAAATCTTAAAACTATAATAATTGTTCGAAATGTTGACCGTTAACTTCCAGACACTTTTGTATACGATGATGCACGGCGTTTGTTGTAGCAGCTCTTATTTCAGCGGGGTCCAAGTTTTCAATCTCTTGAATCACTCGACGTTCTAATTCTGCCCTGTTGTGGACTGGAGTTTTATAAACTCGATCTTTAAGAATACCCCAAAGATAAAAATCTAACGGGGTAAGGTCAGGGGACCTCGCAGGCCAGTTACACGGTCCCAAACGTCTGATCCAACGGTCATCGAAAAGCCGGTCCAACTCCATACTAATTTCGGATGTACAATGTGCAGGAGCCCCGTCGAGTTGATACCAACAAGTTCTATATGTTTCAATTGACAGATTATCAAGGAAGCCTTCCACAATTGTTCTAATTATATCTAAATATTTTCTGGAATTCAATTTTTCGTCATATATGTAATATTTTATTTTGTCATCCAATAACATACAAAAAACATGTAAACTAAATTTGACTTGAAAACCAGCCTCTCTAGTAACGTGGGGGTTGTCTGTGGCCCAATAGTGACGATTTCGTGTGTTACAAATCCCCTCCCTAGAAAATTTTCTTTAAAAAATTGGGGTCCTCTTGCATACGCACAACTAACATTTCACACAACTCTATTCTCTGTAGATAATCCTGAGGCGTGAGAAATTGAACTCTTGTAAATTTATAATTATGCATTTTATGATTTACTAGTATTCTTCGAATGGATGAATATGGCAATCCTAAATCCTGTTCAGCACAACGTATGGAATACTGGGGATTCGCATGAAAATACGCTAGCACATTGATTTCATTTACCTCGTCAGATGTCACAGGTTTGGGTAGATTTCTTGCATCTCTTAACGACGCACCAGATTTTATAAAATTCCTATGAATTCGTAGAAACTTTCTGTTATTCATCTGCGGCAAATTCGGATATTTATCATTAAATCTTCTACAAGTTCTGCTGATAATCTTATTGCACTGTCCATGAATAATAAACAAATCCATTAAAACTGTGTTTGTATAATTATTTTATGTCATGTTTGTGCTATAGCTATTCAAATTGAATGTAAATATCACTAACGTCAAATTTATTTAGATAAACAGCATGTCTGTTGTCATGTCAAATTGACAAAATAGAAATTTCATGGCCCACCCATTATGATATACAAAAAGACCAATAATCTTGGATAGGTTAGAGAAAAGTGACCAAAAATCGAAAACGCCTTGAGATAGGTATAGGGAAATATTAACAAAAGTTACTCAAAAAGAGAAGACGATCCAAAAAATTTGAAAATATACAGGGCGTTCTATTTAAAAAAAATGACTTTCGTGCATTTCTCCGAGTCACTTATAGAAAGCGTTCTCTAACTCACCCTGTATGATATTCTAAAGATTTGATTAATGGAGGAGATGCCCCTAGACCTTGCCTAACCGTAGCTAAAAAATTATCTTTAAATCGCTTCGTCGGTAGGAGAAAACACGATTTAATGAAAGTCAAATTTTTGGTAATAAATTCAGAAAATAATTATTATCTCGAAAACGACTTGAGATAGGTATATAAAAATATCAACAAAAGTTACTCAAAAAAAGACGACAATTCAAAAAATGCAAAAATATATAGGGTGTTCTATTTAAAATTACGAAGATGTTGCCAGTTTTACGTATATGTGGCAACACTGCATTTTCAAAAATATTTTAGGTCGAGAGATCATACGCCACTACATCCGTAACCAAAATTTCAGAGCAATCGGTTGATTCATTCTCCATATACTTTTAATACTCCATCCACCGTGGCTCACCCTGTATATATATATATATATATATATATATATATATATATATATATATATATATATATATAGTATTCAGTTTTTGTGACGGTAATACTGTTATTTACTTAAAAAATTGTGGGAAAGCCCTCAGTTACAAAATAAAACTCATTATTAAATGCCGAGCTTTCGAAAAAGTTTATTCCATTCTCAAGGATATAACACGAGTTTTACTATAACCAATTATGGAAAAACAAACCTGAAAAAACCCTTTTTGTAAATTTGACTGGTCGAAAAGTTTTTTTTAATATATTTTTTTTAAAGTGCCAAACTGACATATGAAGTATTTTGTATTTAAATTTGTTTTTTTTTTGTTTTTATCTAGGAAATAGGAATAGGAGTAGTGATTTCTAAAATTATTATCTTTCTTTAAGTTTATTAAATTGTCGACTTCAGTCAAATGTACAAAAAGGGTTTTTTTCAGGTTTGTTTTTCAAAAATAGTTATGGTAAAACTTGTGTTATATCCTTGAGAACGGAATAAGCTTTTCCGAAAGCTCGGCATTTAATAAAGAGTTTTATTTTGCAACTGACGGCATTCCCACATTTTTTTAAGTATATATATATATATATATATATATATATATATATATATATATATATATATATATATATATATATATATATATATATATATATATATATGTATATATATATATATATATTTAAATGTATTTTAAATCAATTTTATTACTATCGAAAGAAAGTACGGAATTATTCCCGTTTTCCCCTATCTACTTTTTCCGCGTTTCTATAAGCGAATCCTCAAGACGGGAATCACTGTAACTCGCCCGAGTTTTTTCTTATCTGACAAAAAAAGAAAGTCAGGCAGCCTCTTCTAGGGTCGGCTCTAAGCCGGGGAAAGTGAAAACCCGGGCCTTCTATCGACAGAGCAGTTGTGTCGCTGCTAACTCGTAAACTTAGAAACGCATGCTCCAAAACTTGTGTTGGTTTCTAATACGCTAGTCCAATAAAATGCTACACCGTGTTCAAAACTTACCCAATTTTTGTTTATATGAAAAGTAACGATTGTTTTTAAATATCTTCCACTACTAAGGTTATTTATTTGAAAAGATTCATATATTTCTTCTAATTTCAACAAATGTTAAAATAAAATGTAATTTGGGAAATAAATCCATGTAAATTACTTATTAATAGTTTTTGCCCTTACTTAGTGAAACCTTTATTAACTAATATTAACTAACATATTCAATTTTAACAAATTAGACTGACTTTTGATACGTATGTATAAATTGCTAAAATTACTCCATGGTTTCTTGTGGCAGTATTACCTATAGAGGGTGATTTATTAGCTCTACATCAAATTGTGATAAATGAAAGGTGAGGTAGTTTTAGGAAAAAACTTCATATAATCATATTATGTCCAATTTAGTTCACTAAGTGAAGATTGGAACCTGTGATGAGCACTGATAAGTACACTTGGAGAACCCAAATCACCACAACACATTTTAAAAGACCTGACGATCGTTTCACTAACCAAGTTAGCGTCATCAGAGGATGAAACATTCTAAATACTTAAAAAACTAACATCAACTTATATGCCGGATCTCAGGTAAAGAGATCGAATCGAGATGAGACACTAGTCGTAGGCAAATTCCAAAGTGTATTGTATTTTTATCGCCGGACAAGGTCTTTGCGCTATCCCTACTGCTTTATCTAAAAAGTGTCCATCTGTAAAACAATCTAAAATCTAAAGATTGTAAAACAATCTAAAGATTGTAATCTTAAATACGTCGGACAAAGAAAAATACCGATTGGAATTAGATTCAAGGAACACATATCCCAACTACGTTACGATACTGTAGATAAGTCTGCCGTCGCCCGACATATTTGGGATAATAATCATTACGTTGATAAAAATAAGCTGAAACTAATAAAAAATGTTAGAAAACCAGGACAGCTAAATGGGTTCGAGAGCGTATATATTGCGAAATATAGTTACAACAAAAAATGTATGAACACTTCACCAGCGCCAATTACGAGTCACTTTATCGATTGCTTTACTAAATAAAATTCCCACGTTTTCGGCACGTTTAACCGATAACATAAGTATACAGTTATTGCCGCCAAAGGAACCGCTGTTAATTTAGCTGGCGTTGAACCTTCTCAAAACTATTACAGATGGACACTTTTAGATAAAGCAATAAGGATATCGCAAAGACCTGGTCCGGCGATAAAAATACAATACACTGTGGAATTTGCCTACGACTAGTGTCTCATCTCGGTTCGATCTCTTTACCTGAGATCCGGTATATAAGTTGATGTTAGTTTTTTAAATATTTAGAATGTTTCATCCTCTGATCAAGCTAACTTGGTTAGTGAAACGATCGTCAGGTCTTTTAAAATGTGTTGTGGTGATTTGGGTTCTCCAAGTGCACTTATCCAATTTAGTTATTTAAGTAGTTACAGGACTTCAAAGTTTTTAAGTAATTATTTATTATTAAAGAAATCAGACATAAAGAAGTACAAATATCATAGCGGTTGCTCAAAATTCCCTCGTTATATACCTGTATAGCTGGTATCTGCGCTAGTAGTCTCGTATAGTTCAAGAAGATGAAAAACGGCGTGTTCGAGCGTGCACAGGCGTACTACACCGACGTCACGGTTACGGTACGCTAGACACTAGAGAAAGGCAGACAGCGGAGGTCTGAAATATCACGTGCCCCATGCGCGAGATCTCTTTGAATGAACTCAGCATTCAATTAGATCTCACAGGTTTTTTTACAATTGTTTTTCGTTATGGGGGCGGTCGAACAAACGGACAACATCAAGAACAACCCAGATCACGATTGTTATAGATCTTTAATGAAAAAGTTACCGCGTTTTTACGGAGCGAAAGGCAATACAACAGTTTAGAAATCTATCTTTGTGAATTAAATGTGAAATATTTGGTATGCGATCGAATAAAAATTTCACCAAGCATGATGCATTTTTGCGCACGTTTTCCTACACTTCTTGTAGCTTATAGCTTTTTTCGACCATCCGGCTTGCCGATACAATTTCTATTGCTTTGTTTTAGGCCCTCTACATTCGCACATTTATGTTTGTAAACTTCAATTTTACCAACACCCCAAAAAAATACTTCAAAGGGGTGAAGTCTGGAGACCGTGCAGGCCAGGCGATGGGACTCAGAGGTGTAATGATTGTATTTCCAAGATATTTCTTCCAACATCAAATAAACTTCTCTAAAATTATGCGCCGGTGTCCCATCTTGCTAAGGGAAAATTGGCTCGGCCAAATTTAAATTATATGGGAGCTCCTCCGAAATGTCGCTTAACAATTCTTCACATGTCAACATTCTTTCGTAGAATATTGGCCCTATAATTCTCCAGCCAATCATTTTACGCCCCACATTAATATTCAAAGCTGTTGGAGATTTGAAGATTCCATTGGAAATAAATTTAATCTGCTCCAATTATGATGCGTGTTTGTTTATTATACATCCCTGGGTTTGATTAATTAGACCCGCCTATCTACAAAATGTGTCCGTCAACGTGGGACTCACTGGCCACTGGCAAAAGCGTAACCTCAGCTCCTCTTATTGTATATAATATTGTACTTCAAATATCTTGTCTATAGGTTTAAGAAAAATTAATTAGGGACACAGAAGGATCTGAGGTATTTAGAGCAGAAGCCAGTGCATATCATCATACGTTGCTTACTAACTAGTCAAAGAATCGACGTCGTGAGATCTTGCGAAATATCGTTGGAAACATCCACTGTGGTACTGTTCCTCTTATAGCTCATTAACGCACTGTTGCAAAATAACATTTTTAAAAGTGACGGCGTTTAATTCACCTTCGAAAAATGTGTAGAAAATAATAATTATAAAAGTCTGGACGCAGCAAGTGTGGTATGGAAGTGAATTTTCTTCTCTTCTTGTTTTGGCTCCCTAGCTCGAACACTACTCCATTACCGTGAGCTCCATTAGAGCTCCTAACTAAATTCTACATTTACTCCAAAACCCCATGATATCTTCGCGACGCTCTGCCGATATTTTTTTGTCGCTGCGGGTACTCCTAAACCCGAGCGGGGAGACCACTGCCTTTTAGGCCGGCCCAAGGCCCACTACCTCCAACTCTTTTCTCTGTCACCGAGTGAAAGATTTCTGAGTTTGCGGTATTTTTTTCTGTTGAAACCAAGTGACCTGGTTTTAGAGGCCGTAGAACTCAAAACTTGCGAATCTAGCATTCCTCTATCAACTATGTCTCCAGTGACCGTTGAACCGCACCTTTTAGCTTGCTAAGGTGTTTTTATTCATCAAATGAAATACACACAATTTCAACATGCTCGCAGCCTACATATTTTATGCATATTATGATTGATATATTTACGATCGCTTAAAATATTTGGTTCTATGGCGATTTTTCATGAACTTTTTGAGGTCGAATCCAGTAATTCATTTATATTCTGTTCTGAACATTTATCTATAGATAAATTTTATAAAACCAGATACTTAAAAGGATAAGCAAGCACCTTGCTTACAATTACTTATTGTTTCAAAATGTACAAAAATTTTCCAAAAATAAATAATAGCAAATTGAATTATTAAAATTTGTAGGATTTCATGAAAATTCGCAATCAAAACACACTTACTGCGCCTCGATTTTTTTACAAACATGCATCATATTTCGATAAAAAATGCAATAATATAGGGGTGTTCGAAAAAACAATTGTATGATAGTTAAAATATTATATTAAGACGCATCTTAAGGCACCCTGTAATTAACGTATACAATTTTTTCTCGTATCTTGTATAATAACAATTATATGGAACTTTACGGTCACCTTTGTATATATGCAAACAGATATAAACTGAAAGTAAACCCGGATATGGATACTAGCGGGCCTAGTTTGCGTTCATTTGAAAAATCTTTTTAAAATTTAAAAGTCGCGGTATCCTCATTAACGATTTTTTTCTATGAAAATTAGCTAAAAATTATGGACCAGTAAACCACAAACTTAACTAAACCTACAGCCAAAGCATCAGAAAGGGTCTATTCGAAATGAATTTTCTGTAAATATTTTTGTAAAATAAAGGACAATGATGGTTGAAGCTGAAACTTAAGCATTTGCAGAACACTCTTCTTGCAACATTTTCTTTTCGTAATCCGTATTTGTTTCAGGTTCTTTGCCTAAATATTGCCAATTTTGACGTTTTAAATCGCGACTTTGACGTTTTGAGGAATACTCAAAGTTTTTTGACTTTAACTGCCCATAACTTTTTTGTCTTTAAGCTTACAGACCTAAACTTTGGTGCATGGCTCACTCTTTTTAATACAAACATACGTATCGAATTTGGTTGCCCTTACATTGTTATTTTCGGTGATTTTTTTTCCGAAAGAAAACGAAAAAGTTTCCAGGAAAACCTGTGCTGATTTGCCTGGCTAACGAACTTATCTAAGCCACTTGCAAAAGGAAGGTACTCACCAAATTTGATCAAAATCGGTTGTTATCGTTGTGATACATACTTTTTTTAAATTAAAAGCCGGGACCCCTCATTAGTGAATTTTTTGAAAGAAAATTCACTAAAATAAACATTTATGTCATGTCTGTCTATCCCTCTACATCTTCTGATAATGTACCACCACATTCTTAGCTTAGATTACACTGTAGGAACAGTGAGGGAAGAAAAGAATGGAAGTGGAAATTGACCCGTCAACCGGTGAAAGGAAGAGAATGTGTCCAATTATTCGTTTGAAAAATGTATTTTCGTCCGGAATCTCATATATACATGGCTTTGTGTACGAGGGAGACTTCCAGCTATATTCTTTTACACTCAGTGTTTGTAAGTTGATGTTGAAATAACGAACCACAAGTTACTTTGATGTTGCGATGCAATATCGATAACAGATATGACAAAGAAAGTCGAGCTTGTTTTGTTTCCTTTGTCTATCACTGATTTTTAGAATCGGGGTTTTGAAACATTCTTGTGAAGACTGGAAATCTATTTATAGATGTACCTTCAGTATTTAAAAGACAGTTAAAAGACTCCTGAAAAATCTAATTTAAAAGTAGTGCTCCATCTTGTTGTATCATTGATATATCAATCTTCTGGTTTTCCATACTTAATTAGAAACTAGTACGAATATAATGTACGCATTTTAGATCTCAGGTCACGTAGATTCGACTTAATTTGCGATTGCAAACTCTGCAAGTACGCACGCTTTAACCGGCGATAAAACACCCGTGCAAGTTAGAAGAGAGAGAGACAGAGAGAGAGAGAGAGAGAGAGAACTGCCGTTCCAAGATTGATCGAAGTCCCTCACTAATGAGATTTCTTGAGTTCGTTTGTGTGTTACTGCGATTACTAGCAAACACATCACAGGTACCCCACCTTAAAGCCAGACTTAAAAGACGATTTACGCACGATCTGAAGTTTGTGTGTATATGTGCGTTGTGTGTCAGAAAAGGTACAAGTTAAAGGAATCGCTGTCTAATTATGGTAGAATCTTACATCTCTTAATGCAGCCGGGAAAGAGCCGTTCTCTCTCTGTACACCCGAGGGATTTCGTTGCCGTGCCTGATGGTATTGCGTAAGGAAATTTAAGAAGGGCGAACGTTTAAAGGGAATGTTCTCTAATTATCTGAGTGGTATTTGAAGACGGAGCCCGGACGTAAGTCTTCTCCTAAAGAAAAGAAGCGATCTGGATTATATTATACGAGTATGCGAACAGATTTCCTTCTGTTTCTCATACGAGGCTTGGTAGGTTAGTTTTGTATGTCTTATTATTTAAAAAACCTTAACCAAAACATTATGCTTTAAAAACTGAGAGAGCAACAAAATTTCTGTAACAGTAATTGTGTAGAGGTTTTGGCATGTGAGGTATTTCGATTAATACACTCAGTATATCCATTATAAAAGGTTACACCGGGGTTCTCCAGAAAACTGCAGAGAATTTCAAAAACCTAAAACACGTTGATTTTGCTTGCAAGGGGAACAATTTATATAACCTCAACAGAATTTGTAGGTGAGCAGAGTGGCGCCTTTTTGGAAAGCTCTTAATTCTCTGTTCAAAGGTACAATTTTAAATTGTATCGATAATTTTTTATATTTTCTTTTTAAAATTCCCAAATAAAAAACCATATGCATATGTTTCCATCCACAATATATCAACCTTTCGTACGTTCATATCTTCCAAAGTCTCATTTTCTTTATCTCTCACATCCTCTAAACTGTATCCAATTAATGCAGGAGTCCCTCAAGGTTCAGATTTAGCCCCTACTTTGTTTCTTCTCCACATCAATGACCTCCTCTCTAGCACATCCGAGCCAGTTCACAGTTACGCGGACGACATCACCCTCCACTCAAATATACAATATTCTAAGCCTGTCTTTAGCCCAATTAGATGAGGATCGCACTCATGGAGGGTTCTGTCTCTGTGGACCTCCAAAAATATTAGACTGGCGAAGTAGAAATCTTGTACAATTCAACTCCACCAAATATCAGTCTTGCTTTCTATCTCATAAGAGATACACCAACCCTAGACCCATCACAATGAACAACCAAGTTATTTAAAGTAATGAGTCCTTTTCAGTTGTTGTCATTTCTGTGGATCGAAATCTCAGTTGGCACCAATATGTCACATCAATTGCAGAAGCGGCTGCTAAGAAATTAGGTTTCCTTTTCCGGGCTTGCAAATACTTTTCACCAGCTAATCCCCATACCTTATATACTTCACAAATAAGGCCAAACCTCGAATCCTGCTCCCACATCTGGGGTGCCGCCGCCACTTCTAACTCGCTATCCTGGACTTCATTCAGAAGAGAGCTATACATTTCATCGGTGAAAGACGTATAGACCTCACCCAAAGGCTGCCATCCCTTGCCCATCGACATCCCTTGCCCTCGCTCTTTTATAGATATCTGCACGGGCACTGCTCAGAGGAGCTTTCTTTCATAGTTCCTCCACCTGCTGCCCCCAACAGATATATCAGGGAAACAGAGCGAATGCACCCTTTTACTGCCCAGGTCACCAGTCATAGAACATCCTGTTATGCCCGCTCTTTTGTCCCGAGGACTTCTATGTTATGGAATTCCTTGCTGGCACATGTTTTTCCTTCTCCTCCGAACCTCCAACCCTTCAAGTCCAGAATTAACAAGTCGCCTCTTTCCCCCTTGTCGACACCCACGGTACGATAGTATTTAGGCTGTAAGCCCTCGTGGTGTGTTGTTGAAATATATAAAAAAACTTGTCAATTCCAGGTCGGAATTTTTAAAGTCGCTGCAAGGTCATCATAGTGTGGTCGGGCTAGTGTATTCAGCCCTCGTCGCCCATAATAATTTTGACTATCCGCTGCTTTAGTTGTGGTTTTTGTAGTTTTTAAATGTGTATACGTAGGATGAGTCACCGGCCCATCTGCACTTTTGGCTCCCACTTTTTATCTCTAACAATGGGACCGCCCACCCATTTTTTTTCCTCCCTCAGGGCTCGTCCGCGGTCTCGCCGCCCCGACAACACCGCAACCTTTGGTTTATCGTGCATGCCCTTAGCCTTTTTACTCCACCCATTTCAAAATCACTGTGCCTTGAACTAGTCACAGCACAGCAATTAGTAGAGTGAAGTTTTATAATGTTCTGTCTCCGGTCTAGACTGACCGTAGATCAGTTGTCTTTTGCGGTCCAGAGCTTTACACTCGCACAAGATGTGCTGGGCTGATTCCTCCCCCTCGCCGTAGAGTCTGCATGCGAGGTATCCTTTGAACCGCAGGTGTTTCTTGACGGACATGTGTCCCGTCAAGAGAGCTGTTCTGTTTCTGAGCTATCCTCTGCTAAGATTTAGCAGCTCCATGTCTGAGCCCTGGAGAGTCTGTCAAGTACACCTTGTGTTGGTTTCTGACCCAGGACTTAACGGCTCCCCTGTCAGTGCTCTTTGTCACGCCCAGAGCCGGTTCTGGTCCCATAAATGGTTCTGCTGACCTATTCTTTGCGAGTCTGTTAGCTTCTTCATCGCCTTTGACCCCTGAGTGACCCGGCATCCAGATCTGTCTGTGGCTATGAGGATCCGCTTGTTGGTGTAGCCCCTCCTCTCGTTATCCCGCAGACAGTGCAGGATGGCGTACATTTCGGCCTGAAAAACCGTTGCATGGACTCCGAGGAAAATACTATGACTCACCCTCGGCCCTTCCGAATAAACACCTGCCCTCGTCCCACGCTCCCTGCCGGATCCGTGAGGGAACCAGACGAACGAGTCCCGTGGTGTGCCCGGCGTCTCCTCCCGCCATGCCTCCCGGTCGGGGATTTCCACTGTAAAGTTGTTTTCCCTGCAGATTCGCGAAGTCTGACCTAATTTCAAGCATAAGCTCCTTCACGATCTCCTGAATTTTGCAGTGGCCCCTGAAACCTGGGTTGATCTTCTGTCTACCATTGCAGGCTAGTCTGTATAGTCCTAGCCTGGCCTCCCCCATAATAACTAAGTGTAGGGGAGGGGGGATATCCAGCAACACCTCCATGACGGCTGTTGGGGTTGAAGACATGGCCCCTGTGATGCCTAGGCAAGCCATCCTTTGGATCCTGCCTAGTTTTTGTTTGGCCCTGAATTGTGTTACCTTAAGCCACCAGACCAGTGCTGCGTATGTTAACGATGGTCTGACCACCCTTGTGTACAGCCAGTGGGGCATAATAGGTCTTAGTCCCCACGTTTTTCCATATAGCCGCCTAGTGGCGGCTAAGCTCAGGACTGCCTTATTTTACTGCAGTATTTTTTCAACGTCCACCAATGCACTTTGGATAATTTTAACCACTGTGGCACAAACAATGACCGCAATTCCAGTTCATTTCCAAGTTATTACTGAACGGCCAGCATATCTGCTGCAGGGACTGCCGGACAGACCACCACGCAGTGCCCGAGTCGCGCGACTAGTGGCATGCGGGACAGATAAAACTTATATACACGAAATCTTAAATAAAAATGTAAATCTAGCTTTGTTGTTGCGCCCTTATCTACATTTTGATCGTTATTTACTCGCCAAACCTTGTACGATGGCAATTTTAGCTATAACAAGGATTTCTTGTTCGATTTTGATAATTCGTCCGAAATTCTTCCAGCTTTCTTTCAAGTGGGCACTTGATTTTTTCACGTTCCTCAGGAACGGCCCTGCTTATTATTATAAAATTATCCATCGCATTTAAGGGATGCGAGCAAGTCGAGTGCTTTTGCTAATTTGATTTTAAATTTCTTGAAGGTCGATAGAACCATCGGACGACCGGAGTCCCTTTAATAAAGGTAAACAGATATCGCACTCGGGTTATCAAATGCAAATGTTGCCGCTTTTAATGAACGCGTTAAAATAGAAATTTGAATAGCTCTCGGTGATTATTTTGTCTCATAATAAGCAGGTTTATCAAGGGAAAACAAGTGCAGCTGATAAATTACCTTAGAAATTTCTCGCTTTTATTAATTTACGTAGATTAGATTAGTTATGGTGTATTATATTACCTGCCTTGCACTCGCAAGTGGAAAAATGTTTAGATATCTTACAAATTTTTAAAGGCATGTCGTTTCTTAATAGAAGAATTCCTTGCAGAAGGTAAACTTTTGCTGTAAACTAGAGTAAATAATGCTTGCATAAAAAACGCCATAACTAATACAATTTCTGTAACTAACAAAGGCGAGGTGCACCATCTTGTTGATCTAAATGACCTGAAACGGTGTCACAGTTGAAGTGCGCATCATATGGGCCATTATTTTCTTGTTTAGTTTACGTACACTTTGAAAACCCAGACACCATAGAGAGGGGAATCACAAACCAACTTTCAAGGTTTATTTTTTTTATTACCGGAAGTTCCTTTAAAAAATTTACTTATCTTCTTTCCACGCAGTTTTGGCTTCTTTTTTCTTACCAAAGAGAGAGAGTGTGTAAACAGTGACGGAGCTCGGTTTAAACAAACTTCCTTGTTTATGGCCTCAGAGATGTAAATACTTTTGTATGCGTCTAATTTCACCGGTTGTCTATAATTTTTCATAAACTTCAAGCGCCTCCGTGGCCGTGCGGGAAAGTCGAATCAGACTTTCCAATACGGACTCGGGGGTCGACGGTTCGAGACTCACCGACGGCGGATGATTTTTCAAATCACTGTCGTTGAGATCGAGCTTAAGGTGGAGGGTAGGTTAGTTTAGATGAGCAAAAAGGGTCAGCAATGGCCTAATTGCCAGTAAGCATCTTACCTTTACCTTACCTTTCATAAGCTTCAGGGTTTCTTGATCTATGTGGTGATTGTTACCACAAATATGTTGAGCCACGCATGACTTGTCTATAGTATCGTATGTCATGTGTGTCAGATGTTCCCTAACTCTGGTTTCAACATTTATTTTAGTTTGTCCAGCTTATTTAAGATTACAATCTTTACAACTTATTTCATAGAACCAAAAGACGCTGGCGCTTTTTCAATGGATCGGATATACCTGTTTAATATGACAACTTAAAATAGTGCTGCAAATTGAATCATAACTTCCACATAGCTGTGATAATTTATTCTCTCAGAAAGACATTTTCATGGAATGAATTTAGGACCCATGACTTGACCACAAAGAAAATATTTGTATTCCTGTACCCATAAGCTTTTGAAACGTTATATTACTCTAGGTTTTTTTTGAAAAAATATCAATTTTCACCAAATCATCCCTTACTTATCCCCCATCCCCCTGAAGCGATCTTACCCAAGAACAACTCGAAGCGTTCCTTTGTCGGGTATTAACTGGATACCAAATTGGAAGATGATATCTCGATTCGCTAGAAAGTTATTGCGTCTATTAACAGATAGACGTTCATGCCGACAGACCTACAGATCAAAAAATTTTCGTTCCAGAATCAAGTTTTCTATATGTTTTGAGACTTTTTACGCCGTTTTAACAAACAAAAATCAAAATTTTATCAACAATATTCCAGCCCCAGACATTCAACCCCTAATTTAATTTCAGCACAATACCAGATGATTGATGAAATTAAAGGTTTTCTAATATATAAACCCCAAAACGTTATATTATTCGAGTTTTAACGAAAAAAATTCAATATTCACCAAATCACCCCCTATTTATCCCCTATCCCCTAAAGGACTTTTACCCAAAAACAATCTGGAGTGCTAACCATGTACCAAATTTGAAGACGATATCTCAAATCGTTCTAAAGTTATCGTGGCTACAAAGAGAGACATACCGACAAAAAAAATTTCGTTCCAAAATCATGTTTTATATGTTTTGATACTTTTTACGACGTTTAAGCAACAAAAAAAAAATTCGAAATTTTTGTCGCCGATGCGATACTTCCACGCGTGGAAGTAAAAAATACAAAAAGTTATTTTTCAAAAATTCTAAAAATCTTATATCCAAAGTTGTTTCTATTTTAGTTTCTTTCTATCAGATTTGCACAACCTTAATTTATTCATATTTTCGTAACCCAACCAAATTTTTGGGTAAATTAAAATTTACTAAAATCAGAAAAGACCCGTTAAATGTAATACACTGTCTGCCTATTTTAAAAATTTTCTAATTACAATTTTTCAAAAAAAATCCCAATATGCTAATTGATTTGCCATACTTGTTGCAAGATTAGTTTCAACATTTCAAGCAAAATTTGCCCCATGCCATTTTAATACAGTACCAAAAAGTATTTCAAAATGCCATAAATCTAAAATTTCAAATCCATTTGCCAATAGAAAGGCTCAAGATTATCTATCTATTTAAGTAATTAACCTACATAAAATGCTCTTTTGATAAGCAAGATGATGCACGACCTCATTGTGTTTACTGGCAAATTTTGATGGTAGGTATTTATTTGATATCGCCAATTATTCTATACATTTACTTGAATTAACAAAATTGAATGGCAGAAGAAAAAGTAGAAAAAAATGAAAGGCCTAGATCTCGAAACACATCAAAAACAAAGTCCTCTTAAGCTCCAACGGCAGCAAACCCTTCTGGACTCTTGCTAAATCTATTGGGAATAATTTCTGCAAGAGCACGTTCCCACCTCTTGTCTCAGGGGATGAAATTGTTTCTACCGCCCTGGACAAGGCTGAACTTTTTGCCTCGTTGTTCGCCGGAAATTCTAATTTCAACCCACCTTCAAATGTTCAACCACCAATAGTCCCCAATGTCGTGCATAAAATGACTGATATCATTTTTAAAACTAAAAAGGCACGAAAGATGCTCTCTTCTCTTAATACCAGGAAAACCTCTATCCTTGACGAGATCGCAGCAATTGTTCTCAAAAAATGCGCACCAGAACTTGCTCCTGTCCTGACTCGTCTGTTTCAGACATCTTACAATAGAGGCATATTCCCTAGTAACTGAAAAACTGCTCGAGTACAACCCGTCCTCAAGAAAGGATCCAAAGCGCTTCCTAGCAACTACAGGCCTATTTCTCTCCTTTCAGCCGTCTCTGAAATAATGGAAAAGTATATAAACACCGAATTACTAGACTCATGGAGGGTTTTGTCTCCGTGGATCTCCAAAAAATATTAGACTGGGGAGGTAGAAATCTTGTACAATTCAACCCCACCAAATCACAGTCTTGCTTTCTTTCTCATAAGAGATACACCAGCCCTAGACCCATCACAATGAACAACCAAGTTATTCAAAGCAATGAGTCCTTTTCACTTGTTGGCATTTCTGTGGATCGAAATCTCAATTGCCACCAACATCTTACATCAATTGCAGAAGTGGCTGCTAAGAAATTAGGTTTCCTCTTCTGGACTCGCAAATACTTTTCACCGGCTAATCTCTATACCTTATATACTTCACAAATAAGACCAAACCTCGAATACTGCTTCCACATCTGGGGTGCTGCTGCCGCTTTTACACTCGCTATCCTGGACTGCATTCAGAAGAGAGCTATACGTCATCCCTTGCCCACCGACGTGCCGTTGGTGACCTCTCTCTCTTTTATAGATATCTGCACGGGCACTGCTCAGAGGAGCTTTCTTCCATAGTTCCTCCACCTGCTGCCCCCAGCAGATCTACCAGGGGAACAAAGCGAATGCACCCTTTTACTGCCCAGGTCACCAGACATAGAACATCTTGTTATGATAGCTCTTTTGTCCCGAGAACTTCCAAGTTGTGGAATTCCTTGCCGGCACATGTTTTTCCTTCTCTCCCGAACCTCCAAACCTTCAAGTCCAGAATTAACAAGTTGCCTCTTTCCTCCTTGTTGACACCCACGGTACGATAGTATCTAGGCTGTAAGCCCTCGTGGTATGTTGTTGAAATAAAATAAAAAACTATAGTAACAAACGATGTAAATATTAAGAAGACTTGGAAGATTATTTTAGAAGAAACCTAAACGTAAGAATAATTAGTTAAATGTAAAAAATGGGTAAAGAGAGGTGGTCTGACAAATTTTAAACAATAAACATGGCCAAGGTCTTGCTTCTGTTCTGACATTTTTGACTACACTGAGGAAAACCCCACCTCTTTGTAAATTTGGCTGTTATCTATGCATTCATTAAACTTGGATCCTTAAGTAAACTTTAAACAAAAGGACTGCTACAAAACAAATCAGAAATACTGGTTAAAGTGTGATTTTATTTCCACCTAATCTTTTTTCACGGTAATAGAAACAGACCTTCTCCTACGTAACGAACCTCCAGAGATTTATTTTGTTGAAAATTGACTGCGGAGATCCTATTAGACACCGGTGCTATTAGTCTTACCTTATTTTCTGTAAGCGGTGCTTTATATCCGCGACATAAAGTTACTCGAACAGAAAGCTTGCAGATTAAGTCCAACATACGTGACTTGGAAATTAAAGGCTGATTTTTCTCTTATCTTTACGAAAGCAAATAATTCAGGGAAGGAATAATTGGGAAGAGAATCTCGATCGGATGTCGATATGTTTCCTTTACTCTTCCGACTTTTTTAAATTTATACGTCTGTAGTTGAAGCTTAGAATTACAAAAATAGAGAAGTACCGGTTATGCACACTAATTAAACGGGATTTTTTAATCATGTTTCAGTTACGATTAAAAAAACTCGCAACTGCTAGTAAATTTTGATGGGATTCCAAATGGCCTTTCATCAACATTTTATTTTAATTTTATATGCTGTATTTAATAAATTCCTACGTGATACATGATACGGTAAATTTGTTTATTGGTACATTTTAAAGCTTGAAGTGATTTTCCAGGTTATATTGTCGTGTTTCAAGAAATCCGTAACGCTTCAGTTCAAACATCAATCAATATCTAATGATGCGGAACTCGTATTGCACTCTCGACAGAATAAAAAGACTGTGTGTGAATCTCTCTGTTCTTTTATACACACGGAAAAGATCACGGTAAAAGCTTCCGATATTAGGTGTAAAGAAAGAGATTTTAAAACGTATGGGGAGTAAGAAACTAGTTTTAGATGATTTTTTAGAGTCTGCTTCAAATAATATGTCAATAAAAATATCACCAAAACGAAGGTCTGGTTAATCGTATCAGACCTCTTGTTAAACTTAGTGAAATATTTTGCATATTCAGATTATATTCTGTTAGATCCGAAGCTTGATTTCTTGAATCCAATTAGATCAAGAAATTCACAGTGATATCTTCGACAAGCTATTTGTTTTAACGCCGGGGGGTTATATTGGCAATTGGTAATAAGAATTGGATAGTCAGCATATCAAATTACATAATTATTGTTCCAATATTACTTGAGGTAAATTATATACAAAGAGCAGGAAATACATGGGACCTAAAATGGATCCTTGCAACACTCCTAGGATACGATTTCTCAAAGATAATGTGTAAGGTGTCTTCTAGGTAGACTGAAGATCAACCCAGGCTTCAGGGGTCACTGCAAAATTCAGGAGATCGTGAAGGAGCCCATCCTTGAAATGAGGTCAGACTTCGCGAGCCCGAGAATCTGCAGGGAAAACAACTTTACAGTGGAAATCCCCGACCGCGAGGCATGGCGGGAGGAGACGCCGGGCATACCACGGGAGCGTGGGACGGGGGCAGGTGTTTACTCGGAAGGACCGAGGGTAAGTCATCGTATTTCCCTCGGAGCCCACGCAACGGTGTTTCAGGCCGAAATGTACACCATCCTGCACTGTGTGCGGGAGAACAAGAGGAGGGGCTACACCAACAAGCGGCTCCTCATAGCCACAGACCGCAAGGCAGCCCCTAAGGCACTAAGTAGCCCACAGGTAAATTCCTGGCTGGTGACTAAGTGCCGAGACGAGACGAGCAACCTGGCTGGGCAGAATGAGGTGACCCTCATCTGGGTGCCGGGTCACTCGGGGGTCAAAAGCAATGAAGAAGCTGACAGTCTCGCGAAGAGGGGGTCAGCAGAACCATTTATGGGACCAGAACCGGCTCTGGGCGTGACAAAGAGCACTGTCAGGGAGCCATTAAGTCCTGTGTCAGAAACCAACTCAAGGTGTACTGGGCAGACTGTCTAGGGCTCAAACATGGGACAAACATTGCTTGACTAAAAGCTCACCAAGCCAGTGTGGTGAGATTCCCAAGAAAATTCGGTACCTTTTTTGTTATTTGATGATCGCCATTAACGGGATGGTGAATTCAACAATCTGGGATGGAATGGTTATATTTGAATTGGTTCTTAGACACATCAAATTTATTTTCTTCCACATACATGGGAAGCGAATCGACATCTGCACCCTCTTGCAAAAGCAACCCGGCGTTGGCTTGTCACTAAAAAAACTTAATAATTGCTTTTCAAATGAACGTTCTTTTATCTTTTATAACCCGATACTAGAAAACAATAACGTACATAGTATAATGTTGCTGTGATGTTGATGATGCACGATGTTGCAAGATGTTGCACGACCGCATTTTTATTTTCACGGGCAGACTTTGATGGTAGGTATTTATTTGATATCGCCAGATATTAATTGTCGTGGGTTAACATAATTAAAAAAATAGAGAAGAAGAATAAAATGAAAAACCTAGAGGACGAACAGTTGCTTATAAGTTGACAATCTGACGTTAGCTGGTTTTTGCACAGCCCCACGTCTAACGTTGTATTTGTTGTATTACCAATTTTAATTAAAACTTTAACTAACTCTTGATATTTATTTTTCTGAATTTTTCACCTGGCAGAACACACGCAATATAAAAATCCATGATCTGTAGAATTGGCTTTTCGTTTCCTGGATAAATACAAGATATTTCAATGTAATTATAATTTATATTATACCAGGGCAAAGTAAATATTGATTTCCTCTCGTTCTATACGTCTTTGCAAACAAACCCACAGTGAAAGCACCCTCCTTATAAAGTGGAATTTACTATACAGTCCGTATCCTCTAAGGCTCTGGTTGGATGAGGGAAGATGTAAGAAAAAACACATATAAGGTAGGAAGTAAATATATAGCGTTCTTACAGATGTTATCAAATAGTCGTATCATATGCTTCAGTAAATCAATGTGTTTTTTTTTTAAAGTCAGTGTTTATCCGATAAGTAAGGCAGCACAATATGAAAAATCAGTCTTCAGTTAAAGAAAAATATCAACGAATAAAATTATGGTGCCACATGTGAATATTTTTAGCGGTGGGATTTAAAAAGCGTTGAAGTAAGCCAAGCTTCACTAAGTGAAGGTTATTAATTAAGTTCGCCACTACGCAAGCAGAGTGTCCGTTACTGGTCACGTTCGCAATGTACGCCAATTCTTCGCTATATCTATTTTTGTGCTAACGAAGTTAAATCATTGGTTTAAACCAGCTTGTGTACCAAACAGAGCAACATACATATGTTCTGGTTTTTTTTTTATTATTATTATTATTTATTTCAGCAACACACCACGAGGGCTTACAGCCTAAATACTATTGTACCGTGGGTGTCGACAAGAAGGAAAGAGGCAACTTGTTAATTCTGGACTTAAAGGTTTGGAGGTTCGGGGGAGAAGGAAAAACATGTGCCGGCAAGGAATTCCACAACTTGGAAGTCCTCGGGACAAAATAGCGGGCATAACAAGATGTTCTATGTCTGGTGACCTGGACAGTAAAAGGGTGCATTCGCTCTGTTCCCCTGGTAGATCGGTTGGGGGCAGCAGGTGGAGGAACTATGGAATAAAGCTCCTTTGAGCAGTGCCCGTTTCTTCTTCTCTTATGAGAAAGAAAGCAGGACTGTGATTTGGTGGGGTTGAATTGTACAAGATCTCTACTTCCCCAGTCTAATATTTTTTGCAGATCCACGGAGACAGAACCCTCCATGAGTCTGCGGTCCTCATCTAATTGGGCTAAAGAGACAGGCTTAGAATATTGTATATTTGAGTGGATGGTGCTGACGTCCGCGTAACTGTCAACTAGGTTGGATGTGCTAGAAAGGAGGTCATTGATGTGGAGAAGAAACAAAGTAGGGGCTAAAGCTGAACCTTGAGGAACTCTTGCATTAATTGGATACAGTTTAGAGGAATGGCCATCTACGACAACAGAAATGCTCAGGTTGAGGATGAAATTTGCTGTCCAGGTACAGAGTTTTGGTGGTAGGCCATAGGCCGGAAGTTTATTAACCAGGGCCGCGTGCCAGACCTGGTCGAATGCTTTGGATATGTCTAGAGTCTGGGATTCACCGTGTAGTTCCATAGACTTGTTCCAAGAATGGGTGACAAAGGAAAGGAGGTCGGCATTGATCTGCGCTGACGGAATCCATACTGCCTATCGTGGATTAGACTGTGTTTTTCAAGAAATTTCAGTAATTCGGTGTTTATATATTTTTCCATCACGGGGACGGGTTGTACTCGAGCAGTTTTCCAGTTACTAGGGAATATGCCTCTATTGTAAGATGCCTGAAACAGACGAGTCAGGACAGGATCAAGTTCTGGTGCGCATCTATTGAGAACAATTGCTGGGATCTCGTCTAGGCCAGAGGCTTTCCTGGTATTAAGAGAAGAAAGCATCTTTCGTACCTTTTTAGTTTTGAAAATGATATCCGTCATTTTATGCGCGACATTGGAGACTCTTGGTGGTTGAACATTTGTTGGTTGAGAGTAGAATTGCCGGCGAACAACGAGGCAAAAAGTTCAGCCTTGCCCAGGGCGGTAAAAACAATTTCATCCCCTGAGACAAGAGATGGGAACGTGCTATTGCAGAAATAATTCCCAATAGATTTAGCAAGAGTCCAGAAGGGTTTGCTGCCGCTGGAGCTTAAGAGGACTTTGTTTTTGATGTAGTTTATTAAACGAGTTTTTGCCTCAGAAAGAATGCGGACATAGCGTCGTTAAATGCTTGACGGTTTTCTTGACTGGGATTGTGTAGAAGCGTTTTGTGAGCTTTGACCTTTTCAAGTCTGGCCTTGTCACAGGATTTAGAGAACCAGGGCTTTTGAGTCGCTGCAGAGGTTTTCTGAGACAGATGTCACTGTCCCATTTCATAATGTCCAATTATCGATCCCGCTACTGGGTGTAGTGGCCAAAGCGATCCATCAAATTAAAAACAAATGCATAACTCAAATTAGAATTGTTTTTCTTTGTCTTATGTAACGAATGTTTTTTCTGGCTTGTAAAGCTAAACTTCCGTGGTTCAATGGTACGAACGTGTGCCTCTGAACCGAAGGGTACTGGGTTCGATCCCAGGGTTCTTCTTTCACTTTTTCGGTACAAACTGTTACATTAACATCAACCTAGGTTGTCGCATTGTATTTAGGCAAGTTGAATGTCTGCACGTTTCGCCCTTCGGAGGAGGTGTAAAGTCGCCGGTCCCGTGTCCATGTGATGTTGGGCACGTTAAAGATCCCACACCCTCCTTACAGGGGTTCGGCAAAATTTCCAAGATAGCGAGGTGAAATAAGCCAACGTTAAAGAAACAAAACACACACACACATTCCTTGTAAAGCTTGAAAATTAAAAAGTCCTTCGTTTAAGCGGTTCGTAAGCGTTTATAAAAGTTTGCCGGTACTGGTTTCTTTAAATATTTTATTTCAATATTGATTCTTTGATGTAAACCGTCTCGAAACCCTGTAATAACATGCCGAACAAACCACTTTAAATATGCCTACATTTTCAATATTGGATCTATCAGATAATGTTTCTTGGCGCAGTCGGTATGGGAACCGCCGTGCAGCGTAAGGGTTTTTCTTCGCTTTTTATTCTTTTTTACCTTCTTATTCCGCGTAATAAACGTTGTTGTGTTCGTTGTAAGGAAGTAAAATGTCGATATCAGGTAATGTTGACACAGCAGTAGGTAAGGAGAGAAATTCGACCGTAGGAAGAGGGAGGGAAATGTTTGCCGAGACGTACTACAACGGTAGAAGAGAGAACACGAATCAATATTTACTTTTCTTGATAAGGGAGGAACCATAATTAGAATCGAATATCTTATTCGGGTATGCTTTGAAAATATCATAAATTTTAATGCGGTTATCTTATTGTATTATTGTAAGGGAGAAGTTTCCGGAGCTTGTAAAAATTTACGTTGTATGTTTTATTGGCTTTTTTTTTTGGTGGGTTAGTTAACGAAGCAGAGATCGCTTCCTTTATTTTATTTTATTGCGGCTTTGGAATTAATTAATGTTAAGAGAAAATCCAAAATCAGTCTATTTTGACAAACCATGGACCAACGCTTTTGTGAAAGCTCAGCCATATTTTTGTTGTTTTTAGTGAATTTTATTTGAAAAAATGCACTAATGAGGAGATCCCGACTTTCGAATTTTGAAAAAATTTCTTCAAATGAGCGCTAATTAGCCCCCTTAGAAGAGATATCCGGGGTCAGTTTCAATTTTTATATGTTATATATATATATATATATATATATATATATATATATATATATATATATATATATATATATATATATATATATATGTATATGTATATGTATGCATGTATCACATCGATAACTCAAAAAATAAAGGGGCGATTTTGATCGAATTTCGTGAGTACCTTCCTTTTGTAAATGGCTTGGATAAGTTCGTTAGCCAGGAAAATCGGACTAGGTTTTCCGGAAAAGTTTTGGGTTTTCTCTAGAAAACAATTCATATCTCCGAAAATTAAAAAGCTATGGTAAGCAAATTTGGCACACTGGTTTTTGTATTACTGATTAAAAAAAAGTTGAAACGTCAAAATTGATAATTCTGGTAGTCACACGTTAATACGCATTAGCGCTTTGTAAGTTAAAATACGGCTCAAAATGACTATCAAGCTCTTAGATCTGTGTCTCAGCCGTTATTTCCTTCATTTCGTTAAAATATGAGAACAAAATCCATTTTAAACAAAAATTGTATGTTGTAAATAATCAATACGTTAGAAGATTAATATACAAGGGTATATACCTGTTAGTGGATAGATCTCTTATGCCGTCAATGGCCGAGCGGTGAGGGGCAGGTTAGGTTTTACAGTGGACTCCTATAGCACGCGTTCTAATCCCAGTTAATGACACTTTTTTTAATTTTAGTGAATTTTCTTAAAAAAAATTCACTAATGAGGAGATCTCGACTTTTGAATTTTGAAAAAATTTCTTCAAATGAGCGCTATTTAGGACCCCTGGAACCCAAATCCGAGGTCGGTTTCAGACTTTATATGTATATATATATATATATATATATATATATATATATATATATATATATATATATATATATATATATATATATATATATATATATATATATATATGTTTATATATTTATGTGTCACACCTATAACTAAAAAAATAATGGACCGATGTTGATAAAATTTGGTGAGTACCTTCCTTTCGCGAGTGGCTTGGATAAGTTCGTTAGCCAGGAAAATCCGCCGAGGTTTTCCCGGAAAATTTTGTGTTTTCTTTCGAAAAAAATCGAAAAAAAATTATATCTCCGGAATTAACAAAGTAAGGGCAACGAAATTTGGTACACGGGTTTATATCGTTATATGTAAGCTACCTACCAAAATTTAGCGCTGTCGGTTAAAGGACAAAAAAGTTACAGGCATTTAAAGAAAAATAAATTTGGGGTTTCCTCAAAACGTCAAAGTCGCGATTTTAAACGTCAAAATTGTTAATATTTAGTCAATGAACCTGAAATTAATATGATCTATGGAAGGAAAATGTCTCAAGAATAATGTTTTACAAAGCCTGAGCTCTTAGTTTCAATCGTCATTGTCCTTCATTTTACTAAAATATTCCCAGAAAATTCATTTCAAATAGACCCTTTCTCTGATACTTTAGCAGTAGTGTTGGCTATAGAGTTTATCGTTTAATGGTCAATATCATTTTTGTCGAATTATCGTAAAAAATCATTAAAGCGCAATATATCCGTTATTATGCAAGTTACGAAAAAAAGTTGTATACATTAATTGTAGGGTGTCTTAAGCTACATCTTAAAAAATATTTCCACAATTACAGGGTGGCCCATAAGTCGTTGGTGATTCAAATTTTCTTTTTTTTTTAGTGAATTTTTTTAATCGAACACGCCCTATGTTATTGCATTTTTGTATTTTCCATCGAAATATAATACATCTTTGTAAGAAAAGAAATTCGGGATGCAGCAAGTGCGTTATGGTAGCGAAGTTTCATTAAATGCTTCAAATTTTGAATCAATTTGCTATTAACCTATAAGGTTGACCGGAAAACCAGTTTTTTGCGGAACAATTTAAGTTTACTTTCGGAAATTTTTGTACATTTTCAAACAATAAAGTTGTTTTGATGAAACATGGTACATTGTTTTTACTATATAGGTTATACTGGTAACTAAATTTGATGCCTGCTTTCTTTAAAAAAACACAAATATTTTTATGAAAATTCACTGCCATAACGCACTTGCTGCGTCCCGAACTTTTTTTAATCTTTTATTTCATTTTACCATTATCTGATCAGATTCTGTAATTCCGATGATTTTTTTAGCGAGTTTTTGTATAACAAATTCAATTAGGACGAGACGAAAAATTTTGAGACTTAATTCAATTTGAATAGCACATCTGGTCGTTTGTTATTGCCCTAACTTAGTGAAATCGTTCCATACTTGATACAGCCGTAGACTTTCCCGTGGCTTCACAAGTGCTTGTTCTTTTCTGCAACCGCTTTCTGTTTTTACCGGACGCAGCTAGTGCGTTATGGTAGCGAATTTTCATTAAATCCTTCAAAATGCAATAACTCAATTTGCTATCAACTTAACGTTCGTTGGCCAGGAACCAGTTTTTTCGAGAACATTTAAAGTTTATTTTCGGAACTATTTTTTTACAGTTTGAAACAATAAAGTCATTTTGATGAAATATGGTACATTGTTTCTACTATATATGTTATTCTGGTAACCAAATTTCATGCCTGCTTTCTTTAAAAAAAGACATATTTGTTATTAAAAACATTTTTATGAAAATTCACTACCATAACGCACTTGCTGCGTCCAGATTTTTTATATTTCAAGCTTAGTTTCAGTTTGAACCTCTTTTATATGACTACTGACCAAAACTAATAAATATATGCAACATTTTCCTCTACGGCCATTTGGAGAAATATATTTTCCATTTTAAATAATCTTAATAATCAGAAGTGCAGAGAGGATGGATTGGTACCAGCTTCGTCAGCAGATTTGGTAATAAATAGATATGTAAGATTTTTTACTCATGTTTTTCTTCATCGACATCTTCATCGTCTCCTTCACCATCTTCTTCTTCATCGTCATCATCTCCCCATTATCACCTTCTTCACATTCTTTTCCATATGCATACACATGCCCCAATTATTCCTCAATTTCTTCGTCTTTTTTTCCTTTTCTTATTTCCTCCCATTCTTTTACAACTGCAACGGTGCAACTAGTTCTTCTTTGAAAATCATTATTTTCTGATCTTTAGTTAAGTACAAAATTGTGACAGAATATTATTATCTCACAATTGATAGACTACCAAAAACACAGAAATCGTGTTAACCTTTGTGTAATTTTAGCTGAGGGTACGACTGCTGAATCAGTCTAAGAAGTAGTTAGTTTTCCTCAATTTAAAGGTGAATTGATATCACAGGGTTACCACTCGTCTGGAAAACCAGGAATACCGAGAAAAGTCAGGGACTTTGTAGAAGAAAAAACATTTTGTCAGAGAAATCAGGGAAAAATTGTGAAAATTGACTAAGTCAGGGAAGAATATTCTAAGCCTGTTTCTTTAGCCCAATTAGATGAGGATCGCAGACTCATGGAGGGTTCTGTCTCTGTGGATCTTCAAAAATATTAGACAGGGGAAGTAGAAATCTTGTACAATTCAACTCCATCAAATCTCAGTCTTGCCTTCTATCTCATAAGAGATACACCAGCCCCAGACCCATCACAATGAACAACCAAGTTATTCAAAGTAATGAGTCCTTTTCACTTGTTGGCATTTCTGTGGATCGAAATCTGAACTGGAACCAACATGTCACATCAATTGCAGAAGCGGCTGCTAAGAAATTATGTTTCTCCTTTTCCTCTTCCGGGCTCGCTAAGACTTTTCACGCTAATCTCTATACCTTATATACTTCACAAATAAGGCGAAGCCTCGAATACTGCTCCCACATCTGGGGTGCCGCTGCCACTTCTACGCTCGCTATCCTGGACTTCTTTCAGAAGAGAGCTATACGTCTCATCGGTTAACCTAGCCTCACCCAAAGGCTTCCATCCCTTGCTCACCGACGTGCCGTTGGTGACCTCTCTTTCTTTAACAGATATCTGCTCGGGCACTGCTCGAAGGAGCTTTCCTCGATAGTTCCTCCACCTGCTGCCCCCAACAGATCTACCAGGGGAACAGAGCGAATGCACCCTTTGACTGTCCAGGTCACCAGACATTGAACATCTTGTTATACCCGCTATTTTGTCCCGATGACTTCCAAGTTGTGGAATTCCTTGCCGGCACATGTTTTTCCTTCTCCGAACCTCCAAACCTTCAAGTCCAGAATTAACAAGTTGCCTCTTGCCTCCTTGCCGACATCCACGGTACGTTAGTATTTAGGCGGTGAGCCCTCGTGGTGTATTGTTGAAATAAAAAAAAATGTCTCTGCCGGGAAAAATTATTTCTTTCTTTTTTATGATAAATAATTAAAGTAATGTGTTTGCTTTTTGTGAAATTCTGAATCATTTATTTAATGATTTCTTTTTCCAGCAAACTACCATGATTTTTTTAAATTTTGCGTTCATTGGTCGCTTTGTATTTGAAATGGGACAGTGTGTTTTCCGCCATGGACGCTAAGAGTTACTGTATTCTGTAATAATGTGTTAAACATGTTACGGGTAAATTGTAGAAGATCAAAGTCAGGGAGATAGATTTTGGCATTGAGGGAAATCAGGAAAACGTCGGGGAAATTGATATGCTTTTTTTAGTGGGAACCGTGTATCAGAGTTAGACTTAATAGTTAGAGCATTTTAGTTTTAAACGACTGAGGTTGGACACCGTGGCTGGAAACTCAAACGAAAAGCAGAATCTGCCTAAAAACAACAAAAATAATTGCAGAGTTATTCGCTAAATACGTATTTCGACAACGAAGTTATCTTCATCAGTAGCTGTCGCTAACCTAACAAATTTAGTTAGTTTAGTTTAGCGAGAGCTACTGATGAAACAATTTCGTTGTCGAAATACGTATTTAGTGCATAATTCTCTTTTATTTTTGGGGTAATTCTGTTTCATTTTTGTTTTAGCTATTTCTAAAACAGAAATTATTTTGCGTCAAGATAAAATATCTTGGCCACAAAGGCTGCATACTGTTCTATGACATGGAAAACTAAATCATCTAAGAAATTCTATTGATATCTATTTATCGTGAATGCACTATGGGACCTTGTGATGGTTTTGCCACGTGACCAACCAGACAAAACACTAATTTACATATGATTAAGTGGCGTGTAATTGATCCGGAGAATTCTAATCAAGTAGCCCATGGGTATCTTGATAAATTGTTCGGTAGACTGCATGAATCAACATAAAAAACGATGGTTCCTCTTTACTTTCGTGCCTCTTCAATTCCCCACCGGAAGATACAGTTTGACGCCTAAAGTTTATCGCTAAATAACAATTAAAACCTTCATTCCTGAGAAACTATTAATTTCGACCTTTTTACTTAATTATAATTTTTTCTTTTAATTTACAAATAAGCCGAAATTTAATGACAAAGGAATTTGTCGCAGGTGCTTTTTTGCCTAGACGGTTTTTCTTTCAATTTCGGTTTTATTTGCTTTAAATTTATCGGTTTCCGTAGTTAGATTCTGCTGTAAGTTTTATTGTATTCTTTAAATAAGTTTGAAAGAAATCACAAACAAATTAAAACGTAGAATTTGAAAGATTAAAGATCGTAACTAACACTAAACATTAATTTCTTGATTCATGATAAGTACACTTTGAGAACCCAAATCACCACAAAACATCTTTTTAAAGACCTGACGATCGTTTCACTTACAACAGTAAGCGTTTTTTTTATATTTCAACAACACACCACGAGGGCTTACAGCCTAAATACTATCGGAGCGTGGGTGTCGACAACGAGGAAAGAGGCAACTTGTTAATTCTGGACTTGAAGGTTCGGAGGAGAAGGAAAAACATGTGCCGGCAAAAAATTCCACAACTTGTAAATCGTCGGGACAAAAGAGCGGGCATAACAAGATGTTCTATGTCTGGTGACCTGGACAGTAAAAGGGTGCATTCGCTCTGTTCCCCTCGTAGATCTGTTGGGTGCAGCAGGTGGAGGAACAATTGAAGAAAGCTCATCTGAGCAGTGCCCATGCAGATATCTATAAAAGGGAGAGAGATCACCAACGGCACGTCGGTGGGCAAGGGATGCAGCCTTTGGGTGAGGGTAGGGTCATCGATGAGACGTATATCTCTCTTCTGAATTGAGTCCAGGATAGCGAATGTAGAAGCGGCAACGGCACCCCAGATGTGGGAGCAGTATTCGAGGTTTGGCCTTATTTGTGAAGTATATAAGGTATAGAGATTAGCTGGTGAAAAGTATTTGCGAGCCCGGAAGAGGAAAGCTAATTTCTTAGCAGGCGCTTCTGCAATTGATGTGACATGTTGGTGCCAATTGAGATTTGAGTATATTGTATTCTACATGACAAGCAAAGTGTAGGTATTATAGAAAAATGAAAACTTCAGAGACGATGAAGGGATTCATTGTATTTTCGTGTCAAACCAACACAACCAAATATTATTAAATATGTGTGTGTGGTATTGTTGTTGGCATTGAGACTGTTTCTCATTAGCCACATTATTAAATATATATTTAAAGCCTTAGCAAAGTGCTCTAGATTACACTTAGGACGCAAGTGTGCTCTCGTCACGTGACGGTTGAGACAAAAACACCAATTTGCATATAATTAACTTGAGCGGGTAATTGATGGAGAATTTTCAACACCAGTAGCCACTTCCAGATACTAAATATACACGTATACACATGCATACACACTTAAATTACGCTTCCGCGCTTTACGTTATTTCGTGCACACTATTATATACATGCCGGTCAAACAGGTGTTGTCAGATTTATCAAGCGATCCCAGTTTTCTGGGAAAATTAATTTACGATAAGCTAATGTAAATATAACTGGGAGAACGAGATTAAATTTTGTTCAAAACGAGCTCTGACATTCTGGAGCATTTGTGGAATTGTTAGACGGCATTCTTCAATGCGTCGTCGTAATTCTTCCATAGACTTCGGTTCTTTTGCGTAAATTCTACTCTTTAAATGGCCCCATAGAAAGAAGTCTAAAGGAGTTAAATCCGGTGATCTAGGGGGGCACTCCATAGCAACTGGAATTGTCCTGGAAACTCTCTGTTGAAAAACTCCCTAACACGTTGTGAAAATGCGGAGGAGCTCCATCTTGTTGAAACACTAATTGATTTTCTTGATAGCGATCATCATTTTCAACAATGTCAATTAGTAGAGGGTGAACGATATCTTCTAGTAACTCCAAATACGTCTCGCCACTCAAATTTCCATCAAGAAAAATCGGTCCGATTAAACGGTCTCAAAAAATGCCAGTCCAGACATTCAATTTCTGTGGAGTTTGAGTGTGGACTTCGTGAAAATTTCTTGGATTATTATCTGCCCAATAACGACAATTATGACGATTGACTGTAGAGTTTAATAAAAACGTACACTCGTCTGAAAAACAGATATTGAACAGAAAGTTCCCGTTATCAGCTATTCGTGCAGTCATAACTTCACAAAACTCCAGCCGCCGATCAAAATCTCCATTCAGTTGTCGTACAAGATGAATTTTATACGGGTGAAATTTATGATGCTTCAATATTCGCTGAATAGTTCTTCTTTTGATGTTTGAAACAGTGGCCAATTTTCTCGTGCTCAAAGTTGGGTCTGCAGCAATTCGTCCTAAAACTTCAATCTCAGTAGTCTCATTTCTAACCGGAAATTCACGTGCAGGATCCCGTTTTTTGTTGGCTCCTGAACCACTTTGTCGAAACTTTGCAACTAACTCCAAAATGTATTTTCTGTTTACATGTCTGTTTGGATGTCGTTCATTAAACAAATTTGCGGTACGGTTGGCACAGTCTTGTTTTTTGAAAAAAGAGTAATTATTTCAACTCTTTCTTCTACAGAATACACCATTGTGAAATTAATTTTCGGTAGTACTATCAAGTATCAAACCGACCGATAAACTGAAATAATAAACCACATTTCTCTCATTCCGATAAGAAATGTTCTCAATTTTTTGTTTACAAACCAACAAAACATTGACTATTAGCACATTTCTTATCGGAATGAGTGAAATGCGGTTTTGCATCTTCAACTGTTAATAATTTTTAAACTTCCAAAAAAATTTGTGTGCTGAATTCAGAAAAGAAAGAGCTTTCAAATGATGTCACACTCGACTCACGTTCCTTATTTAAAATATAAGGGTTGTTATCACCACCCTTAAGGGTTGATGTGACAAAGTTGAGTTTTATGTCAAAACATGCCCCCCTCATTATTTAAATTGGCGTGTTTCAGCGTTTCTTAAAAAAATAATTCACTGGACGCAAATGGGCCTGTTTGGTTTTCAATGCGCCAGCCTGTATGCAATTCAACATTTAACTAATCAGTTCAATAAGTTTTACTTATCAATTAAAAATAGCGAAATTTGTATGTTACCTACTGCGGTGTGAAGTTCAATATTTGTGACATTTCCGAGTTGAGCCAGATTGGGATCACAATTGCACAGAACCTATAAATTTTTGTTAAAAACCAAGATAAAACTCAGATAAACAACCCTTCTTAAACGTCTTGACACTTTCAGACATAATCTCAAATAACAATGACAGAGGTTGGCGCTGTTTTTGTCAAACCTTGCCAACGTTGTCATATGGACACGCTATCCGTTGAAGGGTTTTATAAGAAAACTAGTAATGGTCCTAAGACCAAGACTGTGTCTTAAGTAAATAAAAAGGACAGAAAGGCATTTGGCCCGGACTGCATACCTGTCGAAGTACTAAAAATACTAGACGACAGGGGCATTTCCGTACTGCACAGAATATTTAACAAGATATATAACACGGGGGAGTTCCCTGCCAAGTGGATTACATCACATTTATTCCCCTGCCAAAAAAGAGTAACGCAACGAAATGCGAGGACCATAGGCTGATCAGTCTAATAAGCTACACGTTAAAGATATTCTTCAAGATTATTCACTACAGAATTTCCATAAAATGCGAAAGAGGGGTAGGGTCCACACAATTTGGATTTAGAAGGAGACTAGGTACGAGAGAGGCTATAGTTGCAACTCAAGTATTGATCCAGAACTGCAACGACCAGAGGAAGGATATGATGCTATGCTTCATCGACTACGAGAAAGCGTTTGACAGCGACCAACACCACAAACTCATTCAAATTTTGAAGCTTTGATTGGAACCAAACAGACGTAGTCAAGGTTGGCAATGAACACACAGAACCGACAAAGATCCTTAGAGGGGTCAGACAGGGATCCGTTCTTTCTCCACTCCTCTTCAACCTGTATTCTGAAAGTATCTTTCAGAAGGCGGTCGAAGAACGCGACCTAGGTATTAAGGTGAATGGGGTGTGGATCAACAACATACGGTACGCAGACGACACAGTCATAATTGCAGACAACATGAAAGACTTGCAGGATCTTCTTAATGCTATAGGCGACAGTAGCAAAAACTTGGGCTTTAATATCAACACCAAGAAGACAAAATGCATGATAGTTTCTCGCAAGCCGGAAGAACATCAAAATGCAAGCCTAACACACAACAGATGCCCAGTAGAACGGGTATATAAATTTAAATATTTAGGCACGTGGCTGTGTGAAAACTGGACGTCTGAAACGGAGATTAGATGCCGAATCGAAATGGCCCGAAACACATTTATGAAATTCATGAAAGTTCTTACCAACACTGATTTTGACCTCAACCTAAGAATGAGATTTGTAAAATGTTACGTGTGGTCAGTGTTACTATATGGTGTAGAGGACTGGACGCTGAAGGTGAATACCATGAATAAACTTGAAGCCTTCGAAATGTGGACATACAGACTTATACTAAAAGTCCCATGGACGGCCAGAAAAACAAACGAGGAGATCCTAAGAACGGTTAAAAGAGAACGTGAACTGTTGAACACCATCAAGCGCAGAAAACAGCATAACTGGGCCACAACATACGGAATTAAAGATACCAATTCCTACAATTAGTAATCGAAGGAAAGATTGAGGGGAAGAGAGGAGTCGGCAGGAAGAGGATGTCATGGCTCAGAAACGTGAGACAATGGACAGGACTAAAAACTGTAGGAGATCTATTCAGCGCCATCAGAAATAGGGAAGAATTGGCACAGGTAATCGCGAATATCCATTAATGGATAAGCAATAGAAGAAGAAGAAGTAAATAATACAGTATTTTTCGCATTGTTTGCCATTTCCCTTTATTCACTGATCGTTGTTGCCTCATATTGGTAAAATTGGTACATGGTAGATACGGATCTAGACGCTCTTTCTGTGACTCCTGGAGTGTTTTTCTTGGATTCTGCGTGACGATGCCGTGAAAGACCAAACCTGTTGCAAAGAAGAAGTCAAGCCTTTGCTAAGAAGATAAAAAGTCTACAGCTGTATTTTATTACGTAATACTGAAATATATTCCGAAAAGTTTATCCAGGTCAAAATGAAGTGTAGTTTGCCCAACTTGTTTTTTTAATCTGGCAACGCTGGATATCGGACTACTTAAAATGAAGCAGATATATTCGATTACTTGTTCTCTTCTATCATGTATGTCTTGTCTGATTTACGTCATCTTGTTGGATACCAGGGGAATTTTAAATATATAAAAAACCCAACTGTCATAACAGATATACTTGCAGATAAAACTGCATGCCATGAAATATAGGATATAATGTCAGAATGTAACGCACGTGACGGACTGCCAAGCTAATACCATTCAAGATAGCTTCTTTTGTGGGTGTCGAAATTGTGGATCGAGTTAGGGAAATGTAACAGCGGGAGACACAAAAGAGATCATGCGATTATAATATTGAATTGTGAGGGATGCAGAAGTGGATGTCCAGATTGTGAATATCGTTTTGGGAAAAGCTGATGCTGTTATAACTGATGCCTGTCAGATTTGGCTTAATGTAAGAAGTTGACTTTACCGTCGTTTACTCCGATTTTGGATTTATAAAGTTAAAACAGGAGGAAATATTTTACAATGTGCGCTTCTAAAGTCAACATAATAGTATGTAGATGATATGTAATATACAAACAGGGTTGAGGATTGTTTGAAAATGTCCATTAGTTTTAAAACACCGTTTTGCAGCCTCGATGATCCAGGGGTAAGAACGTCTACTTCCGGTCCCGGGTTCTATTTCTAGTAGAACCGATAAATTATTTTTCAGTACATGCTGTAAATTAATATCAACCGAGGTTGTAGCATTGTGTTTGAGCAAGTTGACTGTTCCGTTCTTCGGAGGGGGCGTTACGTCGTTGGTCTCGTGTACCATGCGATGTTGGACACGTTACACATCCTTACCCTCCTTACAGAACTGCTCGAGTACAACCCGTCCCCAAGAAAGGATCAAAGCGCTTCCTAGCAACTACAGGCCTATTTCTCTCCTTTCAGTCATCTCTAAAGTGATGGAAAAGTATATAAGCACCGAATGACTAAAATTTCTTAAAAAACACAGTCTAATCCACGACAGGCAGTATGGATTCCGTAAGCGCATATCAACTGCCGACTTCTTTTCCTTTGTCACCCATTCTTGGAGCAATTCTATGGAACTACACGGTGAATCCCAGATTGTCGCTCTAGACATATCCAAAGCATTCGACCAGGTCTGGCACGCAGCGCTGCTTAATAAACTTCCGGCCTATGGCCTACCACCAAAACTGTACCTGGACAGCAAATTTCCTCTCCAACCGGAGCATTTCTGTTGTCGTGGATGGCCATTCCTATAAACTGTATTCAATTAATGCAGGAGTCCCTCAAGGTTCAGCTTTAGCCCCTACTTTGTTTCTTCTCCACATCAATGACCTCCTCTCTAGCACATCCAACCCAGTTCACAGTACGCAGACGACAGCACCCTCCACTCAAATATACAATATTCTAAGCCTGTCTCTTTAGCCCAATTAGATGAGGATCGCAGACTCATGGAGGGTTCTATCTCCGTGGATCTCCAAAAATATTAGACTGGGGAAGTAGAAATCTTGTACAATTCAACCCCACCAAATCACAGTCTTGCTTTCTTTCTCATAAGAGATACACCAGCCCTAGACCCATCACAATAAACAGCCAAGTTATTCAAAGTAATGAGTCCTTTTCACTGCTGGCATCTCTTTTCACCAGCCAATCTTTATACCTTATATACTTCACAAATAAGGCCAAACCTCGAATACTGATCCTACATCTGGGGTGCCGCTTCTACACTCGCTACACTCCATTCATAAGAGAGCTATTCGTCTCATCGGTGACCTTACCCTCACCCAAAGGCTGCCATCCCTTTTTTTTTGTTCCCTCAGGGCTCGTCCGCGGCCTTGCCGCCCCGATAGCACCGCAACTGCCATCCCTTGCCCACCGACGTACCGTTGGTGACACTCTCTCTCTCTCTCTCTCTCTCTCTCTCTCTCTCTCTCTCTCTCTCTCTCCTTATAGATATCTGCACGGGCACTGCTCAGAGGAGTTTTCTTCCATAGTTCCTCCACCTGCTGCCCCCAACAGATCTACCAGGGGAACAGAGCGAATGCACCCTTTTACTGTCCAGGTCACCAGACATAGAACATCTTGTTATGCCCTCTCTTTTGTCCCGAGGACTTCGAAGTTGTGGAATTCCTTGCCGGCACATGTTTTTCCTTCTTCCCCGAACCTACAAACCTTCAAGTCCAGAATTAACAAGTCGCCTCTTTCCTCCTTGTCTACACCCACGGTACGATAGTATTTAGGCTGTAAGCCCTCGTGGTGTGTTGTTGAAATAATAAAGAAAAATTGCTTCCTGCAACTTTTAGAATGACTTAAAGAAACCTTTTAATTTTATTGCTGTTATTTTATGTTGCATTTTCACTTTATAATTTGTGTTTACCATAAACTACTAAAAAGCTATTACAAAACTGTTGTATAGTTGATTTATAAAAATCGTATAACAAATAGTCAAGTATATTTTATAGCAAAGTATGAGAACTGCAATAAAACTATTTTATAATGTCAGTGTTGACATTTTTTTTAGAGTTGCAGTAATGTTTATAAAATTGTTTTGTAATGTTTACAAAAGACATTATACATATTTGGAGACTGAAGTATTTTATACAACGGTGCCAATTTTGGGTTTATAGCTGTTTTATAAACGTATTGTAAACAATTCAGGGAGTGAGATTATTTTATAAACTGTTTCTCGAAAATGTTTTCACAACTATAAGAAAACATAAAATTTCTAGTTTGGTTGTTACATCACTTATGGGCAATCCTGTATATTTCTCCTCTGGCACAATATTTCCGTCTTCTTCTATCATAACCCGCTGCTGTTATCAATATGATCGGACCTGTATAAAACAAAAGCTCTTGCTAGCTACTAAAACCAGAGCCCACTGCCTGCTGCTGGTGAAGGTCTCTGTTCTGGAACGCTGAAGCTTGATGAATTAAATGCCTCCCGTCTGTCCGAATGCCCTATTCGTCTTCCACAGGCTACAGTACTATGTTTTGTGTTGGATGTTGCCAGAATAGAGAACGGCGAAGCAGAGAGCGCACAGGGAATAGCAAAATGGGGAGGCTTATCCAGCGGCATAATGTATAAGCGCTATCTGAATTTGTTTTACAGGACAGCAGAAGCTATCTGGGCTCTCTGTCTTGTCGCAGAGAGGAGGAATGTGTTTTGGTTTAATACTGAAGGCGTAATTTGTCCGGAGTGTTGTAGGCACTATTTTTAACAGATTGAAGCAGATATTTTAACCTGTTTAGGTCGAAATTGCGGGCATTGAATGTGGTAGAAAAGTGCCTCAGTAAGACGAGTATACAGTATGTAAAAGCCAAATGGAATAAATTCATTATTTTGGTTACTGTACATTCTCATAAAAAATCCCGAAACACGTCAAATTTAAATTATAAATTCACATTTTTCAACATGAAAATGCGATTCCTACCTTCAACCCCCTTCGAATGACAGGTACAACCCCAAATTTTTTAAAGGGGAAGTATAGGCTTGTGATATGTCGTTTAAAAGGTCTGTTCATTCTCTATTCAAAAATGTTATCGATTTTAAGTTTATTGCAACAACTAAGATAGAATCAAATAAAATCATGTGGTTACCGAAATTCGCTACAATACAACAAAAAACTAAAAAGTAATGCAAAATGTAATAAAATGTAAAACACTAAAAATAACTATGAATGTCAATGAAGTAGATGTTCAAAATGTTCACCGCGAACTTCTTGGCAACACCCTAATCTTAGATAAAACTGGCTTCTAACATTATTTAACATATCAGGCGTGATCGACCTAATCACAAGCGTTATTCGTTCTTTTAAGTCATTTAAATCAAAAGGTTTAGTTTTGTACACAATCCTCTTCACATATCCCCATAAAAAAAATCTAATAAGGTAAGATCAGGTGATCGCGCTGGCCATTATATCGATCTTCGCCTCGCTATTCACAGATTGGGGAATATTGCATCGAGGTACTGCCGGACACTGAGTTGGTAATGTGGTGGTGCTCCATCCTGCCGAAACCATATCGTATTCACTGGAACTTGAGGGTTTCCTGGATCAGGATCTAAATTTGCCAAAGTTGGAATGACATCATTTTGAAGTAGTGCCAAATAATTATCGCCATTCAAATTACCCTCAATGAAAAAGGGACCAATGATATGGTTTCCAACAATGCCTGCCCAAACATTAACCTTCTGAGGGTATTGCGTGTGTTCTTCTCTCATCCAGTGAGGATTTGTCGTTGCCCAGTAGCGACAATTTTGCGCATTAGCATGACCGTTAAGTGAAAAGGTGCACTTATCAGAAAACATAACGTCTTCTAATTGGATAACATTGTTATCCAAAATGTCCATCATTCGCTCACAAAAATAAGTTCTCCTATCATAATCGTCTTCCATGAGCTTTTGAGTAGGTATCATTTTATAGGGATGCATTTTATTTTCTTTTAATATGTTAACTATCGATGCAGGGCTAACATTAAATGTAGTGGATGCCTGTCTAGCCGATGTATGTGGGTTTTCCACAAATTCAAGCATCACATCTAATTTGATTTCATCACTCAGTGCATTGGCTGCTTTTTTTTATCTGCCTTACATGACCAAACTCGCGAAACTGCTTCTCTATTTTACTAATTGTTCCTTGTTATATAGGCGGTAAATCAAGAAATTCCTCATGAAATAGGCGAGTTACTTTATGTTGTGTTCGGGTTTTATCTCCGTAACCAATCATTTGAATAACTGTTATTTTATGCATTTCTGTTAATATAACCATTTTTCAGAATTGAAGTTAACAAAATTCAAACTAAAATTATAATACTAACTATTTAAATGACAACTTATCATTACAAAACAATTTGCTTAGGCGTTTTAAACAAACTAACATTGCCTCGGAAACTCTTTAATGTATTTTTAATGGCTACAATGTAAAAAGCACATTAGTATGGTTTTTGCTTACTTTCTCATCTTCAAGATCTAAACCGGAAATAAGTTTTGAGTATACTAATTACAATATTGTAATAAGTTTTGAGTTTTTTATAGCGAATTTCGGTAACCACATGATTTTATTTTATTCTATCTTAATTGTTGCAATAAACTTGAAAACGATAACATTTTTGAACAGAGAATGAACAGAGCTTTCAAACGACATATCTGAAGCCTATACTTCCCCTTTAAAAAATTGGGGTTGTACCTGTCATTCAAAGGGGGTTCATTCGAAAAATGTCAATTTATAATTTAAATTTGATGTGTTTCGGGATTTTTTATAATAATGTACAGTAACCGAAATAATGAATTTATTCCATTTGGTTTTTACACACTCTATGTGAGATTATCACACGTTGATCGGTTTTAACGAAAGCCGTATTACTATCGCTTGTGTTGTTTGATTTTTTAAGTTAGTAACTAAGCTCCATATTGTTAATCTTTTTATAACATTGAATAAAACTATCAGAATGAAAATTGGGCCGATAACTACATAATATTGCCATAATTGGTGACTTTGTCGTAAACTATCTTCAAGAAAACTCACAGATAATTGCTCAGCGGTTCTCCAAAATATCGACATATCTATTTAACTTCAGTTAACGTCCTAACTTGGCGCAGTCCTTCACTTGTTGTTGTGGTAGTATCTGTTTACGACGAGGCAATAAGTGAAGAATGTCACTAATCAATACCACTTGTTGATACGTTAACGTTTTCCACGTCCTCTTAACATCTTTACTTCTTATCACTTCAGTCTCCTTCTTCCTCTTTGATGCCCCAATGAATCATGTACAAATTCGATTAGAAACCCACCCTCATAAGTTTCCTTTCCGCTCTCTTAAGACACAGAGAACATAGTAAAAGAGATCACCAGTCCATCACGGAACAAATCCTGATGATGCTCTCGTATTGTCAGTGAAAGGGGAGATGTATGAGGCTTTCAGACTGTGAAATAAATACTGCAGTATACTGGGATTACTTAGTGTAGAAGTTTTGGTCTTTTTTTTTATATTTTCCCCGAGTGCTATTTAGTTGATTATTACACAATTTAGAACATCTTGATCGGTATCTTTGATTCTATATTATTTTTACACGTCTAATTAATCCACAGAAATTGAAAAAATGTTCGGGGCGCAGCAAGTGCGTTATGGTAGTGAATTTTTATTAAATGCTTCAAACTTGAATAACTCAATTTTCTATAAACTTAGACAGTTGGTGATTTTGGTATGTAGTAAGGTCTTTCCTAAGGCAAGATATCCACCAAACTTCATTAAAATAACGCGGTAATATTCGGAGAAAAAAATTATTTTCGAACGAAAATTCAAAATTTGAGTAACTCAATTTTATATTAACTTAGAAAGTTGAATTTTGGTACGTAGTAAGGTCTCTCCCAAGGAAACATATCTTATAAATTTCATTAAAACAGCTTTGTAATTTTCGGAGGAAAAAAATTTTTTCCAAAGAAAACTCAAAATTTTTCCGGGAAACCATGTCTGATTAACGAGTTCATCCAAGCCATTAATAAAAGAAAGGCACTTTCTGTGTTTAATCGAAATCGGTTAATTAATTTTTGAGTTATCGGATATATATATATATATATATATATATATATATATATATATATATATATATATATATATATATATATATATATATATAAATATACCTTGTCAGTAGGAAACAAGGAGTTGATATAAACGGGGTACTGAGTGATGTGCAGGAGGTAGAATGTGGAGTCCCTCAGGGCAGCATATTGGGGCCAATCCTCTTTAACTTGTAGATTAACGATCTGTTGAGTCTGGAATGCGGGGGCAAGGTAGTAAGTTGCGCTGATGACACTGTTATCTTCTGGAGTGGACATACTTGAGGTGAGGTGAGGAAAATGGCGGAGTCTGGTTTTAGAAAAGTCATGGATCTGCTTGATTTAAACTGCCTGACGCTTAATGCGGAGAAGATAAAGTTTTTGCCCTTTTCGGCGTACAGGAACACACTTCCTACCTTTACAGTCTTAACAATTAGCTGTGATAGTGTTTCACAGTTGGAGAAAGCCGAATGGGTCAAATATTTGGGCATAGTAATAGATGTACACCTAAGATGGGACAAATAAGTGAAACAGGTGGTAAATATGATCAGGTCCCTGCTTTATAAATTCAAATTATTGAGACAGAACTTGAATACTCGAGAAATGAGAGTACTCTACAACGCCCTGGTGGAGTCGCAACTGTCATATGGGATAATTGAATGGGAAGGTGCGAGGGACAGTGTGTTTAAGGCGGTAGATGTGATACAGAAGTGGATGCTAAAGATCATAATATATCGGAAACCTATTGCTTACCCAAGTGAATCTCTTGTCTGAGAATCGCGTCTTCTTGACTGTAGACGACTCTACTTCAAAACAGTACTGATAGAATTGTATAAGCATCCTGACAGGCTGGTATTTTTTAATCACGGTCATAACACAAGACACAAAAGTAACTGTAGAGTGGACAAATGCAAAAAGAGTATCTCACAGCGAGGTCATGCATACCTGGGGCAAAAGTTGTATAACCTGGCCCCCAATGAAGTAAGAGCGAGTGTTTCACTACCAGTCTATAAAAAAGAGTGACCGGATGGCTGCTTTCTATGACTCGGGACAGAGTCAGCAGAATAATAAATAGTAATTGGTGCTAGAGCACGGCTAATCTCCCTTGATCTTGGGACGACGTAGAACTGTTGAAAATGGAAACGGCGGAAGGGGAGGGGCGGGTGGATTGGTAGCTTGATGGGGAGATATTTTATATATTGCCGTTTTCCGTTATTATAAAGTAGAATTTAGGAAGGGTTTAAGTGAGTAGACCTATTACTGATTGGCTCTTGGGAGAGCTGGCAGCTTAAATACAGGGAGAATTAGTTTCTAAATGTGCTGAACTCACAAATAAGTACATTTGGGTACTTCGTGGGTATCATTCTTGTTTATTCTGTGATTGTAGGCTTTATGGATAGCAAACCATGTGTGTATATTTCTTCTTTTGTTGAATAATAAATTTTGCTAAGTCTCACCATCGATACCTCTCTATTAGTGATTTTTTTTGTTGATAAAAATTCACTATTATATTTAATTAAAGGTTATTTAAATACCTAGTATATAGGCTATAATGGTTTCATATTAATTTATCAGATTTTACTAAGGAAGTAAACTGAATTTTCTGGAAGCCTTAGGATCTTAACTTAGAGGAAAATATATTGTTTTGTACAAAGAGAATATTTGAATATAATATAACATCAACCAGATTTTTTCTAAAATGAACCTTTTGTGTCATAAAGATAAGAAGCTTAGCTTGTAAACAGAGAAGTTTAATAAGCACAATTTGAAGAACCCAATTCATCAGCATACAGTTTTCAGACCTGACGATCGTTTCGCTAACAAAGTTCGTGTTATCAGAGGGATGCCTCAACTATAAGCTTCCCTCTGATAACGCTAACTTTGTTAGCGAAACTATCATCAGCTCTGAAAGCTGTGTTGTGATAGGTTCTCCAAATTGTACTTATCAGTGCTCATCACAACTCCAATCATTATTGATAGAGAAGTTTAAGTAATTGGTTGCATATACTTCTTACTGCATTATGAGCCTTAACAAAATGAATTTTTGGATCGTAATCGTGATCTTTAAAAAATATATATAATGAATTTTCGATAAATTGGAATACCTTATTTGTGTGTGCAATGGTTTTGTATAATTTCCCTTGCACACAACTCGATGGCATACACTTCTGCCTGGTGTATGGTTGCATACTTTCCGAGGCTAGCTGATATTCTGGCAACGGTGTTGTTCCCATATGTACCGGCTCCTGCCCCCTGATCTGTTTTGGAGCCGTTAGTGTGCCAGTAGAGATCTGCCCTCAAAAGGATCGTTTGGTTTCGTTCCCAGTCCTCCCTTTCCGGTAGGACGATCTTGAAAGACAGATCTCTACTGATCTTTGTAGGCATCAGGTCTGAGACCTTTCCCAGAACCTCATGACTCACTGAACCCTACTTCCACACTGACGATATGGAAGTAATATTAATAAGGTATTTAATAAAAGGTTTTTTATGTAAGATTTATTCTGTATTTTATCACATGACAACTGTTTCGCTGCGGTATTCCTAGCTTTTTTAGATTCAATATTATTGTGTTCACACAATATTGTTTTATTTTCTTTTAATTTCAGATTGGATAAGACACTCCAGGACATAGTATACAAGCTGGTTCCGGGTCTCTTCTTCAACGAGATGATGAGGCGTAGATATTTCTATCAACAATATCCGGAACTGGCGACGAGAGTATCACCAGAACAAAGGGGCGAAGACATAGAAAGGACCATATTCAATCCACAAGACGAGATCAGTTTGTCCATAGAATATATAAGGTAGGCCACCTATTTTTTAAATTTTTTTGATGCTGGTAAAATATTTTGCACTGTGTTAAACCTCCATGTAATACTTTATCGTTTTCGACTGGTAGTTGCTAAGACGTTTTCTTAGTAAGGGCATAGACACTTAGCTCTCGGCGCGCTTAGTTATTTCCAGTGTTTTTTTGTTTTAAATTATAGAAAAACAGGCGTTAATTTTCAATAAAAATCACAAGATAAGCAATATACCTGGTCAATTATGTAATGTTCTCATTTTTGTGCGGGAGTTGGAAACTCCCACTTTATTTCTTCAATAATTTCCGAGTATGTTGTATATTACTTCATGTGGTTGTATTCTATTATTCTTTTTGTTATGAGCCTTTCATTTTACTCCCTTCTCACCGAAATTAAGAATGCCCGTTATTGGAATATCGGTTTTCTGTTCAATTTTGAGACACTAAAAGTAATACACACACATACAAAGTCTGGTACACACACACAAACACATTGTCCTACAAATAATGCATTCACCGTTCTGGAAATACCCTTATTATGTCAGAATTTACCACAGAGTTCGACTACAAATTATCAGTTATATTGTCGACTTAATGTGGGGTAGACAGGTGGTAGGTTCCGTATAAGAACAGGCGCGGGAAGTAGAAAAAGCAGAGGCGGAAGGAAAATAATGCTTGAAACGTGTATTATAAACGTTCGTTTCTATATCTGAATATATGAAAAAGAATGTTGACGATTTCGGCATGGTTATTATGACATTTTCAATATGTCATAATCGGATCAGGAACTTTTTTTATGTAGGTGTCCGTTTGCACGTAAATACGACTTCGCGAGACACGATTGTATGATTTTAAATCTTTCAGACGGCACCGAGCTAATGGAAAATGAGATTTTTGTGAGGAACATAGATACACATTTTACAAGAATCTAAGAACAATCCAGAACTGTAAAATTTTAAGTCATTTAAATAAAAGTATTAGGCAATAAGCGATTTTTCTAAGAAATGACAATTAAACATTTTGCTCTATTTACCCACAAACCCATATTTAATTGGATGTTAATAAGATAATTAACAACTTCTATTATTTTGGATAAAATAAAAAATTGATATTGGAACAGCAGAGCTTTTTTCCTTAGGGCTCGTGCGCGTCTGCCGCCCCGTTGGCACCGCAGCCTTTGGTTTATTGTGCATACCCTTAGTCTTACTACAGCCATTCCAAAATCACTGTGCCTTGAACTAGTCTGCACAGCGATTGGTGGGGTGAAGTTTTATATTGCTCTGTCTCCGGTCAGCGCTGTCCATAGAGCAGTTGTCTTTTGGGGTCCAGAGCTTTACACTCGCACAAGATGTGCTGGGCTGATTCCTCCCCCTCGCCGCAGAGTCTGCATGCGAGGTCCCCTTCGAACCGCCCCATTTTATGCAGGTGTTTCTTGACGCCCGTCAAGAGACCTGTTGTGTTTCTGAGCTGTCCTCTGCTAAGATTTAGCAGCTCCACAGCTCTCTTTGAACTGGGATTAATGTCTCCCCATGTCCGTGCCCTGGACAATCTACCCAATATGACATATGCTGGTCCATAACCCAGTACTTAATGGTTCCCGTGGCCGTGCCTTTGGATAAACCCAGGACCGGTTCTGGCCCCATAAATGGTTCTGCTGGTCCTCTCTTCGCGAGACTGTCTTGTTCGTCTTTGACCCCGAGTGACTCGGCACCCAGATCAGGGTGACCTCATTCTGCACAGCCAGGTAGCTCGTCTCGTCTCGACATTCACTAACCAGCTACTTAGGGCTTTAGGGGCTGCCTGGCTGTCTGTGGCTATGAGGATCCGCTTGTTGGTGTAGCCCCTCCTCTTGTTCTCTCGCACACAGTGGTGCATGATTGCGTACATTTCGGCCTGAAAGACCGTTTCATGAGCCCCGAGGGAAATACTGTGTCTTACCCTCGGTCCTTCCAAATAAACGCCTGCCCACGCTGCCCGCCTGATTCGTCCGTGAATCCCAGACAAGCGCGTGCCGTGGTAGGCCCGGTGTCTCCCCCCGCCATGCCTCGCGGTCATACCATTGTAAACTTATTTTCCCTACAGATTCGCGAGCTCGCGAAGTCTGACCTGATTTCAAGCATGGGCTCCTTCACGATCTCCTGAATCTTGGCAGTGGCCCCTGCAGCCTGGGGTGGCGTTCAATCTATCATTGCAGGCTGGCTTGTAGAGTACTATTCTAGCATTCACCATAATAAATAAATGTAGGGGGGCAGATCCAGCAACACCCCCATGGCGCCTGTTGGGGTTTAGGTCATGGCCCCTGTGATGCCTAGGCAAGCCATCCTTTGGATCTTGCCCAGTTTTTGCTTGGCACTGGATTGTGTCACCTTAGGCCACCAGACCAGTACCGCGTATGTTAACGATGGTCTGACCTCCCTTGTGTACAGCCAGTGGGCCATACTAGGTCTCAGTCCCCACGTTTTTCCATATAGCCGCCTAGTGACGGCTAAGGTCATGACTGCCTTGCGCAGTATTTTCTCAACGTGGCCGTTCCAGGTTAGCTTAGAGTTCAATACGACCCCAAGATATTGAACCTTCTTGGCTATCGGGATGTGTCTACCATATAGAGTGAGAGTTCTGGCACTCCCACTTCCTCCTCCTCGTAAATGGTATGACGGTGGCTTTCTCGGGGCTCACCCCGAGCCCTTGGCTAACCGTGTCACAGCAGAGGTTTAGAAATATTAGCTGGGAATCTATACGAGGTAAACGACAAAATTTCCCGGCCTCATTATGAAAGTAACGATGTAGACTCACAATTAAATTTAATTTTTTAATGTAGTCCCCTCTAACACCAATGCACTTATTACATCGTTTCAGCAACAATTCGATACCCCTAAAAAATGTTCTTTCGGTTTGTCCTCAAAATGTGCCAAACTGCAACTTTCATCTCTTCGTCTCGCTGAAATGGCGCCCGCGAAGGTCCTTTTGCAAATTTACAAATGGGTTGTTGTTACTGGAGGCCATATCTCGACTATGCGGAGCGTGATCAATTTGTTAGAAACCGCAGCCGCGACTTGCGGCTGGTGTAATTCCAGCAGTGTGCACGGGTGTATTCTTATGGAGCAAACGCACGTCTTTGGTCAGTTTCCCACGTTTTTCTTGCCGCCAATTTCGTCGTAGATTATGCAGGAGTGTTGCATAATATGCCCCGTTGACCGTGTTGTTGCGTTCTTTAAAGTCTGTGGGAAGAATAGCCTCACAATCCCAAAAAAGCGTAGCCATCACTTTTTTGTCTGCTGACATACCTTGAACTTTCTTGGCGGTGCTTCTCCCTTACGCCTCCATTCCATCGACTCTCTTTTGCACAAAGGATCATACTAGTAAGCCATAGTTCCATCCCCTGTGACAATTGCCTTCAACAAGTGCACAGTTTCTCCACAGGGGTACAAAAAGGATCGGGCACATTCACACGACGCTGGCGCTGAACTGCTGAAAGATGTTTGGATACCCACCTTGCAACCAACTTTATTCTTGCCTAAATGTTTGTGGAGGATTCAGTGAACTCTTGTGTCTGAAAGCGTCGATATTTTTGAAAATTCTTTCACTTTCAACTCAACGTAACATCTGACATCGTGATGAAAACGTGTCGGTTATAAGAAAGGCTAACTTCCAAGGCTACTTGAAGAGCTATCTCTCAGAAAGACTTGCGGGTATGAGTGTAAACAATGTGGCCAGTGTTACGAACGGGGTAGAGTACGGTGTTCCACAAGGAACTGTGCTTGGGCCTGTATTGTTTATTATCTACATGGGCGGCCTTTTGTCCTTGCCCTTTCGAGGAAGAATTATAAGCTTTGCCGACGATACAGCCATCTTTTACAGCTCTAAAACATGTGCTCAGGATGACATCGCCTTAATAAAGGAGTGTTTCGTTTTTCATCGCCTCGCAATAAATCTGGGGAAGACAAATTATATACCGTTCGCCATAAACGATGCCATGTTACCCAGCTTGCCCCCACTAATCATTAAACTCGGGAACGACGAATTTGCAATGCTGGCTAAAGATAGAATAAAGTATTTGGGAATCACCTTCGATAGTTGTCTGAAATGGAATCCTGATGTTGATATTGTTGTACATCCGGGGACCACTGTCAAGATTTTGATTGTATATAAAGATTTTGTGACAGCTAAAGATCTTATATTATGCTCTTGTGGAATCACATATCAGGTATGGGATTATTGCATTGGGGAGGGTGGGGTGGGGGGTATAGAAGAGCATTCAACCGTCACCTGTCCGGGTTGGAGGTGATGCAACGGCGGCTCCTAAGGGTAATACTGAATCGGGAACTTACCTACCCAGGAGATGAATTGTTTAAGGAGGCCCAGGTGTTAAGGCGTCTCGTCTGGAGGATTAGAGCTCTCAAATTTACATATTTCTTAGTAGACTTCTTTGTTATGATATTTACCATCTGTACAATGCAATTTTAAACATGGTTAGGAATAACCCAACAAGGGTCATTTCTTGTTTACAATTGACCATAAGTCTGCTAACCTATCTCAGGTAGATAGCGTAGGAAAATTCGATATTTATTCAAGTCAGTTCTTCTGTAGACTCGGCACAACCAATACGCTTGTGATAGCATAATCACTACTCATTTCGTAGAGCTCTCATGGACTCTAAAGCATACCATAATATAAGTCATTTTCTATAAGTTTACAGTTTGTTATTAAACGTTAAGTGTTACTAAAATCAGCGTTTAATTTAACGAAACATAATCAGGTCCTTCGAGCTAATCAAGAAACAAAAACAAATAGAATGTGGTACATCAGTACAAAACGTAATTAAACACCAGGTGTTGGATGTAAGACAACTTAGTTTTTGCTTAATAATACTAACGAATCAAAGAAAATTACAGTCAACGTTAATAAGAAGTCAACACGATGCTAGATACGGATCAGACTTGCATCACGTACCTTGGGCAAATAAAACAGTTTTTCAAAGGAGCTTCTTATATCTTGGATCTCGTGTATTTAATATGTTGCCATTAGAAATTCAAAGAGTCAAATCAACTAAGTCATTTAGGCAAAAATGGGTTATATCATCTGATAGGTACGAGGTGCATAAGCTAAGTGTCATAAAGAACACTTATTATGTACGTTAGTATTATTTTTCTCAATTTGCCTTCGACTGGAACGTCGGTCCTAGATTTCTGTTGGAGTGGTGTAATGCTGAGTGATACTGAACCCTTGGCTTGATGAGATGCCTTGGATTATATTGTATGTTTTGTTACTTTGCTTTGTTACTAAATGTTTCTATATTATGTGTGTCTTTTTTGGTATAAATATTATATGTTAAACGCACGCGCAAATTTTAAAAACTTTTGTGGGTGTGATCTGCAACCTTATCTATTTGTACAACCATTTGCATTGCATAAACGTTGTTTCTTTTTATATTGAATTGTCATCTAAAGACAAATAACTCTTATATTATTATATGTATATGTATACAAGATAGAAAAGTTAACAAAGTCACAAATGGCGCCCAACGTGAGGCATCTTGTTAATAATTGTGATTCACCTTTTCTATCCGAAGCCTACTATCAGATATTTAGAAGTGCATCGCAACTCCAATAATAAAGAGAGTTCTAAATAACAACACACAGAACATACAATGCGTTTTAAATCCTACGCAAAACAAGAATCAACAAATTACTATTTTCTCCCTCAATAAGACAGAATAAATTAAATCAATCTTTATTACATCTGACATAAAGCGATTAAAAAGTAAAGGGAATTTTAATATCTTCCCATCTTCTCGAGAGCGTGCTTCTTTGCATGATACCTTTAATTATTTCCAACCGTCTCAAAGAATAAGGAGAAGACCGCGTTCGCTCATCGTTTTCTCGAATTATATTACAACTTGTTAATATCACGAAAGCTTGCCATGATTTTAATTCGATGACTCCGAACTGGTTCGCTATTTAATTGAAAGGGAATACATGGCCACAGTCAGTCGACACGGAAATATTTAATTCTGGAATCAATCGAGCAAAACCAATTTACAGACTACGTGCAATATGTATATTTATATGCCTTTGAATATTCAAACTTTTCTTTATAAGAGAAGAATCCATTATCTTTCAAAGAAACGTAATATTTATCATAGTCTGAAGGCGATATCGTCTTGTCGCAACCACGACTCTGTGTCCCTAGCAGCTATTTTCCATTCATTTTTATTCCCGCTATCTTTAGAAACATAATAATTATTACATGATCTTAGTTATAGCCAACCTATGAAAGATTCTTTATCTTCGACTATTGATTTACTAACTATAGACGTGCTGTTTTTCAGCACAATAATCTCTCCGCTATCCGACCGTCTGGCACGCAGCGCTGCTTAATAAACTTCCGGCCTATGGCCTACACCTAAACTCTGTACCTGGACAGCAAATTTCCTCTCCAACCGGAGCATTTCTGTTGTTGTGGATGGCCATTCCTCTAAACTATATCAAATTAATGCAGGAATCCCTCAAGGTTCAGCTTTAGCCCCTACTTTGTTTCTTCTTCACATCAATGACCTCCTCTCTAGCACATCCATCCAAGTTCACAGTTACGCGGATGACAGTACGCTCCACTCAAATATACAATATTCTAAATCTGTTTCTTTAACCCAATTAGATTAGGATCGCAGAATCATGAAGGGTTCTGTCTCTGTGGATCTCCAAAAAATATTAGATTGGGGAAGTAGAAATGTTGTGCAATTCAACTCCACCAAATCTCAGTCTTGCTTTCTATTTCATAAGAGCTACACCAGCCCTGGACCCATCACAATGAACAACCAAGTTATTCAAAGTAATGAGTCCTTTTCACTTGTTGGCATTTCTGTGTCTCGAAATCTCAATTGGCACCAACATGTCACATCAAGCAGCTGCTAAGAAATTAGGTTTCCTCTTCCGGGCTCGCAAATACTTTTCACCAGCTCTATCTCTATACCTTATATACTTCACAAATAAGGCAAAACTTTGAATACTGCCTCTTCTACACTCGCTATCCTGGACTCCATTCAGAGGAGATCTATACGTCTCATTGCTGACCCTACCCTCACCCAAAGGCTGCCATCCCTTGCTCACCGACGTGCCGTTGGTGACCTCTCTCTCTCTCTCTTTTATAGATATCTGCACGGGCACTGCTCAGAGGAGCTTTCTTCCATAGTTCCTCCACCTGCTGCCCACAACAGATCTACCAGGGGAACAGAGCGAATGTACCCGTTTACTGTCCAGGTCACCAGACCTAGAACATTTTGTTATACCCGCTCTTTTATCCCGAGGACTTCCAAGTTCTGGAATTCCTTGCCGGCACATGTTTTTTCTTCTCCTCCGAACCACCAAACTTTCAAGTCCAGAATTAACAAGTTGCCTCTTTCCTCCTTGTCGACACCCACGGTACGATAGTATTTAGGCTGTGGGCCCTTGTGGTGTGTTGTTGGGGGAAAAAACTGATTTTGAATGCACAGGTAGGTACCGATGTTTAGTTTTTTTGAGTTATCTGCTATACATTTCCCTCAAAAAGTGATATAGGATTTGGCGATAGAATATTTAAACTTGCATTTTCAACATCAAAATGCATTTTATCATGCAGTTTTAAATGTTCTGTAAGCTTCTTTATATATTCGGCTGACATTTTGTCGACTTTCAACACTTTCCCGATCTTTTTTTACTGTGCATGTTTTACAATGTCATGCTTTCTGATTTGTTTACTGTGGCTTTACACACGCTGACTTCATGTTTTGTAAGCTTCTTGTTTGAAATGCAAAGTAATTATCTTTAAAACCTCGTTAGTTCAATGAATGCTCTGAATGCTTATATTAATGATGCAAACCATAAACATTCGAAATAATTCTTAGCATTGTCTAACCATCACTGTGTAAACGATATTCAGTCTTATATTGTGGCTTATATTTGTAATCAGTGACAAATTTTGATATTTACTTTGGATCGCTTGTTATCCCCAAAAACCGCGTTGTTTCGTTTCCCCAATGCACTTATCATAATTTAAAAGTTCACAACTTCTTTAGTAGAAACGTTTATTTATGTTTACAAAACGTAGCAAGAAAAAGGAAATCCCTAACATTATTATGACATATTGAAGATGTCGTAATAATATGGCGATATCGTTTTCGTATTCATGTATTCAAGAATCGAACCAGTTTTATATTCAGACTTTGCGTACATATAAATTGGCTCCTTGTACGCATCTACCTCTTCGTTTTGGTGTTCTCGAAATACATGATTATCCTATCAGAGTACCACCTGTCTTTCCCACATTAAATCGACAGTATAGCTGATAATTTGTAGTCGGTCTCTAATTGTTTATTGTTTACTTTGTTGGTATTTTTTTCACATCTGCAGGTTTTTTTGTGTCTGAAACTGTGGACTATACTGCGTCGCCATCATCTAAAGGCGATGTCGCCCTGTCGGAGCACCCATGACTTCCTGTCCCGAGTAGGTTTTTCCTTACATTGTAGCATCGGACTTCATGAATTGGGTAAGGTTTCAAAAAATATTCCCCTCTTGGTATTCCTTTTTTTCCAAATATAATGTATTTTAAATAATGCTGTCAGAGAGTGGCAATATTTTTTAGCAAACAACTTTCTTCATTCTCCTTTTCTAGCATATTTTTATTCGTCTCTATCGGTTTTAACCGTTCAATCAAGGATGTTGGAGCATCAGCGACATCTATGATTACTGCAACCTGAAAAGTTGGCGTAAGCTGAGCATGCTATTTTGGAAAACCATAGAGCCCTATTTGACAAAACGAATGTAAAGAGTTAAGCGATATCTACAGCAAATCAGGATGGAGTTGCTTGAAGTACAGAGACATCCCAACAGTATCGAACTGGGAGTACCTTAAGGTTCCATTCTTGGGTTTCTATTATTTATAATATAAGTAAATGATTTGCCTGTCCATATACTTTGTCACATTCAGAACCTGTATGCAGATGATGTCAACTTCATTAACAACGTTGCGTCTGGTACATAAAATATATTGCCAATTAATATTTTATAAGAGCAGAAGAGTGATTTGCATCAGGTGATCTTAAGCTGAACAGAGATAGAAGTCGACGAATGGCTTTCAGGACAGTGATTTCTAACCACAGTACCGTGACTGTTCTTATAATCACACTAGCGACTACGTTCGCTTGGACACCTTACAACAGCGATATACAGTGTGTACAAGATAAGGAGGGTCACTATGAGGATCTCCAAAACGGTAGGAGATACAGACTTGGTTAAATGGGAGAAAAGTTGCGCACTCAAAAGCCCAACAAATTGGGGGTTAGACATTTCAAAACTCGCTATCTGGTGAGAGTTGTTCAAGGATCAATTTATCCCCACCATCGTCTCAGTTTTTATATTGGCATGTGTGAGATATGTCGATCGGAATGGTGGCAAGTTTTCGTTTTTGTGCTAAATTGTGCAACAAGTTGCCCGCAGGAATCAATGGTGTTCCTTATAGGAGTTGTGTGAGAGGTGTCAGGAGGCGATAAGAAGGTTTAATAGAGCGATGTGTCTTCTGTTTCAGTCCAGCTACTGAAGAAGCCGGCAGCCATGACAAAACAACCCGGAAATCATATATCAAAAAAAAATTGTCAGAAATACAGGTCTGATACCATGTTAAGCAAAAACTTGAGGGATGTGGTTCTACCGGAACAACTGGAGCCACAAATTCCCATACAATTTTTTTGAGAACTCGTAATTAGCTGAGTTTCTTGATTTTTTTTGTAATTTTGTTCGAACATTTTTGGTTAAAATTGACAGTATGTTATTAAAGGAATTAAACAAATCTACCAAAAAGTTCATTTTGTTACACGCGATGAATCAGTCGTGGTTAGAAATTGTGGACATCAAAAAAGAATCAGGAAGCGATGTAAATCCAGCAACAGTTCCATCCGCATTGCACCCATTTCCCAAATCAGCATCCCTGAGAGACAAGGCCCAACAGAGGATCTGAGGAAAAGGTTCATCAATTCATACGTACGGAGCGTTTTAATGTATAAGGTGGAAAGCTGGGCTTTGACTGAGCAAGAAGCTTTTGAAATGTGGACATGGGTAAAATGACAAAAACAAGATATACCGACGGAAGGACCATCAAAATTTTGCTAGAAGACGAGGAAGAAAGTTACTTGCTGGAAATAATTGAGAGGAGAATGGCAAAATTTATGAAACATATTCAGAAACAATACCTTTCCGACAATGTTATTTGAAGGACACATATGGAGAAAAAGGTGGCGGTAGACCAAGAGGACAGCTTCTTGAAATTTGGCCCAATTCATAAACTGCGACAGTTACAATCAAACACAATGATATATGGTATAGACAGATAATCTGAATTGCAATGACGAGGCCTTTATAATGAATGTCCCATTAAGACCGGCTATTTTGAATTTAGCGCCTTTTTTGTGTCGGTCGTACAGGGTTGTTGTTTGACAGCTGCCATGTGTGAACATTGATGTTTAGACATGGCGAATTACACAAACGTACAACGCATCGAATTTGAATTTGAAAATCCACTGCCGAACTGGTGAGATTTTCGCGGAGACTGTTTGAAAATGTAGTGCATTTTTCGGTCACCATAATGCACCTTCTTGTCGTACAGTTGTCCGATTAATAGGGAAATTTGGGGCGATTGGGTCAGTTCAAACTCCCAAGAGATCTGTCCCTGTTCGTGCAGCTTGGTCTAATAAAACATTGAAGCATTTAGTGAGAGTTTTGAGCAGAATCCTTCCACCTAGATTCGTCATCGTTCTCAGCAAAGCAATTGCTGAAATTGATCTCGAACACATGTGGTGTCAACAGGACGGCACAACCTGCCAGACAGCGAACGAAACAATGGAATTGTTGTGGACGAAATTTGAAGGGAGAGTTATCTCGCGCCGTGGCTATGTGAATTGGCCACCAAGATCATGCGATTTGACGCCGTTGGATTTCTTTCTTTGGGGTTTTTTTAAATAAAAATGAGTATGCCAATAACCCAAGAACAATTCGTGAACTGAAAGACTAGATTCTACTCGCCAATGATTAAATTGAGCCGGCACTATGCCAAAATGTCTTCGAAAATTTTGTTAAATGGATCAACGAGTGCCATCAGTCACGAGAGAGTGATTTATTGGATATTTTGTTCCATACGTAACCTCCATATGTACATTCTTGGTTACAATAAAAACATCAGAACTTTTGATATAAACCCCGCGTTTTTTTTCAAATTATTAAATCCTTTGCATCAAATTTGGGAGCTATTATTTACATTCGATCTACAAAGTGACATTAATTTAAACCGTAGACTGTCTATGAAACAAACAACTTTCGCCGTATACCCACACATTGTTACTTCACCATTACAACTAAAAGTATATAAACCTCGCCGTTATTCACCCGATCGCGTTTCCGGTCCGGAACGGTTCAACGTATCCGGCAATGTTTACCGACAAATACACATTAAATTGCCCCATTGTTGTTCTTGACTGCCACTCCACCTAGTGGTGCTTTGCCCCGCTTCTGGCCCCCTTTCACAGCACTAAACTGCATTCTCTTAATGTTGTTATAGCCAGGTCTGTAGTAGCTAAACCAATTGTCCGATAATATAATGTATTGTCGCTGCTGGGAATTCACTCTCTCGGCTGCCCGGCGTTCTTTCTAGAGGTCCAGAGTGCAGTCTGTTTCGGCCCAAACAGCGGATAGTTCGAAGCCTGCCACTTCGAAAACTTATTGTTTGAGAATGTACAAAAATTTTCCGACAATAAACTTTAAATGTTGGTTTCCTAGCCAACAAACCTTAGGTTAATAGCAAATTGAGTTATAGAAATTTGAAGCATTTAATGAAAATTTGCTACCAAAAGGCACTTACTGCGTTTCGATTTTGTTTCTTACAAACATATTTCGATAAAAAATGCAATAAATAAGGGCGTTCCAAAACAAATTGTAGGGATCACCAACGACTTATGGTCCAGCCTGTGATTGTCAAATAATTTTATAAGATGCAGCTCAAGACACCCTATAATTAACTTATACAATTTTTTCTCGTCTCTTGTATAATAATAATTATATTGAGCTGTACAGTAGAAATGCGTCACCCTGTATATATGCAAACAGATAAGAACTGAACGTAAAGCTGGATATGGATTCTAGGGGGCCCAGTTTGCGCTCATTTGAAGACATCTTTTTAAAATTCTAAAGTCGCGGTCTCCTCATTAACGAATTTTTTGTACGAAAATTAGCTGAAAATTATGGACCGTTAAACCATAAACTTAAAGTAGGTAGAGATGAGGGGTTCTGAGACCACCGCCCACCGTCCACCGCCCACCACCCGCTACTGAGCATGCGTGTGACGAAACAAATATGGCGATTGTATTGAGGATGACGTAATCTACAAATTAAGATGACGTAATCCAAGATGGCGGCCAAGATGGCTGACCGGAAGTGAAAAAACTGGGAAATTTAACATTTTAGTCGGTAGGTGATGCCACTAATCAAAGTAAGAGGCTCCGCCATTTTGATTTTTGCAAAAAGTGACGTAACAAATATGTCGGTTGGCGCAAGCGCAAACTCAACTTTTTAATTCTTTGTTCAAACCATAAGTGTGGGGTGTCGTTTTACTCGGCTTGGCAAGCAGAATTCAAAAATGGTATTTACGCATGCGCAAACCCAAATTTGGAGTTTTTCGCTTAAGTCTTATGTGTTTGGAGTCATTTTACTCGGCTTGGGGAGCAGATTTTAAAAATGCGAATGCCGAGCATGTCAGACATAACAGCAAAATCCTAAGAATGTTAAGATCAGACATGGCAACAGCTAAAAATCCTAAGAATCTTAAGATCAAGCATGCTAAATATGACAACATGGTAACAGGAAATGAGTCATATGTTTACCATTTCAGTCAGATGAAAGCATGGCAACAGCTAAAAATCCTAAGAATGTTAAGACCAGACATGCTAAAGCCTGCAAACTATGATCTCGACTACAACATATAGCAGGAAATGAGTCATGTAACAGGAAATGAATAATGTGTTTTTAAATACAAATGTACGTGACCTTCTACAAATGTTGGCGGCCTCCTACAAATGTATGTGACGTCCTACAACGATGACGGCTAAATGAGTTTCAATAACAAGTCAAAAGTGGGAGGTATGAGTATATATAAACATTAGGTGGCAAGCAAGTACATCAGTTGTTGTCTGTAGTCTGCGCCCAGTAGTTATATATTAGTGTATTTGTTCTGTTCAACATGTATGGTATGGATGTTAACGACGAACCTATTAATAGCAATGTTTGTGATTGTTATTGGGGCCAAATTGATGCAGCTCTACGTCAGAATATTAGTGATATTAAGCAAGAAAGTAGAATGCTACTGGAAACAAGGTATGCCATTACTCCAGCTCTAAGTGTTGCAATTGGTATATCAAAAGCGGCCGGATTGATTCCAATAATTAAAATTATAAATACAAGCTTATATGCACCAAATACAAATATAACAATCTCATCTGGCTCATGGGAATGGGAGTATTTTATTTCAACATTGAAAAACACAGCTGAAGAGTATTTTACCAAAGCTAATAAGATCGAACCTGAAAATATTGGAATATGTACCATCAAACCTATTAAAGTAGTAGACAGTAAAGGTATATCAATCTCAGATGATTCTATTACTTTTTATTTAACCGAAGACGCAGTTCAACGGCTACTAGATCTGGTTGAAATCATCAACGAAAAGCTGAAGTTTCTAACCGATTTGAACTTTGATATTCGACTTAGTGATTTCCTCTATTGTGTTGCTGATGTTCTCAAGTGTGTTAATAAGAAGGAGCTACCACGTGATGAGGAGGTGATAAAGCTTATAAAAACCATGTTAAAAGACTATGAATCATCATTCCGAGTTAGTATGTTAGAGTGCTTACACTTTACAGAGAAGCAAGTACTTGATCGTTTCAAAGAAATACACACGATATACAATGAGTCATCTTAAAGCAAGTTTCATCATCCTAACAGCACTATGTCAAAATGTTTTTTATATATACAAACCACCAAATGTGAAAGAAGTAAGAATTTGTTTCGATGAGTGTACGAAATGGTCTGGACTTCCAACAACACATCTACACAATGATGAACGTATTCAACTTTCAATGTATAACTTATCAAAAAGCAAGTCTGAAGTGGTGTATTACAAACTTATGTTTCTGTTTGATAATGGTACACGTGGTGAGACATATGATTGGAGAACTCTTGTATTAAATGATTCTTACCTGTTTACCTCAAATTATATTTCCATGTTTATATCAACTGGCGTTCTTATGTGTCTAACTATATTTATGTTAATTTACTTTTGTGCTAAACATTGTACAACACTTAAGGATGTGTATCGTAAACATGTTTGTTAATATATCTATATAAACTAAACACATGTGTTTTATTCATTAGTTAAGCATCTGTAGTTAAGATGAGATATTGTGAGTCATGCTCATTACAAGTGAAAAAGAATCAATTTTCTGGACATTTACGTAGTGAAGCTCACAAGGCAAAAGTATGTGAGCCATGGCATGTTGAACAAGTGCATATGCTAGCTCAAGCTTTTAAAAATAGAGTAGCCACCTATCGTATTAGTATAGATGGTAATGACATAAACTTAGCCATGGATACTGTGAAACATAAAGTGTTTCATCTAATTGAAGCTTCTTTAGCTAAACATAACCAAATTAAAATGAACTTGGAATTGTTTGGTTTGTATATGCTCCAAAGCCGAAATAGAAAAGAAATTAAGTCATTCAATACTAAAAATAAAAATGTTACAGTTTCAACTAACTTTGAAAATATATTTAGTGAATTCGTCGATGAGATTTACACAAAAGCTTTGGAGTTTGCAGAAGCCGAAAGTGGGTGGATGTTGGAGCGACTAATGTGGCTGGAAATAAACATTAATAAACACAGTTTTAAGCCGTAGAGTGGGATTAACATCTATAAATTGTCGTACACATACTCTTAAGCTCATTCAAAATTTAGTTTTCTTGGAAGTAAGACGTGCTCTTGAGTATCTAAGTGTTTAGTAGTGTGTTTAAAATGGCTACATTAAGTGATGTGTGCTACCAGCAAATTAAAGACAACTTCTGGTATGGTTTATTTGGAGACTTTCAATTAATTATTGACAAGAACACTGGTTACTTTAATGCAACTAAACTATGTAAAAATGGTGAGAAAAGATTCAGACATTGGTTGGAAAATAAGAAAACTAAAGAGTTGATCGCCTATTACAATGGTCAGATAAAGAAACATTTAGGTAACCAGAATACCGATACCCTAAATATTTCAACCGAAGGAGTTCACTCAGAGTCACATCTAGGGGGCCGGAATACCGGCCCCCTAGATGTGCCGGAAGCAACATCTCAACTAACACCTACAACCGCTACATACTTAGTGGACTTTGGTGGAACACAGACTGAAAACAACTTGATATCTGGTACATATGTCTGTAAAGATTTGATATTAAATTTAGCCTGTTGGATATCTAATCCTTTCTATGAAAAGTGCAACCAAATTATTTTTGATTTTTTCGTAAACGAATTTAATCAAAAATACAAGGAAAACCTTAAAGAAATTGAAGTGAAATTAATGGAGATAGAGGATGAAGTGCAACGCATGCGTGAAGCAGATGCTAAAGTCACAGAACATATTGAAGATATATCTCCAAAACCAAGCAACCCCGGAAAAATAAGTATGTTTGGTGTACTTTCAAGAAATGAGAAAGACGCTAAGTACCCGTATCATGCTATACGAACCCAGAAGAAGAGTTTTAGAAGAGCCGTCAGGAGTTTTAAAAATAAACATCCCGATTCCGAAGTGATTCTAAACATGTTGTATGATCCAAATTCTATAAATCTCTTTAATAGAATAAAGGCCGAAGTAAAATACCTCAAGACTAATAGAAACGATCTGCAGATAGTTGATGTGCCACAGGAGAAGTTTATTCAGGATATTATTGATTTACGTCATAATTTTTAATTGCTCACTTGACTTAATTGTATGTATGTAACAATATGGAGAAATAAAACGCACTAATTTTAATAACGACTTTTATTTTATTCTAAGTATATTAATACATTAAATATAAGTAAGTTTATTTAACATCATCTGAATTTATCCAAGAATTATGAGATTTATCAAAACCCAACCATTTTACATAAAGTTTCTTGCCTTTCTTCCTCAAGATGCGTTCAACCAGATATATGTCTGTTTGTTTAGTCTTTTGTAGTTCTTCCTCGTAAAACCCTCCACTGATAGGTTTGCCTTGCATGTCTTCAAGAAAGTATGTTACTGGATTTGTGAAATGAACACTAACAATCTTAAATAATTCTGTTGACCAGCGAGGTGTATACCCCTTTTCGAATTGAGCTTTTACTTTACTTAGACGTACAACATCACCCACTTTGAATTTATTCCGATCAAACACTTTAATATTTGTGTAGACTTGTTTGTGAATTGCTGCTTCATTTTTCTTGTTAACATCTTTAGGTTTTACACCAGTTGTTCGATGAATGGTTGAGTTATAGTTAGCAGTGACATCGGGTAGTGTATTTAACCACCTGTAGGAGCCAAACAAGTTAAAATTTTTGTAGATCTTCTCTTTTAAGGTACGTATAACTCTTTCCACTATTGCGGCCTTTTTCACACTATAAGTGCTATAGTGATTGATGTTATATTTTTTCATTAGGGCATTAAATTTGGAGTTATAAAACTCCTTACCAAGATCAGATTGAATGTTAGAAGGTGTTGTACTATTAGCTAAAATATCAGCCATAGCTTTAGTCACCTCTTCAGCATTTTTAGATTTAAGTGGACGAGTCCACACATACTTTGAAAAACAATTGATAACCACTAAAATGTATTTGTAACCAGAGTTTTCGCGATGATAGTCTTGAAACTCTGCCAAATCAATCTGCTGGTGTGTATAACTCATTTATTACTTGCTTCTTAGCATCAGATGGTTCAACTATTTTCCGTTTCATGGTGATGATGGATTTAAGAGTATCCACTTGTTATGTAAATCTTTTAGTTTGTTGTCTATTTCACCCAACTTCTTCTTCAACTTGTTATTCTTTGACAGATCAATGTCTTTTAAAACTTGAGCAGTTATGTCCTTAGCTAAATTTTTCAATTTATTTTCAAATTCGTTTTTTAAATCTACCAACTCTGGTTTGTGCACAGCTTCAAGTAAGATGGAAATTATTCTTTGTGTCACTTCGTCTTTGTTTTTCTGATAGTCATCTATCCATGCATCTACAAATTTTTTATTTACACCATCTGTTGGATCGATTGGATCACCAACGTTACACAATCTATGGCTTTGCAAATCAAAGTCACCACTTGTAGTTCTTGGGAAAAGTTCTCTTTCAATGATTTTAAACTTAAAGCGCTTATTGGACTGGGAACGTCCGAACTTATCGATAGACATTTTTATACTAAGCAATAGGTAGGTATGTATGACATATATGTAGGTTTACTAAGCAATAACACTGACTTCCTTTAATTCTTCAATGATTGATTGAATTTCGTTGTTATGAGCATTATTACCAGCAACTTGAGAAGCTACTAAAAGTCTAAGTCTATCAACCAACTCATTTATGTCATCCCAATAGACATATTCTATTTGTTTGTTATTTTGTATCATATAGTTGTTAGTGTTGCTGCTTACATTCTGAGCTCTAGGTTCAGTTTTTTGTTCTGCGTTATGATGTGTGTCGTAACCAAAACCTTGAGGAGTTGAGGATCTTCGTCCTCGTGGGTTTATAACTGGTTTTATTAGAGTCAGATACTTTTCCGAGGAACAACCCTTGGTTCGTGCGTTGGGATCGTAGTTCATTTTATGAACACTAGTTGCTTCTAGAATATCTCTATAGTGTTGAAGATCGTCATAGGTATACCCTCTAGGTGTTTTCATAAATATCAATTCTAGCAGACCTTGTGTTTGCGGATATCTCCTTTGACCTAGCCGAATGTCATTATCAGTAAAGTCCAAGTGTTTATTGCCAAGACTCCAACTACCAGTATCTTTAGCGTAGCGAGCACCATACGTTTGATCAATAGTAGCAAGCCTCGGTGGTTCAGTAAAATACTTGTCTACATAATATCGAACTCGTTCAGGATATTGCTCCAAAAATTCTTGATATGCTGGGTTGTTTGTGACAGTTTGTAGATCTGCCTCAAGCTCTTCAAATGTTGGGATATCCTCATCAGAACTTGTCTCTACTTCTGGTTCGGCTTCAAAAACTTCATGGTCTTTAAGGAACTCAACTTTGGGTTTCTTTTCTGGTACATCATCAGAAGCTTCTTCTTCTTTGATTTTTTCAACCGTTGGCTGTAGTTTAAGTACCGATGTGTTTTTAGATATTTCACTTAGTGGTTCAACAATTGGTTTATATAAACGTTGTAGGACCTCATCATTCTCAACTCTACCAAGCTTAAGCATTAAATGTTTTTTTCGAATGTTTTCGGCAAGTTGTAAAATCTTTTTCTTGATTTTTCTCTCTTGTTTACCCATCACCTCCATCTTGCTAAAGTTATTTGTTTCGTGTTAAGAGATGCAAACAGTTCGGTGGTTTAAGGTGTACTAGCTTTGAATTGGTTGTATGTCTGTCTATCTAGTGTTAGGTATCTAACACAACAGGTAGACCCGGTTGTTAGACAGGTTGTTAGACAGGTTGTTAGACAGGTTGTTTTAGACAGGTTGTTTTAGACAGGTTGTTTTAGACAGGTTGTTTTAGACAAGTTGTTTTAGACAGGTTGTTTTAGACAGGTTGTTTTAGACAGGTTGTCTGTCTTGTTAGCTGGTTGGTTGTCATGCTAGACATCTCTTTGTTGTTGTTGGTTGTAGACCATTAGATTAATATGTAGCTATCGAATCCTTTTCTATATCTCCCTCTGTGGACTTCGTTTTCTTTTACAATCACAAACACACCATACTTATTGTCTTTCCAACACTCGCAACATATATTTTTAAATTGTTTAAAGTCCATATCTGTCGTTACATGATCGTCGTAGATGTGTTTTAAATTGGTTTCGTCTTGTTTGAAGAGAATCAACATATTAGCATTATCACGTATTAGATGTTTCGGTATTCGAGTATATGTTTGACAGAGATAGAACGAATCAATATTCTTATGTCTTCCCATACTAAAGTATGCTCTCATTTTATCCTGTTTGTCACAAGCTACATCATCAAATATAAACACAGAGTTACCCAAGGCTTCTGCTGGATCTAATATTTCATCGTTTTCACTATATGGATAGTAACCAACATCTTTTGTTGTGTCCAACACATCCTTTAACATCCTGTATTTGGGTTGATACAGAGACTTTGAATATACATACACGTTATCAAACTTTAAACCATTCGGTTCAAACAATAAACTTAGCATAACATTTGTTTTACCACACCCGCTCGGACCACATATGATACATCTAACTGTGTTTGGCAAGAGAGGACCATGTTTTCGTTGTTGTTCTGATGATGTATCAACAACATCGTCTATATTTGTAATAGGTAAGACAGAAGCGTGTTTAATGGTACGCATCTTGACTTAAACTAAACTATATTTTCGGTAAGTATAAATATATATATATATATATATATATATATATATATATATATATATATATATATATATATATATATATAGACAGATGCAAGTGAGTCATCTAGTTAGTATCAATGTTGGTGTCACAGGGTGAAGGTCTTGTAAACACAGCTATTAACAAGTTACCTGTTGAGTTACACATACTTGGTTATCAATTTTGCGGTCCAGGTACTAAACTTAAAGAACGTCTTACTAGAGGTGATCAAGGTATCAATCTGCTAGACCGTGCTTGTAGAGACCACGACATCGCTTACTCTCAATCAAAAGAGTTGAGTGATAGGCATCGAGCCGACGAAGTTTTGGAGAACCGAGCTTGGGAGATAGTTAAATCAAAGGACGCAAATTTTGGTGAAAAGTTAGCCGCTTGGAGTGTTACAAACACCATGAAAGTGAAAAGAAAGTTTGGTATGGGTCTTGATGTAACCAACTCAAAACCGAAGAAGAAGGTTCCCTTTAAAAACATTCTTAGTCTGATTGGAGAAGTTATAAAAGACAAAAACCTTATTCCATCAGAGAATGCTGTGTTTGATATCGCTCATGCAATTGTTAAACAGATTGGTGGGCGTAAGAATGTGTTGAAACCTCGAGTTATTCCAATACCTAAAAGCGGAGGGTTCCTCCCACTGTTACCTCTTATATTTGGTGGTCTATCAGCTCTTGGTGCTTTGGGTGGTGGTGCTGCTGGTATTGCTAAAGCCGTAAACAATGCTAAAGCGGCTAAACACAAACTGGAGGAAGAAGAACGTCACAACAAAACAATGGAGGCTATCGCAATGGGTAAGAGAGGTAGTGGTTTGAAATTAAAACCGAAATGCAAGAGACTCGGCAAAGGTCTGTATCTGAAGACACAACGTGGTGGTTATGGTTTGTATCTGCAAAAGCCAAAAAACGAATAGGTCGTTTACCAGCAAGACCTCTAACAAATGAAGATCTTGTAAAATTTGCTGGTAAAATGAAAATCCCATATTTTAGAGGTGTATACATGCGAGATGAGCTACCTCGAAATGGACCACGTAAAAATGAATCGTTTATCATGAATTTACAAACAAACAAGGAGCCTGGTAGTCATTGGGTTGCAGTTAGGAAACGTGGTAACACAGTCGAGTACTTTGACTCCTATGGAAACTTAAAGCCACCAGTCGAGTTGCAACAGTACCTTAAAGACTATACTCTAATTTATAATCATGATGTGTATCAAACATATAATACTTATAATTGTGGTCACTTATGTTTAAAATTTTTAAATAAAATACTCAAACAGTAACCTCTGTGTATCAGTCATGTCTCAAACCTTTGTGTTGAAAGACCGCAGCTCCCATCTGTCAACAGACTACGATCCACCAATTGAATTGGATCCTGGTGGTAGTTATGCTGTTGCTTTGATAGGTTTTCACACATACAACAACATACCTAACATATATAAAGGTAAAAATAAATTTTATGTAAAAGAAGGAGGTGCTTGGAGAACCATCACGATACCTACTGGTGCATATGAAATAACACATTTGGAAAACTTGCTTCAAAATGAGCTTGTTGGTGCTGCAGCGACACATGAACAAAAGCAACTAGCTTTGATTCTAAGACCTAATCCGAACACCATTAGATGTGAAATAAAATGCTTCACAAGTATCAGTTTTGAAGCTGATGATTCGATTGGGCGAATGCTGGGATTTTCAAAGCAAGTTCTTCGACCAGGTGTTTTCCATGAATCTGATTTGCCTGTTGAAATAGTAGATGTTAAACAGATTCGCATAGAAACTAATATTGTGTCTGGTTCCTACTATAACGGGAAACCTTCACATACGTTATATGAGTTTGCCCCGATGGTTGATCCTGGTTATGCAATCGACATCGAACCTAAGAATCTAATTTATTTACCAGTGAACAAGCAAGAGATTTCAAATATAAGCATCGACATCGTGGATCAAGATTCAGTTCCTGTAAACTTTCAAGGTGAAGAGGTGTCTGTTCGTCTGAACCTTAAAAAGATTACCTAGAATGCTAGTCTTTAAGGATATAAAAGAAAGTGAATCTGCCAAAACAAGTTCAGTACAGTCAACCACTTCAAAGTGTACACTTCGCTCTGATAATATTGGGTTCCTTAAAAGTCTTGGTTATCATGTCATCAAAACTCAAAATATTCAAAGACCCCGAGTTTGACGATTCCATTGATCGAGAAGAGCTTCGGTCTTACTATTCGTCAACTAAATCCTTTGGTAACAGTGATGAAGTCGAAATAAACATCAATCAGCAAGATGCCTTTGTATGCCTAGCAGAGTCGGTTCTAATAATCGAAGGTGCTCTGGAACCTTTAGCAATACAAAATGCTGATGGTGAGTGTTATATGTCAAATAATGGAGGAGCCGCTCTGTTTGAATCAGTGTCGTATGAATTAAATAACAAGGAAGTGGAGCGAGTACGAGACCCATACACCACAACAACTATCAAAACCCTGCTTTCGTTTAGCAAGAATGAAGCCAAATCTCTTAGCAACGCCGGAGTGAATGTATCGTTAGATCATATCACCTTAAACGATAACAAGTTTCACTTGCTCCTGCCTCTTTGGTACCTCTTCAGTTTCTTCCATCACTTTAAAGGAGTTCTCTGCGGTAAACATACTTTCCGATTCACAAGAGCTCGAAGTGATGCTAACAGTTATTATAGTACTGGTAGTGCAAGATCTAAAATAACTGTAACCAACATGTTTTTAAAAGCTAAACATGTATTTCCAAACGATAAAATGAAGTTGGAATTGATGGATAAAATTGCAAAAGACACATCTATATTTCTAGCATACCGCAAATGGGACATATATGAGCTACCAGCGCTTAGAGATATTAATAAAGATGTGTGGTCTGTTAAAACTGCAACAAACTTAGAAAGACCTAGATATGTGATTATAGCATTTCAAACAGATCGAAAAGATAATGTAAGCAAGAAAGGTGACTTTTTTGATAATATTGGTATGGTAGATCTACGAGTGTTCCTCAATTCAGAATGCTACCCTTATGAATCTATGAATATGGATTTCGAAAAATCTAAATATGTTGAAGCTTACCAGATGTACACAGATTTTCAAAAAAGTTTTTGTTATAAAAACATAGCAGAGCCTCTCCTAAATTATGATGAGTTTAAAGATCGAGCTCTATTTGTAATCGACTGTCAGCACCAGAATGAGTCAATCAAGTCGTCAACAGTGGACATCAAAGTGGAGTTTATGAGCAAAAACAATTTTCCCAATAGAACCAAAGCTTACTGTTTAGTTATTCATGATTGTGTATTTGAATATAAACCTTTAACTGGTACTGTAAGAGCTATTATGTGATATTTTAGTATCTAATATTTTAGTATGTAAGTCTTGTGAATTAATCTTAATAAATTAATTATATTTAAATCAGTTGTTTTATTTTCAACCTTAAAGTGCTAACATCTTGTTTGTGTTAAATGACATCATCTAACTGAAATGGTAAACATATGACTCATTTCCTGTTACCATGTTGTCATATTTAGCATGCTTGATCTTAAGATTCTTAGGATTTTTAGCTGTTGCCATGTCTGATCTTAACATTCTTAGGATTTTGCTGTTATGTCTGACATGCTCGGCATTCGCATTTTTAAAATCTGCTCCCCAAGCCGAGTAAAATGACTCCAAACACCTAAGACTTAAGCGAAAAACTACAAATTTGGGTTTGCGCATGCGTAAATACCATTTTTGAATTCTGCTTGCCAAGCCGAGTAAAACGACACCCCACACTTATGGTTTGAACAAAGAATTAAAAAGTTGAGTTTGCGCTTGCGCCAACCGACATATTTGTTACGTCACTTTTTGCAAAAATTAAAATGGCGGCGCTTCTTACTTTGATCAGTGGCGCCACCTACCGGCTAAAATGTTAAATTCCCCGGGTTTTTCACTTCCGGTCGGCCATCTTGGCCGCCATCTTGGATTACGTCATCTTAATTTGTAGATTACGTCATCCTCAATACAATCGCCATATTTGTTTCGTCACACGCATGCTCAGTAGCGGGTGGTGGGCGGTGGACGGTGGGCGGTGGTCTCAGAACCCCTCATCTCTACCTACTACTTAACTAAAACTACCGCCAAAGCATCAGAAAGAAAATAACTAACCTGTTGCATATCAGCCCTTTTTGTAAAACTTCGATCCCTTATATGTGTTGACAAAACATAACAAACACTGTTTAGTCCACCCACTAACATTAATAAAATCGCAAAGGAATAATTTGGACTTGTATATAAAAAATCCCAAATAACACAAATAATTTGTCAACTGCAACAGATAAACAATCTTATACCATACGATAAACGTTAGTTACAGCGTGTAACAGACCTGCGCAATAATATCAAATGTTTCGTTGCCAGGCAACGGCTCAGACATACTAGATCTCATATACTTATAAGCCAGGTTTGCCATTGTCAATGAAACGCGGTGATATTAAAAATAAAATGTTTAAAATTTGAATAGCTCAGTTTTCTGTAGACCTAGAAAGCTGAATTTTGGTACATAGTTAGGTCCTTCACAAAGCAACATGTACACCAAACTTCGTCGAAATAGCTTTGTAATTTTCGGAGAAAAAAAAATTTTCGAACGAAAACTCAACATTTTCCCGGTAAACCTTGTCCGATTTTCCTGGCTAACGAACTCATTATTATTATTAATAAAAGAAAGGCACTTGCCGAGTTTCATCAAAATCGGTTAATTATTTTTTGAGTTATCGGTTGGATGCATATATATATATATATATATATATATATATATATATATATATATATATATATATATATATATATATATATATATATATATATATATATATATATATATATATATCGAAACTGACCACGGATATGGGTTCTAAGTGCCCAAATTCGCGCTCATTTGAAAAAAAATTTGCAGTCTTACCTTCGATACTTCTCTATTCGTGATTTTTTTAAAATAAAAATTCACTAAAAAGCGAAGATAACACCAAAATAAAGATACACTCCCTGGCGTGATTTCAAGCCCAAGTAAAATCTGGATAGTACAAGTACATTTAGTACACGCATATACTACCTTATAATTAGTTTCAAAAGAAAGATTCGTTGAAACAACTAAAATAACCACTGATAAGATAACTACAGTACCTACATTGTCATAGGCTTTATGTTGGGACACCCGTATACACCAAGCCGAAGGAACATTAGTGTGAGGTCCAAAACGCACCCGCTGGTCCACACAAGATATATTACGTAGAGTGCGAAGTAGGCGGCGATATATCAAACGGCAACTTGATGCGCTCGAGTTTGAATTAAATGATAAATATTTATGGGAACATATGAATCATTTCGATGCATTCAGTAACAAATTCACACCATAGGGTGTTTTGTCGAGCATCGTTTTGGAATTTGTTGTTTTTAATTTTGCTTGTACGTATTATTTTATTGCCCGCTGAGTCTGGTTAAATTCGGTGATCGTAAAATTGTAGTTGCTGGTAGAAATAATTTATTTGTCTTCGTTTTTGGCTGCATGAATATGTAATAAAGTATAAAAATCCAAATAAAGCTACGTAAATGTAGTTGATTTTACGTTAGGCTCCACACAAAAAAAGTGGCTCGAAATGTTGTGTGTTGTACTTTAACTGTCATCTCATTTATTTGCTATAACTGGTTTTAATTTTGATGTTTTAGGTCATACAAAAGATTGGCAGCATTTAGGATTATTAATAATATACAATAAAATTAACATTATCGTTAGAAAAGCTCACAAAAAATAACTTGCAGATTATGTCCCACGTTGGGTGCCAGTTTAAGTTATACAGATCATTAAAAATAGTCGGCGGATGTATAAACATTTAATCTTTTCGTTTTGCATTATGAATGGGAATTTATGTTGTTTAGACAATCTGATAAAACTAAACACAACATGTTTGCACCCCTGCATATGATCTGTAATACAACAAAAACAAGTAACTAGGTACATTTTTGTAAATTTACATTTGTACATAAGCAGGCCAGTGTTTTTAATCAATCAATTACCCTCTGTACATACATATGTTAAATCATATACCTTCCCTCTCATTGCTGTTCCTTAAAACACCTGCTCTCCATTCATTAAAGAAGAAATACAACTGTTATGCGGTAGTGGTCTGTGATTAAGTCCGTCCGCAAGACCGTTATTTAAATTTTATTGCGAACTGAATCATACGTTGCCTTTAATTATGTTTTCTTAAGGTTTAGTTCTTTTTGGGGAGACATCACGAAGAAAATACATTAGATTGTTTACAATACATAAAAATAAGTCTGTCAATGACAAAGATTAACTTTATCTCGAGTATGTTAGATTATCTAAAACAAAAATTATTTGCAGCTTAGATTCAATTAATTGTTGCATATGAAGCCAGAAAAAAATATACTTCTGTATTTAGGCTAAATTATTTTCGACATTTATTTTTTCACAATCAATTTAGTGCCATCTGTTGTTTCAGGCGATTTTTCCTGGGCTTTTCTTGTTGCTAGAGTACTTAGAATCATTATGTCTCTCGCTACTGATTTCCTCTACATGTTCTATGGGAGATAAATCTGGATATCTGAGCGGTCACAGTGGGAAGTTTGCTTGAAAATGTTTAAAGCTATTCAAAGGGGCTAGATATATTGTATTAATAAAAAAAAACAACAGTGTTCGAAAGATCTATTGCTGTTAACTTCAATTTTTTTGTCATCTTTATCTTAAATCACCCAGAACATCAGCATTATTTCTGGTGTTAGTTTGGCGGTAAGGATCGCATGGTATATCACAGTAATAATTGTAAATTTAAGAGGTGTGGGTTAATTTTTGGTCTCCAAATCTTTTAGTCGAGGCTAAATCATGCATTCTTTTGATTCTACTTTTATTAGAAAGAAAAAGAAACACTGCCAGGCAGTCTGTGGTAATAACCATGCCTTCTGCCGATTCTTATTTTTACTTTATGTTCAGTGATCCTTAAAATGAATGATGTGATACGGTTTGATCCTTAAACCTTTAATAGAAATCAAATCCCGCATGTGTGCTATGAAAGAAAAGAAAAACGCTGGCAGGCACGTTGTTGCAATAATCATGCTCACCCTCAAACCCTGTTTTGCGATATTCGCGTAAAATAGATGACAGGTGAAAAGTGACAGGTGTTTTCGATTTTTACTATGTGAAAGGAAAATCTTGCCATTCGATCTGAACTTTCATATGATAACAGCAATAAAATATGCTGCATTTTCTCATGACAGATCGTCGTTTTCTCACGTTCGTCTATTCATCCCGTACACCGCGATAGATGGCATCAGCGTTAGAGTGTCCCCCCTCTCCACACTTCTGTCGTTGCATTATTTATAGAGCTATTGATTTTTGAAAGCGTACATAAGTGTTCGAACGAAATACACTCGTCCGATGCGTCAGGAGAGGACAGTTTTAATTTAAACGAGCTGTGAATTTTGATTTAATCTTTTTAATACGTTTTAAAATGGATTATACTATCTCTAGAAGAGGCTGCCTGATTTTCCAAAGGAATTTATTTAAAAAAGTTAGTGCCACTACATCTTATTTCACAGTGAATTATCTGGTGTCTTCACCTAAAACAAAACTAAAATAATAATGTTTGATATTTAATATATGCACTTTAATGGGTTTTTGTATTATGATTTTTTTTTTTTACTTTGAAGTCGGTTTATTTTCGAGACTATCCAATCACCGACGCCAAGGAGCAGTTTCACCTCACTATCCTGGAAATCCTGCCGAACCCTTGCGTTTCTGTAAGGACGGTATGCCGAAAAGTACGCCATCCAGCACTGTGTGCGGGAGAACAAGAGGAGGGACTACACCAACAAACGGATCCTCATACCAACAGGCAGCCAGGCAGCCATTAAGGCACTAAGTAGCCGACGGGTAAATTCCTGGCTGGTGAGTGAGTGCCGAGACGAGACGAGCGACCTGGCTGGGCAGAATGACGTGTACCTCATCTGGGTGCCGGGTCACTCGGGGGTCAAAGGCAATGAAGAAGCTGACAGTCTCGCGAAGAAAGGGTCAGCAGAACAATTTATGGGACCAGAACCGGCTCTGGGCGTGACAAAGAGCACTGCCAGGGGAGCCATTAAGTCATGGGTCAGAAACCAACACAAGGTGTACTGGGCGGACTGTCCAGGGCTCAGACAGGGGAAGTCAATAATTGACGGACCCAGTTCAAAGAGAGCTGTGGAGCTGCTAAATCTTAGCAGAGGACAGCTCAGAAACACAACAGGTCTCCTGACGGGACACATGGCCCTCAAGAAACACCTGTATAAAATGGGGCGGTTCGAAGGGGACCTCGCATGCAGACTCTGCGGCGAGGGGGAGGAATCAGCCCAGCACATCTTGTGCGAGTGTAAAGCTCTGGATCGCAAAAGACAACTGATCTACGGTCAGTCTAGACCAGAGACAGAGCAATATAAATTCACCCTGCCAATAGCTGTGCAGACTAGTTCAAGGCACAGTGATTTTGGAATGGGTGAAGTAAGACTAAGGGTATGCACAATCAACCAAATTTTGCAGTGCTATCGGGGCGGCAAGACCGCGGACGAGCCCTAAGGGGAAAAAGGACGGTAGGGATCTTAAACCTGCCCAACATATGTTGGGCATGAGACCGACGGCCTTAGGCGCTCTCCGAAGGGCGCAACGTGCAGACATCCAACTTGCGCAAATACAATGCCACAACTTCGGTTGATGTTAATTTTAGAATATGTACTGAAAAAGTGAAATGGAAACCCTGGGAATCGAACCCGGTGGTACCCTTCGGTTCAAAGGCACACGTTCTTACCCGTGGACCACCGAGGATCTATATTGTGATTTTTAATTTATCAAATGCAAGAAACTTCTTTATATTATTAGACTATTAATGAATAGACTATCTCTAAAAAAACATGCACGAATTTTTAGATTTTGAATTTCGTTTCTTTTAATTCATCATAGTTTGTGGGTGTAAAGAAAACAGTTTTTATTATCCTAAAATTTAATACCTGTCAATTTAGTAAGGCACTTTCATATATTTGGTTTCCTGTTCTCAATTGCAACACTTTTATGTCCATATCAGTGATATCCTGTCTGAACCATTACCTTTTCTGAGTGGAGGGCCGCGGGGCTTCGTTCTTGGTCCCCCAATTTTCTTGGTCTACTGGTTTAAGACTTGTCACCTGTTTAATTCCGAGTGTTGTTTTCAATTAGGCGGCTTTAAATGTCCTTTAAAATTAACTGAATCATTATAGTATTAGTAAGATCTGTTGATAAGGGCTGTAGTGCTGTTGGGCGCACGAGCCCTGAGGGAAAAAAAAAGATCTGTTGATTGTTGTTTTTATTGCGGGGGTTTTAATATCTTCCTAATCTACTAAATCATCATCACCATAGTATTCTTAAGAATGATCGTTTGTTGACTTCTCACTCTATCATTTCCTCTTCTGAGTGAATTTTCACATTGCTTTGTTTTTGGTTCTATTATTTTCTTGGTGTACTCATATAATATTTGACATCTGTTTAATTCTTGTTATTGTGGCCTTAATGTATTCCATTTTGAATCTACTAAATCATTATAGTGATTGTTCGTTGATGAAATGGAATGATAAATAAAGGCTTTTTTCTACCAGAGAAGGTTTTTTTTTGGGAGAAAAAGCCTTGAATTCTCATTCCTTTTGATCATGTCAACCCAGACGTGTTGACGTTTTGAAATAATATTATTTGTTGACTTCTCATTGGTCATTAAATCATTTCCTGATGTGAGTGGACTTCCACGGAGACTACGTTGCTTTACAGTTGGCAGATAAGAAAACCAACATTTGTGAAGCCAATGTCCACATGCCAATTTAGTAACAAATACTAAACCAAAAACTTCCATACAATTCAACTCAACTAAAAAAAAATTATGGAACATTAAAAACAACAGGCCGATTCAACTTTAATATCGCAGACTAATGATCAGTTTCACAAAGCTCGATTAAATATTTAACGGCCGGTTAGTTCATTAAGACTTAATACAACCAATCACAGCTTTAAAATATGTGGTTGTCATAGCAAAAACCGATATATATATAGTCTGTGATTGGTCGTCTGAAGCTTTGATTGACTAACCCCCTGCTAAATATTTGACCGAGCTTCGTGAAACTGGGCATATGTTTTTTAGATTCATTATAATATGCATTATCCACGTATATATATTTCCAGCTTGGTACTCTATTCGTTATCATCTGGAGTATGCGTGTTGGAGAGCACTTCATGTACTACGTCACTAATGAAAGACGAGACATGCGGGTGGTTTATTCTGTGCTCCGAACCGTTCAAAGAACAACCACAAGTGTATATTTACATATGAATATAATATGACCGGGGAACACGCTACGTTGTAATGACATAAAGAATTATTAACAGATTCAAACTTCAATCCTTTTTATTTCATTTAATAATGAAGATGAATCTGTTACGTAGAGGCATTATAGTCTTTCCGAATATTCAACGAAAAATATAAATGAATACACTAAAACTGAATACCCCTGGCCAATTTTTTAGACTCTTGGTGAATTTTTCCACGCATGAGCATATTTTGATCTAAAAGACATACAAAGTAAGCGGCAAAATTTCCCGGTCTGACTATGGAAGAAGCGACGTAGACTCGCAACTAAATTTAATTTTTAATATAGTCCGCCCTGACATCAATGCACTTAGAACATCGTTTCAGCAACAATTCGGTACCCCTAAAAAATATTCTTTCGGTTTATCCTCAAGCATGGCTTTAGACTCAAACGTTCAAGGCAGCCTTTACGGAACTTGTTATGTGTATTGCCGAGTGACTCTATGCAAGTTTCAAAGTGTATTTTGTTGGGGAAGCTGGAACATTATGGTGTCAGAGGTCTCTCGTTCTCTCTTTGTGTCTTACCTGGAGGATAGGAGGCAGGTTGTATAATGGGATAAACAGATATCCGATGAGATGACAGTAGAGTGTGGTGTTCCGCAGGGTTCAATTTTGGGCCCCCTACTCTTTATTATTTATATAAATGATCTGCCGCCCAACATTGCATCGGATGCGATCGGTCTTTATGCCGATGATACCAGCTTTGTTAAAAGAGCAACAGCAACGATCGATCGGGGTCTCCGTACTAGAGCCTGCCTTAACCAATCAGATGAGTGGTTTAGAGTAAACTCTCTAAAACTAAACTTAAATAAAACACAACGACTGGTGCTGGGTGCGGGACACAGCGGTGGGGCGAGGCTAAAGTTTCTTGGTGTAATTCTGGAAGATGGCCTTGCCTGATCTGCTAATGTTTTGTCCTTGCTTGTAAACTTGTCTACGGCTATTTTCACAATGTGGCGAATCAAAGCCATGGTAGGCCGGGAGGCCGACAAGATGGCATATTTTACCAACTTTCACTCCATCGCTGGTTATGGTGTGATTCTGTGGGAATGCAGTCCAGGCTTGCAGCAATTGCTTTTGAAGCTGAAAGAAGCCCTGCGTGTCTTGTGCGACATATCTTGGCAGACTAGTTGCTGTGGGTGGTTAGAGCAGGAATGTATACTTACAGTAGTATCAGTGTTCATTTTTTCCTGCCTAAAATACGTGTATCAAAATAAAGACTTATTTTTGGCCAGTAAACAATTACATATCTATAATACAAGAAAAAAAGCTAACTTTAGCATACCATATCAGAATAGGTAGTAGTCACTGGGAGGCATATATCTGGACTATACGGATCGTGATCAATTTCTTCGCAACCACAGTCACGAATTTCGGCTTGTGTAATTCCAGCAGTGTGCACCGGTGCCTTGTCGTGGAGCAAACATACGCCTCTGGTCAGTTTTCCATGTCTTTTCTCCCGAATATTTTGTCGTACTTTATGCAGTAGTGTTGTATATATAGTATGTCCCCGTTGACAGTGTTGCTGCGTCGTTTAAAGTGTATGAGACGAATACCCTCACAATCCCAAAAAATCGTGGTCATCACTTTTTTTTCGACTCACAGACCTTGAACTTTCTTGGCCGTGCTTCTCCTTTACCCCTCATTCCACCTACTCTCTTTTGTACAGCGGATTCTAATAGAGAACCATAGTTTCATCCCCTGTGACAATTGTCTTCAACACATTCACAGGATTCTCTCCACAGAGGTCCAAAAAGGTCGGGCACATTCAACACGACGCTGACGCTGAACTGCTGAAAGATGTTTGGCGACCCACCTTGCACTAACTTTATTCTTGCCTTATCTTTGTATGGGATTCGGCAAACGCTTGTATCTGAAAGCCCCGACATTTTTGATAATTATTACACTTTCAAGCGTCCATCGTTTAAACCGAGATCCACAACAAGAGCAATTTCGTTGTCCGTCACCACTTTCACCGTCCTTCTTGTTCTTGCTTCATCTTTCAATGACTCCTCCTTATTTTGGAATCTCTGTAACTTGAGTACGTGTGTTTTTGACGCACTGCACCAGACTGGTGCAGCGTAAGTCAATATGGGCCTGATTATGGTTTTGTACAATAATAATTTGTTTTCAGCCGTAACTTTGCTGTTTCTGTGCGCATGGGAAGTCCTCCGTGAGCCTTGTGGAGTCAATTTTCGAAACCGTTTTGACCAACCTTTTACTATAGAATAAGATGGATAATTTTCCCGTACACTTCATGCGGCCGATCTTTAATGCTTTGGGGTGAAAGACCTTCTCGAGTAAGGAACTTAATAACAGCTCTATACTCAATTTTCGTGACTTCCGACATCTTGATGAACAAGTGTCAGTTATAAGAAAACTAATTGACATAAAATCCATTTTTGTTTTTTCCAATGCTAATAAGACTTCAATCAATATGTTACCAAATTTTGATACGCTGCGATACCATGGATCTATGTCAGGGTGGGTAATTTTGGCGCTTACATCGTATATCGCTGCTTAACCTATTTTAAGACAGATTACATTAACTAACTCAAGAATAAAAAATCAAAAAACTAATATTTTGTTAAGCCACCTTTGGCTTTCAGTGCGTCGATTCTTCGAGGCATGCTCTCCACGTAATTCTTGGCAGTTAGTTTAACTTGCCCATTATGGTTTCAGTAGTAATAGTAATAGTTTATTGTGACAATAACAGTACAAAGCGCCTTACAAATAACTATTCTACTTGTGTTTTCAAACAGCGCAATTTAGTCAGTTTTCATCCAAACGTTGACATTCCAAATTTCTTGACACTTTTCTAATTTGGCAGACCAAATTTTGATCAATAGACAATAATTTATTTTAAAACGTTCCTTCTTTCCTTCTTCAACTAAAGCCAATCCATTTCCATCACTCTCTGTTACACCTTTACTCTTTCCAAAACTTAAATTTTCTATTTTATCCAAATATTGATGTTAAAATTGTATGTTTTGTTCCAGACGAAATTGACACGCCTAGCTACTATTTACTTACAGTGTAGCGAATTATTATTCAATTAACTGGATCTTTGTTGTATAATAGGTTCCTTCCCTAATTATCTTTTTATTCATTCCAATAAATAACATTCTCGATTGGGTTTATATCTGGGAAAATGCCAGGCTATTGTAGGGGTGGAATTTGCTTGTATTCCAGAATTTGATGATGGATTTGGCAATACTGTAATCTTGCATAAACACATTTGGTGCCATTTCCAAACCATATATTCATTTGTGGACGCAACTTATTCCACAGAACATTATTATACTGTAATATTTTTATTGGGGCCTACATGCAAACACCAAGCATCAATCGTCTTGAGGCGGATGCAGTAATGTTTTTTTTTCTAATTTAGCAAATCGGATTGTGTTTGTATTGTTTCTTATTCCTTCTCATAAAAAGATGACATCATTTATAGTTGTTGCATGACTCAAATAATTTACGCGGATTCCCCTTTTTCCTCTTATCTATTCTCATTAGGGAGATCGAGATCAGATAAATACACTTGAAGTGTGACTTGTTGGTTTATATTTCCGTGACTATAGAACATTCTCAAACACATGCCTCATGACCACAGATACTTCGCCAGCTGGGAAAGTGAATCCAATAAATCGCCCATTGAAACAGCACGCATCAACCCCTTCATTGGTTTGTCCTCACACTCTCGTCAGCACCACCCTTCTTTGCAATTAAATCACAGAAGACCTGTGTTGGTTTTATAGTCCAGAGGCTATTAATTATCCCAGTAGGTTTAATGCGAAGATCGAAGAATTAGTCAAGATGCGAATGCGGTGATTGCGCTCGTTTCAACATAGCTTTAGAAGAAATATAGTTGATTTTGCCATATATATAGCTATTTGACAGTATTTTATTAGGTAAACTTAAATAAGCTTTTTATCAACAAAAACACCGGCTTAGTATATGTAAATTAAAATACATAAATAAATAAATGTTGATTAGCGCGTGCGTTTTTGAATAAACTGACTGACTGATATATCGACACACAGCCCAAACTACTGGGTCTAGAGACTTGAAATTTTGCATAGAGGTTTCTGTTATAACGTAGGCGAGCACTAAGAAAGGATTTTTTGAAGTTCAACCCTTTTCGGTTGTTCGGTTGCTTATTGATTTATCAATCAATCTATCTGTTTAACTGTCAGTGTTAGTTTAATATATAAAAGTTCGGGACGCAGCAAGTGCGTTATGGTAGTGAATTTTCATTAAATGCTTCAAATTCGAATAACTCAATTTTCTATAAATCTAGACAGTTTGATTTTGGTACGTAGTAAGGTTTTCCATATACAGACTAGCCTGCAATGGTAGACTGAAGATCAACCCAGGCTTCATGGGCCACTGCAAAATTCAGGAGATCGTGAAGGAGTCCATGCTTGAAATGAGGTCAGACTTCGCGAGCTCGCGAATGTGCAGGGAAAACAACTTTACAGTGGAAATCCCCGACCCCGAAGAATGGCGGGAGCAGACGCCGGGCATACCACGGGACGCGCTCGTCTGGTTCACGGACGGATCCGGCGGGGAGCGTGGGACGGGGGCAGGTGTTTACTCGGAGGGATCGAGGGTAAGTCATAGTATTTCCCTCGTAGCCCATGCAACGGTGTTTCAGGCCGAAATGTACGCCATTCTGCACTGTGTGCGGAAGAACAAGAGGAGGGGCTACACCAACAAGCGGATCCTCATAGCCACAGACAGCCAGGCAGCCCTTAAGGTACTAAGTAGCCCACGTGTAAATTCCTGGCTGGTGAGTGAGTGCCGAGACGAGACGATCGACCTGGCTGGGCAGAATGAGGTGATCCTCATCTGGGTGCCGGGTCACTCGGGGGTCAAAGGCAATGAAGAAGCTGACAGTCTCGCGAAGAGAGGGTCCGCAGAACCATTTATGGGAACAGAACCGGCTCTGGGCGTGCCAAAGAGCATTGCCAGGGGAGCTATTAAGTCCTGGGTCAGAAAGCAACACGAGGTGTACTGGGCGGACTGTCCAGGGCTCAGACATGGGATGTCAATAATTGACGGACCCAGTTCAAAGAGAGCTGTGGAGCTGCTAAATCTTATCAGAGGACAGCTCAGAAACACAACAGGTCTCTTGACATGGGACACATGGCCGTCAAGAAACACCTGCATAAAATGTGGCGGTTCGAGGGGGGCCTCGCATGCAGACTCTGCGGCGAGGGGGAGGAATCAGCCCACCACATTCTGTGCGAGTGTAAAGCTCTGGACTGCAAAAGACAACTGATCTACGGTCAGTCTAGACCGGAGACAGAGCAATATAAAACTTCACCCTACCAATTGCTGTGCAGACTAGTTCAAGGCACAGTGATTTTGGAATGCGTGGAGTAAGACTAAGGGTATGCACAATCAACCAAAGGTTGCAGTTCTATCGGGAAGGCAAGGCCGCGGACGAGCCCTGAAGTAACAAAAAAAAAGTTTTCCCAAGGCAACATATCCACCAACTTTTATCAAAATAGCTTTGTAATTTTCGTAATTAAAATTTTTTTTCGAAAGAAAACTCAAAATTTTCCCGGCGTCCGATTTTCCTGGCTAACGAACTCATCCAAGCCATTAATAAAAGAAAGGCACTTGCCAAGTTTCATCAAAATCGGTTAATTACTTTTTGAGTTATCAGTTGGATACATACATACATACATACATATATATATATATATATATATATATATATATATATATATATATATATATATATATATATATATATATATATATATATATATATATATATATATATATATATATATATATATTAGTGAATTTTTTTAATAAAAATTCACTAAAAACAAGCAAGCAGCGGTTATTGACGTTATGTTACTGCAATCATTTGAAGGGGAAGAGATGATTTGCAGTTCAATAGACTCTGTAGTAAATAAAGACGACGCCGTTCATTGCCCAGTAGAATTTTTGAACACTCTAAACCCACCTGGTCTTCCATAGCATCGGCTACTGATACGTGTGGGTACAACCGTAATGTTGCTTAGAAATTTAAAACCACCATGATACTAGGCTACAAGTTAAAGCTTTGCATCGTAATGTAGTAGAGGCAACTATTATAACCGGGTCTGCTCAAGGAGACATTTTATTTATTCCGCGTATCCCTTTGATTCCAAATGATTTCCCTTTTTGCATTCAAGAGACTGCAGTTTCCCTTGAAAGCATGCTTCCCTCTGACAATTAATAAGTCACAGGGGCAAACTCTAAAATTGATAGGAGTTGTTGCTCCCATGGCCAATGATACGTAACGTGTTCGCGTGTGAGCTCCCCCATGGGTTAATTGTACTCATACTGCACTCGAAAATAATAACGAACGTCGTAAGTAAATAAAGAAATATTATTAAAAAATATCTAAGTATTTTTTCACCTCTAATTACTGACTTGAAATTTAGAGTTTCTTCTTCTGCAATATTAACCGTGGTTTTAGGTTTAATTTGTATATGTATTACAGTTTGTAATGGTGTGTATGACTATGCTAGGCTTATACAGTCTGAAAAGTATGGTTATTATTATTATTATTATTATTATTATTATTATTTGATATAAGCGTTACACTTTCTCAGTATTACTACTAGAAACCTTTTGACCGACCCCCCGCTCGCGACATTGGGGTTCGGCTCGGTGGATGGGGATGAAATTCATCATATCCCATTATGTCCATATTATTATTACAGTCTGACTTCCGGTGCTTCAACACAGCAGACGTGTTTGAGATCGCCACTTAACTGAGGAATTTTCGGTCTATGTGACATGTCTGCAGCAGAACCGCCCTCTGCCCCACGTTGAGGATGTTATTTGGTAATCCGAGTTCCTTTAGATTTCCCATGAAATTTTTGGTGACTATTACTTCCGCCGACATTACGAAAGGATATATAGCCACCTTCTGGAGCTTCCATATGTTTTTTATTTCATATGCCAAGTTTTCATACTTGGTGATCTTTTCAATTTCAGTTTTCTAAATGTTATGGGACAGCGGTACAGCAATATCTATGATCACAGCAAGTCTCATCTGTTTGTTTATCAGGACTATGGCTGACCTATTGAAGTCCACAGTGCGGTCCGTTATCATGGGTCGGTCTCGGTACAGGAGAAAGTACGCCGACTCCAGCACCGCCTGCGGAGTATAGTTGTAGTAATCTGGTGTTTTTGACGGGTTCAGGAGGCTGTATTTCAAAGCGATTTGTTGATGGATGATCTTGGAGAGCGGGTTATGTCTGCCTAAGTAAGCTGAGTCTGAGAGAGCAGGACATGCTGCCATAACATGTTCAATGGTTTCTCCAACAGCTGCGCATTTTCGACATTTATCCACCACTTCTAATTTTAGGCAATGCTTCTCGTAGTTTTTAGTTTTAATGAATTTTTTTATAACCCTATCCTGAATGGCCATCACAAAACACTCTGTCTCCAGGTAGAGTTGCCCCTCGACCAACCATATAAGCGAAGAGGTTTTATCAACACTATCTGCCTGGAGGTGTTTGGGGTACCTTCCATGCATAGCCTGATCACCCCACTGGACTGCACCGTCCTGGTCAGCCGGGGCGTCCAACTCATAGTTGCGCTAACCCAGCCTAAGTGGAGTATAATCCTTATCCTCGCACACCACCAACCTCATCAGTTCATCCTGCGATGCAAGAAAACCATGTCGCATGTTTCTTTCTTGCTTAAAACAGAGGTTCTTTATATGGATTAACCCTCTGCCGCCTTCTTTCCGAGGTGTATACAGTCTTCTAACAGATGAGTTGGTGTGAAGGCACCGAAATTATTATTATTATTATTATTATTATCATTATTATTATTATTATTATTATTATTATTATTATTATTATTATTATTATTATTATTATTATTATTATTATCATTATTATTATTAAATTCCACCAGGACAAAGTCGCGGGCAACAACTAGTTATAAAACATCAATAATTATCTTACCAATAACTGAACTAAAGTTAAAATTGAGATGCCCAGAAAGAAGCATTAGATTGCAACCTGTTGCCTTATATCCAAGCTTGGAGATATTACACAAAAAAGAAACACATACACACACGTGCGCGCACGAACAATTGCTTCTAAAAAACGCGATTACATCGTAATTTTAGTAAAAACATAGTTGGATCTTAAAAAACCAAAAAAGTAATATTATTTCACGTGTTATAATATTGCAATGAAGTGTTTTTATTCTTCGTGACAGCTGACAGATAACCCGAAGCAAACCATAGAGCAAGGTGGCGGTTGGACATAGAATAACAACCACACAATTTCACCATGAGCACAGAATATCTGTACCATAAAGTCGATTGCCCTTAAATAAGATTCTGAGTTATTGGAAACTGACAAGTGATGAGCGTAACACTTTCAAGACATTATTTTTTATCCAGGGAAATATACTTTTTTTACCTAACTTTTTACATTTTATGACAGCTATTAGTGGCGCCCTCGTGGCGCAGGTTGCTAGGTACCAGCCTGCTAAGCCAGAGGTCCCGGGTTCGAATCCTGGGCGAGCCAAGTTGACTTTGTCTGGAAAATTTGTAAAAATATTGAATGATGGGAAATGAATGTGCTAATGGCCTGAGATGTCACAGCCAATAATATTAAATAATAAAAAAAATACAGCTATTAGTGTCCCCAATTTGAAAATAAAACATTCTACCCACAAATGTATGCATAAAACATAGATAAAACGTAGATAAAGTAATTTGAAGTCTGCCCTGATAAAATTAATGTAAATATTTATATGGAAGTACATTATCTCGTATACAGTGTGATATCTATGTACGGTATATTCAAACCGAACAGCTGAGCTGTATTAACAGAAGATCGTCTGTGGATGTGTGTATACTTTACCATGAAAATAAACCATTTAGGAGGGTTTTGAGGTCTTTTTTACAGTCGCCGGATCAAATTACGCCGTCTCAGACATAACAACAACATTCTTAGTAGAAGAAAAGTGGTCTTGCAAGATAACTTGATCGTTGTTTTCAGTTAACTAGAGTAGACGTGAAGCTTTAACAGAAATTTAGCGATAATGAAAGTCATTTGGTAGAGCACGTTTTACAATAGCGAATTTCCTGTGATAAATATAAATTGGGTTTTGCTCTACGAATCTCATATTATGTAGGTAAAACTAGAAGAAGATACAACAGTCGTAGCTCAGCAAGTGCGCTACGGTAGCGAATTTTCAATAAAATTCCTTAAATGTTAGTTCGATATAGAGATAGATATTTTTGGATAGTTTTCGCGCGTTAAGATATGCATGCATACATAAATACAGGGTGTGTCGATTAAAACTTCCCACCTGGAAAAAATCAGAATTTAAAAAAAAACGAGACACGTCGACTTTGTTTCATTATGAGCTCCTTAGTTTCTTTAGATTGCATGGAGGCGTGTGCGCATACGTCCGTAGAAATCTACCCTGCACCAGACTTCCCAATTTAGAAGCTGGAAGAAAAGAGATACTACGGATAAAACTCTCTCTCAGGGCTGCAACTAAATTCATCTGTTGCATTTATCGGTCACCTTCTGACAACAACTTTGTCCAGCTCTTTGACTACCTTTCTGAAAAAACCGACCATCTGATTTCTGAATATCCTTCCTCCGAGGTCACTATTCTTGGTGACTTCAATGTCCATAATAAGGATTGTCTAGGATCTTCAAAAACCGATCCACAAGGAAGAGCAGCGGAGGCTTTTGCAGTCAGTAATTCTTTAGCCAATATGGTTCAGCAACCTCCTTACTTTCCTCGCATCCCAACACACAACTCAAATCCCTTGCATCTCCCTCTTACTACAAAACCTGAATGCTATAAGATATCAGTCACCGCCCCCCTTGGTCGCTCAGACCACGGCATGGTTACTGCTTCCTGCGCAATGCAACCCGAGGTCACACAGTCATCACACCCACGTATCGTTTGGCACTACAACTTCGCAAACTGGGACGAAATGCGGGATTACTTTTCCTCATTTCCATGGGCGTCTGTCTGCTTCTCTCATCCTGGCCCCTCTGATATCTCACAAAACGTCACCGAAATTATCCAAGCTGGCATGGAATTATTTATTCCACGTACACAGAAAACCTCTTTAGCCAATCAAAAGCCCTGGTTCTTTAAATTCTGCGACAAGGTCAGACTTGAAAAGGTCAAAGCTCACAAAACGCTTCGACACAATCCCAGTCAAGAAAATCGTCAAGCATTTAACGACGCAAGAAACCGCTATGTCCGCATTCTTTCTGAGGCAAAAAACTCGTTTAATAACCTCATAAAAAACAAAGTCCTCTTAAGCTACAACGGCGGCAAACCTTTCTGGACTCTTGCTAAATCTATTGGGAATAATTTCTGGAAAAGCACGTTCCCACCTTTTGTCTCAGGGGATGTAATTGTTTCTACCACCCTGGGCAAGGCTAAACCTTTTACTTCGTTGTTCGCCGGCAATTCTACTCTCAACCCACCTCCAAACGTTCAACCACCAACAGTCCCCAATGTCACGCATAAAATGACGGATATCATTTTCAAAACTAAAAAGGTAGGAAAGATGCTCTCTTCTCTTAATACCAGGAAAGCCTCTGGCCTTGACGAGACCCCAGCAATTGTTCTGAAAAAATGCGCACCAGAACTTGCTCCTGTCCTGACTCGTCTGTTTCAGACATCTTACAATAAAGGCATATTCTCTAGTAACTGGAAAACTGCTCGAGTACAACCCATCCCCAAGAAAGGATCCAAAGCGCTTCCTAGCAACTACAGGCCTATTTCTCTCCTTTCAGTCTCTAAAGTGATGGAAAAGTATATAAACACCGAATTAATAAATTTTCTTGAAAAACACAGTCTAATCCACGACAGGCAGTATGGATTCCGTCAGCGCAGATCGACTGCCGCCCTCCTTTCCTTTGTCACCCATTCTTGGAACAAGTCTATGGAACTACACGGTGAATCCCAGATTGTTGCTCTAGACATGTCCAAAGCATTCGACCAGGTGTGGCACGCAGCGCTGCTTAATTAACACTTCCGGCCTATGGCCTACCATGAAAACTTTGTACCTGGACAGCAAATTTTCTCTCCAACAGGAGCATTTCTGTTGTTGTGGATGGCCAGTCCTCTAAACTGTATCCAATTAATGCAGGAGTTCCTCAAGGTTCAGCTTTAGCCCCCACTTTGTTTCTTCTCCACATCAATGACCTCCTCTCTAGCACATCCAACCCAGTTCACAGTTACACGGACGACAGCACCCTCCACTCAAATATACAATATTCTAAGCCTGTCTCTTTAGGCCAATTAGATGCGGATCGCAGACTCATGGAGGGTTCTGTCTCCGTGGATCTCCAAAAAATATTAGACTGGGGAAGTAGAAATCTTGTACAATTCAACCCCATCAAATCTCAGTCATGCTTTCTTTCTCATAAGAGATACACCAGCCCTAGACCCATCACAATGAACAACCAACTTATTCAAAGTAATGAGTCCTTTTCTCTTGTTGGCATTTCTGTGGATCGAAATTTTAATTGGCACCAACATGTTACATCAATTGCAGAAGCGGCTGCTAAGAAATTAGGTTTCCTCCTCCGGGCTCGCAACTAATTTTCACCAGCTAATCTCTATACCATATGTACTTCACAAATAAGGCCAAACCTCGAATACTGCTCCCACATCTGGGGTGCCGCTGCCGCTTCTACACTCGCTATCCTGGACTCCATTCAAAAGTTACGTCTCATCGGTGACCCTACCCCCACCCAAAGGCTGCCATCCCTTGCCCATCGACGTGCCGTTGGTGACCTCTCTCTCTTTTATAGATATCTGCACGGGCACTGCTCAGAAGAGCTTTCCTCCATAGTTCCCCCGTGCTGTCTCCAACATATCTACCAGGGGAACAGAGCGATTGCACCCTTTCACTGCCCAGGTCACCAGACATAGAACATCTTGTTATGCCCGCTCTTTTGTCCCGAGGACTTCCAAGTTGTGGAATTCCTTGCCGGCACATGTTTTTCCTTCTCCTCCGAACTCCCAAACCTTCAAGTCCAGAATTAACAAGTTGCCTCTTTCCTCCTTGTCAACACACACGGTACGATAGTATTTAGGCTGTGAGCACTCGCGGTGTGTTGTTGAAATTAAAAAAAAAAAAATATATTGATTGATATGATTCCCTGATGATAGAATTCGTTTCAAGTGTTTTATTTAAATCTTACTCGAGACTTAATATATGTATTTTTAATTTAGATCAACCAACAGATTGATTTACACTATTTTTTATAACTGCAGTCTCGCTGAAGTACTCAGCTCAGTTATACGTACAATAAAATAGTGTAATTCAGGTTATTTGTTTATCTAAGTTGACAATGGATTTACATTAAATATCGGCCTACACAATATCATATTATTTTTTCTTTGTAAAAAGGTTCATAGTAATTCTTTTAGTCGTTACAACACAATTTAACTGGGAACTGATATCACAAAATAAGGGACACTTCTTTAGTGCGTGCCGTGCGATCTTTCGCCGCCTGACTGGTCAGAATTAAAAGACCTTTTCACTCCATCCCTATATATCCGAAAATTCATTCCCTCCTTTATGTCGGTATCTAATCGTTGCAAAGGTTCATCCTAGACCCTTTTGTTGGCAAGTTTTAGTGCACAGAACGCGTTCTATTCTGTGTCTATTACTCAGCCGTATACATAAGAGATCTTTTTGATATTTGATGAAAGAAAATGGCAAAGTTGCAGCCAGCCTAAAGAAGTCTTGTAGGGACCGCAGTGTGTTCGAAACGGCGTAAGCACCGTGAAGGGTTCTTGGTTCTTTCGAGGAGGAAACAAACTTTTCTAATAAAGAAAGTGAAACATTCGGATAAAAGACGATATCTGATATAACGTGTTGGTGTTGGGGGTGAAAGGAAATATAAGTGGTTTTTTTTTGGGGTTGATGAAAGTATGGCGTATTTGCTGATGTAAAAGTTGAAAGTAGATTCTAACGAAATATGTATTTACACTGTTTTAGTAAAGCTAACAAGAAAGTGTATTAAAAGAAAATACAGAACGTAAGGTAAAATTATTCTATATATATACGAGGCGATATTACAATGTGCTTAGCCAACATGAGAAAAGGCAATAATTTTATAAGACGCTGATTTAAGTACACTTGGACAACCCAAATCACCACAACACATTTTGAAAAACGTGACGAAATTCTTAGAATTTTTTATCCTCTGACTGCGCTAACTTGGTTAGCGAAACGATCGTCAGTTTTTTCTGTGGTAATCTGGGTCTCCAACTGTACTTATCAGGTTCCAATATTCACTTTGACAATGATTTATTTAGTCAATATAATGACCTATAAGACAAGTTGTTCCTTTAGTCAATAGCCAGAATAATCTGAACTTAATGAAGCAATTCTAAATTCTTAAAAATAATTCCTTATCTTGGTTCAAACAACTCCCCAAGGGCACATACGCTCCCCATACACTTAGTTATTATGGGGGAGGCCAGGCTAGGACTATACAGACTAGCCTACAATGGTAGACTGAAGGATCAGCCCAGGCCTCAGGGGCCACTGCAAAATTCAGGAGATCGTGAAGGAGCCCATGCTTGAAATTAGGTCAGACTTCGCGAACCCGCGAATATGCAGGGAAAACAACTTTACAGTGGAAATCCCCGACCGCGAGGCACGCGGGAGGACACGCCGGGTCTAACACGGGACGCGCTCGTTTGGTTCACGACCGGATCCGGCTGGGAGCGTGGGACGGGGGCAGGTGTTTACTCGGAAGGACCGAGAGTAAGTCATAGTATTTCCCTCGGAGCCCATGCAACGGTGTTTCAGGCCGAGATGTACGCAATCCTGCACTGTGTGAGGGACTACACCAACAAGCGGATCCTCATTGCCACAGACAGCCAGGCAGCCCTTAATGCCCTAAGTAGCCCACGGGTAAATTCCTGGCTGGTGAGTGAGTGCCGAGACGAGACGAGCGACCTGGCTGAACAGAATGAGGTCACCCTTATCTGGGAGTTGGGTCACTCGGGGTCAAAGGCAATGAAGAAGCTGACAGTCTCGCGAATAGAGGGTCAGCAGAACCATTTATGGGACCAGAACCGGCTCTGGGCGTGACAAAGAGCACTGCCAGGGGAGCCATTAAGTCCTGGGTCAGAAACCAACACACGGTGTATTGGGCAGACTGTCCAGGGCTCAGACATGGGAAGTCAATAATTGACGAACCCAGTTCAAAGAAAGCTGTGGAGCTGCTAAATCTTAGCAGAGGACAGCTCAGAAACACAACAGGTCTCTTGACGGGACACATGGCCGTCAAGAAACACCTGCATAAAATGGGACGGTTCGAGGGGTACTTCGCATGGAGACTCTGTGGCGAGGGGGAGTGTAAAGCTCTGGATCGCAAAACACAACTGATCTACGGTCAGTCTAGACCGGAGACAGAGCAATATAACATTTCATCCTACCAATCGCTGTGCAGGCTAGTTCAAGGCACAGTGATTTTGGAATAGGTGGAGTAAGACTAAGGGTATGCACAATCAACCAAAGGCTACAGTGCTATCGGGGCGACAAAGCCGCGGACGAGCCCTGAGGGGAAAAAGAGCACATACGACTTCGTTGTTTGTCAAAAATTGTTTGCCTTTCAATGACAGTCAGGTGGTGCTAAATCCAGAGAATATGGCGGGTGATCAACCAATCCAAAACTAATTTCATCAATTGTTTGTAATTCAATCAATGACTTGTGAAAAATGGCTTTCTCTTGCTAAACACCACTGGCCAGTTTTCCGCGGTGTTTCCCACAATTTTCTCGATTCAATGCGTTAGCAACGCATTGGAGCATGCTCCCGTGGCAGTTTTACATTCCCCGAAAAAATTGATATATTTCATCGCTTTCGAGTTATTTCAATTGTTTTCGAACTTTTTACGTTTTTGGCACATATCACAAACAAACATCACAAATTGTGATATGCTCCCTTGGCAGTTTTACATTCCCCAAAAAATCTAAGGAAAAAAATTGATATCGTTCATCGTTTTCGAGTTATTTCAATTGTTTTGGAACCTTTTACGTTTTTGGCACATATCACAAACACACATCACAAATTGTGATTGCTCCCTTGGCAATTTTACATTCCCCAAAAAATCTAAGGAAAAAAATTGATTTCGTTCATCGTTTTCGAGTTATTTCAATTGTTTTCGAACTGGTCACTTTTTTGGCACATATCACAAACACATCACAAATTGTGATACCGTTTTAACAATATAGATAGCGGGTCCCATGGAAATGACGCATTTAGAGAGCTTTTTGTTTGTATTACTCGTCGTCGTATACAGGTATTCTCCAATAGTGGCTGAATTTGAAAAGTTTTCGCAGAAATGTTTTTAGTGTTTCCGTAGAAATGTCGGTAATGAATAATAAATGTTTAGTAAGTTATTGTAAAGAAAAAGTTGTCGAATTTTTGTGAAAAATATAACTTAGTGTAGACAATGTGTGTAAATAAAAACCGTGAATTTTTTTTTCAATTTTGGTCCTAAAGCTGTTTGTGAATAATTATATCTTGGTAGGTGTGATAGTAGCTTGAGAGGTTCGATGGCCAGGAAAATCGGACCAGTTTTTTCTGGAACCTTTTACGTTTATTTTCGAAAAAGTTTTTTCTGTAGCTTAAAGAAAGCAAACCAGTAACATCAAATTTTTAAACTGTTTTAAATTGTTTGAGCAAGTTAAATGTCCGTACCGCTCGGCCTCCGGGGAGTCTAAATCTGTCGGTTTCGTCTACCATGCGATGTTGGGGACGTTAAAGATCCATGCCATCCTTACAGAAAGGAGGGGGTTCGGCAACATTTCGAGGATAATGAGGTGAAACTGCTGCCTGGGGTCGGTGATTGGCTATAGTCGCGGAAATAGGCCGACGTTAAATAAAACAAAAATGTTGATCATTTATATAATCTCCAAACATTCTCGTAACAAAATAACAGACAATAACAATACTTGTTTGGTCATTTAGGCACCCTTAAAACTTCAGATGTTTACAATCCCTTTTAAACAAAACACAGGACCCCATTAATATTTTATTTCTCGCCTTCATTAAATTTATATCAACATTTTAAGTGGGTACACTTTATAAGAGTAACTCAGTGTTTGTTTCATCTCTTTTTAATTCGCCGGCAACTAATTTTTGGTAATGACACTGCAGCAGGTTTAAAGCAAGCAGAAGAAGAGAGATGGGGTACGAGAAAACACGAGATATCTTGGAGCCGGGTAATTATTATTCCTGGCATTTTTCAGCGAAGAGACAATCATCTTTAAAACAGGCCCTGGTATGGCCCGTAATACAGTAGCGACCCACAGTTCCTGTTTTAATGAGGTCCCCTTCTACAGGGTGACGTCAATAAATATCTCATATTTTTTTTACGGCGATTAAATGTTCTGCGGTAAAAGAAGACGGCGTATCCGAATCTTTGGCGATCTAACCAAGGATAACAGCGCTATTATTCTTATTCTTCTTATTATTATGATCAGTGTATCAGTGTTCTGTGGCCTTATGTAGACTGCGTGTAAGGTTTAGGAAAACAGTTCAGTTTTTCCTTTTTTTTCCGTCAGGGCACGTCCGCGGCCTTGCCGCCCCAATAGCACTGCAACCTTTGGTTGATTGTGCATGCCCTTTCCAAAATCACTGTGCCTTAAACTAGTCTGCACAGCGATTGATAGGGTGAAGTTTTATATTGCTCTGTCTCCGGTCTAGACTGACCGTAGATCAGTTGTCTTTTGCGGTCCAGAGCTTAACACTCGCACAAGATGTGCTGGACTGATTCCTCCCCCTCGCCGCAGAGTCTGCATGCGAGGTCCCCTTCGAACCGCCCCATTTTATGCAGGTGTTTCTTGACGGCCATGTGTCCCGTCAAGAGACCTGTTGTGTTTCTGAGCTGTCCTCTGTTAAGATTTAGCAGCTCCCCAGCTCTTTGTGAACTGGGTTCGTCAATTATTGACATCCCATGTCTGAGCCCTGGACAGTCTGCCCAGTACACCTTGTGTTGATTTCTGACCCAGGACTTAATGGCTCCCCTGTCAGTGCTCTTTGTCACGCCCAGAGCCGGTTCTGGTCCCATAAATGGTTCTGCTGACCCTCTCTTCGCGAGACTGTCAGCTTCTTCATTGCCTTTGACCCCCAGTGACCCGGCACCCAGATGAGGGTCACCTCATTCTGCCCAGCCAGGTCGCTGGTCTCGTCTCGGCACTCACTCACCAGCCTGGAATTTACCTGTAGGCTACTTAGTGCCTCAAGTGCTGCCTGGCTGTCTGTGGCTATAAGGATCCGCTTGTTTGTGTAGCCCCTCCTCTTGTTCTCCCGCACACGGTGCAGGATGGCGTACATTTCGGCCTGAAACACCGTTGCATGGGCTTCGAGGGAAATACTATGACTTACCCTCGGTTCTTTCGAATAAACACCTGCCCCCGTCCCACGCTCCCCGCCGGATCCGTCTGTGAATCAGACGAGAGCGTCTCGTGCTATGCCCGGCGTCTCCTCCCGCCATGCCTCGCGGTCGGGGATTTCCACTGTAAAGTTGTTTTCCCTGCAGATTCGCGGGTTCGCGAAGTCTGACCTCATTTGAAGCATGGGATCCTTTACGATCTCCTGAATTTTGCAGTGGTCCCTGAAGCCTGGTTTGATCTTCAGTCAGTTTATCGTTGGTGGTTAAAGAATTTTTCGGACTATGTGGCAGGTCTGAAGTAGCACCGTTTTTATCCGAGTAGCAGTATGCGGTGCGGGAGCCGAAGTTTTTCAAAATTCGTGGAGAACGTCTTATTGGTAATTCTGGCTGATGAAAAGCCACATATGCTTTATTTCAATGGCTGAGTTTTCATATTTCATAGTCTTTTTGGTTTCTGTTCTCTTTACATAGCGTGAGAGAGATACAGCGATGTCTATGATGAAGCCTGACTTACAGTTTTTGTTGATCAGAACTATGTCGGGTTTATTGTAGTCGACCGTGCGGTCGAACCTGACGGTCCAGTTTAAGAGGAAGTTTCTTGGTTCTAGCACGAGGGAGGGTGTATACTTGTAATAAGTTTGGGCAATATTGTCTGGCAAGAGATGCTTCGTGGCTACTCGCCGGTGAATTACCTTGACTAGTTGGTTTTGCCTGCCTAGATGAACATTGTTGGATAAGTTGGAACATCTATCTAGGATATGCTCTATCGTTTCCCCAACCTTGCCGCATTCCCTACACTTGTCCACGGCGTGTTTTCTACTTGCTTTAGATGCTTATTACTTGGTAGAATTATATCCTGAATAGCCACAAAGAAGCTGTCTGTTTCCGGATATAGATACCTGTTCATTAGCCACATTACAGACGCCGATCTATCAACCCCTTCTGACTCTGGTTTGGGTATCTGCCATGCAGCTCCTTTGCTCTCGAGGATGCCATCCCTCGGTGCTGAGTTGACGGAAGTATTCAGGCTCAGTTAGTCGTAGCGGTGTAAAGGAGTTGTTTGCTTTTTTTTACTAGATGTAGGGGAATGCTTCAGAGTAACAAGTAGTCCTTCATTTTCTCTCAATCCTAACACACAGTGATTGGATTCTTACGAGACCGCATCCTCCCTTTTTGCGTGGCAAGTAAACACGCTCAATAGCAGATCTTGGGTAGTGATAGTGGAAATTTGTAAGCCTGACCGTCGTTTTTCTATCAAATTCGGCCAAATCCGAGTCACTCCACTTTAGTATGCCGAAGGAGTATATAAGTGCTGGTATAGCCCACCTCACTTCTTGCGTGGCAAGTAAACACGCTCAATAGCAAATCTTGGGTGGTGATAGTGGAACTTGGTAAGCCTGACCCTCGTTATTCTATCCAGTTCGGCCAAATCCGTGTCACACCACTTCAGTATGCCGAAGAGGTAAATAAGTTATGGTATAGCCTACCTCCCCTTTTGCGTGGCAAGTAAACGCGCTCAATAGCAGATCTTGGGTAGTGATAGTGGAACTTTGTAAGCCTGGCCCTCGTTATTCTATCCGATTCGGCCAAATCTGTGTCACTCCACTTCAGTATGCCGAAAGAGTAAATAAGTTATGGTATAGCCCACCTCCCTCTTTGCGTGGCAAGTAAACACGCTCAATAGCAGATCTTGGGTAGTGATAGTGGAATTTGGTAAGCCTGACCCTCGTTATTCTATCCAGTTCGGCCAAATCCGTGTCACTCTACTTCAGTATGCCGAAGGAGTAAATAAGTTATGGTATAGCCCACCTCCATTTTTGAGTCGCAAGTAAACACGCTCAATAGCAGATCTTGGGTAGTGATAGTGGAACTTTGTAAGCCTGGCCCTCGTTATTCTATCCAGTTCGGCCAAATCCGTGTCACTCCACTTCAGTATGCCAAAGGAGTAAATAAGTTATGGTATAGCCCACCTCCCTTTTTGAGTCGCAAGTAAACACGCTCAATAGCAGATCTTGGGTAGTGATAGTGGAAATTTGTAAGCCTGGCCCTCGTTATTCTATCCGATTCGGCCAAATCCGTGTCACTCCACTTCAGTATGCCGAAGGAGTAAATAAGTTATGGTATAGCCCACCTCCCTTTTTGAGTCGCAAGTAAACACGCTCAATAGCAGATCTTGGGTAGTGATAGTGGAAATTTGTAAGCCTGGCCCTCGTTATTCTATCCGATTCGGCCAAATCCGTGTCACTCCACTTCAGTATGCCAAAGGAGTAAATAAGTTATGGTATAGCCCACCTCCCTTTTTGAGTCGCAAGTAAACACGCTCAATAGCAGATCTTGGGTAGTGATAGTGGAAATTTGTAAGCCTGGCCCTCGTTATTCTATCCAGTTGGGCCAAATCCGTGTCACTCCACTTCAGTATGCCAAAGGAGTAAATAAGTTATGGTATAGCCCACCTCCCTTTTTGAGTCGCAAGTAAACACGCTCAATAGCAGATCTTGGGTAGTGATAGTGGAAATTTGTAAGCCTGACCCTCGTTATTCTATCCAGTTCGGCCAAATCCGTGTCACTCCACTTCAGTATGCCAAAGGAGTAAATAAGTTATGGTATAGCCCACCTCCCTTTTTGAGTCGCAAGTAAACACGCTCAATAGCAGATCTTGGGTAGTGATAGTGGAAATTTGTAAGCCTGGCCCTCGTTATTCTATCCGATTCGGCCAAATCCGTGTCACTCCACTTCAGTATGCCAAAGGAGTAAATAAGTTATGGTATAGCCCACCTCCCTTTTTGAGTCGCAAGTAAACACGCTCAATAGCAGATCTTGGGTAGTGATAGTGGAAATTTGTAAGCCTGACCCTCGTTATTCTATCCAGTTCGGCCAAATCCGTGTCACTCTACTTCAGTATGCCGAAGGAGTAAATAAGTTATGGTATAGCCCACCTCCATTTTTGAGTCGCAAGTAAACACGCTCAATAGCAGATCTTGGGTAGTGATAGTGGAACTTTGTAAGCCTGGCCCTCGTTATTCTATCCAGTTCGGCCAAATCCGTGTCACTCCACTTCAGTATGCCAAAGGAGTAAATAAGTTATGGTATAGCCCACCTCCCTTTTTGAGTCGCAAGTAAACACGCTCAATAGCAGATCTTGGGTAGTGATAGTGGAAATTTGTAAGCCTGGCCCTCGTTATTCTATCCGATTCGGCCAAATCCGTGTCACTCCACTTCAGTATGCCAAAGGAGTAAATAAGTTATGGTATAGCCCACCTCCCTTTTTGAGTCGCAAGTAAACACGCTCAATAGCAGATCTTGGGTAGTGATAGTGGAAATTTGTAAGCCTGGCCCTCGTTATTCTATCCAGTTCGGCCAAATCCGTGTCACTCCACTTCAGTATGCCAAAGGAGTAAATAAGTTATGGTATAGCCCACCTCCCTTTTTGAGTCGCAAGTAAACACGCTCAATAGCAGATCTTGGGTAGTGATAGTGGAAATTTGTAAGCCTGGCCCTCGTTATTCTATCCGATTCGGCCAAATCCGTGTCACTCCACTTCAGTATGCCGAAGGAGTAAATAAGTTATGGTATAGCCCACCTCCCTTTTTGAGTTGCAAGTAAACACGCTCAATAGCAGATCTTGGGTAGTGATAGTGGAACTTGGTAAGCCTGACCCTCGTTATTCTATCCAGTTCGGCCAAATCCGTGTCACTCCACTTCAGTATGCCAAAGGAGTAAATAAGTTATGGTATAGCCCACCTCCCTTTTTGAGTCGCAAGTAAACACGCTCAATAGCAGATCTTGGGTAGTGATAGTGGAAATTTGTAAGCCTGGCCCTCGTTATTCTATCCGATTCGGCCAAATCTGTGTTACTCCACTTCAGTATGCCGAAGGAGTAAATAAGTTATGGTATAGCCCACCTCCCTTTTTGCGTGGCAAGTAAACACGCTCAATAGCAGATCTTGGGTAGTGATAGTGGAAATTTGTAAGCCTGGCCCTCGTTATTCTATCCGATTCGGCCAAATCTGTGTTACTCCACTTCAGTATGCCGAAGGAGTAAATAAGTTATGGTATAGCCCACCTCCCTTTTTGCGTGGCAAGTAAACACGCTCAATAGCAGATCTTGGGTAGTGATAGTGGAAATTTGTAAGCCTGGCCCTCGTTATTCTATCCGATTCGGCCAAATCCGTGTCACTCCACTTCAGTATGCCAAAGGAGTAAATAAGTTATGGTATAGCCCACCTCCCTTTTTGAGTCGCAAGTAAACACGCTCAATAGCAGATCTTGGGTAGTGATAGTGGAAATTTGTAAGCCTGGCCCTCGTTATTCTATCCGATTCGGCCAAATCTGTGTTACTCCACTTCAGTATGCCGAAGGAGTAAATAAGTTATGGTATAGCCCACCTCCCTTTTTGCGTGGCAAGTAAACACGCTCAATAGCAGATCTTGGGTAGTGATAGTGGAAATTTGTAAGCCTGGCCCTCGTTATTCTATCCGATTCGGCCAAATCCGTGTCACTCCACTTCAGTATGCCAAAGGAGTAAATAAGTTATGGTATAGCCCACCTCCCTTTTTGAGTCGCAAGTAAACACGCTCAATAGCAGATCTTGGGTAGTGATAGTGGAAATTTGTAAGCCTGGCCCTCGTTATTCTATCCGATTCGGCCAAATCCGTGTCACTCCACTTCAGTATGCCGAAGGAGTAAATAAGTTATGGTATAGCCCACCTCCCTTTTTGAGTCGCAAGTAAACACGCTCAATAGCAGATCTTGGGTAGTGATAGTGGAAATTTGTAAGCCTGGCCCTCGTTATTCTATCCAGTTCGGCCAAATCCGTGTCACTCCACTTCAGTATGCCAAAGGAGTAAATAAGTTATGGTATAGCCCACCTCCCTTTTTGAGTCGCAAGTAAACACGCTCAATAGCAGATCTTGGGTAGTGATAGTGGAAATTTGTAAGCCTGGCCCTCGTTATTCTATCCGATTCGGCCAAATCCGTGTCACTCCACTTCAGTATGCCAAAGGAGTAAATAAGTTATGGTATAGCCCACCTCCCTTTTTGAGTCGCAAGTAAACACGCTCAATAGCAGATCTTGGGTAGTGATAGTGGAAATTTGTAAGCCTGGCCCTCGTTATTCTATCCGATTCGGCCAAATCCGTGTTACTCCACTTCAGTATGCCAAAGGAGTAAATAAGTTATGGTATAGCCCACCTCCCTTTTTGAGTCGCAAGTAAACACGCTCAATAGCAGATCTTGGGTAGTGATAGTGGAAATTTGTAAGCCTGGCCCTCGTTATTCTATCCGATTCGGCCAAATCTGTGTTACTCCACTTCAGTATGCCGAAGGAGTAAATAAGTTATGGTATAGCCCACCTCCCTTTTTGCGTGGCAAGTAAACACGCTCAATGTCAGATCTTGGGTAGTGATAGTGGAAATTTGTAAGCCTGACCCTCGTTATTCTATCCGATTCGGCCAAATCTGTGTCACTCCACTTCAGTATGCCGAAGGAGTAAATAAGTTATGGTATAGCCCACCTCCCTTTTTGCGTGGCAAGTAAACACGCTCAATGTCAGATCTTGGGTAGTGATAGTGGAAATTTGTAAGCCTGACCCTCGTTATTCTATCCAGTTGGGCCAAATCCGTGTCACTCCACTTCAGTATGCCGAAGGAGTAAATAAGTTATGGTGTAGCCCACCTCCCTTTTTGCGTGGCAAGTAAACACGCTCAATGTCAGATCTTGGGTAGTGATAGTGGAAATTTGTAAGCCTGACCCTCGTTATTCTATCCAGTTGGGCCAAATCCGTGTCACTCCACTTCAGTATGCCGAAGGAGTAAATAAGTTATGGTATAGCCCACCTCCCTTTTTGAGTTGCAAGTAAACACGCTCAATAGCAGATCTTGGGTAGTGATAGTGGAACTTGGTAAGCCTGACCCTCGTTATTCTATCCAGTTCGGCCAAATCCGTGTCACTCCACTTCAGTATGCCGAAGGAGTAAATAAGTTATGGTAAAGCCCACCTTCCTTTTTGCGTGGCAAGTAAACACGCTCAATGTCAGATCTTGGGTAGTGATAGTGGAAATTTGTAAGCCTGGCCCTCGTTATTATATCCGATTCGGCCAAATCTGTGTCACTCCACTTCAGTATGCCGAAGGAGTAAATAAGTTATGGTATAGCCCACCTCCCTTTTTGCGTGGCAAGTAAACACGCTCAATGTCAGATCTTGGGTAGTGATAGTGGAAATTTGTAAGCCTGACCCTCGTTATTCTATCCAGTTGGGCCAAATCCGTGTCACTCCACTTCAGTATGCCGAAGGAGTAAATAAATAAGTTATGGTATAGCCCAGCTGTTGATGGCTTCATGCATATTGCTTGCTGTCAGCTTTGTGTTAAGGAGCTTTATCAACAGTTTCAGGTATTCGCCCTTAAATTATTGTTATTATTATTATTATGATTATGACTTTAGCCTGAAGGGCTTTCACACTCCTTCAAAGGGGAACCTGGACTTATTCCAGGTGTATCAGATGCAAAAGGGAATGATGATAAAGCCCTTACCAAGTTATAGGGCCCTGAACGACAACGCGACCCATCATCATTTCCCAGAGATCTCCACACAGTGTGAGCAGTTGCAAGTATTACCGCCTTCTTTATAACCTTATAAAGATGCTCTCCAAGACCCAGTCTCTTAATGTTCTCTCGAAGATTCTTAGGAACCACACCAGTTGACGACATGACTATTGGAATCACTCGGACACTATCTGCCCTCCACTATCTCTTTACTTGCATGTCGAGGTCTTTGTACTTAATGATCTTCTCGTACTTTATTTCTATTATGATTATCATCATTAAACCCATGATTTCTCGGGCAAGGCTGGTAAAAAATTTAAGCCCTGCGTCTTTTTAACTCACGGCCACAAAAAATTACCTCTTGGTTGAACTTAATTTCAAATCTGAAAAGAAGCAAAAGTTGGAAAAGAAATAGCTAATTTATTTATAGGAATCGCTAAGGTGTTTTTTTTTTGCAATATGGACCTTGCTGTATACAGATTTACTTATGTGTTTGTGCGTGGTTATTCACAGTCTCTGTGAAAGACGCACACAGAGCATTTACCGGTGTATGTCGAAGAGAATGGCTAGGCGTGCTTAGCATATCAGAACCGGTAGCCTGCCACTTAAACTGGTTAATTAATTGGTCTGCTAATTAGTCGGCGACTTGTTGAAGGGCGATCGTTATTTATACAAGAACATACAAATGATGTTGCTAAATATATGAGGGGAAAGATTCGAAAGGTACATTTAAGTTACATCTAAAACATTTATATTTCCGATGCAATTTTTAGTCTCAAAAATTCTAGATTTTTAAGCGTTCATTCACGTATGAGGTCATTATTTGCCTATATTTGCCCTATATTTTAAAGTAAATTGTTCAGGAAATGAAAAAAATTGCTTACAGCACCCATTTTTTTAGTTGTTTTTCTTTACTGGTAGTTTTCAAGGAACAGAAAAACAACACCGCACAGGAAAACGCTAACTATTTTGCAACAAAACAATAAATGAAGTGCATGGAGGCAGTTTTGCAAATAAGATCCAAAAAGTGTAATCCGAGTTTTCCCTTTTATTAATGAACCATGTATTACCCCCTTCCCCCCACACTTACTAATTATGAGGGAGGTCAGGCTAGGACTATACAGACTAGCCTGCAATGTTAGACTGAAGATCAACCTAGGCTTCAGGGGCCACTGCAAAATTCAGGAGATCGTGAAGGAGCCCATGCTTGAAATGAGGTCAGACTTCGCGAGCCCGCGAATCTGCAGGGAAAACAACTTTACAGTGGAAATCCCCGACCGCGAGGCATGGCGGGAAGGAGACGCCGGGCATACCACGGGACGCGCTAGTCTTGTTCACGGACGGATCCGGCGGGGAGCGTGGGACGAGGGCAGGTGTTTGCTCGGAAGGACCGAGGATAAGTCATAGTATTTGCCTCAGAGCCCATGCAACGGTATTTAAGGTCGAAATGTACGCCATCCTGCACTGTGTGCGGGAGAACAAGAGGAGGGGCTACACCAACAAGCGGATTCTTATAGCCACATACAGCCGGGCAGCCCTTAATGCACTAAGTAGCCCACGGGTAAATTCCTGGCTGGTGAGTGAGTGCCGAGACGAGACGAGCGACCTTGCTGGGCAGAATGAGGTGACCCTAATCTGGGTGCCGGGTCACTCGTGGGTCAAAGGCAATGAAGAAGCAGACAGTCTCGCGAAGAGAGGGTCAGCAGAACCATTTATGGGACTAGAACCGGCTCTGGGCGTGACAAAGAGCACTGCCAGGGGAGCCATTAAGTCCTGGGTCAGAAACCAAGACAATGTGTACTGGGCGGACTGTCCAGGGCTCAGACATGGGAAGTCAATAATTGACGAACCCAGTTCAAAGAGAGCTGTGGAGCTGCTAAATCTTAGCAGAGGACAGCTCAGAAACACAACTGGTCTCTTGACGGGACACATGGCCGTCAAGAAACACCTGCATAAAATGAGGCGGTTCGAAGGGGACCTTGCATGCAGACTCTGCGGCGAGGGGGAGGAATCAGCTCTGGATCGCAAAAGACAACCGATCTACGGTCAGTCTAGACCGAAGACAGAGCAATATAAAACTTCACCCTACCAATCGCTGTGCAGACTAGTTCAAGGCACAGTGATTTTGGAATGGGTGGAGTAAGACTAAGGGTATGCACAGTCAACCAAAGGTTGCAGTGCTATCGGGGCGGCAAGCCGCGGACGAGCCCTGAGGGAAAAAATGTATTAAAAAAGCCTGGACTCAGCAAGTGCGTTATGATATTGAATTTTCATTAAATTGTTTTTAATGGCAAATATGTCTTAAATAAAAGGCATGAAATTTAGTATAACCTACATATAGTAGAAACAGTTTACCTTGTTTCATCAAAATAACTTTATTGTTTGAAAAGTACAATAATTTTCCGAAAATAAACTTCAAATGTTTCCGGCAACGAACGTCTTCAAGCTATTTACACACCTGCTAAACAATAATCATCCACAAAAGCTTTTTGACCAAAAAAAATGTTTGCATGAAAATTTGCAAACAATTATATATATATATATATATATATATATATATATATATATATATATATATATATATGGAAATGTGTTATATATATATATATATATATATATATATATATATATATATATATATATATATATATATATATATATATATATATATATGTGTGTGTGTGTGTGTGTGTGTGTGGAAATGTGTTCTAGGGAGCCCAGTTCACGCTCATTTGAAGACAATTTTTTTTCAAATACAAAAGTCGCGATCTCCTTATATTAGTGATTGTTTTTAAAAAAAAATTCACTAAAAAAAACAATACTAAAATGACTATGGAAACAAAAGAAAAATCACAACAAGAAAATACTATGTTTAGTGAAAATTCACTAAAATGGCAAGGTAACATTCAATTGCTTCATTAAATTTGTAGTTACTTTTTTAGGAACTGAAAAACTGAAGTTTAATATTCTGTATGAACGTATGAACACATCCATATACATCTGTTCCACCAGAGAGTAATATCTGTTTTACATTGACATATTAATATATTAACCGTCAGCTAAAATCTGGCACTGGGAATCCTACTGTCTAATTAGAACAAATTATTGTTTAAACCATTTGTAACACATATTATACATACGTTTTATCTTTCTGCTCTCCTTCTTTATGCGACCTCTAACTATACCAAATCGCACACTGCACCGTGCGCGCAATTTACTAAAAAAGGGGTACGACGTTTTTGCTTCATGTATGTAATTGAAACTATTGTCTAAGCATCAGAGTAAGGGTCTATTTGAAATTCATTTTCTGTAAATATTTAAGTAAAATGAAGAACATTTACAGCTGAAGCTGAAACTTAAGACTTTATAGAACACACTTCTTACATTTCTTGTACATAAGCCGTTTAGTCTCAGGTTCCTTATCTAGAACATGTCAATTTTGACGTTTCAAATCGTGACTTTGGCGTTTTAAGAAGAAAAACGATAATGCCTATAACTTTTTTTTTCTTTTAACGTAGAGATCCAAATTTTTGTACATGGTTTTATTTTGATTATATAAACCCGCGCACCAAATTGTAATCCTAAGAACTGAAATTTACGTGACTTTTTCATTGATACCAAAACCATGGGGTTTTAAGTTTGTTTTTGCTTTAACTGTTGAAGTAAAATCCAACAAATAAGGCAGCATTGAAAGTGTAATTGTGAACCCTTTGAAACAATGTGTGACTCGTCCCCACTTCCCATTTTAAATCTTAAGGGTGCATTTGTTTCCCGCTAGGGGGTTGAAAGGGTAGGTTGGAAAATATGCTTAAAATGTGTCCCCCTAAAAATAAAAAATCACGGGTCCGAGCGTTTTCCCCCAAATTCACAAAAAAATCTGGATGCATACTTTTCGTTGGGCCAACCTGTATATCAGTTTTCGCTATCCGATACTAACTTAATTTAATTAATTTTGTTTTCGTCGCATTGACTATTAGTTAAACCTCCTTTTGTTTGATTTTTAACCGACTTCAAAAAAAGAGGAGGTTCTTAATTCGACTTTTTTATGTGTGTTACCTCATAACTTTTTTCTAAGTGAACCAATTTTGATGATTCTTTTTTTAATCCAAAGCTGGCCCTTCTCAGGTGGTCCCATATAAATTGGATCAATATCTGACCAGTAGTTTTTGAGTTATCCCTTAACCAATTCGGTTTTCCATTTTTTTTTAACTTGTATTTTTTCTACAACTATTGATCTGAAAACGACGTGACTAATAGCAAATGATACAACGATCACTTTAATGTTACCTCACGTATCAGAACTATTAATTATGCAATCGAGCAGGGGGTAATCTGTATAATAACCCTCCCACGCTACATGTGTCATCATGTAGGAACCGGTGTTTAAAAGCGTTTATCAAGAACCATTTGTGCATCCCTACATATAAATACACCTAAGATAATTTATAATCGTCAGATCGACATACAGACAGACGGACAGATAAATGTGTTTTGCGCGCACACGCGCTTGCATACAAAAGAACAAGGAAAAGACGGCTGAAAAATCGGGGAATGATCGAAAAATAGGAACTCGACGAAAAAAGGGAGGACTGCTGTTGTTATTCACCCCACCGCGGCGGCGGCATTATTTTTTTTCTCATCGCAGGCGGCCGTGCTCCCGCCACGTCACTCATTCATTTCATTCATTTATTTGATGCCAAGGCCTGTCCGGATGGGATAGGTACTCTCGTCTCTAAGGGTTGATGGTATATCGTAACTCTAGACACGTCCTCTTGACTGAGTCTCGATTATTACGTTCATTTATTATAGGAACCCCCCTGTATATAATGAAAGGATATCAAATATTTAGTTGCGCCTTCGAAATGTACAAATTATCTGTATGAAACGACGAGTGAAAAAATGGGGAGAAATCCTGTAATGAATAACGTGAGAATAATTACAACAACTTTGAGTAAAAATGCAGGAACGGGTTGTATTTTTCATGTCCTGGTTATATTAGATTAAAGATCTTGCCATCACATTATAGAGGCGACCAACCATGTTTGCCTGTTTTAAGCAGTTTTTTTTTAATTTCGTTGTATTGTATATTGAAATGGACTCTCCGTGTCTATCCTGGAGATATTGGTCTCATTTAAAAAACATTTTTACAAGTCTTGATTGGTATTTTTATCATTAGCCAAATATTTTACGAAAAATGCATTTAAAAATGTGTACAACATTTTCAGTTTATACGACATTCGTTTAGAGAACATCCCAAGAAGAATTAACCGCATTCGACACCCGAGGCTGTACAAAAGACATTGGTGGCCTGGCATTTACCGTAGCAGCTTGCATATTGTGTTTTGCAGTTACAAACGCGTTTTCTTCGTGTATCGTCCTGTGCATTTTTAGTGTTATTTCTTATTAAAATAATTCAGTGGAGGTGAAAAATATAAGAAAGGAATTTAATTCCCAGCAGAAGAGTATCGTGTTTAACTTGTATAATTATTTTAACACAATTTTCCAAATAAAAATAAAATACATAAAGAACAGGATATCAACCAAGCAGCATGGTTTTGTTGCTGGGCGCTCAACTGTGACAAACTTGTTGTTGTTCACTCAGTACATAGCCGAGTCAATTGACGCAGGTAAACAGTCGGATGTTGTATATACGGATATATCCAAGGCATTTGACAGTGTTGATCAATCTGTTCTGCTGTCCAAGTTGTCAGCAATCGGTTTCGCTGAGGATCTGGTTCAACTCTTCTGCTCATATTTGACCAACCGTGTACATTATGTAGAATATATGGGAATTAAATCCAAAAATTATACTCCTGTGTCAGGTGTACCACAAGGTTCGAACCTGGGTCCTCTACTGTTTATTATTTTCATTTACGACCTCTGTGATCGTATATCTTCTGAGTGTTTACTGTATGCTGACGACTTAAAAAAAATTTCGTCGGACAGACTCATTGACGGACTGTCTTGTGTTGCAGGATGATTTGGTTGCTCTTCAGAATTGGTGTCATGAAAATATGCTAGAACTCAATATAAGTCAATGTACTGTAGTGATGTATTCTAGGAGGGTTGCCAATATCAATTTTAATTATACTTTACAGGGGAGTGTTTTCCATAGGAGTGATAGCAGGAGAGATTTGGGTGTTGTTTTTGACCTTCATATTCAGGCATCAGTATCAGAAGCTATGAGGTCTCTAGGTTTTATCATCAGAGTCTCTAGGGATTTCAGTGGAACCGAGTTCATAAAAGTATTGTATAACACATTGGTGAGAGCTAGGCTTGAATACGCTAGTCAAGTTTGGTTTATACGAATGCTATAAAGATGCCATCGAAAGGGTTCCGAAAAGATACTTTAAGCATATATCTTACAGGTTGGATGGTGTTGTCTATCCATCGCGGGCACACCGTATCAGCAGTTTCTTAACAGATTCAGCGTGACTTCTCTGGAGGCCAGAAGGGTTTGCTCTGTGGTTGGTTTTCTACAGAAATTGTTATGGAATGGGATTGATTTGCCTGAGCTGCTATCACAGATCAATTTGAGGATGTCGACTGTGTGGACGAGGAATAGTAACTTTTTTTAGTTTGCTCACGGCCGGAACGGACATGATGCCCAAATCGCCGATGTATCAGATGTGCAAGTTTGCTAATCAAGTTTGCATTGTCAGTGGTGCTGACATTATATGTGATAGCGCATATGAGGTGTCGGCACATGTAATGTGCTATATCCATCTGTTTTCCTCCATGTAGTTTAGTGTACTGATTCTCTTCCTATTTTCTTCTGTAACTATTAGTTAAGTACCCTATTGTATGTTTTTTTGTTGGTTTGTAATTGAATTAAATAAATAAATATTGAAAAACTTCGATTCAAGTGGAGGGAAACTAAGAACAATCGGCATGTGCTAATAGGGAAGACTGATATTCGCGCTATACGGTTGAACTATCTAGACAAAATTAACTATAATAGGAGACAAGGTCGGCCAATTGTCTTTTTTTTGTGAAACTTGTATTGACGCTGGCCATACTAGTAAGTACACTTGGAGAACCGAAATCACCAGAACAAAATTTTTTCTTCCTCTGAAGATGTCTCTGAAATATGTGTTATGGTGATTTAGGTTCTCCAAGTGTACTTATTAGTGCTCATCACAGGTTCCAGTTTTCACATAGCTGGCCATACTAGTTCGAGCAGTTCGACAGACAATACCAGTAACGATATCTAAAGGCAATCGCTTAGTTTTTGTTCACGCCGGTGGCGAAATGGGTTTTGGCCTTAACTGTCTGATTTTTAAATCTGGGGCGAAGTACAGAGACTACCACGACGGTACAACTCGCAAAATTACGAGAAGTGGCTTACAGAAAAGCTGATTCCAAATCTCCCTCCAAATTGTGTTGTTGTAACTGATAATACACCATGCCATAATGTACAAGTACACAAAGCATTGGGTATTAAGTAAAAATATACCTTTTGCGTCGCATTTGATGAAGCCACAACTGTATGAAATGATTGAAAATAATAAAAAACAGCACATAGTATACAAATTCGATCGTCTACTCCAAGAAAACACGCACGTGGCTTTGAAGCTCCCATCCTACCATCCTGATTCAAATCCGATTGAAATGATATGGGCTCAAGCTAAAAACAACGTACCAAAGAAACATGTTTTATTTGAATTAGAAGCTGTGAAAACTCTGACAGAAGAAGAATTTTCATCAGTTACTGTCAAAGACTGGATGAAATGGTTACCAACATGTTAAAGTTGAAGAGAATTACCTGCAACACGAGATTCGAGTTGATGTGGTAGTAGAAGATTTGATAGTCTCTGATAGTAAAAGTTCTAGTGGTGAAGATGATTTCGAAAATTAATCAGAGTAAGTTACTTAAATAAATATTTCTTTCTTTATTCCTTTTTTACCAGGGTGTTTATAATTGTATTATCTTCTGGTTTATTTATCATTTATACTCTACTGTACTGTAAAGGAAATAAAAACACATTTTAATCCAAAATAATGTTGCAAGTTGAATCATAACTTCCACATAACTGTGATAATCGACTCTCCTCAAAAAGACATTTCCATGAAATGAACTTAAAGTCCACGACTTGACCACAAAGAAAATATTCATATTCCTGTATCCATAAACTTCTGAAACGTTATATTACTCGAGTTTTAACGAAAAATTCCAATTTTGATCAAATCACCCCTCATTTATCCCCTAGCACTGAAGCGATCTTACCCAAAAACAATTTGAAGCATTCCTTCGTCGTGCTAACTGCATACCAAATTTGAAGATGATACCTCCATTCGTTTGAACGTTATTGCGCCTACTAACAGAAAGACGTACGGGTCGATACACCGACGGACCACAGAACGACAGACAAAAATTTTCAATTTACAAAGGCAAATTTTCTATATACAAAAACATTTTCGAAATTTTTGTCACAGATATTTCACTCTCGCACATTCAACCCCTAATTTATTTTCAGCACAGAATACCTGTACGCAGCAGATTGGCTAAATGTAATGCCGCGAAATACTAAAGGTTTTAATTAAACTAAAATCCGTGCATTAACATTACCAGTTTAGAAAGACTAGCATAGTGGTTTAATTACCCGTTTGTATGCTCTAGAACGACCAGAGGAATCGTGCCTTTTGGGGGCAGATTTATAATTAATACACGTGGTAAAGTAATAACAATTTAATGTGACAAAGTTGCATACAGAAATGAATGTTGTGATCCAATAATACAATAAAACGGTAACTTACAATTGGAGCTGGGTAGGTTGTAGGTGGCCGTACCCAATACGCGGAGGCTGTCGCTGATACCTGGGGCTTCATCCACAAGGGGGGCACGTGGGTGCACGTGTGCAGTTGACAACACGGACTCACAAACACATGGTGCACTTTTTGCGACGGGTCAGTCGCTAGCTGGAAGGATGGTTCTTCCACGCGAGGCTCACGTACCGCTAAATGGTCAGGATACTATATGAACTGGTGATTACTTATCACCGGGACCCGGTTGGAACCGATATGGTTATGGTGTTGATTGGCAGCCGGACGATGAAGAAGTTAACTTTGGTGTGACCACAGCATAGTCTAACTGACTAACACTCACGGTTCAGCCGGTCTTGCCACGATCTTACTGGACGCTGGATGACATGGAAGTGCTCGAGTCTAGGGTTATCTTGTAGCTCCTTCTCTTGGTTGTTTACACCTGTCACAGGGATCCAACTGTTGTACCTGCGCATCCGGTGGCTGTTGTTGCCAACTGTTACAGGAGTGCCAATGTAGTACCTGCAGCTCTGGTGGCGGTTGTATGCATCGAGGGAAGTTGCAGGCTAATAGAGAAACAGGGCTGGACTGGGGGATGTTGGGCGTGAGGATTCAACAACATTAGAACACAACATATGGTCCTTCGAGCCGGATAAGTTTTCTACATGTTTTTACTTTTTACACGGTATTAGCAAAAAAAAATCGAACTTTCTGTCACTGATATTCCACTCCCACACATTCAACCTCTAATTTAAAGTCAGCACAGAACACCAAATGTTTAATGAAATTCAAAGTTTTCTAATAAACAAACCCTAAAACGTTATATTACTCGAGTTTTAACGAAAAAATGTCAGTTTTCACGAAATCACCCCCTATTCATTCCCTCTCCCCTGGTGAGATTTTACCCAAAAACAGTTCGAACCCTTCGTTTATCGGGTCCTAACTTTATGCCAAATTTGAAGACGATATCTTAATTCGTTCTAAAGTTATCGTGGCCACAGGCAGACAGACATACAGACATACAAACAAAAAAATATTCATTCCCAAATTATGTTTTCTATATGTTTGGACAATTTTGACGATGTTTAAGCGAAAAACAAATTGAAATTTTTGTCGCCGATGCCATTCCACACGTATTGACCATGTGGAAGTATAATTGATTTTAGTGTTCCGAAAAAAAAAGCGTATATTTTCAAGTAACGCCCCTGTCGCGGTAAATGGTTACATTAGTTCTGATAACAGAACTTAATTTGCTTATATTTGTCCTGGAATTCTATCCAAACATATATCGCACGGACTGTAGATCACAAAATTCACCCACGTCTCGTTTCAACGGCGCAAAGAGCACTCTCCAATCACTGCATCAATCTCCGTTACTCCCTCCCTTGTTCTGCTAGGTGGTAAATAAAATCAAGGAAAACGGTCACACACACACGAATGTATCTCGATACAAGAGCACAAGAAAGCAAATTAAATTAGTCCCGGTAACGGAGTATTTGTTCTCTTCGGCCAGTTGTTTATAGGTCTCTAATGATCATCGCAGCTACCCCCTTAAGATACAATAGTGGCTGGTGTAGGTAGTTTCGGCCACTAACTGCCCGCGTCGGCAGGATTCATTTGGTCCTCCTGAGACTATTCCTTTTAACATTACATCACTTGAGAAGGATTAAGGGACTGGTCATCGTGTCTGAACGGCTGTTCCACCACACAAACCTCTTTAACCACTCGATGACTCCCATGTGTTAATGGCGCAATGTCCTGAACACACCGAAACAGACCAGGAGTTGTGGGAGTAAATTAAATTTAATGTCCCATTAATATTTATTGTCCTTACTTCTCTCGAGTCATCGGTTGATACATTTGACGCTATATTTTTAAACAACTCGATATATCTAAAATGTCTGGACGCAGCAAGTGCGTTATGGAAGTGATTTTTTATTAAAATGTGTTTAAAAGCAAATATGTCACTTTAATGCAAGCTGGCATCAATTTGGTTACCGGTATAACCTATATAGTATAAACATATCATATTTTATCAAAATAATTTATTGTTTAAAAATGTACAAAAATTTTCCGAAAATAAACTTACAATGTTTCCGAGAAAACTGGTTGCCTAGCCAACAAACCTTTTCTCCCTCAGGGCTCGTCCGCGGCTTTGCCGCGCCGATAGCACTGCAGCCCTTGGCCTCTTGTGCATTACCCTCCACCTTAAGTTCGATCTCAAAGACAAAAGTGATTTGTAAAATCATCCACTGCCGGTGAGTCTCGAACCGTCGTCCCCCGAGTCAGAATTGGGAAGTTTTACTCGACTTTCCGACACGGCCACAGAGGCGCTGCCAACGAACCTTAGTAAATTGAGTTATTGAAATTTGAAGCATTTAATGAAAATTCGCTACCAAAACGCACTTACTGCGTCTAGATTGTTTATTACAAACCTGCATCCTATTTCGATGAAAAATGCAAAAATGCACTAATATAAGGGATGTTCGAGAAAAAAAAACGTAGGTATCACCAACGACTTATGGGCCAGACTATGATTATCAAAATAATTTTTAAGACGCAGCTCAAGATACCCTATATTTATATTTAGGTTTATCGTAGAAATGCGTCACCCTGTATATATGTAAACAGATAAAAATTAAAACTAAACCCGGATATGGATTCTAGTAGGCCTAGTTTGCACTCATTTGAAAACATCCTTTTAAAATTCAAAAGTCACCGTCTCCTCATTAATGAATTTTTTCTATGAAAATTCGCTAGAAATTATAGACCGTCAAACCATAAACTTAACTAAAACTACTGCCAGAGCATCAGAGAAAGGGTCTATTTGAAATGAATTTTCTGGAAATATTTTAGTAAAATGAAGGGCAATGGCGGTTGAAGCTGAAACTTGAAGGTTTGCAGAACACCCTTCTTGCGACATTTTTTTTATACATAACCCGTATTTATTTCAGGTTCTTTGCCTAAATGTTGCCAATTTTTACGTTTCAAATCGCGACTTTGACGTTTTGAGGAAAACCCCAAAAAGTTTTTCTTTAAATGCCTATAACTTTTTTGTCTTTAAACTTACAGACCTAAATTTTGGTTTACATTTTCTTTTCATAACCCGTATTGGTTTCAGGTTCTTTGCCTAAATGTTGCCAATTTTTTCGTTTCAAATCGCGACTCTGACGTTCTGAGGAAAACCCCGAACTTTTTTTAAATGCCTATAAATTTTTTGTCTTTAAACATACAGACCTAAATTTTGGTACATAATACAAGCACGCCTACCAAATTGCCAATACTTTGTTATTTTCGGATATATACATTTTTTCCGAATAAACACACACATTTTTCCGTGAAAACCTGGGCCGATTTTCCTGGCTAACGAACGTATCCAAGCCACTTGCAAAATGAAGGTATGTACCAAATTTGATCAAAAGCGGCCCATTAGGTTTTGAGCTACGGTGTGATACATACATACGGCCAGTCATCGCCGTAACCAGATCGGTTCCAGCCAGGTCCCGCTGATAAGTACTCACCAGTCCATATAGTTTCTTGGCCATTTAGCGGTCTGTGAGCCTCGCGTGGAAGAACCATCCTTTCAGCGAGCGACTGACCCGTGGTAAGAAGTGCACCACGGGTTTGTGAGTCCGCTTTGTCAACTGGACAAGCGTCACCCACGTGGCCCCCCTGTGGACGTGGCCCCAGGTACCAGCGGCAGCTTCCGCGTGTTGGGTACGTCAATATACAACCTATCCAGCTCCAATTTTAAGTTACCTTTTTACTGTATCATTATTGGATTACAACCTAAATGAGCGAATGGTGTAAACACCGCAGCCAAAATACCATCATCACACACACACACACACACACACGGATCACAACATTTATTTTTGTATTTTTGTCACTTTGTCATATTAAATTGTTATTGTTACCACGTGTATTCATAAATCTGTCCCATAAATGACAATTCCTCTGGTCCTTCTAGAGTATATAAACGGGTAAGTAAACCAGTCTTTCTAAACTCGTAATGTTAATGCACGCATTTGATTTTAATTTAAAAATTTAGTATTTCTGCTCTATATATATATATATATATATATATATATATATATATATATATATATATATATATATATATATATATATATATATATATATATATATATATGGCTTACATTAATTCCCGAACCCTACGTGACCGCTTAAGTTAGGCAACCCGGCATACACGGTTATACAACCTGAATTAATGAAATCCCTAAGTTGCCAGTGTCGTCTCATATATCCTTTGGGGTTTTATAAAAAATATAAAAATTATAATAAGGTGAAACAGTAAATGTATTTATTATTTAGTATTTTTAAAAGCAAGTCTGTTCATGTATGGTTTACTGTTGATTGTTAAAAAATTAAATTAAAAACATAATAAAATATTACTTTTATTTTGTATAGATATCAAAATTTTGTAATGTACGTAAACAAATTGAGGTCCGATTATTTAAACTTCTAATTTACTGTTTTAGGAATGTGTATTGTGTAACATGTAACAAATATGTACCTGTTTGGGCAGATTACCGACGAACAGATTTGGTAGGGCTTCGTTCCATGCGTTGTCAAATATCGTCAACAACATAACCTTAACATACCTACACTTTTAACTTACGTAAAAACGCAAGGAAAATGCTAAGTTTTGATAAAAACTGTTTATTTTTATTGTCCAACAGATAGAAAATTATTTGAAGAAGGTAAACACTGGTCGAACTTGGAAAATGCACAATATACATACAAAATAACCGTCAAAAGGGAATTGAGCGCCAATGGACTGAACTGTCAATTGTCACTTGATTTACTAACTCCCTAGTCTAGTGGTTCTTTTGGTTACTTCTTGACTGTCAACTCATAAAATCATATTCCACTAAGAGAGAGACAGAATACGGTCATGTGGGGTTCGGGAATTAATGAAAGTCCTGTATATATATATATATATATATATATATATATATATATATATATATATATATATATATATATATATATATATATATATATATATATATATATAGCTAAAATTGCAAGATTAATATATTCAGTATTTTGTAAATACTTCTAAAAATTGTTTAAGTTCTACTATTTTCACATTGTTATTAACGAATGTTTTCATGATACACGGTTGAAAATGAAAGCTTGTGGTAGGCTCCATCTTATCTTTTATCCTACATCAGCTATGACTCTTGCATAAAAAAAACTTAACGCAGCAAAGCAACACAATGAGATATTCAAAATTCAAAACAGCTAATCAGATCTTACAAGTATAAATAAACACTGAAGAGAAAGCTTCATCATCTTTTTTTGCCAGATAAAAATGAAAGACCTCGTGATACCATCTACAATTCTAACGTTAAACTTCCGCTTTTTCTGCAGAAAAGCACGAAATGACAGTTAAAGTCCACCCCTAAAACAATGCATCCTGATTTTAGCCGATTACTCCGAGTTAAGTTGCGTTCCTTCTCTCCCGTCAAGGGCAATAAACTCGAAGGAGAGAAGTGTCTCGTAAAACGTGTAGCTTTTTCCAGTTATTTTAACGTTTACACTCCTCCCTTAATGATTTTAATAGTTATATACATTGCGTTTATATCCACTTTATCTTGATTCGAAATCATAACTGTCTAGCGAGAGATAAATTACCGTAAGGGAAAATGATTCAAACTTGGGTTTTTCTAGACTGTTATACATGTGGTGATCATGGCGGGCTTGCCGGTAGAGAAAAACTGACGTAAATAAATTACTTTTCACGATTTTAATAGTTCCATTGTGTTCATGGTCTGGTTAGTTTTGATTCTGAACTATAACTGTCAAAATATAGGAGTTATGAGAAGGGGGAATAAACAGAGCAATAATTTCAGTTTCTGTCTAATGTGATAGACATCAAGCACGCATGCTACATGTAAATAAATATAGAAAATGTAGAGCTTGTTTTCCTAATAAAACGGCTCATGATGTACCAGAACCCATAGGCTTCAGTTAATAATAATAATAATAATAATAAAATTAACAATAACAATAATAATAATGACGACGATCACGACAACGATGATGATTACGATGACGATAACGATGACGATACTGCTCCCACATCTGGAGTGCCGCTGCCGCTTCTACACTAACTATCCTGGACTCCATTCAGAAGAGAACTATACGTCTCATTGGTGACCCTACCCTAACCCAAAGGCTGCCATCCCTTGCCCACCGGCGTGCTGTTGGTCACCTCTGTCTCTCTTTTATAGATATCTGCACGGGGACTGCTCAGAGGAGCTTTCTTCCATAGTTCCTCCTGCTGCCCCCAACAGATCTACCAGGGGAACAGAGTGAATGCACCCTTTCACTGTCCAGGTCACCAGACATAGAGCATCTTGTTATGCCCGCCCTTTTATCCCGAGGACTTCCAAGTTGTGGAATTCCTTTTTTTTCTTTCTCAGAGCTCGTCCACGGCCTTGCCGCCCCGATAACACTACAACCTTTGGTTGATTGTGCATACCCTTAGTCTTACTCCACCCATTCCAAAATCACTGTGCCTTGAACTAGTCTGCACAGCGATTGATAGGGTGAAGTTTTATTTTGCTCTGTCTCCGGTCTAGACTGACCGTAGATCAGTTGTCTTTTGCGGTCCAGAGCTTTACACTCGCACAAGATGTGCTGGGTTGATTCCTCCCCTCGTCGCAGAGTCTGCATGCGAGGTCCCCTTCGAACCGCCCCATTTTATGCAGGTGTTTCTTGACGGCCATGTGTCCCGTCAAGAGACCTGTTGTGTTTCTGAGCTGTCATCTTCCAAGATTTAGCAGCTCCACAGCTCTCTTTGAACTGGGTCCGTCAATTATTGACTTCCCATGTCTGAGCCCTGGACAGTCCGCCCAGTACACCTTGTGTTGGTTTCTGACCCAGGACTTAATGGCTCCCCTGGCAGTGCTCTTTGTCACGCCCAGAGTCGGTTCTGGTCCCATAAATGGTTCTGCTGACCCTCTCTTCGCGAGAATGTCAGCTTCTTAATTGTCTTTGACCCCCGAGTGACCCGGCATCCTGTAGAATTCCTTGCCGGCACATGTTTTTCCTTCTCTGAACCTCCAAACCTTCAAGTCCAGAATTAACAAGTTGCCTCTTTCCTCCTTGTCGACACCCACGGTACGATAGTATTTAGGCTGTGGTGTGTTGTTGAAATAAACAAAAAATTAAAAAAAGAATGTAATCCCTGCATTTAGTCAAACTGTACGAATGGTAAAATATAAACCAGGAAATATAAAAGTCAGGGAATGATTGTTACAAAAATTCAGCTACTTAAGAATGATGTTGTTTTATAACATAAATACTCATAGATTTTAAACCGCCAAGCGATAAAATTTAAGTTGAGATCCTAAATCCACAATTTTTTCATACTCTTATTTTTCTGAATTCTTGCTTCTTAACATGAATAAATGATGATCGCTAGGGATCGTTTCGTCTTAAGGGCTGCTTGCCCCTCTTGTACAGAAACTGTAAGATGTAATTTGTAAATGACATCCATAGAAACGCACTGTGTGAAGTCCTTATGAGGAAGAACCTTGCAGCAGTTCATTGTCCTGATTATTACGGACGCCCCGGGCCACCGAATTTGTTATTCGAAACTCTCGCGAAGGGTGAGACACAGAAACAGAGTATAATACTACAGCTTTCCCCACATACTTCATCCCTTGATTAGTCTAATTCAGGTTGCCCGGAATTATTACGTTATGATGCTTCTGTTCACAATCCGTGCTAAATAAAATTTGAATAACAACTCGGAAAATAGGCTTTTGATTACCTTATGGTGCATAAAAGGGCTTAGATTCAGTTGGGAAACAATGCTTGAAATATGCAAAGAGTTTCCAAAGATTTTTAAAGATCTATTGAGAGAATCAGAAGCGAAATTGAGTGCTGCTTAGATGAAGAGGACCGTTTTGCATTTAGACTGACACAAGGGAAAAGAGAAGCAATACCAGCACTTAAAACAATAAGAGAGAAGTGACAAGAAAATAGAAATAAATTTATTTCTTTAAGCACGAAAAATTCACAAATGGGGAGATCTGTGTTTATATATATATATATATATATATATATATATATATATATATATATATATATATATATATATCGAACCGATAACTCAAAAAATAATGGGCCGCTTTTGATGAAAATTGGTACCCTTCCTTTTGTAAATGACTTGCACAATTTTGTTAGCCAGGAAAATCGGACCAGTTAAAATTTTTCTATCCCCGAAAATAACTGATCTATGACAACCAAATTGCACATACGTTTCTTCTATCAAATGTGCCCCACATACCGAAATTCGGATCTCTAAGTTAAAAGAAAAAAAAGTTATAAGCATTTAAAGAAAAGAAAAAATGTTGGGTGCCACTGGTGGTCAGAGGAAAGTAGAAGAACAAAATATTTGGTGTAGTCAAAACCAATTGAATATTACATACAAAAAGAAAGAAAAGTGTATATCACCAATGACTTACGATCACCATGTGATTGTAAGATTAATTTTATAAGATGCAGCTCAAGACACCCTATAATTAACGTGTAAACAATTTTATCTCGAATCTTGTATAATGACGGATATATTGAGCTTTACCGCAGAAATACCTCAGCCTATGTAAATGAAAACAGATAAAAACTGAAACTGACCCCGGAATGAGCTCTAGGGGGCCTAGTTCGCGCTCATTTGAACACATTTTTTTAAAATTCACTAAAACTTCGATAATAATATTCACTATAAAGATTACTAGATTTAGCGTTTCTTTTGGAAACAATATTAATGATTCTACTTTCACATCAGGTGTGAAAGTATCGCATCGGCGACAAAAATTTCAGAAAATTTTGTTGCTTAGACTTCGTAAAAAGTGTCAAACCATATAGAAAATATTTTTGGGAACGAATTTTTGCGAACAATTAAATTAGAAAGAATATCGGTGGCACAAAGTTCAACTTTTTTGTTGTTGCTAAAACCGTGTAGAAACTCTCAAAATATATAGAAAACGTATCCAGCTTGAAGGACCATATGTTGCGTTCTAATGTTGAATCCTCACGCCTAACATCCCCGAGTCCAGTCCTGTTCCTTTATTAGCCTACAACTTCCCTCGATGCCTACAACATCCACTAGAGCCGCAGGTACGACATTGGCACTCATGTAACAGTTGGCAACAACGGCCCCCGAAGGCGCAGGTACAACAGTTGGATCCCTGTGACAGGTGTCATCAAGCGTCGACAACCTAGAGAAGGAGCTGCAAGATAACCCTATATTCGAGCACTTCCGTGTCATCCAGCGTGAAAATTGACATTTTTTCGTTAAAACTGGACATTTTACAGTTTTATATTAGACAACCTTCATTTCATCAAACATCTGGTATTCTGTGCTGAAATTACATTAGGGGTTGAATTTGTGGGGGTGGAATATCGGTGCAAGAAATTTTAAAATTGTTTTTACCAAAACGGCGTAAAAACTCTCAAAACATATAGAAAACTTGATTCTGGAACGAACATTTTATTGACTGTCTTTCGGTCGGTCTGTCTGTCCGTGTTAGTCGGCGCAATAACTTTCGAACGAGCTAAGATATCATCTTTAAATTTGGTACCCAGTTAGCCCCCCACAAAGGAACGCTTAGAATTGTTTTTATGTAACATCGCTTCAGGGGATAGGAGATAAATGAGGGGTGATTTGGTGAAAATTGACATTTTTTCGTTAAAACTCTAGTAATATAACGCTTCAGAAGTTTATGGGTACAGGAATACGAATATTTTCTTTGTAATCAAGTCATGGATCCTACATTCATTCCATGATAATGTCTTTCCGAAGAGAATAAATTATCACCGCTATGTGGAAGTTATGATTCAATTTGCAACACTATTTTTGTTACACTAAGCTTAGAGATTTGAGAAATATACGCGATAAATTTTGCTAATAACGTAACACCATCCCTCGGATTTAATGAGGCATATGTGTATTCCAGTCTGCATCATCTCCGCCTCAGTTCGATCATCATTCTCTCGCATTATTTACAGGAGATTCGAGGGAAATTCGCGCTTGATTTCAACCAGTGCTCAAGGGGTTGGGCGATGAGCGAGAGAGAATCCGACGTGTTTTCTCCGACTGCAGGAAAATCGCTACTGAAGGGATTGAAGGGTTCATATTACTGGAAGAATTGGATATTACCAGGAAGGGGATTATCAGATTATTGTTTCCATAAAGTCCCGGGATAACTTATCCAGGCGCCTTGCAAGTGCGTAGGTTCGCTCTCGCTCGTTTCCTACCCCTTTCATTGTAAAGTGTAACTTGTTAGCCACACTTTTAACTTAGGTCATTAGCTTATCGTTTCGGATAGGTGAGGACAATATCGGGGGAGGAAGATAGAACGTTCTTTAAGAGTTTATTCTTGTTCCCTCTCTTTTAATGAGACCAAATGAGTATCGCTCGGGAACAGTTTTGTCGAGTACGCAATGATTTGTCTGTCGATTCGAAGCTCATTTCCTAAATGGGTGGCCGTAAGAAAAGCTCCAAGAAGGCAATCTCTGTGAATGGATGCGCCTTTGTCTGGAGAATGTTTTGGTCCCTTTAGTTATGGCCTGTGTTAACTTCTTAGGGGGGAATTTATCTTTGTTTTAGTCGAAGTAAATTGTGTTATCAGTCATGACTTTGTGAGGCTGACAAGTCGACAGTTATTTAACTTACATGGAATATAAAGACTTTTTAAGATTGTGGGGAATAGTTTTTGTAGATCGAAGGGAAAGAGCTAGATTTGCGATTTGATTTATTTCATTATCACAATATTAAAGCAATGTTGCAATGTTGTCGCAACTAATATTCTCTAACCTCAGCAACCCTCTTCATTTCATTGTAACTTCCACACTTCACCAATGAGAAAGTTGCATATAATTTACTTTTGATGAAAAACGTATTTAAAGTACAGCAAAATACTCTAAAAATATAAGTAAACCCCCCTTAAAGTGAACCACTAATTAGTACTTAATTATTTAAATATTGAATATAATTCAAAAAGACAGAGTGGGCGAAAACGCGATCTGATTGGTGAAGAGGTTTGTGACGTCACGATCCGGTACATCTGCGTGATGCCGTTGTGTTTGCATCGAATTCTCAGCAGTTTTATCATAATTTTAAGTAGTTTTGGTGTTTAGTGTATAATATAGGTTTAAAGGTAGTAAGTTGTGTTTAATCTAGTTTAGTGTGTGACTGTGTGATGGCTTAAGCAGATTCAGAATCATAATACATGAATGCTAAAGACATAACAGTTCCTGGACATAAATATTATAAGTGCTGTATAGTGCCCAAATGTACTTACACAACAATAACTACCACCCAACAAATTATTCTTTAATGTACCTAGGTTAGGTTAGGTTTGTATGTGAGTGGGCCATATCGGCCCTCCACCGCGACCTTAAGGTCTATTGTGGCTCACGCCTTAAGTCTATATTTCGCCCAACAAATCCAGCCTCCTGCAGAGGTCGATAATCTTTGTGGGCGAAAGTTGATCCAGGTCTTCTGGAGCAAGCTTTACCTTGCCAAAGAGCAGGTATCTAGTCCTGTCCGCTGCCGGACAGTAACACAGCACATGCTCTGCTGTTTCTTCATTCTCCATGCACAGCCGGCACTCGGTCTCCTGACCGACCCCAATACGGTGCATGTGGTGCCGCAAGCGGCAGTGTCCTGTATACAGGCCGACTAGAGTTCTCAGTTGTTGTCTGTTCAACTCTAGAAGCTTTTTAGCCCTTGACTCAGACAGGCCATTTATGAAGGCCTTAGAGTGGGCTAATCCTGGAAGATTTTGCCAATATTAGATTGTCATTCTTTCTGTCCAGGTCTTTAAGGTGCGTTTTGCTGTGCAAGATGTTATCCCCAGCACCGGTTCTGGTCCAACAAAGTCACTCTGGGCCCCACTCTTGGCAAGCGCGTCGGCCGCAACATTGCCGTCATGGTCCGAGTGACCCGGTATCCAGACCAGCGACACCTCATTACAGCTGCCCAATTCGTTAAGGGCAGATTTACAACTCCATACCGTCTTTGAATTACACCGGTAGGAACCAAGAGCCTTTATTGCAGCTTGGCTATCTGCATATATCTTTATCGATTTGTTTGTGCACAGGTCTTTTAAACTTTCCCTTGCACACATCTCGATGGCATACACTTCTGCCTGGTGTATGGTTGCGTACTTGCCGAGGCTAGCTGAAAGTCTAGCATCGGTGCTGCCCCCATATGCGCCGGCTCCTACTCCCAAATTGGTTTTGGAGCCGTCAGAGTACCAGCAGAGGTCCGCTGTCAACAGGATCGATTGATTCCGGTCCCAGTCCTCCCTTTCCGGGAGGACGGTCTTGAAAGACAGATCTCTGCTGATTTTTGTAGGCATCAAGTCTGAGACCATTCCCAGTATCCTGTGACAATCACTGTCATCAAGGAGACCGGACCCTCTCAGATTGACTTCCCTCAGCATGTTATCTGCCGTTTGTTTTAGGCTGTACGTTGTCCACCTCGCCACCCTCTCCAACCATATGTAAAGTGGGGGAATATTGAGGAGGACATCCAGAGCGGCTGATGGTGCGGTGCTTATCGCTCCCGTTATCATCAGACAAGCTTGTCTCTGTAGATGAGCCAGTTTGGCCCTCGCGATACCACGAAGTACCCTAGGCCACCAAACCATGGCTCCATATGTTATCATAATGTACCTAAGGATGAGAAGAACAGGAAGAAATGGTGTATATTTTTCTTGTGGATTATTTGAATGGAGAACATTTTGAGGTTATGCTTTTATTTACATTATATTTTATAAGAAATTACTACATAAAATCCAACAAAGATATTTACAGGATAAAATGAGGTTCATATCAGACACAAACCTCCCAGCTTCCACTCCTTTTAGCACAGCACCCATGAAATTCGGGTTGTTTCCTAAAAACTCAAACATTGATAGTACATAAATTTTTGGTAAATTAAAAGATTGTCCTTGGACAAATCCAACTTCTGTAGTCATACTATAAGACTGTACAGTTTTTAAAATAATTAATACGAGTATATAGATATTAACAATAATATAAGTTGATAACAATAACTATCCGACACACATAAGTCGCATAAACACTAATGGTGATATGAGGATCTCTGTGTGAGTGAGCGAGACTCGTTTGGCAGATACCGGATCGTGACGTCACAGTAGGCCGTCTTTGTTTACGGCTCCGTTTTGGCGCGGAGACGATTATTTTGATTGTCTATATCTTTTTACAGGAAAAATATTAGTTAAAAATTTAAATTTTATATGGCAATTGATTTTATACAATGTGGGGAATTGAATAAGAGGAGAATAAAAAATGTGCAAATTCCTCATTGTGGCCCGTTTTCCAGAAGTTTTCTCTTTTTTTTTCGAAGTATCTATCCTTTAAATAATGTTGCCAGATAACACACATCTCAAAAAATAAAAAACCGATTTTGATGAAATTTGTAAAGTACCTTTCTCTTGTAGTTTTGGATTTTCTTTCGGAGCATTTTTTAATTTCCGAAAATAACAAGCTAAGCCAACGAAATTTTGTAGGCAAGTTGATAATGCTATAAAACGTATCTTATATACCAAAACTGAGATCTCAAAGCTAAAGGATAAAAAATTATAAAGATAAAAAAGAATTGGGTGCAACTGGTGAGCAGAGACACGCACAAAGGCAAAATATTTTGTGTGATTAACAAAATCTATTGAATATTACAAAGATTAAAGTTTTCTTGGCGCAAAAAAAGCCAAGGAGTACGACAAAAAATTCCATGAAAACTCGCACACCGTCAAAATTGGCGATTTTTTAACAAAGACTCTGGAACGAATGCTGGTTATGCAGAAGAAATGTTGCAAGTGTAACGTCAGTTTGAAACATAATCTTTAGTAGAAACTGTACCATCTTATATTTTGTATGATATTTAACGACACTGCGAACGAAGGGGAACTCAAGTGTTTTGAGATTCCATCAACCACCTAATCTTTATGCATAGATAACATAAAGAAACTGAAACGTTTAATGCATCTGAAACTAGAGATGTTAGAACTATTGTACGAGGGCCGGTCAATAAGTTTGTGACTTTTTGCGTTTCCCGCCTTTTCACAGGAAGGGCAACACTGCTCCTGTCAACAAGCATCTGTCAGTTCACTCCTGTCAAATTTTGAACAAGCTGCGTCATTTTATGTTAGATATCCATTGAAAACAGACAACCTCTTGAGTTATAACGAAAATGGAAAAAAGTGATTTTCGTGTGCTCATCAAACATTATTTTTTGCGGAAAAAACATCACTCAAACAAGGCTAAGCTTAATAAATACTATGGGGACTCTGCACCATCAATTTCCGTGGTAAAAAAAAGTGGTTTACTGAATTTTGTTGCGGCCGTACAAGCACAAATGACCCCGAACGTTCTGGACGCACAGTTGAGGTCGCTACACCCACAATTGAAAAAATTCCCGATCTGGTGTTGGCCGATCAGAGATTGAAAGTGCGGGAGATTGTGGAAAGTGATAGACATGTCACATGGCTCAGTGGTTTCGATTTGCATAATTACTTGGGTATGAGAAAGATATCCGCAAGATGAGTTGCGCGTTTGCTCACAATCGACCACAAACGCAATCGTGTGACAACTTCGAAGGAGTGTTTGGCGTTGTTCAACCGCAATAGGGACGAATTTTTGCGCCGTTTCGTAACCGTGGACGAAACATGAATTCACCACAACACACCAGAGACCAAGCAGCAGTCAAAACAGTGGGTTTCTCCGTGCGAATCGGCGCCAAAGAAGGCCAAGGTGGGTTTGTCAGCCAATAAAGTCATGGCAACCGTTTTTCGGGATGCACGCGGTATAATCCACATTGATTACCCTCAAAAGGAAAGAACAATCAATGGCGAATATTATACCAACTTATTGGACCGATTTTAATGACGATTTGAAGAAAAAACGACAGCATTTGGCCAAGAAAAAAGTTCTTTTCCACCAATGCAATGCAAGAGTGCACACATGTGTAGTCCCCATGGCAAAATTGCATCAATTCGGCTACGAATTGCTCCCTCATCCGCCCTATTCCCCCGATTTAGCCTCGAGTGACCATTTCTTGTTTCCAAACTTATAGAAATGACTCGGCGGAAAGAGATGTGACTCCAATGATGAAATCACCTCACAAACAAATACCTATTTTGAAGACCTCGACAAATCTTATTTTTTGGAAGGGATAAAAAAAATTGGAGAAACGTTGGACGAAGTGTATAGAGCTTTAAAGAGACTATGATGAGAAATAAAATGATTTTTTGTCAAAAAACTTATGTTTCATTCAAGAAGTCACAGACTTATTGACCTGCTATCGTATTATCTTCATGTCCTGCTTTATCAAAGTCCACGTTTCCGCCCCATACACTACCACATTCGACACGTACGACTTGATGAACCTCGTCACCATGGTCAAGCTAAAATGTTTATTAGCGAGCAGAGTACTTGTCTATTGAATGCTTATTTTGCCATCGCGATCCTCCTCAGGTCTTTGCTACATTTACCATCATCCGTAATAGTACTACCATTGGTTGCAGTGCTGTCGGGACGGCAAAGCCTCGGACGAGTCCTGAGGGAGAAAAAAAATAGTACTACCAAGGTACGTGAACATTTCGAATTGTTCAATTTGTTGGCCTTTAGCTTTATGTCCATTCTCAAATTTTAATCTTACTTACCTCATTTAGTTTTATTTTCATAATGTTGTTTCTTTGTTTGATTATTTTTTACACATCATTCAGAACGCTGACCATCTCTTGTTTATTATTTGGTTTTTAACGATATTATTTTTATGGTATGTATATAATCTTCCAGGTTGCCCTTTTGTCACATCTTGTTAAGGATAAGTATTTATTTTACAGGTCATGATACAAGCAGCATTAATTTTAAATTTTAATAAGATTCATTGGTTCTAATCGTAATTAGAAAGTATCTTTCGACTTCAAATATAATTATCTGATAATCCAGTCTGTACCAAATATCTTCCGATCTGGTAACCCGAAACCTACAGTCCCCGCTAATGATTCGTAGAAACACGAACAGAATTCACCCCTTTTCGGCTGTAGTCAAGTGGAAAACTCTGCAGATGCAGACGACTCAGACCTTCAACATAACACAAAACTGTATAAGAGAAGAGATAATTCGTTGGGTACATTTCAAACCCAAACCATGACAGACTCTCCCATGCCTCTACCTACATACGTAGACGTGTAATCGCAGACGGAGAGGAAACAGATAGAAAGAAAAGACGATCGCAGAAAGTGATGACGTGAAAACATTGACATTACATACAGCGTGGTCTGCTGAAACGAAACACAGATGCGATTGTCTTTTAAGACCGTAGATGAAAGAAAGTGGATGCTTGCTCTTGATGACCCGTGTCTAGCTAAATGAACGTTGTACATGAGTTGTTACTTGTATTTAAAACGATTGGGCAAATTCAAAATTACATTATAATCAGTTTAAGGTTGTAAAGGGTTTTCCAATAAGAATGTCCAGATTTTGTTGGAAATGAAACAGCCTATTTTTTTAAAACAAAAACATTATTTTCATGCGAGGTAATTCTACAAAAGAGTGCAATTATTTGTGAAAAAAAATGTCGGCCAAATCACCCCTGTGCTTCTTTGCAAGGCAGTAATTCTTTTGTACAAATTTTGAATAACCTCCAGGCACAAGTTGGGCTCTGCTTCACTAATTGCGCGCCCAATATCATTCTTCAGTTCGAGAATTGTTGAGATACACCTTGCTTCACAGACAACCCCACAGAATATAATCAAGTGGCGTCAAATCGCACGATCTCGGCGGCCAGTTCACGTTATATTGTTTTTAAATAGTGGGGTGATTTCTTTCGGCCAATTCACGTTATAATGTTTTTAAATGGTTGGGGTGCTTTCTTTTCGGAATACAATGGGCGAGAAAAGTAATTAAAAATGCGTGTGTTATTAATTTTCTATTTATTTTGACAACAAATAACTAAATCGAAACACCAGAGTATAAAACTACCTTAAAGAATATTTTACCCCCGGCTTCCATATATTTATTGACCCGTTTATTGTTAGTTTTGGAATCACGTTGAATTTAAAGATGATTATTCTTTGTGACAGTTGTAGTATTGTCAATGCGATTATTTACAGGGTTCCCACTAGTCAGGAAAACCGGGAAAAGTAAGGGAAATTGTAGGTGAAAAATTAGGAAAATTCACTACGAGTCAGGGAATTTTTGTCCCTGCCAGGGAAACATTATTTGTCTCCATATAATGATAAATAACCGAAACAATGTGTTGGCTTTTTGTACAGTTCTGAACCATTGATTTAATTATTTCTTTTTCCATAAAACCACAATAATTTATTTATTTTAATTTCGCGTTCATTTGTCGCTTTGTATTTGACATGGGGAAGTGTGTTTTCCATAACGTGAAGACCTCCTATATTCTGTAGTAATGTGTTACACATGTTGGGGGTAAATTGTAGAAGATCCAACTCAGGGAAATATATTTTGGCATGTCAGGGAAAAGTCAGGGAAATTGATATGCCGTTTTTAGTGGGAACCCTGATTTAACATTTCTTATGTGTCTACCCTTGCTGCATAAACCAATGATCTCATCCACCCCTAGAGACAATAATCAAATTGATTAAGGTCATGTGAGCTTGGCGGACAATTTTGAGGACACCTCTGCCAATCCGACTATCAAGAAAACAAATATTCAAGAACTTTCTCACACGACGGCTAAAGTGCGGGGCACCGACATGTTGGAAATACAGGCATCGCCTTACATCTAAACATAGTCCAACGCATTAAATATGTTTTCTTTAAAGATATGCAAATTGCCATCTTCAAAGTAATAAAAAAAGTATGTGGCCATGGAATGTAAGTCATTCTGGGAAAAACAGGGAAGGGGAGGTTGGCTTCTAACATTTTTTTTCAGTAACATACTTGTAGCCACCTCTGAATCCGTAAACCATAAGACAAATGTTTTGATTTCCACCAACAAGAAGGTTACAAGACCCGGTGCGAATAGCGGTGCGGGGTAGGCGGGGTATAAAGGAGGTAGGGCTGCAAAATGTGAAAAAGACAGCTTACAGAAGAAGTCCGACTAAGTTGTTTTTGCCGCATTTTTCGCTTATATTTCTTTATGGTAAATTTGCAGATTAGCTCCCAAACGCTTTAAAAAAAAAAGTCAGAAACATGCCTAGGACCCCCACTGAACGCACAAACCACAAGGAAAATGTCTTGTTCACACCCCCGATGGAAGTTATGGGACCAGGAGTGAATAGGAGTGCTGGGCAAAAAGGAAGTATGAGCAGAAAACGGCTTGAAAGCTGTCTTTTTCACATCTTGAAGCCCCCATCCCCCCTTAAAGGAAGCCTATCCCGCACAGCACCCCCATTCGCCCGAGGTCCCGTAACTTTTTCGAGGGATGCTCTCAGGAAATTTGTCTTGTGTTTTATGCAACGATGGTGGTCGTTTACATCCGAGAGGGGGAAGGAACATCCCCACGACACCCCTCCCCCCTCCATTCGCTGCAAGAGTTGTGTAGCCAGGGTGGTGGTGGTGGTGATAGTAAGATTTTCCTTCCCCTCTCGCGTGCATACAATCACCCTCGCTGCATAAACCACAAGAAAAAATTTCTTGTTCCTGCCCGCCATGGAAGTTAGGTGACCTGGGTCAAATATGGGTGCTGTGCGGGGTAGGCAGGGTTTAATGGGGATATGGTTTCAAATATACAGCTTTCAAGCAGTTATCTTGGCATTTTCTGCTCATATTTCCTTTTTACTACCTACCCCGTCCAGCACCCCTATTCACTCCTGGTCCCGTAGCTTCCTTGGAGAGTGTGAACAAGAAATTTTTCTTGTGGTTTCTGCCTCCAGGCGGGGTCCTAGGCATGTTTCTGAAAACATTTTCTTGAAAAGCGCTCGGGAGCTAATCTACAAATTCACCTTTCTTTTATCATCTTCCCCGACCAGCACCCCTAATCACTTCAGTCCCGTAATTTTCCTGGGGGTTGTTTCCAAGTCATTTCTTTTGTGGATTTTGCATATAGGGGTGCTTCTAGGATGTTTTCAACAAATTTTTCATAAAGCTATCAATGCGCTCACCTGCGAATTTACCAGTACTTCTTAGACATGCCGTTTTCACAAATTCACAGTTATGTCCGCTGTTCAACCTTTGTATGTCAAAATTTGAACTTTGACATAAAACATGATAGCCTCTACCATAGCAACTTAATTCAATTTTGCTTACTCAAAAGTTTCTGGGCAACCAGATATCAATATACCCTCGTACATACACGAATCTTGTAATACATAGAAAAGTGAGGCGGCGACGGCAACCTGTTGTTTGTTTCGGTCGAGACGCTGGCGAACGGGACGACGAAACAACAAGCACAGAATACTGATATTATTGAATCGAATTGCGGAGATTCACGAAACGGCACTTCGTACACGATCGTCGTCAGTCATACACATAAACATAAAACGCAAGCACCACTGTCGGTGGGTAATATCTTGCAAGCGATGTTGTGAGATCGTCTCTGTTAGCACGTTTTATCAGGATTTTTTTTTTTTTATGTCAACAACACACCACGAGGGCTTACAGCCTAAATACTATCGTACCGTGGGTGTTGACAAGGAGGAAAGAGGCAACTTGTTAATTCTGGACTTGAAGGTTTGGAGGTTCGGAGGAGAAGGAAAAACATGTGCTGGCAAGGAATTCCACAACTTGGAAGTCCTCGGGACAAAAGAGCGGGCATAACAAGATGTTCTATGTCTGGTGACCTGGACAGTAAAAGGGTGCATTCGCTCTGTTCCCCTGGTAGATCTGCTGGGAGCAGCAGGTGGGGGAATTATGGAGGAAAGCTCCTCTGAGCAGTGCCCGTGCAGATATCTATAAAAGAGAGAGAGGTCACCAACGGCACGTCGGTGGGCAAGGGATGGAAGCCTTTGGGTGAGGGTAGGGTCACCGATGAGACGTATAGCTCTCTTTTGAATGGAGTCCAGGATAGCGAGTGTAGAAGCGGCTGCTGCACCCCAGATGTGGGAGCAGTATTCGAGGTTTGGCCTTATTTGTGAAGTGTATAAGGTATAGAGATTAGTTGGTGAAAAGTATTTGCGAGCCCGGAAGAGGAAACCCAATTTCTTAGCAGCCGCTTCTGCAATTGATGTAACATGTTGGTGCCAATTAAGATTTCGATCCACAGAAATGCCAACAAGAGAAAAGGACTCATTACTTTGAATAACTTGGTTGTTCATTGTGATGGGTCTAGGGCTGCTGTATCTCTTGTGAGAAAGAAAGCAAGACTTAGTTTTGGTGGGGTTGAATTGTACAAGATTTCTACTTCCCCAGTCTAATATTTTTTGGAGGTCTACGGAGACAGAACCCTCCATGAGTCTGCGATCCTCATCTAATTGGGCTAAAGAGACAGGCTTAGAATATTGTATGTTTGAGTGGAGGGTGCTGTCGTCCGCGTAACTGTGAACTGGGTTGGATGTGCTAGAGAGGAGGTCATTGATGTGGAGAAGAAACAAAGTAGGGGCTAAAGCTGAACCTTGAGGAACTCCTGCATTAATTGGATACAGTTTAGAGGAATGACCATCCACAACAACAGATATGCTCCTGTTGGAGAGGAAATTTGCTGTCCAGGTACAAAGTTTTGGTGGTAGGCCATAGGCCGGAAGTTTATTAAGCAGCGCTGCGTGCTAGACCTGGTCGAATGCTTTGGATATGTCTAGAGCAACAATCTGGGATTCACCGTGTTGTTCCATAGACTTGTTCCAAGAATTGGTGACAAAGGAAAGGAGGTCGGCAGTCGATCTGCGCTGACGGAATCCATACTGCCTGTCGTGGATTAGACTGTGTTTTTCAAGGAATTTTAGTAGTTCGGTGTTTATATACTTTTCCATCACTTTAGAGATGACTGAAAGGAGAGAAATAGGCCTGTAGTTTTTAGGAAGCGCTTTGAATTCTTTCTTGGGGACGGGTTGTACTCGAGCAGTTTTCCAGTTACTAGGGAATATGCCTTTATTATAAGATATCTGAAACAGACGAGTCAGGACAGGAGCAAGTTCTGGTGCGCATTTTTTGAGAACAATTGCTGGGATCTCGTCAAGGCCAGAGGCTTTCCTGGTATTAAGAGAAGAGAGCATCTTTCGTACCTTTTTAGTTTTGAAAATGATATCAGTCATTTTATGCGCGACGTTGGGGACTGTTGGTGGTTGAACATTTGGAGGTGGGTTGAGAGTAGAATTTCCGGCGAACAACGAAGCAAGGTATGAGGTATTTGACTATAAATAAATGTTCTAGATATGCTAATGAAGAAAAAATTTCGGGATGCAGCAAGTACGTTATAAGAGTGAATTTTCATAAGAATTTTCGACTATTAGTACGCCATCTTACTAAAAGTAATACTTTTAAATTAAACAGATGTCAAAGATCGGGTTAAGAGGTCCTAATACAAGCTCATTTGAAGAATTTCGCTCTTTCTATTATCATAACAAAATATTCAAATCTTGCGTTCTAGCTCCTTTTAAGAAAAAACTTTAAATGCCCACAACATTTTTTTTCTATGACGCTATAAAATTAAAATTTGGTGAATCTAGATACTGTAAGTCTCTTTCAAAGAAATTTTCATTAAAGTTACAAAAGTTTATCAGAAGGAAACTTAATTTCTACCCAAGAAGTCAATTCGTTATTCAAATAACTTACCTACTTGAACGATTAATCAACGAACGTTAACGTTAATATTCTTATTCTTTGATTTACAAGTTTAGAAACATATTAAAGAATCATTTACTATTTAACCTCAAAACAGAACTATCAAACCATGATAAATAAACAAAACACGTTATTATGCTTTAGTTTCCAATTTTAAAAGGATAATATAGGTACAAGTTGTTATATCTATTTCAATGACAATCATTTACTACTGAACCTCAACACAACTGTCAGGCCATAATGAATAAACAAAACACGTTATGATTCTTTGGTTTACAATTTTAAAAGCAATATACAATTATTTACTTAACCTCAAAACAAAAGTGCTAAACCATAATATATAAACAAAACACACTATCTGATATGGTTTTTATTTTAAGTAGCTGATATAAAACTTTCTTATTTGCCCCTACAAATCTGCGCATCCGAATATACCCGAAGGCAGTGATTCGGGTGGGATCGCCACAGTTCGGTATGAACGTTATCATTGCATTATGTTGTATACCTGCTGTTGTGTTCTAATATTGTTTGATCCCCACGCTCAATCTCCCCGAGTCCGACCCTGTACATTCCCATCCTGAAAACTTCCCTCGGTGCCTACAACAGCAACCAAAGGCGGTTCCGACATTGGCACACCTGTAACAGTTGGCAGCAACAGCCACCGAACGCGCAAGTACAACCAACAGTTAGATCCCTGTGACGGGGGTCACCAAGCGTCAGCAGCTACAAGAGATCTCAAGATTCAACCACTTTCATGTCATTCAGCGTTCAGTGAGGTCGTGGCAAGAGACCAGCTGAACCGTGAGTGTTAGTCAGACGCAGCATAATACCTGATTATGCTGTGGTCACATCACAGTTAACTGCGGGCCGTTCCAGCGGTCAGGGAGCATCACAGGGAGATCGCCTGACCCACGGCACGGAGTCAAGACCCACGGTTGTCTCCATAGACACGTGAACAGGTCAGTGAGCCTCATTGTGGGAGAACCAATCTCCCGATGAGCGACTGATCCATGTTAGTAAAAATCCATTGAACCACGACATCAACACACGGCAAGTCTTCACAGTCGTCACCTGGACACCTGAAACACCTTGGCCCTTCGGACGACGCCCCCAGCTATCAGCGACACAACCACGTGCTGATCACGACAACCTCGCAGCTCCAGTCGTAAGTCACCTATTCGTTGTATCATTATCGGATCACAACATTCATTATTGTATATCACTTTGTAACTCATATTAAATTGTTCTTACTTTATCGTGTGTATTCATAAATCTGCGCCACAAAAAACAATTCGTCTGGTCTTTCACGAGTGTTAACCGGGTAATTAGAACCACGATGCTACTCTCTATAAACTAGTAATGTTAATGCACGCATTTATTTTAATTCAAACATTCAGTATTTCACGGCATAACATTTTACCCAATCTGAATCGTACACCTGCGGTATATGTATCAAACTTCGCGTGGCATATGACTATTCGTCTTTGACTGGCACCATACTTTAACCACTCAAGTTGTTTCAATTCATGTCTTTCATATTTGATTTTTAATTTGGGAAAACTTCAACAATTTGTGAACCAAATTACTTAAAATCCACGGCAGAGGTTTATTCCCTTCATTTCTAGCTACATGTAAAGGCTCATTCTAGTTACCTTAATACTTTCATAAATATAGCGTATTCAAAAATATCTTTTTTAATTTTTTTGGGGGAAAATATGTCCGTTATAGCTAATTGACGAACCGGTCCGCCATTGTAACGAAATGAAAACAATTGCCAAGTTTAGTTCAAATCAGTTGAGTAGTTATCGCTCGGCTACATATATATATATATATATATATATATATATATATATATATATATATATATATATATATATATATATATATATATATATATATATATATATATATATATATATATATATATATATATATATATATATATAAACTAAATAAAATAAATAGATGTATTGGACTATAATAATCATAGGGTGCCATACATATAAGCTAAAGCTTGTACTTTTACATTGCACAATTTTAGTACAAACTCCAAGCCATGAACGTTAAAAATTTTATGGTATACTTACTGTCCTTTTGCTACCAAACAAAGTTAGGGTCATCAGAGGATAAACAAAATTTCATCATCTGACGACGCTTAGTTTGTTAGTGAAACGATCGCCAGGTGTTTAAAAAATGTGTTGTGGTGATTTTGGTTATCCAAGTGTACTTATCAATGCTCAACACTGATTCCAATCTTTACGTAGTGTTCTTATATGTTGCCACAAGCTTTTATATATAAAATATGTTAGGTAATGTTTTTTCTAGACTTTTTCATCCTCTGATGAAGCTAACTTTGTTAGTGAAACGATAGCCGGGTCTTTAAAAAGATGTGTTGTGGTGATTTGGGTTCTCCAAGTGTACTTATCATTGTTTTTTGCTCGTACAAATTAGGTTTAAATTTCGTTCTGTTGTCCCTATTGTTTGCTTCCTCTATTCCGTTGCCTTTTAGTGAATTTTCTTAGAAAAAATTCACTAATGAGGAGATCTCGACTTTTGAATTTTGAAAAAATTTCTTCAAATGAGCGCGATCTAGGACCCCTAGAACCCATATCCGGGGTCAGTTTCAATTTTTATATGTTTATATATATATATATATATATATATATATATATATATATATATATATATATATATATATATATATATATATATATATATATATATATATATATATATATATATATATATATATATATATATATATATATGTATCACACCGATAACTCAAAAAATAATGGGCCGATTTTGATAAAATTTGGCATGTACTTTTCTTTTGTAAGTAGCTTGGATAAGTTCGTTAGTCAGGAAAATCGGACGAGGTTTTCCGGGAAAATTTTGAGTTTTCATTCGAAAAAAATTCTTATCTCAAAAAGTAATTAGCCGATTTTAATAAAATTTGGCATGTACCTTTCTTTTGTAAATATCTTTGACAAGTTTGTTAGTCAGGAAAATCGGACGAGGTTTTCCGGGAAAATTTTGAGTTTTCATTCAAAAAAATTTTTTATCAAAGAATAATAAGCCGATTTTGATAAAATTTGGCACGTACCTTCCTTTTGTAAATGGCTTTGACCAGTTTGTTAATCAAAAAAATCGGACGAGGTTTTCCGGAAAAATTTTGAGTTTTCATTTGAAAAAAAAATTTATCTCAAAAAATAAAAAATCTATGATAACAAAATTTGGTAGGTAGGTTTACGATATAAAAAGTAAACTATACACCAAAATTTAGATTTGTATGTTACAAGAAAAAAAAGTTATAAAATATTTTGTGCCAGATCATTTCTATGAAAATTCACTACCATAACGCACTTGCTGCGTCCAGGCTTTTTAGTATGACATGCCCTTTGGCGATTGTGTGTCCCTGTGACTCATAATAAATATAATTTAAAAACAACTCAATGGTAGTTGCAAACATATTTTAGATCATGTAAATTGTCTATGGATGTATATTAGGTGTTTTAAAAATGTATGTAAAAAAGAACAAAACTAATTTTCGTGTATAATTTGTTGTAAACAACATCTAAGGATCTCCTTCCATTTCTCTCTCTCTCTCTCTCTCTCTCTTTCTTTCTTGCTGTCAGTCTGAACCAAGTGAAACAACTAACAATAAAAGTCTGTGGCTGATGGATAACTTTTCCATGGCATCCTTTTCTCCGAATACACACCTACACATATTTATATTAGTGAATTTTCTTAAAAAAAATTCACTAATGAGGAGATCTCGACTTTCGAATTTTGAAAAAATTTATTCAAATGAGCGCTATTTAGGACCCCCGGAACCCAAATCCGAGGTCAGTTTCAGACTTTATATGTTTATATATATATATATATATATATATATATATATATATATATATATATATATATATATATATATATATATATATATATATATATACATATATATATATATATATATATATTTATGTGTCACACCTATAACTTAAAAAATAATGGACGGATTTTGATAAAATTTGGCACATACCTTCCTTTCGCAAGTCGCTTGGATAAGTTCGTTAGCCAGGAAAATTCGCCGAGGTTTTCCCGGAAAATTTTGTGTTTTCTTTCGAAAAAAATCGAAAAAAATTTATATCTCCAAAATTAACAAAGTAAGGGCAACCAAATTTCATACGCGGGTTTATATCATTAGAGGCAAGTTACCTACCAAAATTTAGCTCCGTAGGTTAAATGACGAAAAAGTTACAGGCATTCAAAGAAAAATAAATTTGGGTTCTCCTCAAAACGTCAAAATCGCGATTTTAAACGTCAAAATTGGTGAGTACCTTCCTTTTGCAAGTGGCTTGGATATGTTCGTTATCCAGGAAAACCCGACGAGGTTTTCCCGGAAAATTTTGTATTTTCTTTCGAAAAAAATTTATATCTCCAAAATTAACAAAGTAAGGGCAACCAAATTTTATACGCGGGTTTATATCACTATAGGCAAGTTACCTACCAACATTTAGCTCTGTAGGTCAAAATACAAAAAAGTTATAGGCATTTAAACAAAAATAAATTGGGGTTTTTCACAAAACGTCAAAGTTGCGATTTAAACGTCAAAATTGGCAACATTTAGGAAAAGAACTTGAATCTAATACGGGCTATGGAAATAAAATGTCTCAAGAAGAATGTTTTACAAACCCTGAAGTCTTAGTTTCAACCGTCATTGTCCTTCATTTTACTAAAATGTTTCCAGAAAATTCATTTCAAATAGACCCTTTCTCTGACGCTTGGCAGTAGCCTTAACTATAGAGTTTATCGTTAATAGTATATAATTTTTGTAAAATTTTCGTAAAAAAATCAATAAAGCTCAATATATCTGTTATTATACCAGATATGAAAAAAAAATTGTAGATATTAATTATAGGGTGTCTCAAACTACATCTTAAAAAATTATTTCTACAATCACAGGCTGGCCCATAAGTCGTTGGTGATACAAATTTTCTTTTTTTTTTTAATCAAACACGCCTTTTGTTATTGCATTTTTGCATTTTCCATCGAAATATAATGCATGTTTGTAAGAACAAAAATTCTGGACGCAGTAAGTGCGTTATGGTAGCGAATTTTGATCAAATGCTTAATATTTGAATAGCTCAATTTGCTATTAACCTATAAGGTTGACCAAAAAACGGGTTTTTTCGGGAACACTTTAAGTTTACTTTCGGAAATTTTTTTACATCTTCAAACAATAAAGTTATTTTGATGAAACATGGCACATTGTTTTTACTATATAGATTATACACATTATTGCTATTAATAAATAGTTTTATGAAAATTCACTACCATAACGCACTTGCTGCGTCCAGAGATTTAAATAACATCACCTAAATGACACTTGTCCAGAAGCTCTGAACAGCTTGCGGGGTGAGTTTATTAGAAGACACAATGGACACACACACACACACATTATTGCTATTAATAAATAGTTTTATGAAAATTCACTACCATAACGCACTTGCTGCGTCCAGAGATTTAAATAACATCACATAAATGACACTTGTCCAGAAGCTCTGAACAGCTTGCGGGGTGAGTTTATTAGAAGACACAATGGACACACACACACACACACATTATTGCTATTAATAAATAGTTTTATGAAAATTCACTACCATAACGCACTTGCTGCGTCCAGAGATTTAAATAACATCACATAAATGACACTTGTCCAGAAGCTCTGAACAGCTTGCGGGGTGAGTTTATTAGAAGACACAATGGACACACACACACACACATCCAAGACACACAGTGACAAAAACTGCCATCACCGGGAATCGAACCCAGACACTTGATGTAGCAGCTGATGCAGCGAGAAGTGCTATCGTTTTAATTTCAATAAAATGTTGACATTTTGAGTCTAATGAAAGGATATTATAATTGTCCTGGTAAACACTTGAGCAAGCGCCGCCGTGGCCGTGTTGGAAAGTCGAGTAAAACTTCCCAATTCGGACTCGGGGGACGACGATTCGAGACTCACCGGCAGCGGATGATTTTTCAAATCACTTCTGTCGTTGAGATCGAGCTTAAGGCGGGGCGGCAAAGCCGCGAACGAGCCCTGGGGGAGAAAAAACTCTTGAGCAAATTGTTTGAATTTTACTTGTAAGAATTTGCTAATTTTTATTTTTTTTTCAGGTAAGCAATCAGACTTCTTTTGCTGTTGGTAAGTTCTATTAAAACAATACGTAGTTTTAGCGGTAAATTACTGAACACTTATTAAATATGAAGATTAATTTTGAGACCAATCAAAATTGAACGTTTATGTATATGTTATATATATATATATATATATATATATATATATATATATATATATATATATATATATATATATATATATATATATAAATCCCAATGGTAAGTAATTGTGACTTCCGAGATTTTCTATTCACTTAGAAATATTCTTTGTTGTTTCACAAGTCGAGCATTCGCAGTTTCTTGGCCACATCATCAGGGCTACTATAACAAAAACAAAATTATCAGCACACTTATATATACAAAAAGTTAAGATCGTTAAAATTGTTAAAAATGGAAACTTTAAAAAAGACTTGTAAGAGCCGGATAACAGTTTCAGACTGCAGTGAGTAATTGATTAAAACATCCTAAAAACAATAGAAACAAACTCGACTTCTTTACTCAATTTGTACTGACTTTCACATAAATATGTTTATGCGTTTCCACACCAATATAATATTAGAATTAAATGTGACAACGCTGCTCCCCACGCAGAACGATTCCCTCCGGCGTCTATTATTACTTCTTTCGTCGTCTGTCACTCTTCCACCATCAGAATTTCTCTTTCTAACATTAAAGGGACATAAAGAAAAAGCTCGTATTATATACATTTATTTGACGTTGACGTTGAACGTCATATGTTTGATTACTGTATTTTATAGTCTCCCTGAATCATATCTCTTTTCTGTTGTTTGTTTCTCTTTATACAGGAAAGAAAAGAAATGGCAAATACCGAAAGTGGAAAGAAGCCCTTGATTTCAACTAGCGGAAGCTAGGAAGAAGGATTTTTTCTTATTCTTGATATATCTCCTTGGAAGGCTTTGTTTTGCCACGTGCCTCATAGTGTTTTTTTTTATATTAATTACAGGTGCACTATATGTATAGAATAAAGAAAAGGTATTCAGGGAGTGCTCTTAAAAAAATCATGAAAGGCTAAGCCTACGTGTATGCCTTGAAGTCATTATAAACTAGATTTAAGACTAGATGCATTCTCGCAACAATTAGAACCGTAGACCGGTTTCGCTCTCATTAGAGCTCTTCAGTACGGCATACTAATTGCAGCAAAAATGCACCAAAAATAACACGGCTATCGTATAGCCAGTCTTAAAACACTAAGTGAGTAGCGAACGTGTCGCCACCTAGTTCGGAACCAAGTACTTGTTGTCACGCCCGCTCCAAATAATACAGAGTATTAAAAATAGAGACGGTATACAACTAACTAACAATTTAAAAAATTGTTAGCCCTGGCCCATTTCTACCCCAATATAGGGACAAGTATGTAAGACTAGATGCATTCTCGCAACAATTAGAACCGTAGACCGGTTTCGCTCTCATTAGAGCTCTTCAGTACGGCATACTAATTGCAGCAAAAATGCACCAAAATAACACGGCTATCGTATAGCCAGTCTTAAAACACTAAGTGAGTAGCGAACGTGTCGCCACCTAGTTCGGAACCAAGTACTTGTTGTCACGCCCGCTCCAAATAATACAGAGTATTAAAAATAGAGACGGTATACAACTAACTAACAATTTAAAAAATTGTTAGCCCTGACCCATTTCTACCCCAATATAGGGACAAAGTATGTAGGACTAGATGCATTCTAAACTAGATTGTTATACCAGAAAATAACTGGATATCGTATTCCTTTGAATATACGTTGGCTGGGACGTTAAGACACTCTTAGAAAACGACAACCATTCGACAAATGAGTAATAAGACAGACAGACATTAGACGGCTAAAGTTTCGCTAAAACAAGTTTGTAAATCAAATGGTACGAAAGCAGGAACAACGAAATGCAGAATAAGCCAAAGGCTGCAGTGCTTTCGGGGCGGCGAAGTCGCGTACGAGCCCTGAGGGAAAAAAAGGAACAACGAAGCCGTTTCTGATGAGCAATATGGATGAAAATATCTATAGAGGAGGCAGATATTCAACGTTTCTTCTGTCATAAAAAGAACAGAATGGAATCGAAAACCAGTAAATTGTTTTTGGTGGCAGCGGAGACCAGTATTTTAATTGTGAACGTATATTTAGGGACGGACTGAACTTGGGGGTATTTCGAAGAAGATATATGTGTGTGTGTCGTCAAATTGCATTGGCTGCGGTATGATTACCTTTTGTACATTGTAACAAGAAAATATAAATACCCCATCTTCTAGAGTAGATCATCAAAAAGAGAACATAAAATTAGTGTCAGGTCAGCAGCACCGGTTTTAACACTTGTTAGTGGAATTTCTTTGGGTAGTGAGCCTTTTTAATGTCTAAATTTCCTAATGCATTCTTAACTGTGCGATAGCTGAAAAGGTTCGTCTTATTTGTGACTGTGACCACTGGAATAGCAGGTTGACGTTTTTCTTGTGGATAAAGCGTGGAATTAGAAGCAAATGCACTAACAAATAAATCAGTGGTTTCTTTCAATGATAGAGCGAATACTCGCATATCTGAAGCCATGAGAGGAAAAGCATTGGTGGTAAAATTCGTGCATATAATTTATGTCATAGACGCGAAGCGCCTGATGTCGTTTGGACATGAGATGACTTTGTCTGTTATTGACTGCCGAAGTGATTGTTGGCCTGACCGATTATCTGCCTGCCCTTCCTGATACAAAGGCAGTATGGGTATTACTTAACAAGCGGATCCTCATAGCCACAGACAGCCAGCCCTTAAGGCCCTAAGTAGCCCACGGGTAAATTCCTGGCTGGTGAGTGAGTGCCGAGGCGAGACGAGCGACCTGTATGGGCAGAATGGGGTCACTCAGGGGTCAAAGGCAATGAAGAAGCTGACACTCTCGCGAAGAGAGGGTCAGTAGAACGATTTATGGGACTAGAACCGGCTCTAGGCGCGACAAAGAGCATTGCCATGGGAGCCTTTAAGTCCTGAGTCAGAAACCAACACAAGGTGTACTGGGCAGACTGTTCAGGGCTCAGACATGGGAAGTCAATAATTGACGAACCCAGTTCAAAGAGCTGTGGAGCTGCTAAATCTTAGCAGGGGACAGCTCAGAAACACAACAGGTCTCTTGACGGGACACATGGCCGTCAAGAAACACCTGCATAAAATGGGGCGGTTCAAGGGGGACCTCGCATGGACTCTGCGGCGAGGGAGAGGAATCAGACCAGCACATCTTGTGTGAGTGTAAAGCTCTGGACCGCAAAAGACAACTGATCTACGGTCACTCTAGACCGGAGACAGAGCAATATAAAACTTCACCCTACCAATCGCTGTGCAGACTAGGCAGACAAGGCACAGTGATTCTGGAAAGGGTGGAGTAAGACTAAGGGTATGCACAATAAACCAAAGATTGCAGTGCTATCGGGGCGGCAAAGCCGCGGACGAGCCCTGAGGGGGGGAAAAATGGGTATTACTTACGTGGTTTTTGCGCCAAAATTTACAAGTTGACTTTAATGCTTTGGCAAGCTTTATTGAACTAGGGTTTTGATTTAAAATAGACATGTTTCGATGAACGAAGAATGTAGTATCCCAATGGCCTAATAAGATAATTTCAGTAATAGAGTTGGCGCAGTCTGTGGGATTATTATTTTGAAAAGAGATATTTGCCCAGGAAAATAAAGGATACAAGGTTCTTAATTTTTACCATTCAGTGGAATTATAGAAAATAGAGAACTAGAAATGAATACCCGGCTGAATAAATCACGTTTTTCTTTTTATGATATGGCGATTGCTTCACCATTTGAAGCAAGGAAAAAAGCTTGGGGTGAAATTTGAGCTTAAATTTTTCCCATAGACCAAAAACGTCGACTATTGTTTGTACTTAAGATGATTTTGTCTCTTATTGATTGATGGAAGTTATTTCACCCTGATCTATTATCTGCTTTCACTTGTTCTTTGCTGGGACTGAGTCTAGTCGACGAAAGCGAATGAACTTTTAATTAAAAGTGTGATATATTATATAAGTAAAAAGAATAACTATTATATTCAGCTATATTCCTAATATATTATTATTTCCCAGTGTCGCATCCACATTAAAATTGTCTTAAAAAAACCATCTACCATTTTTTGTAAAAAAAAAGCAACATTGAGAATTATTCGCAAGGTAACTTGAAAGCTTTCAACACTTCACCATGTAATTTTCAGTAAATGCATATTCTACTTTTAAAGTGCAAGACACCCCTTCAATTTTAAAATGATAACCCCAGCGCCTTTAACGACCCAGTCATACCTAATCACGAAGTGCAAATCGAACGCGGGGAAGAAGTAAGTACATGGTCCGCGATCTGATATGCACCTCTCCAAGTGAAAGGCTATTATTCATCCTTGCCCTTTCGCAGCAGGAAGGAAACTTGGCGTGTAAGGGTAGAAGGGAAGGAAGGGTTGGACGGTGTATTATTAGTGACAGGGCAGCGTCAGGTCTCTAAAAGACAAGTGGCTAACTGCTGCCACCCCCCGGTATAGTCTCTCGACGTGTACCTGCATACATAACCATAGGCCATTTAGTACTGTCTTACCTCGTTTACCGCACCGACTTCCTCCACGGTTAAGTAATGGTCGACTCTACAAACTCCGGGGCAATTAGCGCAATTAGTTGAACGATCGAGTAACAGCTCAAGATAGATTAAGGCCATTTGTCTTAGGGTGTGTGGTGTAGAGTTTTAATAAAATGGGTGTAAAGTGCGATGGGTTATTGGATATGAATATTTGTGATGTCGATTTTAAATTCTCGATTAACTACGTAATCACAATATATATATATATATATATATATATATATATATATATATATATATATATATATATATATATATATATATATCAGTGAATAAAAAGCTGAGAAGGCGCAGTGGACACAAATAAATACATTTTATCTATCTTGATAACAATTCTATACACATCTTAATTAGAGACTTTTCGCTTTACGGGCTATCGAAGGTACCGTAATACTAAAAGTCGTACATATATAATCAGTCCACTTTCCAGCGATACGTCATATTATTTTCTTATACAGAATTCGACAAAATGGCGTGAACACCCTATTTCTGGCGTTAGTTACCTTACCAGGTCAAGAAACTGATTTAAATTAATGGAGACGAGAAGTGTAATATCATCATATAATATCGTCATATAACCACATCAAAAACAAAGTCCTCTTAAGCTCCAGCATCAGCAAACCCTTCTGGACTCTTGCTAAATCTATTGGGAATAGTTTCTGCAAGAGCACGTTCCCACCTCTTGTCTCAGGGGATGAAATTGTTTCTACCGCCCTGGGCAAGGCTGAACTTTTTGCCTCGTTGTTCGCCGGCAATTCTACTCTCAACTCACCTCCAAATGTTCAGTCACCGACAGTCCCCAATGTCGCGCATAAAGTGACTGATATCATTTTCAAAACTAAAAAGGTACTGAAGATGCTCTCTTCTCTTAATACCAGGAAAGCCTCTGGCGTTGACGGGATCCCAGCAATTGTTCTCAAAAAATGTGCACCAGAACTTGCTCCTGTCCTGACTCGTCTGTTCCAGACATCTTACAATAGAGGCATATTCCCTAGTAACTGGAAAACTGCTCGAGTACAACCCGTCCCCAACAAAGGATCCAAAACGCTTCCTAGCAACTACAGGCCCATTTCTCTTCTTTCAGTCGTCTCTAAAGTAATGGAAAAGTATATAAACATCGAATTACTAAAATTTCTTGTAAAACACAGTCTAATCCACGACAGTCAGTATGGATTTCGTCAGCGCAGATCAACTGCCGACCTCCTTTCCTTTGTCACCCATTCTTGGAATAAGTCTATGGAACTTCACGGTGAATCACAGATTGTCGCTCTAGACATATCCAAAGAATCCGACCAGGTCTGGCACGCAGCGCTGCTATATAAACTTGCGGCCTATGGCCCACCACCAAAACTCTGTACCTGGACAGCAAATTTCCTCTTCCACCGGAGCATTTCTGTTGTCGTGGCTGGCCATTCCTCTAAACTGTATCCAATTAATGCAGGAGTTCCTCAAAGTTCAGCTTTATCCCCTACTTTGGTTCTTCTCCACATCAATGACCTTCTCTCTAGCACATCCAACCTAGTTCACAGTTACTCGGACGACAGCACTCTCCACTCAAATAGACAATATTCTAAGCCTGTCTCTTTAGCCCAATTAGATGAGGATCGTAGACTCATGGAGGGTTCTGTCTCCGTGGATCTCCAAAAAATATTAGACTAGGGAAGTAGAAATCTTGTACAATTCAACCCCACCAAATCTTAGTCTTGCTTTCTTTCTCATGAGAGATACACCATCCCTAGACCCATCACAATGAACAACCAAGTTATTCAAAGTAATGAGCCCTTTTCACTTGTCGGCATTTCTGTGGATCGAAATCTCAAGTGGCCCCAACATGTCTCATCAATTGCAGAAGCGCCTGCTAATAAATTAGGTTTCCTCTTCCCGGCTCACAAATACTTTTCACCAGCTAATCTATATACCTTATATACCTAACCTCGAATACTGCTCCCACATCTGGGGGGCCGCTGCCGCTTCTACACTTGCTATCCTGGACTCTATTCAGAAGAGAGCTATACGTTTGATCGGTGACCCTCACCCAAAGGCTGCCATCTCTTACCCACCGACGTGTCGTTGGTGACCTCTCTCTCTCTCTCTCTTTTATAGATATCTACACGGGCACTGCTCAGAGGAGCTGTTCTATAGTTCCTTTACCTGCTGCCGTCAACAGATCTACCAGGGGAACAGAGCGAATGCACCGTTTTACTGTCCAGGTCAGCAGACATAGAACATCTTGTTATGCCCGCTCTTTTGTCCCGAGGACTTCCAAGTTGTGGAATTCCTTGCCGGCACATGTTTTTCCTTCTCCTCCGAACCTCCAAACCTTCAAGGCCAGAATTAACAAGTTGCCTCTTTCCTCCTTCTCGACACGGTACGATAGTACTTAGGCTGTGAGCCCTCGTGGTGTGTTGTTGAAATAAATAAAAAATAACAATAAAAGCAAATAAATAAATGAAAAGCATTTACAGCAAGTGTTCAAATGGAAAACCTTCAGCGGCCTGACAATATCACAATCTATTGACAAATGACCTTAAAACTTTTTAAATATTTTCTGGTATTATTTGGGAGCGGCAGTTCTGATTAGATCTTCCAGGTCTCGTAAGTATTGAGAGAGGTTCTCATAAACCATCGATATAAAATGACCCCGAAGGAAATAGTCCAATGGAGTTACATCTCGTGACCCCGCCGGCCATCTATGTATCTTCTTATCCTCACCCATCTCCTGCGGGAATACTTGATTTAGATATTGTCTGACCTCACCATAGTGAGGTGGAGCACCATCCTGCTGATACGAAATGTTGTCCGACAAGTGCTGATTATTTGCGGGGTTAGGTAGGAGTTCTGGCAGAATTTGGCCACGAAGGAATTGTAAATAACGATTCGCATTCAAAATTTCTCTCAAAAAGAAAGGCTCAGTAATTGGTCCTATACCCGCCCAGGCGCTTATTTTCTGCGGATATTGGTTATGAGCGTCTTCCGTTCGGTGAGGATTGCAGTCTTACCAGTTCTTTACGTCCATTCACAAAACTGTTGAGACAAAATGTTGCTTTATCAGAAAATACTATGTTGTTGATGACCTTGAATGACATCTAACTTTTCTTAACATAACTGCATACGCTTATAAGGATAAAATTGATTAGATTTTGATATCCTACTCACAGATCGTTTTGTTAATATTGTGCTTTACGGACAGTTTTGGCAGCGAAGTTCTTAGTTGTTGTTGTACACTTTACAGGACATTAGTTGCGTTGTCCTCATGTGTAGCTGTTTTTTTTCTTCGACATCCTGGAACGTTTCTTACATTTCCAGGTTCATTAAATCTGCGTAAAGTTCTTGACACTGTAGATTTTAAAACTGGAGCTTCCTGTCACGGAATGTTGCATTAGATACATCACGAACTTCTTGCAGATATCTCTTCCGATCGCCAAAGCCAACAATCGTCAGAGGTGTAATTATTTCTTATTCAGTCAATTCACTCATCGTAGATGTTAGTAACAGCTAGGGCAACCAGAAATTGTTTCTTGTAGTAACTGTTAAAAAATGTAGTTCATTTCTATGGAAATTCGCTACCATAATGCACTTTCTGCACCCAGACTTAATTAGATTTTAAAACTGGAGCTTCCTGTCACGGAATGTTTCATTAAATACATCACGAACTTCTTGCAGATATCTCTTCCTATCGTGAAAACCAACAATCATCAGAAGTGTAATCCTTTCATATTCAGTCAATTCACTCATTGTAGATGTTAGTAAGAGCTAGGGCAACCCGAAGTTATTTATTGTAGTAACTGTCAAAAAATGTCGTTCCTTTCTATGAAAATTCGTTACCATAACGCACTTTCTGCACCCAGACTTAGTTATTGTATTTACTCTATGGAATTTCCACGAAAAGCAAATAAAATAAGTAGATAAATAAATGATGAGTCTTGTTTTAGTAGTCACTTCTAGAGAGTTGAAAGCAGGACATTTTGCGTGTTTCTGAATAAATTTTATAAACGCTAACGACTTGCTCGTCTATTTAAATCCCCATCAAAATCTCAATTTTCTCTAGACTAATTTGATTCCAGCACCTCATCATATTCTTATTTCATTCTGCACCCTCGTCTGCTTACATCAAGAAGAAGAGCTCGTGCTATCTCTCGAGTTTCGCTACATGAACACGAATGCAACGGCACGTCCTCGAATTTAAGTCGATTCTCGTTTGATTATTGTACTTTATGATCCGACCAGGATCATATCAGTAAAAAGACGTGGAAAATGCGTAAAAGGGAAAAGGAAGGGAATAAACGAGAACAGTTCTGGATGTTTGGGATCCATTTCAGGGCACGTTGCCCTCACTATTGGAGACTCTCGCATGTAACAAGAGAACGAGAGATGCCTTATTTCTGACTGTTGTTGGTGCAGCGGCCTTTCAAATGGAATATTCCATAATTTGATATTATAGCAACTGTTAGTTCTTCCGCTCCCTTATCGGAATGTGACGGGTTATTGACGGGAGTTTGGCGGGAATCGATGCGAGACCAAACTGAATTGTTTCTGATTGAGTAAAATATGTTTGTGCTATTTGGGACAAATGTAGATATAATGTTGGAACAGTGACAGCTATATAGGGTGTGTCACAAAATGTATTAACTGGTCACTGGTCGTATTCTAAAAATTCACCATCACTTCTCGTTAAAATTAACGCATATTCTGAAAATCACATCAAGCTTGATCTTCAATATTTCTCGAACTAGTACCGCTATTAAGATGATATATATATATATATATATATATATATATATATATATATATATATATATATATATATATATATATATATATATATATCTAATTAATATTAAAAAATATTAAACCTGAAAAGAGAACTTAAGAACTATAAACTATTAACTAACAATATTTCTATCTAAAGCTAAAGAGTCTTGAATACAGTGCCAAACAACATTGAGGCATTCCTTCTGAGGCAAAAAACTCGTTTAATAACCACATCAAAAACAAAGTCCTCTTAAGCTCCAACGGTGGCAAACCCTTCTGGACTCTTGCAAAATTTATTGGGAATAATTTCTGCAAGAGCACGTTCCCACCTCTTATCTCAGGGGATGAAATTATTTCTACCACCCTGGGAAGGCTGAACTTTTTGCCTCGTTGTTCGCTGGCAATTCTACTCTCAACCCACCTCCAAATGTTCAACCACCAACAGTCCCCAACGTCGCCCATAAAATGACGGATATCATTTTCAAAACTAAAAAGGTACGAAAGCTGCTCTCTTCTCTTAATATCAGGAAAGCCTCTAGCAGTGACGAGATCGCAACAATTGTTCTCAAAAAATGCACACCAGAACTGGCTCCTGTCCTGACTCGTCTGTTTCAGACATCTTACAATAGAGGCATATTCCTTAGTAACTGGAAAACTGCTCGAGTACAACCCGTCCCCAAGAAAGGACCCAAAGCGCTTCCCAGCAACTACAGGCCTATTTCTCTCTTTTCAGTCATCTCTAAAGTGATGGAAAAGTATATAAACACCGAATTACTCAAATTTCATGAAAAACACAGTCTAATCCACGACAGGCAGTATGGATTCCGTCAGCGCAGATCAATTGCCGACCTCCTTTCCTTTGTCACCCATTCTTGTAACAAGTCTATGGAACTACACGGTGAATCCCAGATTGTCGCTCTAGACATATCCAAAGCCTTCGACCAGGTCTGGCACGCAGCGCTCCTTAATAAACGTCCGGCCTATGGCCTACCACCAAAACTCTGTACCTGGACAGCAAATTTCCTTTCCAACCGGAGCATTTCTGTTGACGTGGATGGCCATTTCTCTAAACTGTATCCAGTTAATGCAGGAGTTCAAGGTTCGGCTTTAGCCTCTATTTTGTTTCTTCTCCACATCAATGACTGCCTCTCTAGCACATCCAACCCAGTTGACAGTTACCCAAACGACAGCACCCTCCATTCAAATATACAATATTCTAAGCCTGTCTCTTTAGCCCAATTAGATGAGGATCCCAGACTCATGGAGGGTTCTGTCTCCGTGGATCTCCAGAAAATTTTAGACTGGGGAAGTAGAAATCTTGTACAATTCATCCCCACCAAATCTCAGTCTTGCTTTCTTTCTCATAAGAGATACACCAGCCCTAGACCCATCACAATGAACAACCAATTTATTCAAAGTAATGAGTCTTTTTCACTTGTTGGCATTTCTGGGGAATCTCAATTGGCACCAACATGTCACATCAATTGCAGAAGCGGCTGCTAAGAAATTAGGTTTCCTGTTCCGGGCTCGCAATTACTTTTAACCAGCTAATCTCTATATCTTATATACTTCACAAATAAGGCCAAACCTCGAATACTGCTCCCACATCTGGGGTGCCGCTGCCGCTTCTACACTCGCTATCCTGGACTACATTCAGAAGAGAGCTATACGTCTCATCGGTGACCCTACCATCACCCGAAGGCTGCCATCTCTTGCCCACCGACGTACCATCCCTTACCCACCGACGTGCCATCCCACGTGCCGTCGGTGACCTCTCTCTTTTTTATAGATATCTGCACGGGCACTGCTCAGAGGAGCTTTCTTCCATAGTTGCTCCACCTGCTGCCCCCAACAGATCTACCAGGGGAACAGAGCGAATGCACCCTTTTACTGTCCAGGTCACCAGACATAGAACATCTTGTTATGACTGCTCTTTTGTCCCGAGGACTTCCAAGTTGTGTAATTCCTTTCTGGAAAATGTTTTTTCTTCTCCTCCGAACCTCCAAGTCCAGAATTAACAAGTTGCCTCGTTTCTCCTTGTCGACACCCACGGTACACATAGTATTTAGGCTGTAAGTCCTCGTGGTGTTGTTGAAATATAAAATTTAGACGTATCCATGTAAGTCTAATATGAGGAAAAATTGGCAGCATTATTTGAACCCAATAAGGCATTGTACAACCGAAGTACAAGCATCGTATGTAGGCATGTAGTAGCTTGGGTGACATTAAGTTCAGTAAAAAGATGAACTCCACAGAACAGTAATACGAACATTGCAATTGGAGTCTTGAAAAACCTGAAAGTAGAAATAAAAATTAAGGCAACAGTAGTAACGAGAAATTTATAACACCATGGTTGAATCAATATTATTTTATATTGGGGAAGGTTGAAATGTGTAAAACGATACATATATACTTGCAATACAGATACATCCATCTCAAATACACAAGCTAACAAAAGAAATGTAAAAGAAGAAATAATATAAAATATTTTAGAGAACATTCAGACGATCTGGTATCCAGAAGAAGCTCTGAATTTTTGTCTTATTGTCATAAATATTTCAGGTGTTTCCAATCCAAATAGATGGAGATCTGTGAACACAAAAAAAAAAAATAATTTAAAAACAAAGTATTGTAGAAATAAAGTCTAAAAAGGGAAACATGAAGTAAAAATGCTAAGCGCAGCTTGTTAAACGAACAGTTTAATGTTCAACTGTCATTTAAATACGAAAAGGGGTTTCTCAAATAAATAATAATAATTATGTGATCATAAATATAAGTAAGCTATAAGCATTTAATCTAGTTTAAACAGTGAAGTGCAAGTGCAAATGACAATAATAGTAAAATAACTAGGTCAAGGTCATATATAAACTTTTCAAGTCCAAAAGACCTTGCATAATTTTTTATCACAAATGAAGGGTTAATATTAATAGACAGAGTTCGAACTGTAAAAGTAATCAAAGTATTTTATAATTAAGTTCTAATGTAAGCTTCTGTTAATAGTTTTTTAGGGTGACAAATGCAAACAAAATTTAAATGTGATATAAATCTATCACACAAAAGCTTATAAAAGGGGTGATTGCTATGAAACAACTACTAAAAGCAAGTAAATTTAATTTTCTATGTACTTTCAGGCATTGAAAACCAATAAATTGAATAGCTTCTTTCAAAATTTATAAAACACAAAAGTATTTCAAAACATTTAAGGCTATTGAATTTTTTTAAAGTCAAGATAAAATCTAATCCAACTGTAACAAATATGTAATTAATATCAAACAGCTCATTAAGAGTTGTAGTTTTTTAATAACAGTTTTAGTTTGAACGTGTAATATGCTAGTAGCTTAAAAATTGCATATAAATGTTGAAATTTGTAAAATAAAATATGACACAAGTGTCACAATGTAATAGATCGCATGTGCGAAAATGCCCGATCTATGACTCGAAGCGGCATCTGACATTTAAAAAACAAGGTATTTAACAAACATAATGCTTTAATATATATTATTTGACCTCTGAGACAAAAAATAATTGATAAACTCTCTTCAAATTTAGCTTCCATAAAGTACAGACCCTGGGAAGCGTTATCGTCCCAAGTATTAAATTTTGCAGGTAATTTAAGTATAAATTAACAGCAAAATGTTTGCTGAAGATCAATGACGTTTATAAGAAATATATTATGTAAATTTGATGTAAAAATACAAATATAAGAACTAAATAAAATGAACCTACATCATGGTTGCTATGGAGACCAAAACACCATAGATACGAGCGAATCCCGTCGTTAGGCAGAAAATTTTTGTGGGCATTAATATGTTTTACTAGTTGTAATTGGTTAATATTTAATTTCTGGTGTTTTCTCTTGTGAATGTGTGTAGCTACGTTTGATTTGGCGCTAGGTATGTGGATTTTATCTAATGCTATCATATGTTCCTTGAATCTTGTTTCTATTGATTTTTTTGTCATTCCTATCTATATATTTTTATTGCATGTATTACATTCTATTTGATATATTCCGTTTAATTTGTCTGGATTGTTGCGGTTCCATTTTCGCACGTTCGATGTTTGGGAACAGTAATATGACAACCCTTCAGATTTAGAATATTTTGCAACTAGCTTGCGTAATCTTTTTTTTTACGGAAATTCCCTAATTTCTTTTATATTTTAACTGTCTTTTGAGTTGTTACATTTTGCTTGATTAATTTTAAAATTTATGTGAAGTTTTAAGGAAATTGTCAGGTTGATTGCTTATATTATTATACGACTCTTGGAAAATTCCTGATAACAAAGTGGCAAAAAACGAAGCTAGTTATAGCGATAGAAAACGTATGTCAATCAGATACAAACAACCCTCCACCCTTAATTCAACGATATCTATACATTTCCACGATGTAAACGAACGACACTACTAAAGATGTATAGGAATCGAGGAAATAAAACGTCTTTTCATCGCAGCAGAAGCGATCGTTTCACTTTAATGATATGGTAACTATACACAAATCAGAGACCTTTCACATACAAAGAGAAACCCCACCACGCCCTTATTCAGACTATTCGATATACATTTTCTTGAAAATGCACTTGAATTGTAGATTCGCCCCCTTAGCGTCTGGGAAAATAAACTAGCTTACATTGAAAATACAACATCCACTTTGATGGTGTTTTCATGTCAAGTACAAATGTCAAAATTATTTTCTTAACGCATTAGTGCATAAACTCAAACAAAGTTGTTTTTACGCATTTTCTTCTTACAAAATAGTTGAATGGGTTACATCAAGTACAGAAAAACTTTTAAAAAATACAATCTGCCTTTTTGGTTGTTTATGATAGACTGTCCCTTAAAACGGACTCTATGCAAAATAAACATAGTGGAGCCTTATTCTTACTTTAAATAAGTGTAAGTATTCTATTTAGTATGATATTTTTCATAACAAAATTTCGGATGAAGTCCATAGTCACATTTAATGCATATGAAATTACTCTTCTTTTTACATTCTTGACATCGTCTGTCAGACTCATTGTACCTAATGAGATGCCCAATGTTGTCAAATCTGGAAGCTACTTGAGCAGGTAGGGTAGTTTTTCCTCTATTCGGTTTCTTACCATATGTCTGTACAAGACTCATGGCGATAAATCTCGGAAAATGTAATAAAGATGCACAGTTTGGATCGCTTGATTTCAACGTCTTCATTAGCACCCAGCCATTTGAGATAATTGCATCCAGTGTCTTTGTCGCATTCTTGTCCTGCATAACGCAACCAATCCATCCATTTTATCGACTCCTCCCATATGTTTGTTGTAACCGGATATAATTTTTGGTTGAGGAATTTGTTTGTGTGCTTTGGTTTCCTTACACCACCTGGATGTCGTAACAATATCATTATTCTCAAAATTTGTACCCAACGTCACGACTTTATTGTATTTCCTTTGCACAAAAGTAACAGTATCACAAGAGACAAAATTATGGCTCCCTCTTGGTTTTGATTTCCAAGAGCCACCGTAAGGAAATGGGCACTTTTACGTTCGCTTTTCCCTTATTGTTTCAGTTGCACAAAATATTGACTCCAGATAGATGGTTCAGTAATATCAAACTTATGAAATAGTGATCGAAAAAAACTTTGTGTCCGTTATCAGGAGTGACGTCCGCCTTTTTGAGTAATGACATTACCACGTCTCCACGAAGACCAAATTGCTCTTCTACTTTAGATCTGCCTGTGTACATTTCAAAAGATATCATGTACCCATTTGTACTATATATTGTCCAGTTTTTGTAACTAAACCTTATTGGCTTACCCATGATATATTACTTTACATAGTGTTTTCAATAATAGGGTATCATGCTTTCATCAATTGAAAGATGTTCATCTAAGCCTCCGTGTTTTTTGAAATCTTCATTCAATAAATCCAACAGTGGAGGAATCTTATAGAGCCTATCACTACAGTCAATGTTAGAATGGTCGTTAAAATGGTAGTGGCGAAGTAAAAGTTCAAACCTATCTAGTCTCATGCTGTTACTCAAAATATTTGGTACATCTTCTGTTGCATTCCAAAGCATTCGTTTGTTGGGGTATTTTGCGTAGCTTGAGAGAAGCATTCCACCAATGAGTACAAATAGCTAATCTTTAGTGAAATTTAGAACTCTATTCTTCTGATGTCCATACCGATTTGTCTTCACCACAATTTTGGATGTATGATTTTCAAAACGGATACGACAACCATCACATACTACGAAACATTAGAAACGCACAACAACAAACCACCACACCACAACAAGAACAAACAGAGTCCACACAACAACACACAGCGTTTTTACCATACATTAAAGGTGTCACCGACAAAATCAGCCGAATTTTTAGAACCCATAATATCAAAACCGTATTCACAACAGAGCGATTCCAAACGAATCCCACGGAGTTTACGAAATTCCTTGTTCCGACTGTTCCCGAACTTATATAGGACAAACAAATAGACGCATCCACAATAGAATATATGAGCACACCCTCGCAGTTAGAAAATCCGACGCCTCATCGGCTCTCGCCATGCATCATATTCATACAGGACACAAAATAGACTTCGATAATGCCAAAACAATAGCACCGGTTTACAACTTCAAAACAAGAATTATCCGCGAAGCAATCAAGATTGAAAAACGTCCCGATTGTTTAAATAAGAGAGATGATGGTCTTCGTCTTCCGATTACTTGGAAACCTATTATATCTTCATTACAAACACACAAAAAGAAAATGAATTCCACAGACAATTTTCTTTCCCCATTATCTGTCTCAACAAATGCCGGTGACCCTCTTAATCCTCCTCATCCTCAAAGTACCGTGACCAAAGCCCCCCACTTAATTGACCGTGACCCTACTACTTTCACTGATAACGAATCAAGTAGACGGAACGACATATATAAGACAAGACTTGCAACGAACTGCCAGATCTCTCTGAGGCCTAGTGTTGAACACACTGAGACCTCACAGACGATCTCCGGCGAGATTTGGGGAGTAGGCAGATTGAGACCCCGTAATCGAGCTACAACAACCCAATCCATCTTTGTCTACCGCTCCAAGGAGTAGGCAGATTGAGGCCTTAGAGTGTCCTTACATATTTCCTTTACCTCTTGAAAATGGCTCCAAAACAAGAGCCGAAACGTCGAGTTTTCATAAATTCTAAACGCGGTTCAACCCGTGAACCAAATATATATATATATATATATATATATATATATATATATATATATATATATATATATATATATATATATTAACTGAACCTGGATATGGGTTCTAGGTGGCCTAGTTCACGCTCATTTGAACAAATTAGTTCAAAATTTAAAAGTCTCGATCTCCTCATTAGTGATTTTTTTATTTTTTTAAAGAAAATTCACTAATAAATAGGATTATCTCATATTGGTAGTTGGATAATAACTTTCTTGATTACTAAAACTTGCATAGCTCGATTACAAGGTTTTTATAACTATTTAGTTTGCAAAATATGAAATGGACATCATCAGATACAGCAATATCTTAAAACAAAATGTTTCATTCGACCTATTTTTATTACTCTTTTTGGAACCTTTTCAAAAAGTAAAAAAACATTCTTACTCGATTTAGTGGCAATGAGTGTAAACTGAAATAAAACAGAGCCCGGAGATGGGAGAGTAGTGGGAATAAGAAAATGTGACGGGGAAAACGGAATTTGTTAGAGTAAGAAGAACCGTAAGGGTAAGGAAATGCGTGGAGGGTAAGGATTCGTGTGCAGCTGACAGGTTTGCGTTAGAATAGACTGGCACTGTGTGGAAGAGGCGGTAAAATTGGTGAAAGGCAAGTTGTAAAATAAGTGGTAAAAGTGACACGTGGGTAAAAATCACCGTTGACTCGTCGACACTCTTGCCGTGGACTAAATACCAGTTAGGTGCTTTACCAGATTGTAGTGTTGTAATTAGTACAGTTAAAGTGACACGTTCTGTGTCAAGGGGTGGAAAAATAGGTTAAAGCGTGGGAGAATCTAGCACTCTTCTGTATAAGAATTCTCAAGCTGATTATCCGTCAAATGTATCTAAAAAAAGTCTTCCGAATAATATAATAAACATCATATTGTGCCTCCTATGCACGATATGTTGTTTATTGTATTATTCGAAAGGCGTTTTTAGATACATTTGTTTTTTTTTAATAATTAAATTACAAATAAAATATCTAAAAAATTTTAAGACGACGTATTACAAAACCGTTTACAAAATGAGTCATACAAAGGGATATTGGAAAACACTCAACCTACAAAAAAACACAATAAATTGTTAAATCAAAACTTTAACATAATATTCCCTAAGAGACCGAACATTCATCTAGATATTTTTTTCTCTCTCAGGGCTCGTCCGCATCTTTGCCGCCCTGATAGCACCGCAGCCTTTTGCTTATTGTGCATGCCCTTAGTATTTTTACTCCACCCATTCCAAAATCACTGTGCCTTGGACTAGTCTGTACAGCGATTGGTAGGGTGAAGTAGTAGAAGTGAAGAAGTAGATCAGTTGTCTTTTGCGGTCCAGAGCTTTACACTCGCACCAGATGTGCTGGGCTGATTCCTCCCCCTCGCCGCAGAGTCTGCATGCGAGGTCCCCTTCGAACCGCCCCATTTTATGCAGGTGTTTCTTGACAGCCAGGTGTCCTGTCAAGAGTCCTAAGCTGTCCTCTGCTAAGATTGAGCAGCTCCACAGCTCTCTTTGGACTAGGTTGCCCAATTAATTAGTTCCCGTGTTTCAGCCCTGGACAATCTGCCCAGTATGTCTTGTGCTGTTCTCCGACCCAGGACTTGATGGTTTCCCTGGCCGTGCTTTCGATACCGGTTCTGGTCCCGTAAATGGTTCTACTGGCCCTCTCTTCGCGGGCCTGTCATCTTGTTCATTGCCTTTGTCCCCCGAGTGACCCGGCACCCAGATGGGGGTGACCTCATTCTGCCCAGCCAGGTTACTTGCCTCGTCTCGGCATTCACTTGCCAGCCTGGAATTTACCCGTGAGCTACTTAGGGCCTTAAGGGCTGCCTGGCTATCTGTGGCTATGAGGATCTGCTTGTTGGTGTAGTCCCTCCTCTTGTTCTCCCGCACACAGTGCAGGATGGCGTACATTTCGACCTGAAAGACCGTTGCATGGGCTCCGAGGGAAATACTATACCTTACCCTCGGTCCTTCCGAATAAACACCTGCCCCCGTCCCACGCTCCACGCCGGATCCGTCCGTGAACAGACGAGCGCGTCCCGTGGTATGCCCGGCGTTTCCTCCCGCCATGTCTCGCGGTCGGGGATTTCCACTGTAAAATTGTTTTCCCTGTATATTCGCGGGCTCTAGAAGTTTGACTTCATTTTAAGCATGGGCTCCTTCACGATCTCCTGAATTTTGGAGTGGCCCCTGAAGCCTGGATTGATCTTCAATCTACCATTGCTGGCTAGTCTGCATAGTCCTAGCCTGGCCTCCCCCATAATAACTAAGTGTAAGGGGCGGCTTCATCTAGCTATTCCAAACCCTTAAAAAAATCTATATCCTGGTCTTTATATCATTCGTCAACGGCACATATTCGTTCAAAAATTGTTTATCTTTCAAATGTTTTTTAAGCTGTGAGAATAAATGATAGTTTGACTGTGCTTAATCAGGAAAATAAGGTGGTCAATCAATTCAAAACCAGTTAGATCAATCGTTTGCAGTAAAGTCAATTACTTGTCAGCTGGCGCGTTGCATTGCAAAATAAGCACACCTTTGGACACTTTTCCGCGGCGATGTTTCACAATTTTTTTGCGTAATTCAATTAGCAACCCACTGTAGTTATGGCTTCTTTCATAAAATCCAGCACAGCCATTAAATCTTTTTTCCAGGAAAACTGAAGCAAGAACCTGGCCGGTTGACTCTTGAAGGCGGAATTTGTTGGGTCGTGTAGAACCGGAAACCGTTCAATCCTTTGTTCGCTCTTTAGTCTCTGGATCATAGCGATAGTGATGCACCCGTGTTTCATACATAGTGACAGAGCTACTCAAAAAGGGTGAGGAATCTTCTTCAAAACGGAGGCACGTTCATTGCAAGATGTCAAAAATGTAGTTATTTCTTACCGGCGTGGTCAGATTTCATGTAGTTAAACCTTTCATGTATAAACATCTCCAATTTACACAGCTTCTGATAATAAAAAACATTTTATAAAATTTAATTTTATCAGTTGGTTGAAAAATACCGTAATCCATAACTGTATTTGATACTTGCAAATTTCGAATTACCCATTTCTCATGATTTTTAACTTATCGCTCCAATCCTAATTTATTATATCTGAAAACGTTATTCACCTTCTTTGTCTATGGCGTCTGTTTCCAAGATCTAATTTAGGTTAGTAGGAACCGGCGTCATAAACAAAGAAGAAGAAAAAATAAGAAATTTAGCCTCAAGTTTAGGTTTTAGACATGATACAATTCTAGCGCATGCGACATGGGGTGCGTACCTATAGTAACATATTATTTGTAAATAAATTATTAATTTTGTTTTCTCAACTGCATATGTTCAGCAATACGTGATTTGACAATAGTGCCATACATTTGATACACTTCCGCATTTGTACGCCTTTCCCAAATGCCATCTATTATCTTGCCTCAAAAAATTCTGCGCAGTATCTTTCTCCCCCATATCGCTATTCTAAGCTAAGCTTTGTCGTGTGCGAGATGTTCATTTGATACATACAAGTAAACTCCTGGTAAAGTTTAAACTAATTACCAGAAGTTTTATTTAGCACGTGCACTTTTAAATATTATGAGCCAGAAAAGGAAAATACAAGAACATATTCATCACTTGATAAGGAAAATCTGAAACTTATCAAAAATATTAGACAGCAATCGATGCATTTATATTTCTGGAGCAATAAAAAACCAAAGTTCCCTAAATCGAGTGGCACCACTGATCTCAAGCCCGTTATTTGCGCTCTTTCTTTGAAACAGATAAACATTCCTCATGTTTCATCCTCTGATGACGCTAACTTGGTTAGTGAAACGATCGTCAGGTCTTTTTAAAATGTGTTGTGGTGATTTGGGCTCTCCAAGTGTACTTATCAGTGCTCATCACAGGTTCCAATCTTCACTTAGTAAACATTCCCTAAGCTGTCAGGTAAAGTAATAAAAGAAGTTCAATAACCTCGTTCCGGCAACAAAGATACAATATACAGAAAATGTGCCTGCGATTTAAATCTCCCTCTCGGTATCGTTCTTTACCTAAGAAGCAATACAAATAGATGGTGTTGTAGTAGAAAGTAGTTAGAATTATTCATCCTCTGATGACGATAACTTTGTTACTGAACCGATCGCCAGGTCTTTAAAATGATGTGTTGTGCTGATTTGGGTTCTCCAAGTATACTTATTGCTCATCACAGGTTCCAACATCACTCCTCTAAAGTGGTCAAGATGTTGTATAGATCCTAGAGCCTATCTTCGATGTCATCCAAAACCAACCAATAGGAAAAAGTCTCGCAATTCGTATTTGTATGAACCTAGCCTTAGTAATAAAACGATTTTAATTTTTATTCTTCAGGTTTGTAAGACTGTTTCCGTATGTAATAAGTACGTGTTGTAATCTATAAAAAAAAACTCTTTATCGACAAGCTGTCAATCGGAAGAGACGATCGTTTACTTTAATAATATGCTAAGTGTTGAGAAATCACGGTGCCATTGAAGACGTGTAGAAAACATTTCCAACCCCTATCTGTTCCATACATATTCGATATGTATCGCAAACGGAATGGACAGGACCCTCCCCTGTAAACGGCATCAGGAAGGAAATTTGTATTGGAGTTCTCTCTGGCCTGGCAGTTAAGGGGTTCGCAGACCGTACATTCGATGACGGCTCGTTTGATAGAGACACGTACATCAAAGTGAGTGGACGGTGGGGGCATTTAAAAGACGGGAGTAACTTTGTCCTACATACAGAAACAAATATGGCCATTAGGGCGTTAAGTTATGGCCAATTAAACGATCGATATATCAGAGGATAGTGGAATGCGAGCGCTCTTTAAGAGACTGACTGAGAGAAATTTCCGAAAAACGCCCCCTCTTAAGATTAGAGTTAGACGAATTGTAACTCCAAGATAACGATTTGGTGTGTCTGTCTTTGACATAGAAAATGATAGATATGTAACATAAAGACAAAAAAGGCAAGTGTCATAATCTCGCTGTAAATGATTAAATAAATCAGTCTGTGCATAACTGTTTGCACACGAAAAATATAACTGCAAATAAGGGCTGATGACGATACATCGTTCTCGCTCCAACAGGCAGGTACAAATGTGTATATACAGCAGGTATGAATTCTCTCTTCTGTATTTACCGAACAAACTGACACCAAGAGAATGAGCCCATTTATCAGCGTTACATAGGAGAAGGACAGATTCAGGTAGAGAAGGAGATAAACTATAGAGTTTCTGTTATCTGGACGGACTGGCAACAAAGACAGCCTGAATTTCGAATTGCCGGAATGTGATTTTGATTTACTACCTTTTATTATATTTTATAATAGGCGTTGTGTTTACCGCGCTAGCTACATTTATTGGGCTCCCACCCCCTATAATATATATATATATATATATATATATATATATATATATATATATATATATATATATATATATATATATATATATATATATATACACGCTGGTGATAAATTTTGGAATATGTATATACAGCTGAACTTACAAGAACCACGCTCGCACACGCCAATTTTTTTATTTTTAATTCTGCATTTTTTTAGGTGTTGCATGAATGAAATATCACGTCAACGTCGCGTTTTTTTTTTTAATGGAACACCTGTATATTTTTGCATTTTTGGACTTAAAAAAAGAAAAACAGATTCGCCCGAAAAAAGTACTAAAATAATAACAAAGAGTTTTGCACTAGATACTTATTTCAGTTTAGCGACAGATACTGATGAAGTCAACTTCGTTGTCGAAATGCGTATTTAGCGCATAACTTTTTGTTATTGTTTTTGTGGTTTTTTGAGGTGATTCTGCTTTTTATTTTAGTTTCCAGCCACATTCTTCAATCAGTCTTTTTTCCTTGAAAAATTCTGAATATGTTTTATGTATGATGTCCTACAACTATCTTCAACTGTTTTTTTTAAATATATTTCAACAACACACCACGAGGGCTTACAGCCTAAATACTATCGTACCGTGGGTGTCGACGAGGAGAAAAGAGGAAACTTGTTAATTCTGGACTCGAAGGTTTGGAGGTTCGGAGGAGAGGGAAAAACATGTGCCGGCAAGGAATTCTACAACTTGGAAGTCCTCGGGACAAAAGATCGGGCATAACAAGATGTTCTATGTCTGGTGACCTGGACAGTAAAAGGGTGCATTCGCTCTGTTCCCCTGGTAGATCTGTTGGGGGCAACAGGTGGAGGAACTATGGAAGAAAGCTCCTTCGAGCAGTGCTAGTGCATATATCTGTAAAAGAGAGAGAGGTCACCAACGGCACGTCGGTGGGCAAGGGATGGCAGCCTTTGGGTGCGGATTGGGTCACGGATGAGACTTATAGATCTCTTTTGAATTGAGTCCTGGATAGCGTGTGTAGAAGCTGCAGCGGCACCCCAGATGTGGGAGCAGTATTCGAGGTGTGGCCTTATTTGTGAAGTATATAAGGTATAGAGATTAGCTGGTGAAAAGTATTTGCGAGCCCGGAAGAGGAAACCTAATTTCTTAGCATCGCTTCTGCAATTGATGTGACATGTTGGTGCCAATTGAGATTTCGATCCACAGAAATGCCAACAAGTGAGAAGGACTCATTACTTTGAATAACTTGGTTGTTCATTGTGATGGGTCTAGGGCTGGTGTATCTCTTATGAGAAAGAAAGCAAGACTGAGATTTGGTGGGGTTGAATTGTACAAGATTTCTACTTCCCCAGTCTAATATTTTTTGGAGATCCACGGAGACAGAACCCTCCATGAGTCTGCGATCCTCATCTAATTGGGCTAAAGAGACAGGCTTAGAATATTGTATATTTGAGTGGAGGGTGCTGTCGTCCGCGTAACTGTGATTTGGGTTGGATGTGCTAGAGAGGAGGTCATTGATGCGCAGAAGAAACAAAGTAGGGGCTAAAGCTAAACCTTGGGGAACTCCTGCATTAAATGGAGTGTAGAGTTAAAATTGAGTTTTGGGCATTTATTATAAAAAATTCGTTTCTATAACGCAATTGCTGCGTCTCGAATTTTTTTAATGATAGTATTAGCAACTCTTTCGTTCGATAAGACAGCTAAAATATAAAGTCGGCGATAAAACACTTCAAGCATAAAGTATGAACTTTCCTTTTACAAATATTCATGAAGATAACTCTTTTGACTTGAAATAGTTCAAAGTTAAGTTGGCGTTGATGGAGAGGTTGCAGATGATGAAGATGATGTAGTGATGAGCACTGATAAGTTCAATTTGGAGAACCCAATTCATCACAATTCAGATTCTAGACCTGACGATCGTTTCGCTAACAAAGTTAGCGTCATCAGAATGATGAATAAACTAGTTTTAGCGAAACGATGGTCTGGTCTAAAAACTATATTGTAGTAAATTGGGTTCCCCAAATTGTAGTTATCAGTGCGCCTCACAGGTTCCAATCTTCACTCATTGTTCAAAGTATTGAACAGAAAGAGTGAAGTACCAGAAATGGTTTTCAATTTGCCTTACTCAGACATTCAATCATTTGGTCAGTAAAGATACTGTAACATTTTCAGTTGATCCTTAAAAACAAAATTAGCAGAAATGTTGCTCCCCTGTTGACCTATTTAATAAATAAATCAGGAAACTGGAAGACAAAAAACGCGCAGAAGGGAAAACAAGTGACGTGACATTTCCTTTCGTTGGATCGCAAAGCCAACATCTGTGGCTTTAGTAAAAATGAGATTACCAAATTAATTAAGCCGCCGTCAATAGAGTCCCTCGAAATTTTTCCTCCTCAAAGCTTCGTAACGTGGTTTTCTGAACTTATCATGAGATGCAAATGGAATTAAGGTGTATCTTTTAATCAGTGGCGGTTCGTGAATTTAAAAACCTGTAAAAATTAGCTTGGTCGCAAAGTGGTATATTATTATAACAAGTTATCACATATATTTTTTTTTTGGACGGCCTAAAATATCTCGTTTTTGGACGAAATGAAAGAGTTTCACCAAATTTCTTATTAGGATTTTTGAATAATTTTCTTACTTCCATCAAAATTTCCTTGCGCATCAAAGCTAACCATATCTGGCATTTATTTCATTAGAAAAACAATAAGGTCGCGGTCTCAAAAGTAACAAAAAATCACCAAAAAATCAAATTGCTCCAAATCATATAAAACTTATATACAATATGGAGTGCTTCATAAGAATGAATAAAAACTATATTATACATTGATATCAAATACAGGTGCAGAGTTGGAGCTTTTTTTCTTGTCACAGTTTTTGTAATTTTGAAGATAAATCATTGTGATTCAAAAAATACAGGAGATATTGGCGCGGAGTTTGTTTTATTTTTTATCTACTAAGGTCCTACATATTATACTAAAGTTTTATCGAGTTCAGATAATTTTCATTTTTTTGCAATTTTTCCATACTAGTAGTCGTCGACTTTTTTGGACAAAAAAAAATTTTGTCTTCGATTAAGTTAAAACTTTACCATTTAGTAATTTGAGGGTTGTTAAACATCGGAATCGTATCAGTTCTTTTTTCAGGATAATGGTTTTTATGTAGGAGATTGGGAAAAATTTTTGAACTGCACATTGTTTGCATCAACCTCTTTGGTCACAAATACCTTCATTTAATATGCCATTATGCTGTTTTTATCTAAAAAAGAGCTGAATAGGTTGTAATAAAATAATATCAAACCTGAAAATGCTTCGTAAAATTAGTACACTGACATTTGTAATGCTGGCAAATTTTTTTGAAGTTTTCAGAAAAATCGTTATAGTTTGAAAACCAGAAGCGATATCAAATTGCCGTTTGTTTTATTTAAAGGTCTGAAATGCATGGAAACAAGAAAGCCACTTTTAGATAAGTTTGGAGAACTTTTATTTCTTCGAAATTTTTTGGTATCGAATTTTTATTGACAAAATTTTGACCTTTCTATCAAATCAAATTTTGAACTAAATAAACCGTAGATATTTCGTAATCATATTTTTAATGTCTTTAAATACCTAAATATTATTAGCTTTGTTGTTTAAACATATTGTTTGTAAAATGGCCTCTACCTATATATTTTTTATGAACCGCTTCAATAGCTATGGTCATTAGCGGGATAAATAATAGAACAATATGCGATAAAGTGATTTTAATCCATTCGCAAAACATAACAAATGTATTCTGCTTTGTCTGAGACGCAAAATCTAATCAGATGAGTGTAGACAAAAATTTATTTTGTTCTGGATCAGTTTTCTTGTAATAAAATAGTTCACGAAGCCTATGTGTCCGTACAACATTATAAATTTGATTGTACTGCTACAGGCTGGGTGTTTACCCGATTTTTAAGTATGTCTGCGAAATTATGTGCGGCGGGAGCACATTTGGAAGCTTAGATTCTCTAGGACAGAACGAAGATTCGTATCGAACTGTTCTTTTTTTATTTATTTTTTATTTCAACAACACACGGCTCACAGCCTAAATACTATCGTACCGTGGGTGTCGACAAGAAGGAAAGAGGCAACTTGTTAATTCTGGACTTGAAGGTTTGAAGGTTCGGGGAAGAAGGAAAAACATGTGCCGGCAAGGAATTCCACAACTTGGAAGTCCTCGGGACAAAAGAGCGGGCATAACAAGATGTTCTATATCTGGTGACCTGGACAGTAAAAGGGTGCATTTGCTCTGTTCCCCTGGTAGATCTGTTGAGGGCAGCAGGTGGAGGAACTATGGAAGAAAGCTCTGAGCAGTGCCCGTGCAGATCATCTATAAAAGAGAGAGAGAGGTCACCAACGGTACGTTGGTGGGCAAATCATGGCAGCCTCTGGGTGAGGGTAGGGTCACCGATGATGCGTATAGCTCTCTTAGCGATCTTGTACAAAAACTCCTTTAGCCTTATACAAAAACCTAGATTATGATCTTTGTATAATTTGTATCTGGTTCATCAAGACTCAATTATCAAACCTCTTGTGTCTACTCAATGCGAATTTCAACGCTTCATTGTAGCAGAAGCATTTATGTGACGTCATTGTTTACTTTGTCGCAAAAATAAACTCATCTCCAAATTACGCGCCCCTGCTTTCAACATCAAAGCGTAGCTGCTGCGAGCAAAAGAAATGAGACAGTTCTGACCTGTATTCAATGTTATTCAAATTAATGTTATGTGCTCGCTAGTTGTGCCACATCAGGTTGGTTTTCTACATAAGGGGTGGGATAATCAATACAAATTAGCATTATTATTAGGGTTCCACTTGGAGTTTCTCTTGAAAAGAGACGGAATTATTGACAGAGAGAGACACGGTGAGGGAGAATGAATCGAGTCCAAACAGGGGTGTCCCCATTTACTAACACGATATCCTTGTAGTCGAGTCAGGTATAATATATGATAGGAACTGGGGACCGGAACAAACAAGACTAGTGTCTTCGAGCAGTCGCGACAGATCTATGAAAAATTACAGAGCGTTCATAGATTGGCACTAGTTTACAATACCCGTAAGTGTGGTTGACGTCTGAAACACACAAACAAATTTTAAATCACATTTCAAAGAAATATGATATTTAAAATGAGGTATTTTAGAGACAATTTGGCAACGTCCTTCATTATTTATTTATTTATTTCAACAACACACCACAAGGGCTTACAGCCTAAATACTATCGTACCGTGGGTGTTGACAACGAGGAAAGAGGCAACTTGTTAATTCTGGACTTGAAGGATTGGCGGTTCGGAGGAGAAGGAAAAACATGCGCCGGCAAGGAATTTCACAACTTGGAAGTCCTCGGGACAAAAGAGCAGGCATAACAAGATGTTCTATGTCTGGTGACCTGGACAGTAAAGGGTGCATTCGCTCTGTTCCCCTGGTAGATCTGTCGGGGGCAGCAGGTGGAGGAACTATGGAAGAAAGCTCCTCTGAGCAATGCCCGTGCAGATATCTATAAAAGAGGGAGAGGTCACCAACGGCACGTGGGTGGGCAAAGGATGGCAGTCTGGGTGAGGGTAGGGTCACCGCTGAGACGTATAGCTCTCTTCTGAATGAAGTCCAGGATAGCGAGTGTAGAAGCGGCAGCGGCACCCAAGGTGTGGGAGCAGTATTCGAGGTTTGGCCTTATTTGTGAAGTATATAAGGTATAGAGATTAGCTGGTGATTAGTATTTGCGAGCCCGGAAGAAGAAACCTAATTTCTTAGCAGCCGCTTCTGCAATTGATGTGCGAATTGAGATTTCGATCCACAGAAATGCCAACAAGTGAAAAGGACTCATTACTTTGAATAACTTGGTTGTTCATTGTGATGGGTCTAGGGCTGGTGTATCTCTTGTGAGATAGAATGCAAGACTGAAATTTGGTGGGGTTGAATTGTACAAGATTTCTACTTCCCCAGTCTAATATTTTTGGAGATCCACGGAGACAGAACCCCATGAGTCTGCGATCCTCATCTAAAGGCTTAGAATATTGTATATTTAAGTGGAGGGTGCTGTGGTCCGCGTAACTGTGAACTGGGTTGGATGTGCTAGAGAGGAGGTCATTGATGTGGAGAAGAAACAAAGTAGGGGTTAAAGCTGAACCTTGAGGAACTCCTGTATATTTTTCTAAAAGTATTTGAGTGTCAGAACTGTCTAACAAATTCATCCAAGCTATTAATAAAATGAAGGGAATTGCCAAATTTGGTTTCGATTGGTGAAGTATTTTTGAGTTATCGGTTGGATATCTATATATATATATATATATATATATATATATATATATATATATATATATATATATATATATATATATATATATATATATATATATATATATATATATATAAACTTGTCAACTGACTTTGAATTTGGGTTCTAGAGGCCATAGTTCGCGCTCATTTGAAGAAATTTTCCAAAAATCTTACCATCGATACCTATCAATTAGTGAATTTTCTTAATGAAAATTCCTAAAAAAACATAGAAGCTTTTCAAATGTGGTGCTACCGGAAAATTCTCAAAACCTCGTGAGTGGATCGTGTGACAAATGCAAGCGTACTGCATAACAACAAACCACTAAAAACTATTAAAAAGTTCTGGACGCAGCAAGTACGTTATGGTAGTGAATTTTTATTAAATGCTTCCAATTTGAATAACTTAATTTTCTATAAACTTAGAAAGTTGAATTTTGGTATGTAGTGAGGCCTTTTCCAAGGCAACATATCCACCAAATTTCATTAAAATAGCTTCGTAATTTCCGGAGATTTTTTTTTCCAAAGAAAACTCAAAATATTCCCGGAAAACCTTGTCCGATTTTCCTGGCTAACGAACTCATCCAAGCCATCAAGAAAGGCACTCGCCGAGTTTCACTAAAATTCACTAAAAAGAGAAAGCTGGAGTACTTGGGTTATATCACTAGAGGAGCGAAGTATGCGTCACTTAGAAATATCATGCAGGGAAACATCAAAGGTAAAAGGAGCGTAGGTAGAAGAAAAACGTCGTGGTTGAGGCAATTTACGCGAACGGTACGGATAGAGCTCAATTGAACTTTTTAAACGCGCAACAAATAAGATAATATTGGCTATGATAACAATCTCCGATAGGAAGAAAACGGGAAAAAGAAGAAGGAGAAGTACTTGAATCTCACTATGTGAAAACTGGAACCTGTGATGAGCACTAATAAGTACACTTGGAGAACACCCAAATCACCACAACACATATTTCAGAGACCTTACGATCGTTTCGTTGACAAAGTCAACATCTTCAGAGGAATAAAAATTCTGAATTTTTCTTCCTCTGAAGAAGAAGAATTTTTCTTCCTCTGAAGATGTTGACTTTGTCAACGAAACGATCGTAAGGTCTCTGAAATATGTGTTGTGGTGATTTGGGTGTTCTCCAAGTGTACTTATTACTTGAATCTGCATCCCAAAAATAATTTGGCAAAATTTTCATTAAGCCGGTGACCTTGGTACTTTCAATATTTAGGTAATACATATGAGAGCTCTACTTGAGTTTAGAATATAAAGAAATGTAGGTTCTGTCACAGCGCAAATGTTGTTTTACAAAAGTGTTGTTGCGTAAAAAGCATGTACTTTGTTATAGACGACGAAACTCTAAAATCAGTTTTGTTTCACCAGTCTTCAACTCTGTTTAACAAAGAAAAAAGCCCCAAGGAATTTGTAGCTAAGGCAGATTTGATCTTTAGGTAATAATTATGAGATTGATGCCCAGTTTCACAAAGCTCGATTAAATATTTAACGGCCGGTTAGTTAATCAGGTCTCAATACAACCAATCACAGCTTCAAAACGTTTGGTTGGCATGGCAAAAAATCGAATCAACGTCTATGATTGGTCGCCTGGAGCCTTGATTAACTAACCGTCAGTTAAACCTTTAATCGAGCTTTGTGATACTGGGCGCCAGTCTTTAACACTATCTAAGGTTCTTTCTAGACGGTGTTTATATTTATGTTTCTCAATTTTTCCATTTGCTTTGTAAAAATCATGCTATCGTGGCATCTATCCAATACTCTTTGCCTACAAAATCTGATGAATCCTTTCCTACTTTTAAATGCAATTAAATATTAATATCCTCCCTTCTCTTTCCAACAAAATTACATCGTGAGAACGTTTGCACATGACCAAATCCGAAGAACATTATCTTATTAGGTTTGACGAAAGAAAAGAAAAAGTTGTAAACTAGTAGTCATACGCAATTAGATGGACAAACAAAGATAAGGCAGTTCCCATCGACCTCTCTTCGCCGGTAATATTTATTGTTGAAGGAAATTTCAAAGCCTCACTGACCGTCTAACAACTTCATTACTGCCTTTCATGTGCACTCGCTGTAAAACACAGGTTACAAACAAGTTTCTGTTAAATTCTCAGCTCTCAGTTACGAGGTGCATCCGAATATTTAAGGCGTAAAACATGCGAGTACCTCATATCGAAGAAGTATTCAATTGAAAACACTGTTTCACGATTTAGTCACAATTTTTGTAAGGAAAAATTAATATTTCCTTAGTTTTTGTACATGTGAAAGTGATACCGTTATCTCGTTTAAATTCTACGGGGTTGTCTAAATAAAATACCCACCATTCGTAACTTTGTTATTATCAAAGATACAAAATTGTTTAAATTAGAAAACTAGTAGTAGATATTTTTGACGGTCTTTTGTTATGATAAGCTTTTTTTCTTCGCTACCGTACCATTTTACGGAGGCAGCATTACATCAAAAGAATTTTTAATAGTTTTAACATGGCCTCAATAACACACAAGACCTAGTGGATTAAAAATATTTTAAGGAGCTTCGTTTTTATCCTCACTACCGTAATACCTTAGTAGCCTTTTTTGAATGTTCCTCTTATACATTAAATATTTGTTAAATTTGCACATTAGCTCCCGAACGCTTTTCAAAAAACGGTTTTCAGAAACCTGCCTAGACCACCCACCCCCCCTGATGCACAAACCACAAGAAAAATTTCTTGTTCACACCCCCCCAAGGAAGTTACGGGACCAGGAGTAAATAGGAGTGGTGGGTGGGGTAGGTAGCAAGAAAGAAATATGAGCAGAAAATGCGAAGAAAGCGGGCTTGAAAGCTGTTTTTTTTTCACATCTTGAAGCCATATCTCCCTTAAACCCTGCCTACCCCGCACAGCACCCCCATTCCCCAGGTGCCTTAACTTCATTGGCGGGTATGAGCAAGACATTTTTCTTGTGGTTTATGCAACGATAGCGGTTGTATACACGCGAGAGGGGAAGAAAAATTCCCACGAAGAAGCACCACCAACCCCCCACCCCCATGCCACTAGTTGAACGGGGGGGGGGGTCTGCTTCGACGTAGGCATTTTACTTCCCCTCGCGTGTGCATACAACCACCCTCGTTGCATAAACCACGAGAAAAAAATTCATGTTCATACCCCCCAAGGAATTTACGGGACCTGGGGCGAATAGGGGTGCTGTGCGGGGTAGTCAGGATTTAATGGGGGTATCGCTTTAAATAGACAGCTTTCAAGCGGCTTTCTTCGCATTTTCTGCTCATATTTCCTTTTTACTACCTACCCCGCCCAGCACCCCTATTCACTCATAGTGCCGTAACTTCCTTGAGGGGTGTGAACAAGAAATTTTTCTTGTGGTTTGTGCATCCAAGGGGGGTCCTAGTAATGTTTCTGAAAACAATATTTTGAAAAGCGTTCGTGAGATAATCTGCAAATTTACCAAATATTTTATAGAGGAAAATATCTTAATATAATATTGTAACTGAGATATATATTTCGTGGAAAATTAATTTTTAAAGATGCAATAAGATCTTTCTAAAATACCAGAAGATGATGTCATTGTTTAACGGCCTCCCTATGGTCGATGTTGAGAGTCAATTTCTTATGGGTCTCTTTGAAGTGCGTTGAAAAATCAATATTTCAACTAAGAAAGATCATAACTCTATCCTCATCTCTCAAATTGCTTGAGTACGTGAATAACAGAGATAAACTCAGTATTCTTTTGTTCAACGACACTGGACTCGTGAAATATACTTGTCGCGGCAGAGAAACAGGCGGCTGTTTGCAATGAACTTTTTTGATACGTGGAACATCGGTAACTTATTGAGATGTTTTGCGTCGTGCCATGCTATCTGTGTAACGAGAGTGCTAGGAGACCATTCAAGTCATTACTGCTGTTAGCGTAGTTCTGCTGACAATTGTGTAATTTCTGTCGCTGTGTTAAGGCGTCTGGTCTTTAGGATTAGACCTCTCAAATTTACATATTTCTCAGTAGACTTCATTGTTATGATATTTACCATCTGTACAATGTAATTTTAAACATGATGAGGAATAACCCAACAAGGGTCATTTCTTGTTTACAATTGGCCATACGTCTGCTACCCTATCTCAGGTAGATAGCGTAGGAAAATTCAATATTCACTCAAAGCAGTTCTTCTTTAGACTCGACACAAGTAACACGCTTGTGATAGCATAATCATTAATCATTTTCGTAGAGTTCTCATGAACTCTAAAGCATACCATATTATAAGTAATTTTGTATAAGTTTACAGTTTGTGATTAAACGTTAAGTGTTATAAAATCAGCGTTTAATTTAACAAAACATAATCAGGTCCTTCGAGCTATCAAGAAACAAAAACAAATAAAATGTGGTACATCAGTACAAAATGTAATTAAAGAGGATGTTTAATGAACTTTTTAATTACGCAAAAAGCCCATGGGATATGGTGAGTTATTTTGCCTCTTTAAAGTTAATTACAGTATTTTGAGGAAGTTTTTTTTATTGATTTACAGGGTTTTTAGCTAAGGCTGTTAACCCTATGTTGTTATTGGCTTCATTATCACTGTCAATCTTACTGCCAATCTCTGGTATACATGCTAGTCTGGATTTCACTCCCACTTTCAAGTTTATGGTTCTTATAAATTCAAGTTAATAGTTGAAGACCCCAAGTATGTTTAATTGAGCCCTGCATGCTGGCAGACCTGGATCACGTTTAGGTTCTCATTGATCTAGACGCAACTCGTATTTCACCTGCTGCATTGGCTATCAAGCTTGTGACAAGCTCTTACCTAGCGTTTGACTGTCCCCCTTTCTCTAACTGATTGGACGTGGTCTGCTAACAAGTGAGGCTTATCTGATTAAATGTTTAGTGTCAAGAAAAATAAAAATCTCGGGACGCAGCAAGTGCGTTATGGTAGTGAATTTTCATAAAAATGTTTTTATTGCAAATATGTGTGTTTTCTTTTTAAGAAAGCAGACATCAATTTTGGTTACCAGTATAACCTATATAGAAAAAGCAGGCATCAAATTTGATTACCAGTATAACATATATAGTAAAAACAATGTGCCATGTTTCATCAAAATAACTTGATTGTTTGAAAACGTACAGAAATTTCCAAAAGTAAACCAAAAGTGTTACTGAAAAAATCCGTTTCCTGGTCAACCTTATAGGTTAATAGCAAATTGAGCTTTTCAAATATGAAGCATTTAATCAAAATTCGCAACCACAACGCACTTGCTGCCTCCAGAATTTCTTAACTTACAAACATGCATTATATTTCGATGGAAAATGCAAAAAAATAAGGCGTTTTCGACAAAAAAAAATTATTTGTATCACCAACGACTTATGGGCCACCCTGTGATTGTCGCAATAATTTTTTAAGATGTAGCTCAAAACACCGTATATTCCGGGGAAACTTGGCTTGGTTTGAGGGATGTAATACAGGAAGATTTTAAGGAAATAATGTATTATTGTGATGAAAAGAAATTGACAATAAATTTTGAGAAAACCAGTATTATGTTTTTCAGGCACTTTGAAAGATACGGACCAAATTATAATGGGATAGTGGTGGAAACACAAGACCAGGTTATAGAAATAAAAGCGACAAATTCGGTGAAATACTTAGGAATAGAGATAGACTCTGGTTTGAGGTGGAACAGACATACAGAAACGCTGAAGAAAAAACTCAGATCGCTGATACCAACATTTAAATTTTTCAGAGATTTGGTTAGCAGGCGACAATTGTTAGTTATGTATGATGCATTAGTTCAGCCCCTGTTAGCATAGGGAATAATAGCCTGGGGTGGAGTTACGAAAAATTATTACACGCAGCTAGAGATAGTTCAGAAGTGGCTGATAAAGGTAATCTTTAACAGGGAAATAACCTATCCTACAGATCTTCTTTTTAAAGAGTCTGGGATTTTTGATTGTCGGCAACTCTTTGTGAAGTGGTTGCTGGTGTTTTGCTCAAAATGTTCTTATTTGCTACCTCCCATAAACCACGAATACGCGACGAGAAGTAGAGATGAAGGCGCATATGTACCCAAATGTGCAAAGACAATAGGCCAGCGCAGTTTTGTTTATCTGGGTCCCAGGATATTTAACGAGGTGCCCAGGCACCTGAGGCGGACAAATATGTCAAGGGCTTTGTTTGCTAAGGGGGTGGCGAGTTGGATTGGAGAAATGCCCAGATTGAGAGCACATCAAATGGTGGACTTCAAAAACTGGTACAACACAGAGTGACCAACAGTGACTTGTCAATGGCCTGCCACTGCATTTGTTGGAGAATGTTTGCTGTTTCACTTGCTTGGGTAGTGTCTCGGTACACAGACAGCATTTCTCAGTGGGTGAAAAGAGGTGTGCGCGCGCGTGTGTGTGTGAGTGTGTGTGTGTGAGCGCGTGTGCGTATATGCGATGAGGAGGTGCAGGTGTGTAAGCGCAGATAGGTGTACGTGTGGTCATGCGCCTGTGAGGATATATAAGAGGTCAGTAAAGTATGGGTAGGTATGCACAGATGTGTGTGTGCGAGTGTTTGGGATTGTGTGGATGTGTATGTGTGCGTGCATGTGGGTGTGTATGGATGGAGGTGTACCTCAGTGTATGCATGTGTATGTATAGATTGTGATATGATGTAGCAATGTTTAGTTTGCAGTCTAGTAATATTCATGTACTGTCAACCCACGCACAAGTATAAAAATACTTTTGTGGGAGGATTTGTTTATTGGATTCTTGATTGTTTTATTAACTGCACATTATTTGTAGTCTGATTTATTGTAATTATTGCCCAATAAACTGTTATTATTATTATTATATTATTAATTAATGTATACAATTTTTTTCATATCTTGTATAATAACGAATATATTGAGCTTTATTGATTTTTTACGAAAATTCTACAAAAATTATATACCATTAAACAATAAACTCTATAGCTAAGGCTACTGCCAAGCATCAGAGAAAGGGTCTATTAGAAATGAATTTTCTGAAAATATTTTAGTAAAATGAAGGACAATGACGGTTGAAACTAAGAGTTCGGTGTATGTAAAACATTCTTCTTGAGACATCTTCTTTCCATAGATCGTATTAGATTCAAGTTATTTGCCTAAATGTTGCGAATTTTGACGTTTTCAATTGTCACTTTGACGTTTTGAGGAAACCCCCAATTTATTTTTCTTTAAATGCCCATAACTTTTTTGTCTTTTGACCTACAGAGCTAAATTTTGGTAGGTGGCACACCTATAACGATATAAACCAGCTTACCAAATTTGGTTGCCCTTACTTTGTTAATTTTGGAGATATAAATATTTTGCGAAAGAAAACACAAATTTTTCCGGGAAAATCTCGGCGGATTTTCTTGGCTAACAAAATTATCCAAGCGACTTGCGGAAGGAATGTACTCACCAATTTTGACGTTTAAAATCGCAATTTTGACGTTTTGAGGTAAATCCAAATTTATTTTTCTTTGAATGCCTGTAACTTTTTTATCCTTTAACCTACGGAGCTAAATTTTGGTAGGTAACTTGCCTATAATGAAATAAATCCGCATATGAAATTTGGTTGCCCTTACTTTGTTAATTCCGGAGATATATATTTTTTCGAAAGAAAACACAAAATTTTCCGGGAAAACCTGGACCGATTTTCCTGGCTAACGAACTTATCCAAGCCATTTGCAAAAGGAATTTATTCACCAAATTTAATCAAAATCGGCCCATTATTTTTTGAGTTATCGGTGTGATACATATATATATATATATATATATATAAATATATATATATATATATATATATATATATATATATATATATATATATATATATATATATATATATAAACATATAAAAATTTAAACCGACCCCGGATATGTGTTCTGGGGGGCCTAATTAGCGCTCATTTGAAGAAATTTTTTCAAAATTCAAAAGTCGGGATCTCCTCATTAGTGATTTTTTTTTAAGAAAATTCACTAATAACAATAGCATTCCATAAAATAACGAAAGTTATTTAGACTTTGGCTACAGGGGTTGAGAGACCAATGGTAAAAAACAAGCGTTTCTTTGGATCCTCTGCTAAGAGCGTTTGAACTGGTCGGTACTTATGAGGAACTTTTTTAGGATGCTATAGACAGGACTGTAAGACAAATTAGAATCCGTGACAACATTTGGTATGGAATAGGCTTCAAGATATACAATAACTGCAATTTCCTTGGTTTCGCTTATTATGAAATTCTTTTGGTCCATATTTTGGCAAAACATTCTCATTGGCTCTGTATTTTCTCAGGAAATATCGCTGATTCGGTTGAATACGAATACGGTGTGAACAAGAAAATTTTCGTGTAGTTTGTGCATCCAGGAAGAGTTCTAAGCATGCTTCTGGAAAAAAAAATGTTTTAAAGCGTTCGGGGGGTAATCTGCAAATTTACCACTAAATGACTTTGATTTTTTAGATCAGGTCAAATTTTAGTGAAAAATCGCCACAATATGGTTCCCACTCGTCTGGAAAACCGGGAAAACTCAGGGAATTTGTAGAAGACAAAATTTTGTCAGGAAAATCGGGGAAAAATTTGTGAAAATTGACTAAGAGTCAGGGAATTTTTGTCCCTGTCAGGAAAAATTATTTGTTTCCCAGGGAAAAACGCTGTGTTTTCTTTTTGTGATAAATAATTAAAACAATGTGTTTGCTTTTTTTGCAATTCTGAACCATTCGTTTCATGATTTATTTTTCCACAAAACCACACAACAATCGTTTTTTTTTGCGTTCATTGGTCGCTTTGTATTTTAAATGGGGAAGTGTGTTTTTTACCACGAGGCAAAGACCAACTGTATTCTGTAATAGTGTGTTACACATGTTGGGGGTAAATTATAGAAAATCAACGTCAGGGAAATAGATTTTGACATGTCAGGGAAATCAGGGAAAAGTCAGGGAAATTGATGTGCTGTTTTTAGTGGGAACCCAGTACAATAACGTACTCGTTCAGTCTGGACATTTTAAGCTTCTAGTAATAAAACAGAAGCTGCTCAATTAGGTTTTTTGGGAATACAAGCAAGAATAATCATTTTAAAGTATCAGTGGAACTTTAAGACGTTAGAAAGGTGATTAATATTATTTATTGTAAGTTTTTTGAACGCACCTGGTATATACATGACGTATGTAGGTAATAAACGTCAAGCGTTTTATAGCTAATGCTGAAGTAGTAGTAGTTTCAGGTACTAATGTAAAATAGTGGTCGTCTATCAGGTGCGTTTCCGTGAAATGTTATTATAGTTGTCTTTACACATCCCCTCTACTGGACAGACTTATCACCTATAGCGATTAGACAATTGTGACTCATATTGAAGGCTGTTATAAGGTGATGCATCATTTTTGCTTTTGACAATGAACATCTAACAACTGAACGTTCACACAGTCATTCTAATATTTAAACATACTTATGTTCGTTGTGACAATGTAAATATATCTCTTGGCGGGAAAGGGAAGGGATGTGTTGTGTTTGTTTGATAGTAATAAAAATAGTAATGCAGAAGGAAGAAACATACGCTGAACAAAATTTTTAAAGTGACATTTTATAAAAATATTTTGATAGTTTAGTTTAGAACATGAAATGAAATTGTGTTAACTGCAAGCACAAGCTTATGCTTATTTGTGGAACATACTGTAAAATTTGAATCAATGAAACATACTTACATATTTATCCAGTGACTGGCCTGGCGATATTGTTTCATTGTACATTGTAGTAATGGGGTTTGTTTGTAAAACGAAAAGTACCACTTTTGAAAGCATCCACTTTGTAAGGTTCAAATTGTCAGCCGATTATTTTAGTCTCATCATAACTACCAGCTAATCTTGCCTATTGGATTGTTGTTACATATGATCTGATAATCGTGCTTTTCCGATTTATCCGAGTATAAATTAGCTTCGCTGCTTGATTACGTAGAGTAAGAGAGAGAAACAGGACACGATGCTCGTTGTACATGACATATTTATAGCCCTGTTTCGATTGAAATTGAATGAAATTGCAGACATAGTAGAGGAGGGCAATAAAACAATATATCTAGCATTTTCTACAGGCTGTAATTGGGAGGCAAGTATTGACTGTAATATCCTGTGATTTTCTATCGGCGTCGGTACATTTAAAATGGCCTTACCCCTTTATAAAGCACGAGCTTGGGTTCAATTGAGGCCTCGGAAAACAATCTAATTGCAAATATCTCTTTAATGGAGTAAAGCGTGTTGTTTGGATAACTGAACAGCAAATAATATTCTGAGAATGGACAATAATTAAATTGTTAAACATAAATATATATATATATATATATATATATATATATATATATATATATATATATATATATATATATATATATATATATACAGTCTCCCGGGATCGACGCATGAGTAGGTGAAAAAGACTGTAATTTTTTTTGTGTTGAAACTTCATTTTTTGGGAATAAGCCCTGCGTGGATGGAAAATAATTTATGACATAATTTATATTTTCAAAAATCAAGTATGCCCTGTAAATTTTACAAAAGACTAATGGTTTACACTCCAGGGGAGCCATTAAGTCCTGGGTCAGAAACCAACACAAGGTGTACTGGGCGGACTGTCCAGGGCTCAGACATGGGAAGTCAATAATTGACGGACCCAGTTCAAAGAGAGCTGTGGAGCTGCTAAACCTTAGCAGAGGACAGCTCAGAAACACAACAGGTCTCTTGACGGGACACATGGCCGTCAAGAAACACCTACATAAAATGGGGCGGTTCGAAGGGGACCTCGCATGCAGACTCTGCGGCGAGGGGGAGGAATCAGCCCAGCACATCTTGTGCGAGTGTATAGCTCTGGACCGGAAAAGACAACTGATCTACGGTCACTCTAGACCGGAGACAGAGCAATATAAAACTTCACCCTACCAATCGCTGTGCAGACTAGTTCAAGGCACAGTGATTTTGGAATGGGTGCAGTAAGACTAGGGGTATGCACAATCAACCAAGGGTTGCGGTGCTATCGGGGCGGCAAGGCCGCGGACGAGCCCTGAGGGAACAAAAAAAAAATGGTTTACACTTGGAAAGTGACTTTTCTCTAGGATATACGAAAAAATGTTATTAAGAAAGAAAAACTGGGATACAAAATTTTAAAATCCTAAGCCTACTTTGATATTTTAAAATTCTGAAAACAAATAGTATGATATGGAAGAAAAATGAATAAAATACTGTTTTGACAGTTGTCAAAAATAGTTATCATATCTCTCTAGTAATTGTATCATGTGTGAAACCTCAATTTGAGTATAAATTTCCAATGTCTTCTTCTTCTTTGTTATTTCGGTCTCTTTCTATTAACCTAAATTTCCAATGTCTTCTTCTTCTTTGTTATTTCGGTCTCTTTCTATTAACCTAAATTTCCAATTTGATATCGAAAATTGACAAATGACAGCTAAGCTCCAGCACGAACGCACGAACGTTGTTAGACTGCGTTCGTGCTGGAGCTCCGCTGTCATTTGACAATCGTCAATATCAAATTGGAAATTAAGATTAGTAGAAACAGACTCCATAAAAAAAGAAGACGAAGAATAAGAATAAGAAGGATATGAAGGATAGGCAGAATAAGACGAATAAGAAAAATAACAGATAGAATAAATTAGGATTGGAGCGATGAGTTAGAAATCATGAGAAATGGGTAATTCGAAATTTGCAAGTATTAAATAAATACAGCTATGGATTACGGTATTTTTTAACCAGCTGATCAACTTAAATATAATAAAATAATTTCTTTATTATCGGAACTTTTGAAAATTTGAGATGTTGGTTTAACTATATAAAATTTCTGATGATCTGGTAACCCCGGTAAGAAACAACTACATTTTGACATCTTGCAATGATGGTAACTTCCATTGTTTAGATGTTTATCTATGATTTATTTAAATAGTATAGCAGTTAGCAGTACAGGTAATGGTATGCACAATCAACCAAGGGTTGCGGTGCTATCGGGGCGGCAAGGCCGCGGACGAGCCCTGAGGGAACAAAAAAAAGTACAGGTAATGTCATCTGTCTTTGTCCAACATTGTAGATATTGCATCTCAGAATTTGAAATGATGTCGAGGCTTATTTCAATATTAATTTCGCATAACTTTATTTGTCCTTGAACAAAAGACCTGCAAATTAGTATACAACCACGTTTATCTATGTTCTTTTAACTTGTAAATTTTCGTTTCAATCAATTTGAAAGATGTTGCGTTTTAAAAATATCATTTAATTTTTTGTTGAGAAAAATTGTGCGTTAAGATCTGATCAACGAACTCGTCCAAGCCATTAACAAAATGAGGATAATTTCCAAATTTGGTCCAAATTAGTGAAGTATTTTTTGAGTTATCGGTTGGAGATATATATATATATATATATATATATATATATATATATATATATATATATATATATATATATATATATATATATATATATAAACTTTTTAACTGACCCTGGATATGGGTTCCAGTGGCTCTAATTCGAGCTCTTTTGAAGAAATTTTCTTACCATCGATACCCCTCTACTAGTCAATTTTCTTATTGAAAATTCACTACAAAGGTATCCATAATAAATGTTTAGTATTTTACCAATTTATATCATAGGGGAGAGTATATAAATAGTTTTTAATTTTTCTTTTAGCACCTCTAGAGATGCAATAATACTAAAACAAGGGAGGTAAGCAGTTGCTGAAAAAATCAGGAGACCCTGAGTTAGTTTCTGATTGTAAAGTGATAAGAATATTGTCTACGTATGTATTAAGTCTGTCAATAAGACCTCGTTGATAAAAACCCAAAATAAAATATTCGGAGGCGGTTTAAATTCTACCCCAAACAATCTTATATCATATTGGGACATATTCTAGTACCTATACGATGACCAGACAACAATTTTCTCCACCCTATCGCTTCACAAATCTGTATCTCGTCGACGTACATGGGCTTCCTTCCCAATAAATCGACTGTTGACTTATTCAGAATCACATCAAGGGCAGTGAGAAACAAGGAGGGCGGGAGTAAGGGACCAAAAACTGTGTGTGTGTATATCGGATTGCTGTAAATCCCTGAGCTGCATTTTGTCGAATTCCAAATCTTTATTGGTGACACATCGCACCCCATCGAAACTCAGACACACACAGAGAGAGCACCTCACGTCAGAGTATCGAAAATATGACGTCGTTTGCGAGTCATGGCCGACTGGATTTTAGACACAGATATGGTGTTATGGTGCCATTTATCCGTCACGGGCAGACGTACGAGTCATTTTTTCCAGAAGGGCAGCAGCCATATGAGAGCGAGAAACCGAATTGAATTAGGTGCCGTGAGTTGTAAATTCTAAAGTCGTCGAGATGAATCAAATGGAACGGTAAATGAAAATTGTTACGCGATATAAATTTTCAAATGTGCATGTTTTGACAGGCATTGTGTGGCGGGTTATTTGTTTGAGAAATCAATGTGTCAAGAACGGTACAGTTATAAGACTCATAAGTGGATTTGTCCAAAGATTTGTAGAGTCTTTGAGTAATATATTCATCACAGTTTAAATGCGATGTCGCCCTGTCTTTAGCAGCTCTTTTCTTATCCGTTTTGATCAATTAAGATAGATCTTGCAAAAGGTTTACTTTTTGCCTGCCTCTTTTCGCCTTGTCAAGTATCTGTCCTGTAACTGTTACTTTTAAAAAGTAGATATACCTGAAAATATATCAAACATTTTACCCTCTTTTCCGTAATCTCTTTTATTAAGAATGTGTCTTCTCTCAGCTTTTCCAGCAGCATCTAATTAATTTTCTGCCCGTGTTCCCTGTTTTTGCTATTTTCTGTATATCCACATTTTGAAAAAAAAAATGTCTTGTCTTCGTAGCCAGCCTACTTATCCAAGATGAGTCTATCTATATAATACTTGCTGTTATACCCCCGAGGAGATATGACGCTTCAAGGCTGCCCCGAAAATTGTGGATCTATAAGAACGAAACTTGTTACACGAAGTACGCTAATTATGAGCTTTAATTAACGGCAATTTTAAACCTATTAAAGTTCTGCAACGGGACGATCGTAAGCGTAAGTGAATCGCCCGCTTAAATAAAATGTGTGCGTGTGTGTTTTGTTTCTTTAACGTCGGCCTATTTCCGCGACTATGGCCAATCACCGACGCCAGGGAGCAGTTTCACCTCGTCATCATGGAAATTTTCCGAACCTCTGCCTTTCTGTGAGGAGGGTAGGAATCTTTAACGTGCCTAACATAGCATGGACACGGGACCGACGCCTGTACGCCCCCTCCGAAGGGCGGAACGTGCATACATTCAACTTGTTCACATACAATGCCAGAACCTCGGTTGATGTTAATGTTACAGTTTGTACTGAAAAAAGTGAAAGGAGAACCCTGGAATCGAACCCAGTACCCTTCAGTTCAGAGTCACAAGTTCTTACCTCTGAATGTTTGAATACATGGCTAAAAATGTACATGGCTGAAGTCGTATTTTCGAATTTGTATGCACCGATATATCTATATAGAAACCTGTTGCTTCTCTCGCGGATAGAAGTACACAACAATTTATTACAAATCACAGACTTTGTATCGGAGCCTCCGAAAACTGTCAATTAAAACCGAAGTGAAACTGCTCAGTAAAACATCCGAACACGCCAATCAATTAAACCTTTCCGTCTATCTTTCACCCTCTCTTACACGTTCCATTCCATCGTTTGTCTTGCTTTCTAGTTTATATTCCATGTAGTGGGCCTGTCGCAATTGAAAAGAGAAGAGCAACGATTTTATCTGGGGGAAAACACCTGAAATGGACTAACCTAACCCGGTGATGGGGCGCCAACGAGATATTGTTCCATATTTTGTTACCGAACCCATGGATTTGTCAATGAAAATTATAGATTGCAGTCGAGATTTTTTAACTTAATATAAAAAAAGTATCTACATTAGTGATACACTCTGTCATAGAATATAATAGCACAGCATAGTAAACAGTTTTCTTATGCTGTGATAATAGTGCATAGTTATATAGAGGGTGGCGCATTGAAAACGAAACAGACCGATTTGCGTCCAGAGAATTTTTTAAGAAACGTTGAAACACGTCAATTTTAATATTGAATGGGACATGTTTTGTCATAAAACTCAACTTTGTCACATCAACCCCTTAAGGGTGGTGATAACAACCCTTATATTTTAAATAGGGAACATGGGTCGAGTGTTACATCATTTGAAAGCTCTTTCCTTTCTGAATTCAGCACACTAATTTTTTTGGAAGTTTTATCAACTCGTTTAAAAATTATTCACAGTTGGAGTTGCAAGAACGTATTTAATTCATTGTGATAAGAATAGCACTAATTTGTCAATTTTTCAAAACCAAACGTTTAAAAATGTTTTTTCAGTTAAGTAAGTGTTCAAATTGTTGACCACCAGCTTCCATACAAAAGTACAAATTTTATTCAAAACGAGCTCTGACATTCTGGAGCATTTGTGGAGTTATTAGACGGCATTCTTCAACAATGGGTCGTCGTAATTCTTCCCGAGACTCCGGTTCTGTTGCGTAAATTCTACTCTTTAAATGGCCCCATAGAATGAAATCCAAAGAAGTTACATCCTGTGATCTAGGGGGCCACGCAATAGCACCTCTACGCCCAATCCATTGCTCTAGAAACTCTCTGTTCAAAAACTCCGTAACACGTTGTGAAAAATGCGGAGGAGCTCCATCTTGTTGAAACACTAATTGATTTTCTTGATAGCGATCATCATTTACAACAATGTCAATTAGTAGAGGGTAAACGATATGTTCTAGTAACTCCAAATGCGTTTCGCCACTCAAATTGCCATCAAGAAAAATTGGTCCGATTAAACGGTCTCCAAAAATGCCAGTCCAGACATTCCATTTCTGTGGAGTTTGAGTGTGGACTTCGTGAAAATTTATTGGATTATTATCTGCCCAATAACGACAATTGTGACGATTGACTGTAGAGTTTAATAAAAACGTACACTCGTCTGAAAAACAGATATTGAACCGAAAGTTCCCGATATAAGCTATACAAAAGTCCAGGCGCCGATCAAAATCATCTTCATTCAGTTGTTGTACTAGATGAATTTTATACGGGTGAAATTTATGATGCTTCAGTATTCGCTGAATAGTTCTTCTTTTGATATTTGAAACAGTGGCCAATTTTCTTGTGCTCAAAGTTAGATCTGCAGCAATTTGTCCTAAAACTTCAATCTCAGTAGTCTCATTTCTAACCGGAAATTCACGTTCAGGATCCCGTTTTTTGTTGGCTACTGAACCACTTTGTCGAAACTTTGCAACTAACTCCAAAATGTATTTTCTGTTAACATGTCTGTTCGGATGTCGTTCATTTGCGGTACGGTTGGCACAGTCGTCTTTTTGGAAAAAAAGAGTAATTATTTCCACTCTTTCTTCTATAGAATACACCATTGTGAAATTAATTTTCGGTAGTACTATCAAGTATCAAAGCGACTGATACACCGAAATAATAAACCGCATTTTTCTCATTCCGATAAGAAATGTTCTGATAGTCATTTTTTGTTTACAAACCAACAAAACATTGACTATCAGCACATTTCTTATCGGAATGAGTGAAATGCGTTTTTGCATCTTCAACTGTGAATAATTTTTAAACGAGTTGATAAAACTTCCAAAAAAATTAGTGTGCTGAATTCAGAAAAAAAAGAACTTTCAAATGATGTAACACTCGACACATGTTCCCTATTTAAAATATAAGGGTTGTCTTCACCACTCTTAAGGGGTTGATGTAACAAAGTTGAGTTTTATGTCGAAACATGTCCCCCTCAATATTAAAATTGACATGTTTCAGCGTTTCTTAAAAAAAAATTCTCTGGACGCAAATCGGTCTGTTTCGTTTTCAATGCGCCACCCTATATACTTAATGACCGAAGGCTTTTAAATTCAATAAGAAAACAATCGGGAGAGAGGGAGATTAACGTTATGTATAAAGTAATGAAAGCGATGTAAATAACCTAATTAAACAGAAAAAACAAAACTACACAGCATCTTATATTTGTAACGCCCCAAAACATTAACAGGCATAGATTAAGGTGTTTTTGCTAGTATTAAATTGAATTTCGTCAAAAGTTTTAGTACGCTCTCCTGAAAAAGTTATTTACGTCACTTCGTAATATTGACGATTTGAACTGGGACGAAATGTGTGATTACTCTTCCTCATTTCCATGTGTGTCTCTCTGCTTCTCTCATCCTGACACCTCTGATATCTCACAAAACGTCACCGAAATTATCCAAGCTGGCATGGAATTATTTATTCCACGTACACAGAAAACCTCTTCAGCCACTCAAAAGCCCTGGTTCTCAAAATCCTGTGACAAGGCCAGACTTGAAAAGGTCAAAGCTCACAAAACGCTTCTACACAATTCCAGTCAAGAAAACCGTCAAGCATTTAACGACGCAAGAAACCGCTATGTCCGCATTATTTCTGAGGCAAAAAACTCGCTTAATAACCACATCGAAAACAAAGTCACTTCAAGCTCCAAGGGCAGCAAACCCTTCTGGACTCTTGCTAAATCTATTGGGAGGATATATGTATAGAAAAAGTGGTGTTTCCATCTAGAATGGGCGATACTGTATATTATTAGCTATTTTGACCTCTAGTGTGATCAAACTTTTTTCTTTAAATGCTTTTTCAAATGCTAGAGAGCGTAATTTTGGTACATTCTACACGCTATATATGGGCAACTTGCGTACTAAATCTGGTTAAAATATCTTTGCTATTTTTGAAGATAACAAAAAAATTTCCAAACGAAAACCCCAATTTTGCCGAAAAAACTAGTAGGATTTTTCTTAAATTATATGTCCAAAACATTAACAGGCATAGATTACGGTATTTTTGCTAGTATTAAATTGAATTTCATCAAAAGTTTTAGAATGCTCTCCTGAAAAATTCAGTTACGTCACTTCGTAATATTGACGATTTGATGAATTTTCGAAAGTCGTCATCCCTCTATTAGCAAATTTTTTAAATGAAAATTCAATAAAAGGGATTATATTTATTTTTGATTTCTAATTACACTAAAATTCTCATACATCAATGGTGCCCTTCTATTCTACAACAACCTGAATCTCTTATAGATGTTTGGAAATCAAATTGAATCACATTTATCAGGCAACACCGGATTCCCATTCTGAATATGGACCCTATAAATGTTTCATCTTTCATATACAATAACTCACATTTAAGGGACTATAGAAATCTCTACTCACATATGTATAGGAGGATGTTGGTATCTGGTAGCTCTGACCCGTGCCCATAAAAGGACTCCAAAGAGGCAATATCAATCGATTATGTTTAAAAAGAAGGGAACGTATATCCCTCTAGCGTTTCTCTTTCATTTTTTTTAAAGGTGAAATTTGTGAAACGGTCAGTTTGCGTGTGGGGCATATGAAGAAAGAGCCAGAGAGTAAACAATAAACATTTAAATGGGCTGTAAAGCGTTTTATGGCGCAAATGTCGCATCATTCCAGCCTGTCGTTGTAACGTAATTTGTTACTGTAGTAGACACATTTTGATGAGGCTGTGGAAACACCTGTAGAGAGAATTTAGAGTGTTTTATAAGTACATCCAGTAGGGCTTTTGTCAACTGAAATGCTATTCTGTTGATTAAACTTATTATCGAAATTTCATTGAGAAAATTTCGCATTAATGAGAGGTAACAACAACAAAAATTCAAATGAACGCGAATTAGAGCGTCCAGAACCCATTTACGACGTCACTTTCAGACTTGATATGTTCATATATATATATATATATATATATATATATATATATATATATATATATATATATATATATATATATATATATATATATATATATATATATATATAGCTTTAAGAATATTGCACTACACTGTAATCACTTTTAAATATACACTTTATTTGTTTGCTGAAAGAAATGGATACAACAAAAAAAAACAATAGAAAAGCTAGTAAAACAAATCAAAAACAAACAAATCAACAAAACCGAAAACAAAACACCGGAAACAAACACAAAATACACAACATTCACTTATAACCACCACATCAAAAAAATAACACAAACACTCAAACAATATGTCTTAAAAATGAGCTACAAAACCAATAACAAAATAATAAACAAAATAAATAAAAAACAAGAACACAACCCACATGAATTAAACGGAATATATCAAATAGAATGTAACACATGCAATAAAAAATATATAGGAATGACAAAGAAATCAATAGAAACAAGATTCAAAGAACATATAACAGCATTGGATAAAATCCACATAGCTAGCTACAAATCAAACGTAGCTACACACATTCACGACACAAAACACCAAAAACCAGACATCACCCAATTAAAACTAATGAAACATGTTAAAGACCACAAAAAAATGGAAATCTGGGAACAATACTACATTCAACAAACACACAATAGAAAACAATTAATGCCAGAACAAATCCAAGTACAAACATTTAAACAAAACTTAATAAAGGCCATACAAATAGACAAATTATTAAACCACAGTTATCAAGACAGGAGACCGATACACACGACACAGTCCGAAGGCACAACCAATCAGAGAACAGGAAACCGACCACTAGAAGCTCACGGCGCATGCGCCACCTACAATCTCCGACGTAGACCAGACAGGAGCGATAGCAGCCAGTAGCGTGCTGATGATGAACCGGGACGGTTCGAAACTGCAGTCCACGCAAACCAATAAGAAATCACAAACGTACAGCAAACAAATAAAGTATATATATATATATATATATATATATATATATATATATATATATATATATATATATATATATATATATATTAATATATATATATATATATATATATATATATATATATATATATATATATATATATATATATATATATATATATATATATATACATATATACATATATACCGAGTGACAACTTTCACAGCGGAACATAGGCTCAAATATTTGCAAAATTAAAAGTGTGGGCAGCCAAATTCGAATAATTTTGTTACTGTCAAATCAGACATTTCTGATTATCAATACACATTTTCCTGAAAAGCTTGACAATGAATAATAATAATAATAGCTATAGTAATGAGGAACAAGTGTTTAGTGTAAAAACATATTACAGTGCTGGCAGTTTGCGAAGAGTTCGAGATTTGTTCTCAGTTAAGTACGATGATCTGATAATCGGGCATAATGCTGATTGCACATTATTAAAAAATTACGAAAATCCCCGTTTACCATGATTTTGTTTTAACATAAGACACTTTGATGAAAAAGCAACTATAACCGTAGTGCCTGCTGTTCCGGAACAATAAAATTAACTATTAACAAAAAATAAGTAACAATAATTTAACTGAAACAATTACAAGAAATATTCAAATATTCCCCAATTTTGATATAAACAATATCTCAACCAATTATAAAATGCCTTTCGAACTTTTGCGAGTTGTTGGTTATTATCGCGTACACATTCAGTAAAGATAGCCTCCCTCAAAGAATTAATATTTGGGTAACGAGTTTTATAAATTTTGTTTTTAAGGTGACCCCACAAGAAGAAGTCACAAGGTGCCAAATCGGTAGATCTGGCCGGCCAATTAATATTACCACCGCGACGAATCCAATGATTAGGAAAAAAATAATCTAAACAGGTTCTTACGTCTGCACCAAAATGATCTGGACACCCATCCTGCTGAAACCAGACTTCCAGATTTTCATTTGCAACTTCGTCTAATGCAGGACATACCTTATTTACCAAGAGTTCCAAATATTTTTCTGCATTTAAATTGTCAATTAATTCAAACGGTCCAATGATATGATTATTAAAAATCCCTGCCCAAATATTAATTTTCTGAAGGTATTGGGATCTCGTAGAAAGTTGTAACCTTGCGTTTTGTTGCGCGCAGTATCTTGTATTATGTACGTTAGGTTCATTATTTAGCGTAAACGTGCACTCGTCAGTAAAGTAAATCGATGAAAGACAATGGCGATCCCGATTGGCGCGTTCCATAACATCTTTACAAAATACACGCCTGCTCTCTTCATCTATTGCCAACAATTCTTGATGGCACTGCGGCTTGTAAGGGTGGTAGTTGTGTTTTTTAAGGATTTTTCGCACACGCTCCCGAGAAACACCACATTCTTCTGCTGCAACTCTAGTACTTGTAGTTGGATTGACATTGAATAACGCTGGCACCCTTTTATCTAGTTCTGCATTAACTTATCTTCTAACGCCTGTTTCATTATAAAAATACATTAATATTGAAATAATACAAATTCAGCTGTAAGCTTACCACCCCTATTTTCTACCGCTACACTTGCAGTTTCTTCAAATTTTCTTAAAATACGTAAAATTAACTGATAACAAATCTCGAACTCTTCGCAAACTGCCAGCACTGTAATATGTTTTTACAATAAACACTCGTTCTTCATTACTATAGCTATTATAATTATTCATTATGAAGCTTTTGATGAAAATATGTACTGGTAATCAAAAATGTTTGATTTGACAGTAACAAACTTATTCGACTTTAGCATGTCGTGATTTGACAGTAACAAAATTATTCGAATTTAGCATGTCATGGCTGCTCATTTTGGAAATATTTAAATTATCATCTCATGATAAAAAGAGCATTTAATTATTAGGTATTTTATACAGGCAGGCTCAGAAAATTAATTCTCTTTTGATAGACACCACTACCGTTCTTGTAGATAAAAGAGATGAGTAGCCAACTGCAGATATGTGATTTCCCATGTTATTCGCCTATGTTCCGCTTTGAAAGTTGTCACTCGGTATATATATATATATATATATATATATATATATATATATATATATATATATATATATATATATATATATATATATATATATATATTTAAAAAAATCCAAAATTTTTAAGAAAATTCACTAAAAAATTTAGTGCTGCTTACTGAATTAACTTTCTATAAATTATTTCTTGATCCATTTACTCATTCGCCTTGCGTATACCAAAGCAAAAATAAGTTCTGCGGACATTCCAGGGCAGATCTCTAGGGAACTTTCCGGTCGACCTTTCCATCCGGTCTGATGGTCGCACCGCAAGCACGCAGATGGGTACAAGAAGGCGGCGTGTGCCTCGCTTTTACCTCACACCACCCTCTCCCCAACTACATACTCCTAGTAACTTCCACTACCACCCTCTCTGCACACTAAGCAGGAAAGAGAGAGCGAAAGAGATGGAGTCGGATCGAAATAGGCCACAGGAGATACGGCAGGGTTGTCAATTTTTCAAACGCCAGATGGACAAAAGCTGAGGAAAGCAGTTTTATCTGATGAAATTTTCATCGGACTTGTATCTATTGTTTGTTCTGGGGTCGCAAGTAAAAGCCGGACGCGATTTTCTCTATTGGAAGTGAGATTAATATTGTAACAGTAAAAGAATATCATGATTCCCCCGTGGCACTAGCTCACATGGTTGTGTCAGTCGAGTTTCAGACGATTTGGACGTGAATTTGTTTCTGTTTAGTTTCTAAAAACACTCTGATGGTCATTATTTGTTTTGTAGCAAAATCAATTCGCTTGTTTGGTGTTTAAATATGAGGGTAAATTAGAGAATACGGTAACACTAAAATTGTCACCAACTAGACGGACATAGTCGCGATTTAAATACTTTAATAACATTTCGTGACGCAGCAAGTGCGTTATAGTAGCGAATTTTCATAAGAATTGTACACTATTATTATACGACATATTAGTGAAGTTAATACTTTAAACTTACACAGACCTTGAAGATCGATTTTAGAGGTCCTAGTACCCGCACATTTAAAGAATTCTTTCGGAAGTGTTACCATCGATATATCTATTATCAACTGCTTTTGAGAAATGCCCAAAACTTTGACGAGATCCCAGCAATTGTTCTAAAAAAATGCGCACTAGAACTTGCTCCTGTCCTGACTCGTCTGTTTCAGACATCTTACAATAAAGGTATATTCCTTAGTAACTAGAGAACTGCTCAAGTACAACCCGTCCCCAAGAAAGGATCCAAGGCGCTTCCTAGCAACTACATGCCTATTTCTTTCCTTTCAGTCGTCTCAAAGTGATGGAAAAGTATATAAACACCGAATTACTAAAATTTCTTGAAAAACACAGTCTAATCCACGACAGGCAGTATGGATTCCGTCAGTGCAGATCAACTGCCAACCTCCTATCCTTTGTCACCCATTCTTGCAACAAGTCTATGGAACTACACGGTGAATCCCAGATTGTCGCTCTAGACATATCCAAAGCATTCGACCAGGTCTGACACGCAGCGCTGCTTATTAAACTTGCGGCCTATGGCCTACCATCAAAACTCTGTACCTGGACAGCAAATTTTCTCTCCAACCGGAGCATTTCTGTTGTCGTGGATGGCCATTCCTCTAAACTGTATTCAATTAATGCGGGAGTCCCTCAGGGTTCAGCTTTAGCCCCTACTTTGTTTCTTCTCCACATCAATGACCTCCTCTCTAGCACATCCGACTTAGTTCACAGTTACGCGGATGACAGCAGCCTTCACTGAAATATACAATATTCTACGCCTGTCTCTTTAGCCCAATCAGATAAGGATCGCAGACTCATGGAGGGTTCGGTCTCTGTGGATCTCCAAAAAATATTAGACGGGGGAAGTAGAAATCTTGTACAATTCAACTCCACCAAATCGCAGTCTTGTTTTCTATCTCATAAAAGATACACCAGTCCTAGACCCACCACAATGAACAACCAAGTTATTCAAAGTAATGAGTCCTTCTCACTTGTTGCCATTTCTGTGGATCGAAATCTCAATTGGCACCAACATGTCACATCAATTGCAGAAGCGGCTGCTAAGAAGTTAGGTTTCCTCTTCCGGGCTCGCAAATACTTTTCACCAGCTAATTTCTATACCTTATATACTTCACAAATAAGCCCAAACCTCGAATACTGCTCTCAAATCTGGGGTGTTGCTGCCGCTTCTACACTCGCTATCCTGGACTCCATTCAGAAGATAGTTATACGTCTCATCGGTGACCCTACCCTCACCCAAAGGCTGCCATCCCTTGCCCACCGACGCGCCGTTAGTGAGATCTCTCTCTCTCTCTCTCTCTCTCTCTTATAGATATCTGCACGGGCACTGCTCAGAGGAGCTTTCTTCCATAGTTCCTCCACCTGCTGCCCCCAACAGATCCACCAGGGGAACAGAGCAAATGCACCCTTTTACTGTCCAGGTTACCAGACATAGAACATCTTGTTATGCCCGCTATTTTGTCCCGAGGACTTCCAAGTTGTTGAATTCCTTGCCGGCACATGTTTTTCCTTCTCCTCCGAACCTCCAAACCTTCAAGTCCCGAATTAACAAGTTGCCTCTTACCTCCTTGTCGACACCCACGGTGCGATAGTATTTAGGCTGTAAGCCCTCGTGGTGTGTTGTTGAAATATGAAAAAATATATTTTAGGTATAGAGAATACTTCAAAAAAAAATACTGAAAGAACATTTATTGATGTATCCAAATTGATTATAATATATAGGTTGTTCCATTTAAATTTCTCGAGGAAACTTGACTCCAGTGTTTTTATTCACCCTGTATACTGTTTTCAACGAATTCTTTCTGTATTGATTGAAGTTGAAAGAAGAAAACTTTCAAATTTTTGACATGATAGAGTGTTGATTGCTGACAATACTAATGAAGATATAGACCGTCAAATATGCCTCTGATGTTTTAGAAAAGTGGTCATAACTTTTGAACGACTCTGTATAGACCACAGCGACTACATTGGATGAATTGGCAAAGCAAGAGGAATTCAAAAATGAAACAATATACAGGGTTTAACATTTAAAAAGTTTGGGTTGTATCTAACTTATGCAACACCCTCTGTATGCAAAACCCTCTGTATGCAAAAATAATTTTAGTTTGTAGCTAACGTTAGTACCTGCAACTTTTGTTCCAAAATATTCTTTTATTATTGAATATAAAGGAGATATTGAACTTGAACACACTATTGGACAACCGTGTACAAAGTCTGTACTTTTAGGGCAGCTATTAGGAAAGAGAGCCATGCACAAAAGGCCCATTGCGGTCGTAGCTGTGAGAGGCCAATGCCTATACGAGCCTGTTTCTTCTGCTATAGGCTTGATCTTAATACGTCGATCATGAAGGACAGGACCATGGACTTTTTCAAAATTTTTCTTGAGTAGTGCTTTCATAGGCAGACCAGCGATAGTCTCCCTCTTTGCAAGCAGTTATACCACATCGGAATTCTAGATGACAACGTTTGACTCCATCCTAGGATACGGGAATTTTCCCCAATCTTTCCGCCAAATCTTTGAGAATTCGAGCTGGATTATAGCATTAAAATATCAAAATATGGAGTACCTATTTATAGGTCAAATGCGGAGCATAGATATCGACCCTCGTACCTGACAGACAGTCTATATTCTGTAGCATGTCACTACCAATTATTCTCTGAGGGGAAAGTGATATGAATTTAACATTTGCAGGACGTGGCCTGTTCAGGTCTATATTAGTGCCCACCTGATTGGAAATTCGATACAAATATAAATGTCCCCTTTTCCAACGAACGACTGGTGGTTTTCTCACGCGCTGTCAAACCGAATCGCTTACTGTTATGTTATTGATCTGTATCCGAAATGGCCCTATAAATAACCCGTCAGTGTCTCCTTTTAGACCTACCTGTCTATTAATAACACAAAACGCCAGTATAATTTGATAAACCGTCTTGAAAGGAGTATAAATAATCGCTTGTAATTTGTGATGATACGCAGAAATTGGTTTGTCATCGCGGCTATAGCGATCTCGAGTCTATATAGCTGCCTTTTAATGTGTCATTATTGTCAACGCCTCCTTGAGATAAATCGTAATCTGGAGTCTTTAATGAGAGGCGTTGAGTATAAGACAGATGTTGATAATAAACAAATCTCGGTTTATATTTATTGGCTTCTTCACACCTTAGATAAATCAAACAATGCCAATACTGCTTTTTCTTCTAATAAATTCAAAATTCTTGTCTGTAATGTTCGTATATTTTTGTGAAATTCATAGTAAAGAAAGCAGTCGGTAAATGGTGCATCCCAAGCAACATATTTAAAGTCCGATCGCTTCCTCTTAACAACGAACAGCGCATTTCAGAAATTGTTTATAGGATTTATGGCTATGTTGATGTAAACAATCTAGGTATGTCCATCTTTGGAAAAACATGACGTATTGAACAATAAAAGACCATACTTTAAATATTAGGAACAATGAAAGTGAAATCGCACCGTACAAGGGCAAAAACTACTGCGGTAGTGTTTATTTCTGTTAACATGGTTGTGATACATCAAGGAAATTCGGGCGCCTCTGTAAAAACTAAAATTAGTTTAAATAAAAAGTTATTCAAATTCTCAAAATTCTGATTTGGAAAGTTTGTAACGTAAACAAAAGAAAACTATCCTATAATTTTTATTATATTTTTTGGAACTAAAAGTGGATTACGCTACATTCACCAAAAAATTGTTTTTAATTTTTCAAGACTGAAATGGCAAAATTAGTTTCATATGGACTCGGGTGCTGATAAACATTCCTTAATTTCTTGCTGCAGCACTCTGGCGTATTTTCTGACATTTTATTTAATTGCTTCATAACTTTGATGACACCTGATGACACCTGGCACAGGGTTGCCACTGTTGTACCTGCACGTCTGGTGGCCGTTGTTGCCAACGGCTACAGGAGTGCCACTGTCCTAGCTGCTTCTGGTGGCTGTTGTTGGCACCGAGGGAAGTTTTCAGTCGGACTCGGAGACATTGAGCGTGGGGATCAAACAATATTAGAACACAACAAACACAAAATAGATTGCTACTATGAATGGACTGTTACCACGGGGATGGCCCAATACATAAAATCCTTCCACTAGCACTCTAACCTCAACATCCATACGACTTAGAGGCTTAAAGGTGGCGATAACCATAATTGCTACAATGAATGGACTGCTACCACGGGGATGGCCCAATCATCCATGAAATCCTTCCACTAGCACTCTAACCTCAACATCTATACGACTTAGAGGCTTAAAGGTGACGATAACCATGTTCAGAACAAAACTGATGCTAAATATCAGTGGTAAATGGCCCATTTACCAAAGCCAGTAACAAGGGCATACATATACCAGTAAAATAAACCTACACAATAACGCTTTCCACCTGATACTAGGACGTCTCCCAACACAAGGATAGTTTCTCCCGGTACAAGGACGATTTCTACCTGACACTAGGACCTTATAACACACAAAAAAAACGAATATAGCTAGCGATAACACATAATGCATAGTTACCCTTTACCTCCTATCTGATGGTAATTACATTACTTCGGGGTGGAAATATACAATTAAATCGCACGATTACCAACGCATGACTTCCCCCAGGGTTCGGAATTACACAAATATTTCCTCTCACACGCGGTGTAATTTCCAACAAAATGGCGTATTAAATCCTCTTTCTGCGGGTATTGCTGTTCCTCAACCACTTCTCCAGGAACACACGCAATTTTAATTTAAGTGTAGACGATCGCTAACTCTTAGGGCGAATGAAACATCTCCTTCAATCACTAATCTACCACTTAAACTACGCCTATTATGCCTTTACTTCCATCTGATTCCCGAAACCTGTGCCAAGCTCAACTTAGCTCTTGCCCCTCTGTCGTCCGCCATGTATCTTCAACATCGACGTCGAGTCGAACTTGTGACAGAGACAGCTCTTTCCGTATCATCCATTGACAACTCCTTACATAAAAACCACACCGTTCGGCAAACTGCGAAGTTCCAATGCCAGACACCAGCCGTCACTGTCATCACCCTCTGCAACTGCGATTAACTTGATGATTCTAGACAACGAGGGTAAGCCACACAAAATACTCTGCATACGTGTATATACTATATACAGTGAAAAAGGTGACAAGTGAATAACTCAAACAGTTAACTCAAAAACCAAATAGAATAACCGCAGGTAAAGCCATATAAAATTGTTAAAGTGAGAGAGGGCTAGTTTAAATCAACGAAATCTACAGTAGATACATTAAAGGTTATAACCAACGTTTTTATACCGTTACACTGGAAGGCTGTATAATTTGTTATAGTTTATCATTATCATTATCATTATTTCATTAGGCAGACCAAGATGAAATCTTCTGGGAAAGCAAATCGCGATTGATGAAGTGAGATAAGCTATATAAGGCTAGATGCATTCTAGGTGGAAGCACGTTGCTTAGTTTCTTACCACTCACTTAGAGAAGCTATAACTAGATGGACAAACTGCTGGAGGCAGGGGATCATGGTTGGGACGACAGGGCGACATCACATCTCCTGTAGACTGTAATTATAGCTTTCGCTTAACAATAATTCCCTTGATTTGTACATTAAATAATAATGATAACGTTGCCAGAAAGATAAACTGTCTGTCTAAGAATGAACACACGGAAACTATCTAAATTAACTTGACATAATATTCTTTTGTGGTTGGTGGGTTTAAAAATGCGTGCCGTGAACGTTAATATCCAGCTATACATATAGCTATATGGCTTTAGGACGTTGTATGAATATCAATTATTACTGTAATAAAGCGGTTTTGCTCGCGTGCAGGAGTCAATTTAGGAACAGACGGAAGGATGTGGGGTGGACTAAAACTTGCCGCTACCGCCGCCGTTCTTCACCCGTTTGTTCATTGCCGCTTGCTGAAGACGTCACAGATAATTTGTGGAGAGAAAGAGATGCGAAAGGATAGATATATCAATAGAGGTTGTAGTTTCTTAAACTTGTAGAAGCAGTTTCATTATTTTTTAGCGATTTTTCCCAGACAAAATATTTCATAAAATTCAGCAGACATGTTTCTCAAGTGACCAGCCCAATCGGTTTCCGAGACCAGATAAAGCTCTTTAAAAAAGTGTCGTCGTTCTTTAATAATAATTGACGATTTTTTTTAAACTTCAATTTTATTCTTTAGGTAAAAAGCTTATTGATGAGTTTGTTGGTCAGCGAAACCCTACGAGTTTGGTAAAAATGATTTTTTGCTTTGGGCGTTTATGTATTTCCAAAAAAAATAGGGTTATTTTGGTGAAAATTGCTACAAAAGTTGCCACTGTATAAGCTATACCATGTAACAATTTTAAAGCTTCCAAGTTAGAAAAAAATCTTGCTAGAAGCATTTAGAAGATGCTAGTATCTAGTATTTGCTATGGCAGGACTTTTTATACTTCTAGGTCTAACAGCTTCTTGCGTTTAGTGAATTTTCATTAAGAAAATTCACTAATAGAGATTTATGGTGAGACTTTCCGAAAAGTTCTTTATATAAGCGCGAATTAGGGGCCCTAGAACCAATTTTCATGGTCAGTTAAAAAGCTTATATATATATATATATATATATATATATATATATATATATATATATATATATATATATATATATATATATATATATATATATATATATATATATATATATATATATATATATATATATATATATATATATATATATATATATATATATATATGGAGAGAGAGAGAGAGAGACGTGGTTGGTAACTCATTTTCAAGTCTTTTGATCAAAGGAAAATACAGTTATTTGAAAATAATCCTCGACATCCCTTCAGAGATTCTGTAATCCAATATCTACAATGTTGGACAAAGGCACATGACGTTATCTGTACTGCTATGCTATTTAAATAAATCGCAGACAAAAGTCTAAACAATCGAAATTATTGCAAGATGCCAGAATGGAGAACATTGTGAGAGATATGACAGGGACGCCATCTCGGTGCGGGACCAGGTAGTATATTGTCATGACAGCTCTAGTGTACACAAAATTTTATAGATAGAGACTGTGTACAATGTACAACCAACTAACAATTTTGTAAATTGTCAGTCTTGGCACATTTCTTTTCTAATACCAGGACAATGTTTGCGTCCAAAAGCGCTAAATTTTGGCAGGCGAATGTATACTACTAAATAAATAAATTTATGAAAGTAATTCAACTTGTTTAAAAGCAATCTAGAATTACGTTTTATTATATATATAAATATTAAGCTTCCCATTCGTACCCTGTTGTACATCTCACAATGTTCTATCCATATATTGTTTGGTGTTGAATTACATATATGATTTTTGCTATATAATCCATGTCTTTTTTGTACCATATATTTAAAAGTATATTTAAAAAATATGTTTTAATTGTAACCCAACAGCCATTGGCCATTTCCTTGTAAGCATTGAGTGACGTAAACTAATATTACTTTAACTCAATAACGCACCAGGAATAAGTGGATAAGCATTATGAACATGAATATAAAATCCATGGATTCGGTTGATCAACAAGAAGGGAAACTGGTGAGGGGCTACATATAGCTGAATCATGCTGACGAAGTTACTACAGAAATGTCCGTTTAATAGACGGTTTTCCGGCAATATGGAAAGTCAGGTAGCACAGCCCCATAGCTAAAAAGTCTGGACGCAGTTATGGAAGTGAATTTCATAAAAATGTTTTTAATAGCAAATATGTCTCTCTAATGCAAGCAGGTACAAATCTGGTTACCGGTAGAACCTATATAGTAGAAACAATCTACATTTTTGGAAAATAAACTTATACTTATAAATGCAAATTCGCACCAAAACGTACTTACTGCGTCGCGATTTTTTTCTTACAAACGTGCATCATATTTCGATAAAAAATTCAATAACATAAGGGGGTTCGAAAACGCAATAATTGTGGGGATCACCAACAACTTATGAACCATCCAGTGATTGTCAAAATATTTTGATAAGATGCAGCTTAAGACACCATATAATTAACGTATACATTTTTTTCTCGTATCTTGTATAATAACAATTATATTGAGCTTTACCGTAGAAATGCGTCACCTTATTTATATTTCAACAGACAAAAACTGAAAGTAAACCCGGGTATGGATTCTAGGGGACCTAGTTTGCGCTCATTTGAGGAAATCTTTTTAAAATTCAAAAGTCGCTATCTTCTCATAGATGAATTTTTTCTACGAAAATTAGCTAACAATTATAGACCGTTAAACAATAAACCCAGCTACACCGACAGCCAAAGCATCAGAGAAAGGGTTTATTTGAAATGAATTTTCTGTAAACATTTTAGTAAAATGAAGGACAATGACGGTTGAAGCTGAAACTTAAGGGTTTGCAGAACACTCTTCTGCGATACTTTCTTTTCATAATGCGTATCTGTTTCAGGTTCTTTGCCTAAATATTGCGAATATTGACGTTTCAAATCGCCACTTTGGCGTTTTGAGGAAAACTCCTTTTTTTTCTTTAACTGCCTATAACTTTTTTGTCTTCTAACCTAGAGACCTAAATTTTGCTATATGGTTCACTCCTTATAATACAAACACACGTACAGTATTTGGTTGCCCTTGCTTTGTTATTTCCGGATATATAATTTTTTCCGAAAGGAAACCAAACATTTTCCGTGAAAACCTGGGCAGATTTTCCTAGTTAACGAAGCTGTCCAAGCCACTTGCAAAAGAAAGGTAGTCACCAAATTTGATCAAAATCAGCCCATTATTTTTTGAGTTATCGGTGTGATACATATATATATATATATATATATATATATATATATATATATATATATATATATATATATATATATATATATATATATATATATATATATATGTATATAGACGTATAAAAATTGAAACTGACCCTGGAAATGTGTTCTAGGGGGCCTAATTAACGCTCATTTGAAGAAATTTTTTCAAAATTCTACATTTTTGTTTAAAGAAAATTAACTAGTAAAGTAAGTAAGTAAACCTCAAAATAATATTCAATTCAAATGTTTATTACACGATAAGGAAGTAGCTATTTCGAGCATAATGACACTTATAGGTGGCTTTTGTTATATTAAAAATAATATAACACACATAGATCAAATCGTGGTTCTAATATTTTATACTTTCCATATTTAGGTCATAAATTATATCTATTTTGAAGGGAGACAAAGTTTACTGCATTTTGACACGAGAGGAAATTTGGAAATCCCAAGTTTCCTTCCTCCCCGACCAGATAGGTAAGCGATACCGCAGAGAACTGAAATTATTTGAATACATTATGTAAAACCAAATTCACAAAGCTTGTTAGAATACTTCAAGGGATGTTAGTTTCTTCTTCAGAAATTATTCTTTATTTTTTATGAATATTTCATCAACCACTACAATGCTACTAAAACATTTATTATATTTACGAAAGAGGTGTATTATTTTAGCGGGTCCTTTAATAAAGTTTAAAAACTTTGTTTTCAAGAAACAATGAATTCGCTTATATAAGATGATGTGTCACGTAGAAGATAAAATATCAAATAATCAGCATGGATTTGTATCTGGAAGATAAACACTGACCGATCTATTTGTTATAAGTTATAACCCAGTACATTTCTAACCGGCTGGATGAGTGCTCTCAAGTTGATGTCTATACGGATGTTTTCACAGCATTTGACCATGTTGATCACAGACGGCTCTTGCATAAACTGTGTGGTTTCAATATGTCACTGAAATTGATTGTCTTGATACAGTCTTACCTGTCAAAAAGGCAGCAATATATTGAACGTAATGGTATTAGGCCTGAGCCATTTAATGTTGGCACTGGGGTACCACAGGGATCTATTTTAGGTCCCTTCTTTTTTAACAGGTTTGCGGACGACATCACCCGTAACTACTCTGTTGATCATCTTTTGTATGGCGATGATATAAAGCTATTTCACAATATTTCATCTTGGAAAGACTGCGGCAGCAGAATTTGCAAGATTGGTGTGTAAACGGCACTCTCTGGGCCTTAACGTGTCCAAATACTCTTTCTTATCATATCGCCGTATCAAGGATCCCGTGATGTACCCCAATATTATCGGCGGGAGAAGCATTAACCAGATCAGATACGCTAAAAGCATTTTAGAGTGCTTTTGCCACTACTCTTTCACACCCATGTTCAGGTTATGTCCCACTTGTTTGCCGAGGTAGTTCAGGCGACTTAATTTCTGCATTCCCCACCTTGGCGTTTACTGTTCTCAGTGTTCTTCAATCGACTAAGACTATAATTTCAGTTTTGAGAGGCGCGAGTTGTAGACCACTTTTTACCATCCAGTTTTCCACCAATGCCACTGAGCAGTTAATATTATCTTCTATGTCAGTCTTGTTTCCTCCGCTTACAACCAGCGCCAAATCATCTACATACCCTATAATAGCCGTGTTGCTTACGGACACCAGACTAAAAACCTTATCGTAATACAAGTTCCACAATGTTGGTCCTAGGACTGACCTGACCTGACCTGACATGTGTCCTGCATCCTATATTTCTGTCCAATCAGTAGCTGTCTGTCTTCCAGGTAACTACATACTATTTTCGGTGAGGCTTTTGGCAGTCTTCGAGCAGAATTGTTCGGATCGCGGACTCTGCAGAGGAATCAGGTAGGTAAGTACCGTCCTATTGAAGACCGTCACGACCTTCATCTCGAGGTCGAGGCGGTTTGGCGATGGAACGGAGGAAGAGTAAAGCATGGTTGCTGGGTTGCTGGGGTTGTAAAAAAGGGCCAATTGTGGCCTACTTGCTTGGCTTTAGCCTCCCCACCACTGCTACTACTACTACTACTACTATTTTCAGCAGATATGGCTTAACTTGCCTGTTTCTTTAGCATTTCGTATATGCCTCTCCATGGTGCTATTCCTTCACCTCTCGGCCATTGTCGACATGACAGATCTATGTACTAACAGGTATATACTGTAGTGTATTAATTTTCTAACGTCTTGATTATTTACACCATACAGTTTTTGTTTGAAATTGATGTTTTGCTCATAGTTTAACGAAATGAAGGAAAATGACAACTGAGACACAGATCTAGGAGCTTGTTAGTCATTTCGAGCCGTATTTTGAACTCACAAAGCGCTAATGCGTACGACTACCAGATTATTATTTTTTTAATCAGAGGCTTGTAATTACTTTGTCCTTTAACCTAGAGATCTGGATTTTGGTACAAAGGATACTACTTATGACAGAAACCATCGTACCCAATTTGGTTACCATAGCTTCTTAATTTTCGGAGATATGAATTTTTTTCGAAAGAAAACTCAAAATTTTCCCGGAAAACCTTGTCCGATTTTCCTGGATAACGAATTTATCCAAGCATTTTACAAAGGAAAGGTACTCACAAAATTTGATCAAAAAAAGGTAAGATGCTTACTGGCAATTAGGCCATTGCTGAATCTTTTTGCTCATCTAAACTAACCTACCCTCCACCTTAAGCTCGATCTCAACGGCGACAGTGATTTGAAAAATCATCCGCCGCCGGTGAGTATCGAACTGTCTTAATCGACTTTCCCGCACGGCCGCGGAGGCGCTAAATTTGATCAAAATCGGCCCATTATTTTTTAAGGTATCTCCTCATTAGTGAATTTTTTTAAGAGAACATTTGCCATTAAAACATTTTTATGAAAATTCACTACCATAACGCACTTGCTGCCTCCAGACTTTTGGTGTTTTTTTTTTTCGTTGATTAATAATTCAAGTAAGAAAAGTTTTTAGAGAAATTATTCTAGTACAAAATACTGGACAATAACAGATATTGTGGGGGAGATAACAATCATGAAAATACATTTAGCTTTTTCTGTCAGCGGATTATAGAGACGAATTGTACCATCCATCATAATATGACAGATTGCTACCTCTACGAATATAGGGTGTATGTTTCAGTCTTCAACAGGATGTGTAACATGAAATGGCTTTATATATTTATAAAATGCTTTAACTAGAAAATCTTTTGCACTCGAGAGTATTCTGTTTTCGTGTTCTTTTTCGGTATCTACGTTCTTTTTATTTTCTTACAATCGACATAAATTTACTAGTTATTGAATACTTTCTAATATGTATAATTACCTCTATAATCGAATACCAAGTACTCAGAAAATGATTCGTTTGGTGTGTACAGGGTGAGTATTATAAATAATAACCTCCTTTTATTTTCGTTATTTCTGGGCGAATTGCTTTGTTCAAAAACTTATTTTGAACAATTTTTAACGTAGTTTCTGAATATGCTATCGCTTTTCAAGAATTTTGAAAAATGTACGAGGTTTTAATGGAACATCCTGTATTTTCTTACATATTATAATTTGTCGATTTTTTCTGATTACAAAAATATATAATTATAGCTCATTTGGATCCGCAGTTTTTATGTTATGATTTTTAGTGAATTTTCTTTAAAAAATTCACTAATGAGGAGATCCCGACTTTCGAATTTTGAAAAAATTTCTTCAAATGAGCGCTATTTAGGACCCCCGGAACCCAAATCCGAGGTCAGTTTCAGACTTTATATGTTTATATATATATATATATATATATATATATATATATATATATATATATATATATATATATATATATATATTTGTGTCACACCTATAACTTAAAAAATAATGGACCGATTTTGATCAAATTTGGCACATACCTTCCTTTCGCAAGTGGCTTGGATAAGTTCGTTAGCCAGGAAAATCCGCCGAGGTTTTCCCGGAAAATTTTGTGTTTTCTTTTGAAAAAAATCGAAAAAAATTTATATCTCCAAAATTAACAAAGTAAGGGCAACCAAATTTTATACGTGGGTTTATATAACTAGAAGCAAGTTACCTACCAAAATTTAGCTCCGTAGGTTAAAGGACAAAAAAGTTACAGACATTCAAAGAAAAATAAATTTGGGTTCTCCTCAAAACGTCAAAATCGCGATTTTAAACGTCAAAATTGGTGAGTACCTTCCTTTTGCAAGTGGCTTGGATAAGTTCGTTAGCCAGGTAAATCCGACAAGGTTTTCCCGGAAAATTTTGTGTTTTCTTTCGAAAAAAATGTATATCTCCAAAATTAACAAACGCGGGTTTATATCATTATAGGCAAGTTACATACTAAAATTTAGCTCTGTAGGTCAAAGAACAAAAAAGTTATAGGCATTTAAACAAAAATAAATTAAGGTTTTTCACAAAACGTCAAAGTTGCGATTTAAACGTCAAAATTGGCAACATTTAGGAAAAGAACTTGAATCTAATACGGGCTATGGAAATAAAATGTCTCAAGAAGAATGTTTTACAAACTCTGAAGTCTTAGTGTCAACCGTCATTGTCCTTCATTTTAATAAAATGTTTCCAGAAAATTCATTTCAAATAGACCCTTTCTCTGATGCTTGGCAGTAGCCTTAGCTATATAGTTTATCGTTAATAGTATATAATTTTTGTAGAATTTTCGTAAAAAAATCAATACAGCTCAATATATCTGTTATTATGTTATTGCATTTTCCATCGAAATATAATGCATGTTTGTAAGAACAAAAATTCTGGACGCAGTAAGTGCGTTATGGTAGCGAATTTTGATCAAATGCTTAATATTTGAATAGCTCAATTTGCTATTAACCTATAAGGTTGACCAAAAAACGAGTTTTTTTATATAAATAAATGATTAAACATTAATTATGACTAAAATAATTAAAACACCCGCTGGAATACGACATTAAAACAAAGCTCCAACAACTGACTCGTTGGTCTAGAGGTATGAGTTCCGCTTAGAGTGCGGGAGCTCCCAGGTTCAAATCCCGGACAAGCCCAAATACCTTTTATTTGCTTTTTTTTAACCGACTTCAAACAAGGACGAGGTTCTCAATTCGCCTGTATGTTTTTAGTGAATTTTCTTAAAAAAATTCAGTAATGAGGAGATTTCGACTTTTGAATTTTGAAAAAATTTCTTCAAATGAGCGCTATTTAGGAACCCTGGAACCCAAATCGGGGGTCGGTTTCAGACTTTATATGTTTATATATATATATATATATATATATATATATATATATATATATATATATATATATATATATATATATATATATATATATATATATATATATATATATATATATATATATATATATGTTTATATATTTATGTGTCACACCTATAACTAAAAAAATAATTGACCGATTTTGATAAAATTAGGTGAGTACCTTCCTTTCGCGAGTGGCTTGGATAAGTTCGTTAGCCAGGAAAATCCGCCGAGGTTTTCCCGGAAAATTTTGTGTTTTCCTTCGAAAAAAACCGAAAAAAAATCATATCTCCGGAATTAACAAAGTAAGGGCAACGAAATTTGGTACACGGGTTTATATCATTATAGGTAAACTGCCTACCAAAATTTAGCGCCGTAGGTTAAAGGACAAAAAAGTTACAGGCATTTAAAGAAAAATAAATTTGGGTTTTCCTCAAAACGTCAAAGTCGCGATTTTAGACGTCAAAATTGTTAATATTTAGGCAATGAACCTGAAATTAATATGATCTATGGAAGGAAAATGTCTCAAGAATAATGTTTTACAAAGCCTGAACTCTTAGTTTCAATCGTCATTGTCCTTCATTTTACTAAAATATTCCCAGAAAATTCATTTCAAATAGACCCTTTCTCTGATGTTTTAGCAGTAGTGTTGGCTATAGAGTTTATCGTTTAATGGTATATCATTTTTGTCGAAGTTACAAAAAAAAAAGTTGTATACATTAATTGTAGGGTGTCTTAAGCTACATCTTAAAAAATATTTCCACAATTACAGGGTGGCCCATAAGTCGTTGGTGATTCAAAATTTTTTTTGTGATTTTTTTAATCGAACACGCCCTATGTTATTGCATTTTTGTATTTTCCATCGAAATATAATACATCTTTGTAAGAAAAGAAATTCGGGACGCAGCAAGTGCGTTATGGTAGCGAATTTTCATTAAATGCTTCAAATTTTGAATCAATTTGCTATTAACCTATAAGGTTGACCATAAAACCAGTTTTTTTTTACTATATAGATTATACTGGTAACCAAATTTGATGCCTGCTTTCTTAAAAAAACACACATTATTGCTATTAAAAAATAGTTTTATGAAAATTCACTACCATAACGCACTTGCTGCGTCCCGAGATTTTTTAAGTTATGATGATTTTTTAAGTTATGATGATTTTTTAAGTTATAATGAAATATGTTAAACGACAAATTTGTTTACGTATTACTCAATAATATACGAAGTAGCCTTTGGAAATAAAATTTTAACTTTGTATGAACGTCAAAAAGGTTAAGATTTGTTAGTGCATTCTATTAGGAATCTTTATTGTATGCAAAAAGCAATCATGCCTTATCATAGTTTAGAGAATAGGCGTAGAATTTTAGAAATATTCTTATATTGTAATAAAAACATGACTGCTTCACAAAGGGAGTTTAGAAGACTGTATCCGAATGAGACTGTGCCTGGCAAAGGAACATTCAAGAAAATTTACTATAAATTTTGTGACACAAATTCATTAAAGAATGCAAATAGAAGAAAAACGAGGAATACTATTGGTGAGGAAATACAAATGACTATTCTATTATCGGTTATAGAAGAGCCAAGTCGGTCTACTTATTTTGTAGCTAAAGATTTAAGTGTAAGCCAAAGCAGCGTTATGCAACTTTTAAAAAGAAATAAATATAAACCTTTTCACATTCTTCCTGTTCAACACTTAACCGAAAATGATCGTCGACAGAGAATGCTGTTTTGCTAACAAATTATTAAAAAATATAAAAAAAAAATTTCTACAGCTGGTTTGTTTAATAGACATAACAAACATCATTGGGCTACAGAAAATCCACATATGGTAAAGCAAATAAAAAAACAAGGACGTAAAACTGTCAATGTGTGGTGTGGGATACACCAAAACAAAATAATTGGTCGATTTTTTTACATACAAATCTCACAGGTGTAGTTTATCTCCATTTACTACAAGAGCAAGTTGAGGAATATTTGGACGACTTGCCAGTTATTCTAAATTTAAGAGCAATCTGGCAGCAAGACGGAGCTCCCTCACATAACGTTAGACCAGTGACGACTACTTGAACCAAAAATATGACCTCTGGATAAGAAAAAACGGTCCCATCCATTGGCCGGCTAAAAGCTCCGATTTAAATCCGCTAGATTTTTTCCTTTTGGGTGCTCTCAAGAACAATTTTTATAGTGAAGACAAAGTGACAACGTTGGATGTTTTGCGTGAAAAGTTCCCAGATCGCATCATTTAACGTTTTGGTGAAGTCAACTGGCCGCCAAGATCATGCGACTTGACGCCACTGGACTTTTTTGTGGGGCTGCGTTAAAAGTCGTATCTACGACAACACACCTGAAACATTGGAGCTCCTAAAAGTCAACATCCGCCAAGTTGTAGCCAAAATACCGCTTCGTAAAAGTAATCGGAAATTACCTTAAAAGGATCGGTTGCTGCAGAAGGTCCAGAGGCGGCCATTTAATCGATATTTTCTTCATCATTAATGAAATACATAATATTTTTGATTAATAAAAACAAATCCGAATATTTCTTTAAATTTGTGCGTGTTTTTTTTAAACAAGTTCGGAAACTCAAGTTGGATCACCCGTTAGTAGTAAAAAAAAATGTTGACGGAACTACCTACTCTAATATAATTACTAATCACATGATGATCAAAATTCCCCTCTTAGCTCAACGTTTTCGCGTAAATCTCTTCAATATTTCACGATTTTTCTCTTTCGAGATGATTGCCACCCGATAAAAAAAAAATCCCTGATGTATTTATTGCGTGATGTGTTGTAGACTGCAACTACCCCTTATCCCGTGTTATACTTTAAAATGAAATTGCCGGGGCTTTACGTTTATGACTGAGTCAAACGACTTTTCCGACGTGATTCAACCCACGATTTTCCTCTGATGTCTGTGCCAACAACTCTGCTATCGCATTTATTCTTCTGTCCTGTTTCCACAGGCAAGCTTTTCGTGTTTTTTTTTTTTTCATTCAATTAGTCTTTCTTGATGTAGCATTTTCATAGGATGTGCGTGCGTATGCTCAGCCATTTCTGGGAATAAATATCATCCCGTGTATATTAGGATTCTCATTTGGAGCTTCATTAAGCCAATTACGTTAGGATCCTGTTAATTATGTTGGTAGGGCATCAGAAGATAAAGCATAGGACAGACAGATCTAAATCAGAGATTGTAATAAATCATCACCTTTGGCCCTGTCGACGCAACCTTATGTAAACATAAATGTATATGTATATAAACATTTTGTGTTATTTTATAAAGTAAAGGGTTTCCCAATAACGACAACATGTTTTAAAAATGTAAAAAAATACACAATTTTTCAGATAAAAGCAAAACATAGTTATAATTCCAAAGTACAACTTATGAAAATTGCGTTTTGAATAACACATCATTCAAATTTCCACAGCGGCTTGGCTTGCAGAATCGAATTCGATGAACACAATTTTCGATGTTTAATTTCAGCGTCTCTAGTTCGAAAAAAAGAAACTCACAGGTGTTGAATCACAACTTCTTCGAGGCCAATTAACAGTTAGATTCCTGTAGATTACAGACTCACCAAACTTTTCTCTCAATAACTCCATAGTGGCATTGGCAAAATGTGGAGTCGCACCATCTTGTTGGGAAAACTTGTCTTGACCACAAAAAATCTGTTAACATTGATCGAGAGCACTCACCATTCACTGTTACTACATCTCCATTTGCATTTTCAAACAAATAAGGTCCGCTGATGTCACTATGTCATAAACCACACCAAACGGAACCTTTTTTTCCAACAACACACCACGAGGGCTTACAGCCTAAATACTATCGTACCGTGGGTGTCGATAAGGAGGAAAGAGGCAACTAGTTAATTCTGGACTTGAAGGTTTGGAGGCTCGGGGGAGAAGCAAAAACTGGTGCCGGCAAGGAATTCCACAACGTGGAAGTCCTCGGGACAAAAGAGAGGGCATAACAAGATGTTCTATGTCTGGTGACCTGGACAGTAAAAGGGTGCATTCGCTTTGTTTCCCTGGTAGATCTGTTGGGGGCAGCAGGTGGAGGAACTATGGAAGCAAGCTCCTCTGAGCAGTGCCCGTGCAGATATCTATAAAAGATAGAGAGAGGTCACCAACGGCACGTCGGTGGACAAGGGATGACAACCTTTGAGTGAGGGTAGGGTCACCGATGAGACGTATAGCTCTCTTCTGAATTGAGTCCAGGATAGCGAGTGTAGAAGCGGCAGCAGCGCCCCAGATGTAGGAGCAGTATTCGAGGTTTGGTCCTATTTGTGAAGTATATAAGGTATAGAGATTAGCTGGTGAAAAATATTTGCGAGCCCGGAATAGGAAACCTAATTTCTTAGCAGCCGTTTCTGCAATTGATGTGACATAATGGTGCCAATTGAGATTTCGATCCACAGAAATGCCAACAAGTGAAAAGGACTCATTACTTTGAATAACTTGGTTCTTTAGTGTGATGGGTCTAGGGCTGGTGTATCTCTTATGAGAAAGAAAGCAAGACTGTGATTTGGTGGGGTTGAATTGTACAAGATTTTTACTTCCCCAGTCAAATTTTTTTTGGAGATCAACGGAGATAGAACCCTCCATGAGTCTGCCATCCTCATCTAATTGAGCTAAAGAGACAGGCTGAGAATATTGTATATTTGAGTGAAGGGTGATGTCGTCCGCGTAACTGTGAACTGGGTTGGATGTGCTAGAGAGGAGGTCATTGATGTGGAGAAGAAAGAATGTAGGGGCTAAAGCTGAACCTTGGGGAACTGCATTAATTGGATACAGTTTAGAGGAATGGCCATCCACAACAACAGAAATGCTCCGGTTGGAGAGGAAATTTGCTGTCCACGTACAGAGTTTTGGTGGTAGGCCATAGGCCGGTAGTTTATTAAGCAGCGCTGCGTGCCAGACCTGGTCGAATGCTTTGGATATGTCTAGAGCGACAATCTGGGATTCACCGTGTAATTCCATAGACTTCTTCCAAGAATGGGTGACAAAGGAAAGGAGGTCGGCAGTTGATCTGCGCTGACGGAATCCATACTTCCTGTCGTGGATTAGACTGTGTTTTTCAAGAAATTTTAGTAATTCGGTGTTTATATACTTTTCCATCACTTTAGAGACGACTGAAAGGAGAGAAATAGGCCTTTAGTTGCTAGGAAGCGCTTTGGATCCTTTCTTGGAGACGGGTTGTACTGGAGCAGTTTTCTAGTTACTAGGGAATATGCCTCTATTGTAAGATGTCTGAAACAGACGAGTCAGGACAGGAGCAAGTTCTGGTACGCATTTTTTTGAGAACAATTGATGGGATCTTGTCAAGGCCAGAGGCTTTCCTGGTATTAAGAGAAGAGAGCATCTTTCGTACCTTTTTAGTTTTGAAAATGATATCCGTCATTTTATGCGCGATATTGGGAACTGTTGGTGGTTGAACATTTGGAGGTGGGTTGAGAGTAGAATTGCCGACGAACAACGAGGCAAAAAGTTCAGCCTTGCCCAGGGCGGTAGAAACAATTTCATCCCCTGAGACAAGAGGTGGGAACGTGCTCTTGCAGAAATTATTCCCAATAGATTTAGCAAGAGTCCAGAAGGGTTTGCTGGCGCTGGAGCTTAAGAGGGCTTTGTTTTTGATGTGGTTATTAAACGAGTTTTTGCCTCGGAAAGATTGCGGACATAGCGGTTTCTTGCGTCGTTAAATGCTTGACGGTTTTCTTGACTGTGGTGGTGTAGAAGCTTTTTGTGAGCTTTGACCTTTTCAGGTCTGTCCCTGTCACAGGATTTAGAGAACCAGGGCTTTTGAGTGGCTGCAGAGGTTTTCTGTGTACGTGGAATAAATAATTCCATGACAACTTGGATAATTTCGGTGACGTTTTGTGAGATATCGGAGGGGTCAGGATGAGAGAAGCAGACAGACGCCTATGGAAATGAGGAAAAGTAATCTCGCATTTCGTCCCAGTTCGCGGAGTGGTAGTGCCAAACGATACGTGGGTGTGATGACTGTGTGACCTCGGTTTGCATTGCGCAGGAAGCAGTGACCATGCCATGGTCTGAGCGACCCAGGGGGGCGGTGACTGATATCTTATAGCAGTCAGGATTTGTAGTCAGAAGGAGATCCAAAGGATTTGACCTGTGTGTTGGGATGCGAGGAAAGTAAGTAGGTTGCTGAACCATATTGGCTAAAGAATTGCTGACTGCAAAGGCCTCCGCTGCCCTTCCTTGTGGATCGGTTTTTGAAGATCCTAGCCATTCCTTATTATGGACATTGAAGTCACCAAGAATAGTGACCTCGGAGGAAGGATATTCAGAAATTCTGAATGCAAAGGCTTCACATGAATCTGCTGTGGATTATTTTCACACCTAAAACGACAATTTTTTCTGTTTACAGAACGTTTAACCAGAAATAACCTTCATCTGAAAAAAAATTTTTTTTTTGCAAAAATCGGGATCAATTTTAAGTTGCTCTAGGGCCCAATTATCAAACAGAAGACGCCAATGATGGTCAAGTGGCTCCATCATGTCGCTCAGTCGCTTAATCGACCGATTTGCTCTGTAACAGTCTTGTATGACTATCTAAGTGAAAATTGGAACCTGTGGTGAGCACTGGTAAGTACACTTGGAGAACCCAAATCACCACAACACATATTAAAAGACCTGACGATCGTTTCACTAATCAAGTTAGCGTCATCAGAATTAGTGAAACGATCGTCAGGTCTTTTAATATGTGTTGTGGTGATTTGGGTTCTTCAAGTGTACTTACTTGTATGACTATACTTTTTGTTCATGGTCTATTTCGTAGTATCTTTAAATCTTACCTCCTTGGTCCGAATATCCTTTCTTCATGTAATTCTCGATTTCCTGACTTATTTATGTGTAAAATTCAAATTGATCTAACTGACTGTATTCATCTGATTCTCCTGCCAGATCCATACAAGCCATAACGCCATCATCGGGGTTACATAACGAAAAGTTAGTTATAATACGTGACGCATCATTAAACGAATCGCAATCGCAATCCAACCCCTTTAATTACATAAAATCGCATCTGTGTTCGCATCGCAGAACATCAGCAGCAGCAGGACGGCTCGACGGTGGGTGGAATCGAGAGCGAGAGTATGCTGGTGCGGGTGTCCGATCTGCGGTATACACTTTCCCTTTTCGAGTGTCTGGTATGTGCGACCACAAAGAGCCGTTGTCCATAGTCCCGGCAAGCCTATCCCTTTGACCCTTCCGTTCCTGGCTCACCGAACGAACTAAATCAGTTCCCCCGTCCTTCTTTACCACTTGCCATTGCAGCAGCAATTCCTTGTCGTTCTGCTTACTGCCGTTGAGTTCGGAATCGCAGCGATGCGATATATGGGACCATAAAGGTTTATTGGTTTGATGCAATCGACTGTTTCTTGTCTTGTGGGTGAGATATTCTTCTTTGTTGTTACGTGGTGATTTTTTAATGCATCGATGGAAGATTCATGGGTGTGAGAACAAAGTTAGTTAACGCTTCATTGTTTGTTAATTTATATAAGGATGATTATGAAATGCAAATGTTAAATTTTCTTTTAAGATGTTCACACGTGGCTTAAGAAAGATCACTTTTAAGGCTAATTGTCCAATGGCATCGCAAGATATCCCTTATATTATACTTAAACATACCTTCTCATTGCTGTGCTCCTTAACAAAAATCGCCTTAAATCTTTTTTCCCTATCATACCTAGTTTTAGTTTTATCGATAAGTAAAAATCATTAGTGACTACATCGAGTAAATCAACTTTACAGTGGAAATCCCTGACCGCGAGGCATGGCGGGAGGAGACGCCGGGCATACCACGGGACGCGCTCGTCTGGTTCACGGACGGATCCGGCGGGGAGCGTGGGACGGGGCAGGTGTTTACTCGGAAGGACCGAGGGTTAGTCATAGTATTTCCCTCGGAGCCCATGCAACGGTGTTTCAGGTCGAGATGTACGCCATCCTGCACTGTGTGCGGGAGAACAAGAGGAGGGACTACACCAACAAGCGGATCCTCATAGCCACAGACAGCCAGGCAGCCCTTAAGGCACTAAGTAGCCCACGGGTAAATTCCTGACTGGTGAGTGAGTGCCGAGACGAGACGAGCGACCTGGCTAAGCAGAATGAGGTTACCATCATCTGGGTGCCGGGTCACTCTGGGGTCAAAGGTAATGATGAAGCTGACAGTCTCGCGAAGAGAGGGTCAGCAGAACCATTTATGGGACCAGAACCGGCTCTGGACGTGACAAAGAGCACTGCCAGGGGAGCCATTAAGTCCTGGGTCAGAAACCAACACATGGTGTACTGGGCGGACTGTCCAGGGCTCAGACATGGGAAGTCAATAATTGACGGACCCAGTTCAAAGAGAGCTGTGGAGCTGCTAAACCTTAGCAGAGGACAGCTCAGAAATATAACAGGTCTCTTGACGAGACACATGGCCGTCAAGAAACACCTGCATAAAATGGGACGGTTCGAAGGGGACCTCGCATGCAGACTCTGCGGCGAGGGGAAGGAATCAGCCCAACACATCTTGTGCGAGTGTAAAGCTCTGGACCGCAAAAGACAACTGATCTACGGTCAGTCTAGACAGGAGACAGAGCAATATAAAACTTCAACCTACCAATCGCTGTGCAGACTAGTTCAAGGCACAGTGATTTTGGAATGGGTGAAGTAAGACTAAGGGTATGCACAATCAACCAAAGGTTGCAGTGCTATCGGGGAGGCAAGGCCGCGGACGAGCCCTGAGGGAAAAAATCGGGTAAATAAAGTGATATGGCATTACTTCGAAACCGGTATGAAAAAAAAATACAAGCTTAGAAAAATAAACGAGGAGAGTGTACAGACCTACTACAGACCATAAATGCCTTTAAATAAAAAACAGGTAGTTCCGAAAGGATTTCGCCGCTATACCGTTATTAGTTTACCTAAGAAGACAGAACATTCTTAGAAATGTTAGTTCAACACGGAGTAGATATTTTGAATTTTAAAATCTTACTTTAATTCTGTATTTGACAAAGCTGAGAACTTCAGCGAAACTGCAGTCATATATACAATATAAAATAGTGTAAATCAAATTGTTTGTTTATCTAAGCTTATAATGGATTTACTTCAAATATCGGCTTCCACAATATCATACAAATAGAAGCTCTTAAAAGGGGAATATCGAGAAAAGCAACAAAAAAAAACGAGGTGGACGGAAGGAAAACGAATAAAAGAAAAATTGATGCATACGGAAAGAATTTGTTGGACATATTTTACGATACAATAACCCTTTGTACACAGTATTTAAAAGACGTGCATTTGAAGAAAATGGTAAATATAAACCAAGAGGTAAGGATATGGAAACCCTGACCCAAGTGATGAACTACGGTCGCTACAATAAAGTCATACGAGGCGCTGGAGACAGAGAATAATGGTTGCGATAACGAGGCGACATCGTATTTAGATTGTGATGATTTCTTTTTATCTATTTTCTTGAATCCCAAACCTTTTATTTTGAATGTATACAGCTGGTAACCATTTAAAACTACGATTTCGTATCACATTTGTGTCGCTTTATGTGGCAGATAAACAAGTAATTTTTGTTTTTAGAAGCATCAAATTCTCTATAACTGTTAGGTACTTGGATGGGTTTAGTTTAAAAGGAAAGTTTAATGGGGGGTTTTAATAATTTATATAGGACGATCGTTTTTCTCGTTACAAATACAACGATCTTAGAAAAGTTTTCTTGGCGCGGTCCGATCAGGATTATATATTAATTAGGCCCTCTTCTTTTTATATTGCTTATAAGTGATATTTATTTACTTATTGATACACCAATTAATACAATGTTCTATACAAAAAATACCTCTAAGCAAATAGACAAATCACTTTTTATATGCTAATGATCTGGAGATATTAAGTTGTTATTCATTAAATAAGAAAAAATTCTCGTTAAAAATACGATGATGCTAGAGAAGTTTTCTTGACGCAGTCGGATCAGGATTATATATTGATTAGGTCCTCTTTCTTTCATATTATTTATAGATGACATATTTTATTTAAACGCAAATGGGCGTAAATTATATGCTAACGGTTTGAAATTATTTTGTTATTTTTTTAGAAATTTCTTGAAATAAGAAAAAAGTTTGGACGCAGCAAGTGCGTTAAGGAAGTGGATTTTCATAAAAATGTTTTTAATAGCAAATATGTCTCTCTAATGCAAGCTAGCATTAATCTGGTTAGCGGTATAATCTATATAGTAGAAACAATACTTTTAAAAAATTGTTTGGAAATGTAAAAAAAAATTCCGTAAATAAACTTAAAATATATCCGAGAACTGGTTTCCTAGCCAACGAACCTTAGGTTAATAGCAAATTGAGTTTTTGAAATTTGAAGCGTTTAATGGAAATTCGCTACCAAAACACACTTACTGCGTCTTGATTTTTTTTTACAAACATGCATCATATTACGATAAAAATGCAAGAATGTAAGCGTGTTCGAAAAAAAAATGTAGGTATCACCAACGACTTATGGGCCAGTCTGTCATTGTCAAAATAATTTTATAAGATGCAGCTCGAGACACCCTATAATTAACTTATACAATTTTTTTCTCGTATCTTGTATAATAACAATTATATTGAACTTTACAGTAGAAATGCGTCACCCTGTATATATGTAAACAGATAAAAACTGAAAGTAAACCCGGATATGGATTCTAGGGGGCTTAGTTTACGCTCATTTGAAGAAATCTTTTTAAAATCCAAAAGTCGCGTTCTCCTCATTAACAAATTTCTTCTACGAAAATTAGCTAAAAATTATAGGCCGCTAAACCATAAACTTCACTGAAACTACAGCCAAAGCATCAGGGAAAGTGTCTATTTGAAATGAATTTTCAGGAAATATTTTGGTAAAATGCAGAACAATGACGTTTAAAGCTGAAACTTAAGGGTTTGCAGAACACTTTTCTTGCGACATTTTCTTTAGATAATCCGTATTTCTTTCAGGATTTTTGCCTAAGTATTGGCAATTTTGACGTTTAAAATCGCGATTGGCGTTTTGAGGCAAACCCCATTTTTGTTTTCTCTAAATGGCCATAACTCTTGTGTCTTTAAACTTACAGACCTAAATTTTGATACATCGTTCACTATAATAGCAACAGGCGTACCAAATTTGGTTGCTCTTACTTTGTTATTTCCGGAGATGTGAATTTTTTTAGAAAGGAAACACAAAATTTTCCGGGAAAACATGGGGCAATTTTTCTGTCTAATGAACTTATCCAACCCCCTTTTTCATTTCTCCCTCTGGGCCTAGTTCGCGCCCATTTGAAGAAATGTTTTCAAAATTCTAATGCCGGGATCTCCTCACTACTGAAGTTTTTAAAAGTAAATTCACTAAATAAAACTTATTTGAAAGCTCATATAAATTGCTTGGCTCATACCAAATTCCCTAATTGTACTGTAACAACTTTGCAAGAACGATATCATCGCCGAAATAAGATGAATGCAATTGATTACCGGTATCCTATCAGTATTCTCGTTGCGTTATCACTTATTGATTTCCTACAATGCGACCAACAAGTCTGAAAGGACCGAAGAGATCACAACACATAATGAGAAAATTTAGTGTTTAATGATCCCTATCTTTATTAATGTCTTCTACGTTTTCTCCCCCGCCAGCGCTCTCTCATTGCCTTTTCCTCCGCTCTCGTCTCATTGGAAAAGATGCCGGTAGCAGTAAGGGCTAATGCGAAATAATTACTCACCATTTGAGATGATTGCTGATTTATGAATGTCTGGGATTTCGCCGGCGATAAAAATTAATAAATATTCAGTCGAGAAATAGCGGGAGCGTTTATAAGTACGATAGAGTGTCGCAAGAAGAAGGAACACAAAGTAGCGAGACGATCTTATGGGTTTTACGTGTGCGAAACAAAGAGAGACCGTGTCACGAGCGCGCCGCCAGATGTCTCCCTTCTTACTTGCAGTCGAGCGGTACGCAGCGGGAGGTTATAAAAGTAATGAGGAATTTTGTGCTTCATATTTTATTGAAGGGTTTCTAGATGTAAAAAACAAGATAGTTAAGTGTATTGCGGTTGTTTTGGAGAGAGAAGGGAGGAAAATATTGTGGCAAGGGTTCATTAGATGAGTGTTTAGAATGATACGTCTTATTCAAATGAAATAGATGGCAAAAGAAGGAGAAAAATGTAAAACCAATAAAATCCAGAGTGCCAGGTAAAAAGTTACATATACTTGAAACTTGTAAATTAAAAAAAGTACTAGGAAATAGAAACATAGTTAACCACCAAACCGACTTCAATTTTTCTCCGTTAAAATCGGTACTATAGAACGTTGTTGTTTTGCACAAAATAATTTTAGTGTTGCATTCAGTGTATGGTCCTATATCCACGGGACGCGCTCGTCTGGTTCACCGACGGATCCGGCGGGGAGCGTGGGACGGGGGCAGGTGTTTATTCGGAAGGACCGAGGGTAAGTCATAGTATTTCCCTCGGAGCCCATGCAACGGTCTTTCAGGTCTAAATGTACGCCATCCTGCACCGTGTGCGGGAGAACAAGAGGAGGGGCTACACCAACAAGCGGATCCTCATAGCCACAGACAGCCAGGCAGCCCTAAAGGCTTTAAGTAGCCCACGGGTAAATTCCTTCATGGTGAGTGAGTGCCGAGACGAGACGAGCGACTTGGCTGGGCAGAATGAGGTCACCCTCATCTGGGTGCCAGGTCACTCGGGGGTCAAAGGCAATGAAGAAGCTGACAGTCTCGCGAAGGGAGGGTCAGCAGAACCATTTATGGGACCTGAACCGGCTCTGGGCGTAACAAAGAACAATGCCAGGGGAGCCATTAAGTTCTGGGTCAGAAACCAACATAAGGTGTACTGGGCGGACTGTCCAGGGCTCAGACATGGGAAGTCAATAATTAACGGACCTAGTTCAAAGAGAGCTGTGGAGCTGCTAAATCTTAGCAGAGGACAGCTCAGAAACACAACAGGTCTCTTGACGGGACACATGGCCATCAAGAAACACCTGCATAAAATGGGGCGGTTCAAGGGGGACCTCGCATGCAGATTCTGCGGCGAGGGGGAGAAATCAGCCCAGCACATCTTGTGTGAGTGTATAGCTCTGGACCGCAGAAGACAACTGATCTACGGTCAGTCTAGACAGGAGACAGAGCAATATAAAACTTCACCCTACCAATCGTTGTGCAGACTAGTTCAAGGCACAGTGATTTTGGAATGGGTGGAGTCAGACTAAGGGAATGCACAATCAACCAAAGGTTGCAGTGCTTCGGGGCGACAAGGCCGCGGACGAGCCCTGAGGAGGGAAAATGGTCCTATATATTTGGTCCTTATATAGAGGAGATCCATGAATGAATCTTTCTACGTATGAAACATGTGATGCAATTTGCACCATTTATCGGGGACAATTTCTAATTTATGCCTGATAAACGGCAGGCCCCTCGTTGCAAGAAAGGTACTGGTACTTGGACTGACCGCCAAGAAGCGTAAACATGAATCCCATGGAGCATATGTCGGCTGCTCGGTTGCTGTTAAACGATCAGTTAAGCACCACGTACCTCCTACTAAGAATCTTTGGGAACTCGAAGAAGTCCTTCGTGTCGAGTGGATTCAGCATGAAACCATTCGGAATTTGATTAATAGCACGTCCAAATGAACGAAAGCAGTCGTAATAACTAGATGAGGATCTGCGCACTACTGGATTCGCATTCTTGCGATCTAATTTAAGCTTCAACTTTCTTTTGAAAAGTTTTTTATTAGCGTCATTTTCATTGCACTGTCACTTGTGTTTCTGTCTGTACTATGTTAGAGTTCTTAATAAAATGATATCGTGACCTGGTGGCTACATTTTTACATACATAATTTGTTTGCTATGGGATCTCATTTTTTTGTCGCTCTTGTTTTCTCTATTCTTCATCTTTATTTGTATAAAAAGTTATTTTATTTCTTTTCTTCCATAAAATTTTTTTATTGCTTTTGGGGGATATAAAATAACTTATTCATACACTATATACACTATTTCTGTGAATTTTCATTAAGAAAATTTACTAACAGAGAGGTATCGATGATAAGATTTTTGTCAAATTTCTTCAAATGAACCCGAATTCGGGCCACTAGAACCCAAATCCATGGTCAGTTGAAAAGTTTATATATATATATATATATATATATATATATATATATATATATATATATATATATATATATATATATATATATATATATATATATATATCCAACCGATAACTCAAAAATTACTTCACAAATCGAAACCAAATTTGGCAATTCCCTTCATTTTGTTAATAGCTTGGATGAGTTCGTTAGACAGTTTTGACACTCAAATACTTTTAGAAAAAAATGCGAAAATAGAAATTTCTTCAAATAATCGCTAACTGGGACCTCTAAAACCGTTCTCCCAGGTCCGTTTAAATTTAAATGATTAATTTTAATAATATACTAATATACCTTACTCAGAGTGTACAATTCTAATGGAAATTCACTACTATTATGCACTTGCTGCGTCCCGGACATTTTTTTATATTCTGCTCCATTCATTCCAGATTTATTTGACTCTTTTTACCTATATAATCTTTATCCCCACTACCCCAGATTAAGTATCACTTGTTTATCGTAGAACATTTAGTATATCAGGTGCTCATCGAGAATGGTTTTGAGACCAACACTCTGTGTTTGAACTCAATAAATTGTCTAATGTCAATGTACATCTGGTTTTTTTTTACACTCTATGGTCCAGACTCTCATTGTGGACTAACAAAAAGCGATGTAAAAGATGGATTTGATACTTGAGAGAGGAACCAAATCCTGTCATACTGGAGGAATACGTCAGACTTAAGGCAGGTAGAACGGTTCATCCCCATATAAAGTCTGAACTGTTTCTTGAATTGAACAGGAACGACTTGAGAATAATCACACGACTTTTGACAAGGGACTTCCCAGGTATCACCTTATGAAGATGGGTAAGGCGGACAGTGAAAACTGCAGATAGTGCACTGAAGCAGCAGAAACAACAGAACATGTGCTATGCGACTACATGGATCAGTTATGCAAAGGCTTAAATACCTTGGAATGGTGATTTTAACACCGCAGGAAATTGGTAAAATACCCCCGAAAAAGTTAGTAAACCATAATTATAAGTCTTAACATTTAGGGCAGTTGCTTAATCTAATAGTTATTAGAGAAAACAGTTATGCACAAAAGAATCATCTGGGTCGCAGCACTAAGAAGCCAAAAGCCTATACGACTCGATAAGCAATCTACAATCTACAAAACCGAAAATAATTGTCCTGGATTTCAGTCGAGCTGCATTGTTACAAATTAAATAGAAGTCTTCTGTATTCGTAAATATATTTTATCTGGTTAATTATGCACTATGTCTTCTTTAAAGCATGCTAAACCGATATAATATCTTCATGAAAATTACGTATATCTACCTGTATTATCTTTCCTACATTATACTGATCCATAAAACCCGAGGAAAAATATTACTGAGTTATAAAAAGGTAAAACATAATCTTCTGGAGATTCCCCTGTGAATACTCTACTTATATAACATAGAGACTTCGCGGATGTGTCTTACCAGATAAAGTCACGCTTGTGACTTCCCTAATAGATACGCGTGTTCTTTCATGCGTTAAGGACCTTATCTTTATAGGAAAAAAGACGGTTACAGATTCATTTATTTTATATTCTGTGGATGGTTCCGATGATGAAATTTGCAATAGTTAGAAGAACATATCTCTGAGGCTAAAATGGGCGTTGTTCAGGAAAAATAGATTGCGAAAAAAGGCCATTCCAATAGCATTTCTAAAAGTATTGAATTATGTATTAAAAGGACGTGTACATAATTAATATTCGTTGTCGCTGAATTAAGGCAAGGTCGATGACAGTGCAGTTCCGAGGTTGTGTTGTTATGAGTGTGCTGAATATGCAAGTTTTCATGAGCATTTGTGTTTGTTTTCAATTTTAACGTTTGATAGATTGCAAGTGTCAGGAGCAGAGTTATTTATTGATACATCTTAGTGTTCAGCGACTAAAGGCAAGAGCAATTGTATTAGCCAATTTTCATAAAGAAAAATTCGCTAATAGGGAGGTCACGATGAAAACCTTTTGAACAAATTTCTTCAGATGAGCGCCAATTTGGGTCCCTAGAACCCAAAACCAAGGTCCGTTAAAATTGTTATATGTTTATATACATATATACATATATATATATATATATATATATATATATATATATATATATATATATATATATATATATATATATATATATATATATATATATATATATATATTCTGGAAACCAGATCCACTAAACATTACACATTAACATACACCATTAGAGCCATAAAAACATACGATGAGATAATCCATAACAGCTATTTTACCATCAAAGCATTAAAGTTCAAACAGGAATGCAAAGAATTTAGTGGGAAAGTAGTAAATAAATGAATGGAACAAATATAATTAAATTCAGTCATTGATATGAGGTGTAAGATAATTAGATTAAGTTAATATAAGAGGGTTTCAGAGGACTTAAAAGACTAAACTAGCTAAGCCCACATTTACATTAACAAAAAAATGTAGTGATTGTCAAAGTTAGATTAAGTATCGATAGTGTATGTAGATAATCGAACTAGAACAAAATTGGAATATTTAGAAAGACTGTTGTAATTAGCATTAAGGAGGTGTGCACAAAGTGACAGTTCCATAAGAATTTGAAATTTATGTGAAAAATGACAATTCCACAAAGGTGACAATAAAGCGATGACAGCACAGAAAAACGGAAGTTTGTTTTGACAGAAAAAGATTGCTGTGAAAAAATGCGAGGAGAAGTTTGACAGAAGAAAATAAACTGACATGGTTTTTTTTTTTTGAAGTTTAGAGAGCGGTGGTCATTAGCTGTTGATAAGAACAGAAAAAGTATTGTGCTGAAGTAAAGTTAAAGAGCGGAGGTCATTAGCTGTTTATAAGAACAGGAAAAGGTATTGTTCGGAAGTAAAGTTTAGAGAGCGGGGTCCTTGGCAGTTTGTAAGACCAGCGAAAGTACCTAAAAGAAGCAAACGCCATCACTCAAGATATGGTTACGTAGAATCCAGATGCAGATCTAAATATAAATATAAATGCATATCTAGTGAAGTACACCTATGGTAAATGAGAACAAGAATAACACACAAGAGTAGTCTGGATGTACATAGCTATCAAGGTAAAGTGAAATTGACATTTTAAATTTGAACCGTGATATTGTTTGGTTTGTTTGATTTTCCTAAGACAAGATAGTAGTTTTTGAAGTTAAACAAGAAAATTAAATTAAAATTAAATTTAGGTTGTTCATAAAAAAGACTAATTAGTCGAATAAGTATAGACGGATCCAATAGGTAATATAAGGTAATTTTTTTAATATTCTTTGGGGGGAAGTATTATGTAACTTAATATATAAATGATTATTCAATAAATTATGTAAATAATAGAAAAAAATGACATATCAGTGACTTAGTTGAATACTTAAGGTGGAAAAATTAAAAGAATATCACTACTTATAAAAAGGGCATATATTTAATTGGGAAATATTATTGTTGAACATTGTTATTAAATCGTTTAATAAATCGTTGTAGGGGTTTGAACCGATGCTCTGAGATAGGAGAAACAGCTGGGGCGAAAAGAAACACAACAATAGACAAATATATTACACAGACAATAAAACATTACAATATATATATATATATATATATATATATATATATATATATATATATATATATATATATATATATATATATATATCAGTGTGTGTGGGTGGGTGTGTTTGTATGTATGCAAGCGATAACTCAAAAAATACTCAACTGATTTGAAGGAAACTTGGCACGTATCTTCATTAAGACCGCGGACGAGTTCGTATATCAGCTATAACGGACATTTTCCCCCCAAAAATCTACAAAAATATTTTTGAAAACGCTATATTTTTGTAAGTATCAGAGTAACTGGAATGATACTTTACATGTGGCTACAAATGATGTAAATAAACCTATGTTGTGAATTTTAAGTAATTTGGTACACAATATTTACAGTTTTTTTCAAATTAAAAATAAAATCTGAAAGACACCCGTTGAAACGACTTAGTGGTTAAAGTCCAATGCCTGACAGACAGAGTAGTTAACTGCCACGCGTAGATTCATTCATACATCAGGTATAAACCATACATCAACGGTAACCAAACTAAATAAATAACAGGCATAAAACATACTATCCGAACCAACAATCGTGAACCCTCGGCCACAAATATCGCAAATGACAGACCACATGAAATAAAAAAATTGTCAAGTGATTGTTATTTAACTGGGGGATTCAATCGATTTTTAAAATACACTATATTTGTAGCTTGATTAACGGCCCCAAATACATTTTAGCACAGCATAGATATAGAATGTTGTGGTCTTAGACTGAAAGTGTAACATAATATAGTAGAAATCTAAACAAAATCAAGTCATTCTCTATAAAAATGATTCTAAAACAGTTTCTTTTAACTTAAAACTTAAAAATAAGACGGTATATAAGAATGTGTTTCAACGACAATTCTACAAATTCTATTATTTTTCTGTAACCTACACAGTGGCGTATGTGAGTCAGAAAAAAAACAGAAAATGGTAAATATTTTGCCTAGACAGAAGAGTACAACCTCTCACCCTTCACCCCCCCCCATTTTTCAATCATTATGCAGTACACTTATTTTCAGAGGCATTCTACGATATTTTTTCAGCTGAAGGAGGAAGAAAGACAATTACAACCAAGAAAAGAAATATCATTATTTTTCCTATTCACATGATCCTTGAAAATGGGAAAACAAACGTTTTGCCGCTGATATAAAACAAAGAAAAAAAATCGCTCCTTACGGGGGTGAGTTTTGACCGGCGGAGGGGTTGGTGGGGATCGGAAGTAATATTCAACACCACCACCGTACTCAGCATCCTCGAAAACCGGGGGACAGGTGATATAACACAAAATTCGCCCCTTTCGGGGGTGACTTTGGACCAGTGGAGGGGTTGGTAGGATTCGGAAGTAATATTCAACACCACCATCATGCTTGGGCGGGGGAGTTTGGGGGTAAGACTTTTTTTTCTGCAGGCAAATGATGATACCTTTTGGAACGCTTTTTGGCCGTTTTAGGGGTTGAGCTGGCTCAATGAGAAATTTTGCCAACGGTATCGTGTTCAGCATCCTCGAAAACGGGGGGCGGGTTACCCTTCTGCCCAGGCAAAATACTTCCGTGTTCGTCCGACTCACATACGCCACCACATTTTTAATATAATATTCCGGGCATGAAGCCTGTGTCATGTATCATGTAAACAAAAACGTTAGGTGACGTATCCGTAGATAGCTCAGTGGTACCGTGCTTGTGTTCTACGCAGAAGGTTGTGTGATCGATTCTAGCTCGATGAATGTATGGTTTTTGGTTGTTTTATTTTGACATTTGGAGAAACAATAGTGTACAGATTTCATACGTTTTGAGCAATATCTCATTTTTGTTTAAAACGCCTTAATAAGTTTGTCACTTTTGAGTCTGAAATTATAATTTTCAACAGACACTCTCTTATTGTCGATATTGAAAAAACCGGTTCGATTAGGTATTAAAAAGAAATCATTCTGGCGATTAATAAGGAAAAATAACTGCCATTTATAATTTGGCAGATACTTTACTTTTCTAAATACGAATTAAGTTTCCTTCTGGAAATCTTTTGTAACTTTAATTCTTCTCTTGACCCTTCTAACACACTTCTATTCGTCTTTTTATCGATGTACTATGTCGTTTTCTCCATGTCCACCTTTCAAAAGCTTCTGTTCTCTTCTTGTCCTGAGCAGCCAAAGTCCACGTCAGCAGATTTTTTAGAAAGTCCGCTGTTAATTCGTCCATACCGGGAGTTTTTTCTTGTCTTAACCCAGATCATTTGAGTTTATATTCCCTATTCTCTTCATATACTCTTCTTTACAATTAATTTTCTCTCCGTGGAATAACTCTTCTAGATATGTTTTCCAGTGTTTAGCAATGTCTTCATTTTCTAGTAATAAATTTCCATCATTGTCCTGTATGGTTTTACATTTTGTTCCTGATTTATGTTGTATATTGTAACTGTCGTTAAGCTTGATCCAGCTGTTCCTTGTTCATGCAACAATCGATTCTTTCACCCTGCAATCTTTAATTCTTTTGCTTTCGTGTATTTCTGTTTGATTACATTTTTAATTTTTATTACTTTCTTAAATACCTAATCAAACTGTAACATTTAAAATCATGTTGCTTTAATGCAATAACTTTAATCGACAGCGACCTTGAAGAAGAGGCATTCCCGTGAGAGACAGCTTTGTAGTTGAGGTAGAGCTTAAAAGAAAAAGACCGAAATGACTGAAGATAATTTCCTCATTCCCTATTCAAATAAGTAGAATTTAAATCAAAACGGATAACTACTTCTTACGTTACTATGTATGATTGTGACACGACAGAATAACACATTCAAAGAAACAATAACATCCCCCATGTACGCAAACAATAATCACCCAGTGATCTCTATTCCCATTGCCGTAATTTCTGCACTTTCCCCTGCGCAAGGTGGCGTTGACGGTCACAAGCTAATAAGAAATAATCGCTTACACTTTGTGATAATTGATGATTTATGATGTTCGGGGAGCTTCGGCGACGATAAAAATTAATAAATATTTAGTCAGCTAGTAGTGGCGCACGTTTTAGAAGACACACGGGCACATTGGCAGAGTGAAGACGGCATGTAACGACAGCGTATTTCAGTGTACAAGAGAGAGATAAAGATAACTGGAGTGTTATTACAATATCAGTGCAGCAGATGTTCTCAATTTAATGGTTGCTGTCACATCAGAGGAACACACAAGGCAAGGAATAGAGCGGCATCGTCATCACAGCTGAGCTGATCGACATCATCTGTGTGGTGACTATTTAGATATTAAAGTGTGTAGTTGAAATTTACTAGAATTTTGCGTGAACCGTTTACTTCTTCAACTGGGTTTTAATCTCTTCTGGAACTTCACCACGGTATAAATTGGAAACATTTTTAACACCAAAAAATTAACTCTAACCTAGTGAAAACAAACAACAATATTTAACAATATTCTAAATACCCAGCTAGAAGAATATACATATCCAAAATTATTAGTAAGATGTTCATAGTGAATTTTCATTAAGAAAATTGTTGAAATGAGCGCAAATTAGGGCGCCAAGAACCCATATCAAAGGCCCTTTTGAATTTATGTATGTATGTATCCGAGCGATAACTCAAAAAATACTCAACTGATTTGAACGAAACTTGGCACATGTCTTCACTTCATTACAATCGCGGACGAGTTTGTAAATCAACTATATGAAAAAAGGGTAGACAAGCAGTGGTTGCCCATGATCTCCCTCAAAACAAGTAATTATAAATAATATTCCCTACATAGTATTCTAGATTTTATTCCTTTCTTATTATTGAGTGCATATTTCTGTGGGCGTCGGTATGGCTACTGATCTGAATCAGTTAAACGCAAAACGAAGTAATGTAAAAGGGAAATTAACACGACAGAAAAATCAATTAATCAGTATACAGTCCACTATAAATATAATTGTTCCTGAGTGTGAAGCAGAGACACAAGGCCTCACCATAAATTTTTGGTCCTTCGAGCCGGATCTATGTTCCGGAGAGAGTGCAATTGAGACCTTCACTGTAGTGTTGCTAAACTCACTGAAGGTCTCAAATGCGCTCTCTCCGGAACAGTAAAAGATTGGATATGGCTTTAAAATTGGATAGTAATAATGTGTTTTGTTTACTTATCATGGTTTGACAGTTCTGTTTTGAGGTTAAATAGTAAATGATTGTATAATAATATTTCTAAAATTGCAAATCAAAGAATAAGAATATTAACGTTAATATTCGATAATTAATTTTTCAAGTAAGTTATTTGAATAATGAATTGACTTCTTGACCTTTATAATTCCGTAGTAGTAACATTTTATTTGTTTTCACTTGCTGTGTTAAAAAAGTATTAAAAGAACCGAAAAAGCAATCAGGCTTTAGTTCATCATAATGGATTCTTATATAAAATGAGGCTAGAAATGATGGAAATAGACCTATGTTGTGAATTTTAAGCCATTTGGTACACAGTATTTAGAGTTTTTCCAAATTAAAAATAAAATCTGAAAGACACGCGTTGAAACGACTCAGTGGTTAAGTCCAATGCCTGAGAGACAGAGTAGTTAACTGCCACGCGTAGATTGATTCATACAACAGGTATAAACCATAATTCAACGGTAACCAAACTAAATATATACCAGGCATAAATCATACTACCCGAACCAACAATCGTGAAATCTCAGCCGCAATTATGGAAAATGACAGACGACATGAACTTAAACATTTGCCAAGTGATTGTTATTTAACTGGGGATTTAATCAATTATCAAAAGACACTATATTTGTAGCTTTATGAACGGCCCCAAATACAGTTTTAGCGCAGCATAGATATATTATGCTATGGTTTTAGACTGAAAGTGTCCTATAACAAAATCAAGTCAAGTCTATAACACTTATTCTAAAATAGTTTCTTTTATCTTTAAAACTTCAACATAGGACGTCATATAAGTCTATGCAATCCTTGAATGTGTTTCAATGGCAATTCTACTAATTCTGTAATTAATTGTTACGTATACTTTTCATTTACTACCCCGGGCAAAAAGCCTGTGTCAAGTATCATGTAAACAAAACCTTAGTTGACGTATTACCAGATAGCTCAGTGGAAGCGTGATAGTCTAGTACGCACAAGGTTGCATGATAGAATCTAGCTCGATGAATGTATGTCTTTATGTTTTATTTTGACATTTGGTATAATTGTATACAATTACTATGAAAATAACTATAACGCACTTGTTTCGGCCCCAAAATTTCTTATATATATATATATATATATATATATATATATATATATATATATATATATATATATATATATATATATATATTCGTGTGTTCACGGGCGTTATTCCTGAAATTGTGCATTGTTTACCTTGTTCTCTTAGTGGCCATTTAGTGTTGTAGTGGTCTGAGCGTGCATGTGTCGCTAGTTCCTGGTCTGTGACACGTTATTTGTTTTCTACATTGTTTTTGCAATGAGGAAAATGCGAGGTCCAAGGTTTTTAAAAGCGAGGTCGAAGGTTGCTTACATCCAAGGGTCGGACCTACCTAATTTGGTTGAGATGCAAAGGGTAAGTGTTACGTACATTTATTGTTCTTTTTTAAAATTTCGATCGTTGACAGTATTTACTATGGTATGTTCTCTTTCCTCTGGCGTTACACTTGTGACAAACGAGGGGGGGGGTTGTTACGTCATGCGGATTTTCCTTCCCCTCTCGCATATATAGAAGCACCCTCGTTGCATACACAAAGTTCCAGACAGCAGTCCTCGAGAAAGTTACGGGACCTGGGGCGAATAGGGGAGCTGTGCGGGGTAGGCTGGATTTAAGGGTTGGTGATATGGCTTCACAATGTGAAAAAGGCGGCTTTAAGCCGTTTTCTTCGCAATTTCTGCTGCTCATATTTCCTTTTTACTACCTACTCCGCCGAGCACCCCCATTCACTCCTGGTCCCGTAACTTCCTTGGGGGGTGTGAATAAGAATTGTTTCTTTTTGTTTGTCCATCCAGGGGGATCTAAGCATGTTTCTGAATAGATTTTTTTTAAAAGCGCTCGGGAGGTTGTCTGCAAATTTACTGTTTTATTATAGTATAATTAAAGAAGCGAATCGCGTTGTTTTCTAATGCACCAACTTATTATTAGAAGCTTATTTATAAATCAGCTCTGAGTTTTTTAAATGGTTGACGGTGTACTTTATTAATTCGGCAAACGCATATGATTTTTTTTACACCAATTTATTTTCTATCATTTTAAAATATGACATGAAAGTCTTGTGATTCTGATAATTGTTTATGGATGAGGTAGATAAAAAGGGTTGAGAGTGAATCACTTAATTAATCGACTGGTGTTATATTGAGGGAAGTGCGTGATATACTGAATTAGTGGATGAGATTCATGCAATAGATATTCGACTTCTTCCTATTAACTTCATTAAAAAGATGACACGAGATTAGTTGGATGAGATAATCAACAAGAATTCATTTAACTCAGCAAATGTTTGATGCAAGATTGAAAGAAAGCAAAGTAATTAAGGATCGCCTAAAAGATTGGCCAATAGATTAATAACATTTACTAAATGTTAATATCTTGTTTTTCTTCTGTTACATAACTATTCAGCCTAAAAACTTCAGGCTGGATATAATTTGCCATGTTTGGATGTGCTGGAAATTATGGTTTTATATTTTCTGTTAAGAGATTTATAGAAATATTTTGTATCCCCTGTTAATAGAAATAAACGTTATTTTTAATCTATTGACCCAACTTTTTAGGGGGTGTTTAATTTGCTTTGCGATAGTCGTGCGATCACCGAAGTTAAGCAATCTCGAGCATGGTCAGTGCCTGGATGGGTGACCGCTTGGTAATACCGTGTGCTGTTACCCTTTTTTTTAGGTAGTGGCATTTCTGTTTTGCAAATTTTTATTTAAAGAAATTAAGCGGATTTTATCTAAAAAAATTCGCTAATAGAGACTTATCGATGTTGAGACTGCAATAGTTTTTTCAAATGAGCGTGAATTATATATATATATATATATATATATATATATATATATATATATATATATATATATATATATATATATATATGTATGTATGTATGTATGTATGTATCCACACGATAACTCAAAAAGTTATTAACCGATTTTGATGAAACTGGGCGAGAATATTTATTTCATTCATTGATAGCTTGGATGAGTTCGTTAGCCAGCCCTACCGGACCAGTTTTTCTAAAAAGAAAATAATTTTTCCGAAAAAATATTTGTATCTCAAGAAAATAACCAAGTTATTTTGATGAAATTTGGTTGGTATGTAGCCCTCGTAAATACCTTACGCCACCAAAACTCAACTTTCTAGCTTTATAGAAAATTAAGTTATACAAACTCGGCAAGAATCTTTCTTTTACTAATGGCTTAAATGAGTTCGTTAGCCAGCCCTGTCGGACCAGTTTTTCTAACAAAAAATAACTTTTCAGAAAAAAATTTGTATCTCAAAAAATAACAAAGGTTTTTTGATGAAATTTTGTTGGTATGTTGCTCTCGTAAATACCTTACTACATACCAAAACTAAACTTTCTAGGTTCATATAAAATTGAGGTATGCAAATTTGAAAGATTTAATGAAAATTCACTACCATAACGCACTTGCTGCGTCCCGAAATGTTTTATTTGAAGTGGATTTTGGTCGATCTAAAGAGGAGTACCGGACTTTTCCAACAACAAAAAAGTACTAGTGAAGATACTAAAAGACTTAAAGATACTTTGAGTAATTAATCTGAGATTTTTGGAGCATTGTAAAATTTAGATTTTCTTATTTTTCCAATACATTATCGCAAATTTTAGGCCAAACTATTTTGAGCATTAAATATACTTGTTCATATTTGAATACTATAATTTTTCCCTATTAACGATTACTACAAAGAAAGCTTAAAAAATTTTTCACTGCCACGTGCAATATATTCATCAGATGTCGCCCCTATTGAATTTCTTGTTACCAAAAGTTAACAAGTACTAAACATGAGAGTGTTTTACCATCAAATGGTGGCCAGTAGGGTTATAACCGAATATATCTTGAAGAGTTAGAGGAGATGCTAGCTTTCAAACCACCAAGTTATCTTTGCATCAATTCTCTCTAGATAAAGTGTTTCGAATTTACGTAGGCGTGACAGAAAAACTATAAAAACAGTATTGGCACATAAGACAATATTGTCAAAAATACCTTAGGATTGGGGATACCTTCATAGATTTTTATTTTATTTCAACAACACACCACGAGGGCTCACAGCCTAAATACTATCGTACCGTGGGTGTCGACAAGGAGGAAAGAGGCAACTTGTTAATTCTGGACTTGAAGGTTTGGAGGTTCGGAGGAGAAGGAAAAACATGTACCGGCAAGGAATTCCACAACTTGGAAGTCCTCGGGACAAAAGAGCGGCCATAACAAGATGTTTTATGTCTGGTGATCTGGACAGTAGAAGGGTGCATTCGCTCTGTTCCCCTGGTAGATCTGTTGGGGGCAGCAGGTGGAGGAACTATGGAAGAAAGTTCCTCTGTGCAGTGCCCGTGCAGATATCTACAAAAGAGAGAGAGAGAGAGAGATAGAGAGAGAGGTCACCAACGGCAGGTCGGCGGGCAAGGGATGGCAGCCTTTGGGTGAGGGTAGGGTCACCGATGAGACGTAATGGAGTCCAGGATAGCGAGTGTAGAAGCGACAACGGCACCCCAGATGTGGAAGCAGTATTCGAGGTTTGGCCTTATCTGTGAATTATATAAGGTATAGAGATTAGCTGGTGAAAAGTATTTGCGAGCGCGGAAGAGGAAACATAATTTCTAAGCAGCCGCTTCTGCAATTGATGTGACATATGTTGGTGCCAATTGAGATTTCGATCCACAGAAATGCCAACAAGTGAAAAGGACTCATTACTTTGAATAACTTGGCTGTTCATTGTGATGGGTCTAGGGCTGGAGTATCTCTTATGAGATAGAAAGCAAGACTGAGATTTGGTGTAGTTGAATTGGAGAAGATTTCTACTTCCCCAGTCTAATATTTTGTTAAAGAATCACAGACACAGAACCCTCCCTGAGTCTGCGATCCTCATCTAATTAGACTAAAGAGACAGGCTTAGAATATTGTATGTTTGAGTGGAGGGTGCTGTCGTTCGCGTAACTGTGAACTGGGTTGAATGTGCTAGAGAGGAGGTCATTGATGTGGAGAAGGAACAAACTAGGGGCTAAAGCTAAACCTTGAGGGACTCCTGCATTAATTGAATACATTTTAGAGGAATGGCCATCCGCGACAAGAGAAATGCTCCGGTTGGAGAGGAAATTTGCTGTCCACGTACAGAGTTTTGGTGGTAGGCCATAGCCCGGAAGTTTATAAGGCAGCGCCGCGTGCCAGACCTGGTCGAATGCTTTGGCTATGTCTAGAGCGACAATCTGGGATTTACCGTGTGGTTCCACAGACTTGTTACAAGAATGGACGACAAAGGAAAAGAGGTCGGCAGTTGATCTGCGCTGACGGAATCCATATTGTAGATTGTAGACCTGAAAACAATTTGATAATATGCCAAATTCGTGCTTATTTTTGGAAACTTTTTTAGATTCGTGCCATTTCTCTTTCCAATAACATGCGGCAACACCGCGCAAAGTCACAACTATAAGAAATTTAAGATAAGAATGTTTAAGCTGGTGATGACCGTACACACAGCACAGACTGCCTCAACAACTGAACACACCACCGCAGTCAATTGTTCTATTTTAATATCCCTTGAAATTGGATAGTTTCTCTGACGTTCCGCACTCGGCGGGGGCAAGAAGGGGGAAACACACGAGTCAGTAATAAACAGACGAAAGGGGGAACAGAATTTATTGTTGCGGGCAAGTCTGCGGCCGTGGTTGCGATAATAAAGGAAGAAACTATTAAAACAACACGCCAGATGCAGGATATTTCAGTAGAGAAATATCAGAAATAATAACTGGCCTAAGAAATAACTGCACCACCATTTTTCTTTTAATGTGATGCTTAATTTAGAATACACAGGTGTATTAAATTTTTTCATATATTTTGTTAGAGCGATTGTAGGAAGCAGAAAAAGGCTAAATTTATTGGCGCGAAATACTAAATGTTTGATTTAAACTAAAGTGGAGAACCTAATGCGACACAAGGACCGTGGCTATATGAATTGAGTCATCAGTTCGAAGTCAACAACAATTACATAAGAAAAAACTAAAGTGCGTGCATTAGCGTTATTAGTTCAGAAAGACTAGCATAGTGGTTCTAATTACCCGTTTATATACTCGAGAAGGGCCAGAGGAATTGGTCTTTGTGGGTGAAGATTTACAATGAATACACTTAGTAAAACCACAGCATAATCAAGCAGCCTTATTATTAGGCTGTGGTAAAACAATAACAGTTTAATATGACAAACTTACAAATTTACATACAAAAATGAATGGGTGAGTTGTGATCCAATAATGATCAATACAATAAAAGTGACTTACGATTGGAGATGGGTAGGTTGCCATAACCAGCACGTGGATGATGTCGCTGGCAGCTGGGGGCGTTGTCCAAAGGGGCCAAGGTGTTTCACGTGTCCAGGTGACAGATGTGGATTGCGAGGTGTTAATGCCGTGGTTTATAATCACGGGTCAGTCGCTCGTCGGAAGACTGGTTCTTCTCACAATGAGGCTCCCTGACCTGTCCACGTGTCAAGATGACAACCGCGGGTTTTGATGTCTTGCCTACGGGTCGCGAGTCAGGCGATGTTCCGATGATGCTCCCTAACCGCTGGACAACGACGAAGTTAACTTTATGCTGTGCCTGACAACCGCTCACGGTTCAGCCGGTCTTACCACGATCTTACTGGACGCTGGATGACGAGAAAGTGGTCGAATCTTGGACCCTCTCGTAGCTGCTTCTCCCGCTTGATAACTCCTGTCACAGGGGCGCCACTGTCGGTACCTTCGCCTTTGGTGGCCGTTGTAAGCATTAAGGGAAGTTGCGGACTAATAAAAGACAGGGCTGGACTCGGGGATGTTAGGCCTGAGGATTCGAGAATATTAGAACACAATAAAATTTGCATACAAAAATTAGGTTATGACGAGATCACGACAGATTTTTGAAACATGTCTTTAGATGATCGTCAACTAGTACACCTAGAACCCATACGTGTATCTTTTGAATAGTGCGTCCTGGGACCTGGTGGACCAGTGGTGGCAAAAACATTTGACTTTTTTTCTCTGAGTTTGATGTCTGGTTTCAGATTGCGTTTCCGGTTGTCAGAAAAAGATCAATGCCCGGCAAAATTGCTCCTAAACCGTGGATATCAGCGGAACTTGTAAGAGAGGGCTGTTTGCTTCGTGATTTTCCACTTCTACTGGATACAGTTACGGATCCGCGGTGTAATGAGTTTTATAATAGGCTAAAGAAACAGCACGGTGCTAGGTTAAAAGACGCCAAGAAAAATTACTATGAAAATGAAATCTCTAAGGCTTCAAGCCGAAATAAAGCTATGTGGGAAGCAATTAAAGAAAATTTCATCGTGGTGAAGATGAACAGCAAGGCGGCAAATCTGAGTATTCTGTCTGGTGACGAAGTCGTTATGACAGATCCTAATATGATTGCTCACAGTCTCACTGCGCACTTTGTCGACTCTGTTAAGTATCTGACAAAAACCTGTGACATAAATTGTGCATTGAAAAATAGTTCTAATCTCTACTGTGTTTTCATATCCTGTCTTAGAGGACGATGTATTAGAGGTCATTGAATTAGTTTGAGTTAAAAATTCATCAGGAATAGATGAACTACCATGTAGTCTTCTTGGCAGGGTTGCTCATCTTGTGGTGGCTCTACTAACTTACCTTATAAATGTGTCATTTGAAATCGGTTGTTTTCCTGAGCGCCTGAAGACGGCCATTGTCGTCTATCTCTTTAAGAAGGGAGATCCACGTCTTTTGGACAACTACAAGGCGATTGCGCTGCTTTCATTTTTTTTTGTAAGATCTTTGAGAAGGCATTTCTGCTAAGACTCAGGTACTTTTTGGAGAGATACAATTTGCTGTCTTTGTGCCAAGCTGGCTTTTGTGGACAGCTGTCAACTCAGGATACCGTGCTTAGCACTTACCTGACAGTCTTGGATTACATAAATAGTGGGTCCCAAGTCCGCAGGGCTGTTCTTCGACATTTCGAAAGCGTTTGATGCGGTCAACCATTCCCTTTTATTGCAAAAATTAGAGCATTATGACATAAGAGCAAATGCATATTTATAGCTAAAAAGCTACCTGTCTGGGAGAAGTCAGGGTGTCAGGATACGACAGGCAGGTCTGGATTTTCAGCCGTGTCGAGCGGCGTGCTGTAGGGCAGCATATTGGGCCCTGTTTTGTTTACAATTTTTCTTAACGATATTGTTTATGATCTACAAGAATACCACTTAACTTTGTACGCAGATGACACCACTGCTGCAATCTCAGGGGAAAGTTTTGAAGAGCTTGGTGCTGCACCTAATGTGTGTGTGTCTCAGGTGTCAGCCTGGTGTTCGCGAAATGGTCTGGTTCTTAACACGCGGAAGACTGAAATGCTTATTTTTCTCCGGTGGGTGTGCATCCCAATCTGAGCCTATATGTGAGATCTGATAACGGTTCAATAAGACAGGGCACGTCTGTAAATTTTTTGGGGATCCATCTGGATTCTAACTTATCCTGGGATGTCCATGTCGACCATGCGGTGGCCGCTCTTGCATCTAGGAATTACGCGTTGCTGCAGCTGAGGGATTCCTTGAGTACTCAGGCGTTGTTGACATGCTACTATGGTAGTGTCAACTGTCTCCTGGCATATGGTTTGCTGTGTTGGGGCGGCTGTGTGCATCTGGGGAGGGTTCTGTTGATGCAGAAGAGAATTGTCAGCACCATGTTTGGCTTGCCGTCTTCTGCATCTTGTAGACCATTGTTATTATTATTTATACGGTATGGCATTTTAACAGTGACGTGCCTATATATGCTTGAGGCGCTTTGTTATGTCGGAAAAAAGATTGCAATTTTTTGTACCTGCGGTAATATTACAGTGTATGAAACAAGACAGGGTGAATATTTGTATGTTCCCCCTTATAGGACCGAAGAGATTAATCGGGCACCTCGCAACACTGCAATACGCTTATATAAATATTTACCTGACAGCGTCAAAAATTCGAGCAGCCTCAGGCAATTTAAGCTTGCTCTGAAATCGTTTTTTAGAGAGCATTCTTTTTATTCTGTGGACGAATATTTTAATTTTAAATATATATATATATATATATATATATATATATATATATATATATATATATATATATATATATATATATACATATATATACATATATATATATATATATATATATATATATATATATATATATATATATATATATATCGTAAAAGAAACAGTGTTGCTGCGTCAAACCTTTTATTTATGTAGGGTTGCTAAATTTTGTTCTACAACATTACATTATTAAGAGTATATGCTTTCCGCAGTACCTTAATCTCATAGTCCCCACATGCGAATCCTTTAATAAATCCTATTGTTAGCCTCCCCACACACACATATAACAGCAACAAAGACCTACCGGAATCTCTTCATTTTACCTTCCATTTTACGTATGTTTTCCCTTTATGCGTTTCTCTCTTTTTCCTATCAACGTTATACATAATATAATATGTCCCTAACAGGCAAAAACACCACATACAATCAAAACCACTTGGTCAGCGCTGAACGTGCTAAAGACCGTTCGCCTTTAGGGCCAGCTCAAATGGACCTTTCTGTCTCACTCTCTGAAGAGGGATTTATATTTTATGTATAGCAATCGTTCCGTCCACCCCCAAAGGCGGCCACTAATTAAGTAAACTCTCGTAATTTCCCTGGCAAATATCGCCCGCTCACTTTTATAACGCGGCTACCTTTGCCGTACCGGACCCCTTTCACCTTTATACTCGTGTTTACTCTTTTGAACAGTTGAATTTCACATTGAACGATAAATTCCTCTCTTTTTGCAAGTGCACCCACCTTTAGAGATTAATATTTTATCTCTCTCTCTTTGCGTTTTTTGTCAAGGCGCCGGTGGTATTTCTATCTCGCTTCTGTTGGTCAGTGCGTCTGGAAGTCCCAGAGACAATAAAAATGTGGCCGGTAACGTCAGCTTCGGACAGTTTGATTAATTGATTCGGTTAGTGGTCTGGCGACTGAGGAGAAAGGGAGCCACTGAGCTTGCGGTTAAACTAGGAACATTACCAAGCATCCGACTGATTATTTTTTATACACCCGAAGTGTGCTAGAAACTTGAGAACTGTTTTATAAGTAGAAAAAATAACACATCCAAAAATTGTTTTATACTATCGGTTTCTTTTTTGCGAGATTTATGAATTACGATGAAATTAACACCCTCCATGACAAGATATATTTATATGATTCACTAAGTGAAGATTGGAACATGTGATGAGCACTGATAAGTACACTTTGAGAACCCAAATCACCACAACACATCTTTTTAAAGACCTGACGAACCTGAACTTTGTTAGCGAAACGATTGTCAGGTCTTTAAAAAGATGTGTTGTGGTGATTTGGGTTCTCCAGGTGTACTTATGTTATATAATATTATTATATTACAGATCATTGACAGATGTACGATAAAATGGAGACTGTGTATAACCAACTAACAATTTTGTTAATTGTCAGTCCTGGCCCATTTATTCCCTAATATATGGAGAATGTATGTAAGACTAGATGTATTCTCACCATAATTAGAACCGCAGACCGGTTTCGCTCTAGTTAGAGGTCGTCAGTACGATATACTAATTACAGCGAGAACACACCTATAAAGTAATACGGCTATGGTAGCTCAGTCTCTATTTTTAACAGTATGTGTTATTTGGAGCTGTCGTGACAAATAGTACCTGGTTCCGTACCGAGATGGCGACCTGTCGTACATCTCACAATGTTCTAGTAGGCTGGCTACCATAGCCGTATTACTTTATAGGTGTGTTCTCGCTGTAATTAGTATACCATACTGACGAGCTCTAATTAGAGCGAAACCGATCTGCGGTTATAATTATGGTGAGAATATATCTAGCCTTATATATTACAGAGATTTTTTTTTTTTTTTTTTTTTTTTAAACTTGTTTTGGCCTCGAGCAAAGCTCTTTTAGCCACGGTCACTCCAGGTCAACAACTAGTGCTACAGCTCCCTATTATAATATGATGTTTTACATTATAATAAAAAACAAAAAGGATTCTCTATGCTATCGTCTACCAAGCTCAGCAAACAAACACCTAAATTTCCCTTACTTCATGTAAACCAATAATAATTTACGAAGATAGACTATGCCCATCATACTTTACATTTTGTTTTTGTGGGTAAGGTGTATGTATTTAAGTCTTATAAACTAGGATTAAAAATAAGGAAAAAAGACATGGGATCACAAACTTCACGCCTAGGGGTCCACCAAGGCGACTTTATTTGAGACAAACTAGACTGGACCACGGTAAAGATGGGTTAGACACAGGGACAGACAAAAGGAATCTATAATTATATGCCTATTAACTATAATGTCAATTTCTTCCACAAAATTACTATAAAAAACAGAACAAAATTTTATATCTTTTTACGTTGAGCTAAATTACCTCATGTAATTTATTACATTTAATGAAGTTCAAAAGTATATGCATCATCTCTCTTTCAACATAGAACGCTACATGCAACAAATATGATATATTTAATGGTAGTGGAATTCCTTGATCAAGACATTTTTTAATTAGATTGTTACATGCATGGATGTGTTTCTTACAATTAAAAAAGATATGATTAATATCACACACACTTGTTCCATCACAACTACACAGTGGATTGTCTGCCAACCCCATTTTAAATAGTTGCTTTTTGGTAGCACCATGCCCTACGATGATTCTAGCAAGTGTTATGTATATTACTCTGTTAGTTGGGGCTATTTCTGAGATCGATTTAGAAGGCAAGGTGGGAAATATTTGGTGAAATTTACTTTTTACTATGGCTTGTTGCTTGCTCCATTGGTCTGACCATTCTTTCCTCATGTGTCGTTTACAGGTAGGGAGAAGATCTCTCGTTAAGAGTATATTGCAACTCTCTCCTATTATTGTTGCATTTTTTGCCAGTTTATCTGCTTCTTCATTGCCCTTGATATGTGCATGTGCTTTTATCCACATAAATATAGCTGTTTTTCCAGCCCTCACTAAGTTCAGGTAATTGGATCTAATAATGCCTATAAGTGGGTCCTTGAATACCTTAGAGGGCTTCTTCAGAGCCAATAGTAACGACTTGCTGTCGGTTATTATTATTATACTGTTTCTGCCGTATATATGCTGGTTTCTTTGTGTAGCTTAAAAACGAAACTGGATGTCGTCGATTCGCAGTATATACTACACCCTACGGAATCTGATGTTTTGGATCCATCGGTAAATATTAGGGCAGATCCTGGAAACTTCTGGATATTTTCACGGTAATAGCTTTGAACATCTATGTCTTCACTATGGCAATCTGGTAAAACAACAATTGGATTCCATAGTAAAATATCATATGACAACGTAAACACTTCTGACTCGTACAATATGGTTGGTGTTACTATTGTGGATGTGTAAGATAAAGCTTTTGTCAATGGTGGTGAGTTTTTATGCCGCCAGTATGTGTTATTTTGGGTATGCGACAAGATGGTGTTAGTTTGGATGCTGATTTTTCCTTGCAATGGTTGCTTTATCAGGAATTTGCTAGAAAGATATTCCCGTCTTAATTTGAGAGTTGGCTCATTGGCCAAGGCCAAGATTGATTCTGTGGGGGTTGATTTTATTAGCCCGTGGACTAATCTTAAAGCTTTATATTGTATTCTGTCAATTTTTCTTAAGTGTGTTTCCGCAGCAGACCCATAGAAAATTGAGCCGTAGTCTATGATCGACCTAGTGTATGACCTATAAAATTTCATCGCTGTTCTGGGTTCTGCACCATATTTCTTTTTACATGTATATTTCAAAATATTCAGACTTTTTTCACCCTTGCTTATACAATAATCAACATGTTCCTTCCACAAAAGTTTTTGATCGATTATTACACCTAAGTATTTGTAGCTTTTGTGACATGGCATATTTTCTTCGGCAATCGTAAGTTGAGGGGTATACGGTATTCTATGTCTTGTATAAAAAACGACTGAAGATTTATTGACAGACATAGTAAAGTTGTTTTGGAACAAGTATGCCTTGATTTTATATATGATGTAATTTAACTGTTTAATACATAGACTATAAGAGTTTTGTTTAGTATATATGCAGAAGTCATCTGCGTATTGGATTATCTCTGCAGCGCCATCAAAAAGGCTGTGGAAGTCATGTGTATATATATTAAATAACAAGGGGCTTAAAACAGATCCTTGCGGTAGACCCGAATAACACGTTCGTGGTTCAGTATATGCCCCATTCGCTTTTATATACACTATTCTGCCAGCAAAGATCTTAACGATATTAGCTGCCATGTTTTCAGGTATGCCAACCTGGCTCATTTTTTTTATAAGCACGTGTAAATCTACGTTATCGTAGGCCGCCTGCAGATCCAAAAACATAGCTGCCATATATTTATTTTCAGAAAGGCTTATGTGAATATCATTTACTAAGGTGGCAATACATTGAGTGGTACTTTTATTTTTTCTAAAGCCAAACTGTTGAGCTGGTAATAAGCAATTTTGCTCAAGGTACCATTGAAGTCGTTGTTTTATAATTTTTTCAAATGTTTTTAGCATACATGGTAGTAATGTAATAGGCCTATAAGAGTCGCTAAGATCCCCGCCGGGTTTAGGCAAGAGAACCACCACAGCCTCCTTGATAGCAGTGCAGTCACAGCCATCTCTTAAAATACTGCTATATATATATCACAAAGAAGTATTTTTGCAATAAGGGGTAAATGATATATCATGGTATAGTTTATACCATCTTTTCCAGGTGCCGAGTTTACAGTGTTTTTACAATTGATGTCAATTTCCTCTATTGTGATATGTTTATTTAAATAACTATTTGTCTGGTCATGGTAAACATTAAAATTCATACTTACACTCGGAGGCGCAATTTTTTCTGAGACACTATCCAGGACATCCGCCGAAATATTTATGTCTTTTGAAGTTCGCTTACTTTTAATACCATTGGCCCTTCTCCATATTTCTGAAGGATTTGAATGCGAATTTAACGAATTGCAGTACTTTTCCCAAGATTGCTTGGCTTTTAACTTAAAAACTTGTTTACATCGGGCATTAATTTGTTGGTATTCAAGAAAATTATTCATGATTTGATTTTGCCGAAATTTTTTAAAAATTATTTTTCTACGATTGTTAAGTTCGCTGCATTCCTGGTCCCACCAAGGTGCTTGTTTATATTTTTTATTCGTGCTATGAGTGCTTTTAGGAATACTGGAATCAGCAGCTTTGTAAATTGACGATATAATGAAAGCAAGTTTATCGTTAGTTGTTTCTAAACGGGGTTTTGTTAAAAATATTTTATTTATAGCAAGCTGATATAAATCCCAGTTAGCTTTGTTTGTCTGCCAAGCAACGCATGGGACCGGAACGGGCGAGGGGCACATCTGAGATGAATCTACGCCTAACGTTAGTAGTATTGGCAAATGATCAGACCCATAGGTGTCCTGAATAGTTTCCCAGCTAGAATCTTTAATTAGGTTTGTTGTCATTATTGAAATGTCTACTGCAGATTTAATTTCATGAGGTCTAGTGATACGTGTAATAGACCCATCGTTACGTATAATAAAATTAGGTACTTCTTCAAGTGCTTCCAATAAAATTTCACCCTGTCTTTCCACCTTACCAGATCCCAAACTAGTATGATGGGCATTAAGGTCGCCGCCTATAATGGCAACTGGTCCAAGTTGTTTCATTAGATTCACATAATCACTACTACAAAGAGAAATATTAGGTGGTCTGTACACCGAAGCCAATGATATATTTTTACCATCTTTACTGATAGAGATAGCACAGCATTCTAAATTTTGATTAAAATTAAAATTAAGATTTATATTGCTAAATGAAATTTTATCTGATATTATTATTGCTACACCACCCGCTCCGTGTGTGCGGTCTCTTCTAACTATATTATAACCTGGAATGCGTACCAGATGATGCGCTTTATACCACGTTTCGCTAATAAGAGCAACATCACATTTGGTTTCTTTAATTAGTTTCTTAAGGAACAAAGCATTACTAATCGCTGACCTAGAATTCCATTGTACTATCCGTAAATTTACCATCAGGTTGTGTGACTGAATGATCTAATAGCGTATCGTCAATGATCTTATTTATATATTCTGTGATGTCTATATCTCCCATATTACCGCCGTCACCACTACATATATTATTCAAATAGTTTACTAAGGTTTGTATATTATTTTTCAGCATTAATTTAATTTCCTCTAAAGTTTTTTGTTGGGAATTATGAGGGTTATTTAATATTGGGTTTCCAGAAAATCGCCAAGTTGTTTCAGTTGGGAAACTAGTAGGCGATGGACTATTGTCAACTTTTCTCCGCTTCTTATTTTGTTCCACTATAATTTGTTTACTCTTAAAATGATGACTTTGAGGTTCACGATTTATAGGCTGTTGCTTTTTTTGAGATAAAATGGGGAATTCTTCAGAACAACTAATTAAAGGTGTAAACAAATTTGTGTTTGTTTTGACTTTGTTTGAAAATAATGTCGGGTTATCAACAGCTTTTTCAGCTTCTTTAAATGAAACATTGTGGCGCGTCATAATCTCTTTAATTCTTTTTTGTTTTGCAAATATGGGACACCCTCTATATGTAGTTTGATGATCTGAATTTTTGCAGTAAATGCAAAATTTTTCAGCGTTACATGAACCTAAATGCGTTTCTGCACAATTTTTACATCTAGAAGTTTTACTTTTGCATAATATGGACGAATGGCCGTACCGCAAGCATTTGTAACACTGCATAACGGGTGGAATGTATACCTCGACTGGACACCTAACTCTATCAATAAAAACATAATCAGGGATTACAGAACCTCGAAATGAAATTTGAACCATTTGTCGTGGTATTTGTTGTTTTTCACCGGATTCATTCGTTATACTCCTTTTCATCCGTTTAACGCTTGCTACAGGTATAGCAGACTTAATTGTTTTTAATAACGTTTCTTCAGAAATTGCAGTATCAACGTTTCTAACTATTGCTTTTTTATACGTTAAATGCATTGGAATATACGCATTAAGCTGATTTTGTTTAAAAACGTTGTGACGGACCAGCAAATTTGCACTAGCAGCTGACTTTGTTATTATTTTAATTCTGTTTATGCCTACCGGCGCTACTTCAATTATTTCCGACTGGAGTTCACCCGTATCGTTTAACATTCGCCCCACTCTCATTGGATGTATTTTACCTACATGTAAATGTTCAGATTCGTGTTCCACAAATATGTAAAATGGTCCCTTATCATGAATGTTAAATCTGTTATCAAAATTTATCTTTCTTTCATATTTATCATTACTGTTTAATGGGTTTAATAAAATATTTTCGTCTTTATTTACTCTATTAGAATCACTGTTTACTATTATATGTTCGTCATTATCTGTAATATTTGTCGTAATATTTGTACTTACTTTATGTTTTTCGGGGTCTGGGGGTCTCCCTCCCCCTTCCCCATATGATCCACTCGACATATTACCTATATGCTAGGAATTCCTAGCATAATTATGTTAATTCACCAAGGTTAAATTAAATTTATTACTTACCAATGTAACTGATACAAGCCACTATAATTTGGTAATATAATAACTTAGCTTACCACCTTTAATAGGTTTTAACCAGCGGAGCACACGAACACACGTCTTCACTCTGCAACGGTCAATCACCGACAGAGATTTTCTAAACGGTTATTACTGATACAAAAAATATTGTATAAATAACATATATCAAAAGTTATTGATCATAATCTGCTACTAGTGACGTGTTCAAAAGTTGCTTAGATTTACACCGTCTTTTAAAATAATTGCATGTATACAGTATGGTTCATTTCTTCGATACCGCAATCAACTTTGCTATTTTAAATGGCTCAACGGTTTAAAAACAGACGCGGAAAAGCTAGGAGCAAGAAAACTAAAGTTATACAAGAACAAAACAAGTAAGAAAGGTTGGAAACAAAGAGGGACACATTAGATACAAACAAATTGAAAATATGATCAAACAAAAATGCAGGAGTAAAAAATAACAAACACGCTTGGTAAAACTTCGCTCTTTATGTTGAATAAAATTGGTCCCAAAACCGAGCCCTGTGGGACACCACACCTAATAACCGTGCTTTCACTTAAAACGCCTCCAATATTTTACACTGTTTTCTATTATGCAAATAGCTTTTCATTAAGGTCAAAGGAAGTCCTCTAAAACCCACCGATTCCAGCATTTGACAAAGAACCTCATGATCAATAGAATCAAATGCTTTCGATATATCAACAAAGACTACCAGTGCTGGTTCAGACCTATCAACAGACTCATATACATATTTCATCAGCTTTGCTATAGCATCCTGGGTCGACCTTCCTTCTATAAAGCCATATTAAAACTCAGAGGGTATATTGCTGTTTGACAGATAAGTATATATATATATATATATATATATATATATATATATATATATATATATATATATATATATATGGATATATATATATATATATATATATATATATCCATATATATATATATATATATATATATATATATATATATATATATATATATATATATATATATATATATATAATTTAATATTTAAATGGCACCCTATGTTGAGTGACACCTCATTTTAAAGCTTTCTCAATTCTGCAACATACGACTTTTAGTGAATTTTCTTAAAAAAAATTCACTAATGAGGAGATCCCGACTTTTGAATTTTGAAAAAATTTCTTCAAATGAGCGCTAATTAGACCCCCCAGAAAACATATCCGGGGTCGGTTTAAATTTTTATATGTTTATATATATATATATATATATATATATATATATATATATATATATATATATATATATATATATATATATATATATATGTGTATCACACCGATAACTCAAAAAATAATGGGCCGATTTTGATTAAATTTGGTGAATAAATTCCTTTTGCAAATGGCTTGGATAAGTTCGTTAGCCAGGAAAATCGGTCCAGGTTTTCCCGGAAAATTTTGTGTTTTCTTTCGGAAAAAAATTATATCTCCGGAATTAACAAAGTAAGGGCAACCAAATTTCATATGCGGATTTATATCATTATAGGCAAGTTACCTACCAAAATTTAGCTCCGTAGGTTAAAGGATAAAAAAGTTACAGGCATTCAAAGAAAAATAAATTTGGATTTTCCTCAAAACGTCAAAATTGCGATTTTAAACGTCAAAATTGGTGAGTACATTCCTTTCGCAAGTCGCTTGGATAATTTTGTTAGCCAGGAAAATCCGCCGAGGTTTTCCCGGAAAAATTTGTGTTTTCTTTCGCAAAATATTTATATCTCCAAAATTAACAAAGTAAGGGCAACCAAATTTGGTAAGCTTTATGTGCTTTATATCGTTATGGGTGTGCCACCTACCAAAATTTAGCTCTGTAGGTCAAAAGACAAAAAAGTTATGGGCATTTAAAGAAAAATAAATTGGGGGTTTCCTCAAAACGTCAAAGTGACAATTGAAAAAGTCAAAATTCGCAACATTTAGGCAAATAACTTGAATCTAATACGGGCTATGGAAAGAAAATGTCTCAAGAAGAATGTTTTACATACACCGAACTCTTAGTTTCAACCGTCATTGTCCTTCATTTTACTAAAATATTTCCAGAAAATTCATTTCTAATAGACCCTTTCTCTGATGCTTGGCAGTAGCCTTAGCTATAGAGTTTATTGTTTAATGGTATATCATTTTTGTCGAATTTTCGTAAAAAATCAATAAAGCTCAATATATTCGTTATTATACAAGATATGAAAAAATATTGTATACATTAATTATACGGTGTTTTGAGCTACATCTTAAAAAATTATTGCGACAATCACAGGGTGGCCCATAAGTCGTTGGTGATACAAATAATTATTTTTTGTCGAAAACGCCTTATTTTTTGCATTTTCCATCGAAATATAATGCATGTTTGTAAGTTAAGAAATTCTGGAGGCAGCAAGTGCGTTGTGGTTGCGAATTTTGATTAAATGCTTCATATTTGAAAAGCTCAATTTGCTATTAACCTATAAGGTTGACCAAGAAACGGATTTTTTCAGTAACACTTTTGGTTTACTTTTGGAAATTTCTGTACGTTTTCAAACAATCAAGTTATTTTGATGAAACATGGCACATTGTTTTTACTATATATGTTATACTGGTAATCAAGTTTGATGCCTGCTTTTTCTATATAGGTTATACTGGTAACCAAAATTGATGTCTGCTTTCTTAAAAAGAAAACACACATATTTGCAATAAAAACATTTTTATGAAAATTCACTACCATAACGCACTTGCTGCGTCCCGAGATTTTTTTTAAATTTTGGTTTTGCTTTGGCAATAAAATCACCAATTAAAGAATAATGCAAAATATCAATGAATGAAAAAATGTTATTTAATGAAATGTTCAAATTATTTTTCCTCTGATACCATACAATTTATAAAATCTTTGCTCTACTCCCGACGAACATTTCGATGCATTTCGGGGCGTTATCTGCCGACTTTTTTAAACAATTTCTCCATAGAAATATTTTCCTTTATGATTTTCGTTTATCTATTGATAAACTTTGTCAATTCAACTTGCCTACCTGTTTTACTTTTAAGGAGACAAGTAAATATCCCTCTCTAAGGGACAGGTTCCAAGACACCAACCGATATTTTCCAGGCGGGTCGTTTTAATTGGCACACCCCGCATATAGAGTTCTATAAGCAGGAGCAGAGGTAGAAGACTATAATTCCTACAACTGCTTTTTCTTTTGAATATCAATGGAGAACATCATCTATATAAATTTAGACACACATAGGGTGAAAATACTGCTGTTTAACGTATGAATGGTGAAATGTATATGTTAGAAGGTTCGTTGTATTTTTCTATTGTATGTAGGCGATGTCTTGCGTGACTGCATGAGTAATTGTATTCTGGACTATTTTTATTTCGTTGCAGGGAACCACTTCATTAATCTTCATCAGCTATGGACAAGCTTTATCAATAATTCTACTCTGCCTTTGACTTTTACCATCTTGAATTGGAAAAAGTTAAGTGAAATATATTTAGGCTAGGGTGGTGGGACAGAGGAAAGTTTCTCTTTGACTTTTACGATTCACGATAAAACCTTGAGTCAGTGTCCGATACTTCATCTTAATTTCTGGAAGGCCTGTTCAGGTTATATCGAATTTGAGTGTTGCCGAATCATTAACATATTTGAGCTTTATATGTATAGTTACTACAATTCAAGATATTATTAAAAAATTGATACAACATATTACAGGCTGTCCCGTAAATAGTGCGCAAACTCCCAGATGCTGATCACTTGGTTTATGACCTATCAGAATAATGAAAAGTATGTTTAGTAAAAATGTTACGGGTTTGCTGTTATTTCTACAAATATGTAATTCTTTAAAAAAAATTTTGGGGGACAAAATACTCTGCATTAGTTTCCGCATCGAATGCATTTAACACATTTTTCAAAATAATTAAGCTACTCCTAGAAATAATGCATTTTTTCACGTATTTTACCAAATTGAAATTTAATCAGTGAGTTTTTAAGCTCAGTGTGGGAAAAAATGTACCGTGCTTACTTCCTATATATCGTGAAACGCCAGCTATTTTTTCTTGTGAAACGTAAAGTATTGCAGTTTTATTTAATTTAAAATAAGCCAATTTTCTTAGAATTACAATACAACAGCTTTAAGGCTTGTTCAACTTCGTGAATCAGACATTGAAACTCGATGTTATTATTAAAGTGAAAAATAGAAAAAAAAATATCTCCGGAATTAACAAAGTAAGGGCAACCAAATTTCATACGCGGGTTTATATCATTATAGGTAAGTTACCTACCAAAATTTAGCTCTGTAAGTTAAAGGACAAAAAAGTTACAGGCATTTAAAGAAAAATAAATTTGGGTTTTCCTCAAAACGTCAAAAGTCGCGATTTTAAACGTCAAAATTGGTAATATTTAGGCAATGAACCTGAAACTAATATGAGGTATGAAAGGAAAATGTCTTAAGAAGAATGTTTTACAAAGCCTGAAGTCTGAGTTTCAATCGTCATTGTCTTTCATTTTACTAAAATATTCCCAGAAAATTCATTTCAATTAGACCCTTTCTCCGATGCTTTGGCAGTAGTGTTGGCTATAGAGTTTATCGGTTAATGGTATATCATTTTTGTCGAATTTTCGTAAAAAATCTTTAATGCTCAATATATCCGTCATTATGCAAGATACGAAAAAAAATTGTATACATTAATTATAGGGCGTCTTGAGCTACATCTTAAAAAAATATTTCTACAATTACAGGCTGGCCCATTAGTCGTTGGTGATTAAAATTTTCTTTTTTAGTGAATTTTCTTTAAAAAAAATCACTAATGGGGAGATCCGTGTTATATATATATATATATATATATATATATATATATATATATATATATATATATATATATATATATATATATCGTACCGATAACTTAAAAAATAATAGACCGATCTTGATCAAATTTGGTGAGTACCTTCCTTTTGAAAGTGGCTTGGACAAGTTCGTTAGCCAGGAAAATCGGAGCAGGTTTTTCTGGAAAATTTTGTGTTTTCTTTCTACAAAAATTCATATTTCCGGAAATAACAAAACGAGGGCAACCAAATTTTGTACGTGTATTTGTATTATAAAGAGTGAACAATGTAGGTCTCTAGGTTTAAGGACAAAAAAGTTAGGGGCAGCTAAAGCAACAAATTTTGGAGTTATCCTCAAAACGTCAAACTCGCAATTTAAAACGTCAAACTCCCAATTTAAAATGTCAAAATTGGCAATGTTTAGGCAAAGAACGTGAAATAAATACGGATTGTGAAAAGAAAATGTTGCAAGAAGAGTGTTCTGCGAACCCTTAAGTTTCAGATTCAACCGTCATTGCCCTTCATTTTACTAAAATATTTACAGAAAATTCATTTCAAATAATCTGATGGTTTGGCTGTCGATTTAGTTAAGTTGATGCTTTCGCTGTAGGTTTAGTGAAGTTTATGGTTTAACGGTCCATAATTTTTAGCTAATTTTCGTAGAACAAATTCGTTACTGCATTTTAGCATTTTTTTTATCGAAATGTGATGCATGTTTGTAAGAAAAAATCTGGACGCAGTAAGTGCGTTTTGGTAGCAAATTTTCATTAAATCCTCCAAATTTCAATAACTCAATTTGCTATTAACGTAAGTTTTGTTGGTTAGGAAACCAACATTTAACTTTCTTTTTGGAAAATTTTTGTATGAACGCAGCAAGGGCGTTTTGGTTGCGAATTTTCATTAAATGTTTCAAATTTCAATAACTCAATTTGCTATTAACCTAAGGTTCATTGGCTAGGAGACCAGTTTTCTCAGAAACATTTAAAGTTTAGTTTCGGAAAATTTTTGCACATTTTAAAATAATTATTTTGATAAAATATGGTACATTGTTCCTACTATATAGGTTATACCGGTAACCAAACTGATGCCTGCTCGCATTAGAGCGATATATTTGTAATTAAAAACATTTTTATGAAAATTCACTTCCATAACGCACTTGCTGCGCCCAGAGTTTTTTTTTAAAGTAGAATGAATTTTGTTTCCAAAACGATGACTAAATAATAAATGAAACAGTTACTGAAATAAAAATATAACCTTATAATAAATCTTTGAACTGACGCCCTCCCTGTCTAACACACCTCTACATCGATTAAAAATTGATCTTTGTAATAAAAGAATTGCGAGAAGATGGGTCCCAATACCAGTTCAAAGTAAATTTGTGTACTTGTATAATTAATCGCCAAATTTTGTGGCCACTGTAGTTGTCACGTACACTGGATGGCGACGAGTATTTGCGGCTATTAGAAAATGAGTTGCCAGAACTGCTAGAAGAGGTGGCTCTTACTTTGAGATCGACCATATGGTACCAAAATGATGGATACCCTGCTCGTTTTGCCACCCAATTAAGGCCATTTCTAAATTAAAGATACAGAGGCAGATGGATCGGTCGTCTTGGGCCAATTCTGTGGCCACCTCGATCACCAGATCTCAATTCTTTAGATTTTTTATTGGGGCTGCCTAACAGAGAAAGTGTATTCAAAACCAATTCGCAATGAAGAAGATTTACGGCGAAAAATACATCAAGCAACGCTTGAAATATCATCGCAATTATTACGTTTAAAAAAAAATCATTTTTGAATCGATGGAAATCATGTATTAGACAGGGAGGGCGTCATTTCGAGCATTTATTATAATAAAATAATTTTGTTATTTCAATAACTGTTTCATTTATCATTTAGTCATCATTTCAGACGCAAAATTTATTTTACTTCCAAAAAAGAAAGACAAAATCACTACCAAAGGACAACTACACAGCGAAAGTAAATTTCACTAATAATATCAAGTTTCCATGTCTGATTCACAAAAGTTGAACAAACCATAATAAAGCTTTTATTTTGTAATTCTAAGAAAATTTGCTCATTTTAAACAAAAGCTGCAATATTTTCTTTGGTAAGAAAACATTTCGGGACGCAGCAAGTGCGTTATAGTAGTGAATTTTGAAGTATCGAATTGTTGCTGAAACGATAATCCAATAAGTGCATTTGATGTTACGGGGGACTGTATAGAAAAATAAAATTTAATTGTGAGTCTACGCGGTTTCCATCATAGTCACGCCGTGCAATTTTGACGTTTACGTCGTAAATGTGACGTTTGATGTTATGTTTCTCCACATAGATAATTCATAGTAAGCAGTATTAGTAGTAATAATTAAAATAGCAATAAAAACAGGGCGTCAGTACGGTGTGTTTGCGATCGATATAAAAACTCATATACAGTTACGTATTTTATACCTGATGTCGATGAAACCTGTGGGTCTCTACTTTATCATCATTCTGTCCCCCTTTTACTATACCTCTGTCTCTGTTTGCTTCTATATGCCTACCTATTTTTGCTCGTAATCCATGTGTGCGTTGGATATATGCGCTGTTGCCACTGTCGACAGAAATAACTTTAAGTAAGAGATAGTTTATCCATGATAACACTGGTTTCACCAATCGTTATTTCCTTGACTTTGTGAAACCGTTCAATTCTAACTACAAATGTAAATCCTTCTTCTTTGGCATCACAAGTATTTGGCTTCTTTTCTGTAACCGGTTTTGCCTGTTACGGCAACGTCAGGCACAAATGTCATTTATGACAACTATACATCAAAATTTATTGCTACCTTAAGTAGTCCAAGTAGTCCAGTAACCTTGTTTCTGATATGGAGGATACCGTGCGTTAAATCTGGTAGTTCCGATTTTTCGATAATTTGTTTAAGATGTTGGGCCAATGAATAATCCATGTTTTTGAACACAAGCGCCGAATATAACATTGTCAAACAAACAAAAAAAAAACTCGAATTTTTCGACTTTCTTCAGTTTTTGCCGATATTTACCCTGGAGGGCTAGTTTTTTGATAAAAACTATTCGACCCATTTTTGAAAACAGCCTAATTTTTCTACAATTTGAGACCAGAAGCGTTTCTATAGAGCCAATAGTTTCCAAAATACAGATTTCAAAATTTATAATTTTTTTCGAACGCAAAAATTTTAAATTTATGAAGGTCTCACCCGAGGACTGGGAGTGTACCCTCCCGGTGGACATTGGGCGTGGTACATCCGCAGAATATCTGCAATTAAGTTGAAACATACGTAAGAAAAGTACTTTGTTGAATGCTTGCTTTGCCATCGCGATCCTCTTCCTCAGATATTTGCTCCATTTACCATCATCTGCGATAATACTTCCAAGGTACGTGAGTATTTCGACTTGTTCTGATCAATTTGAATAATTCGTCTATCATTATTTTACTACTATTTAAATATAGCAGACCCAAATTGTTATTATAATTGCTGACTGGGGCGACGAGATGTTTTCGTTGACTATTTTAAAGTAAATACGTCAGTAAGTGTTAAAATTATAATTGGAACCGATCCTCCAAAGTAAAAAAAATCACCAGAAAATCAAAGTACTCCAAATCATATAAAACTTATATACAATATGCAGTGCCTCATAAGAATGAATAAAAACTATATTATACATTGATATCAAATACAGGTGCAGAGTTGGAGCTTTTTTTCTTGTCACAGTTTTTGTAATTTTGAAGATAAATCATTGTGAATCAAAAAATACAGAAGATATTGGCGCGGAGTTTGTTTTATTTCTTATCTACTAAGGTCCTACATATTATACTAAAGTTTTATCGAGTTCAGATAATTTTCATTTTTTTGCAATTTTTCCATACTAGTAGTCGTCGACTTTTTTGGACAAAAAAACTTTTTGTCTTCGATTAAGTTAAAACTTTACCATTTAGTAATTTAAGGGTTGTTTAACATCGGAATCGTATCAGTTCTTTTTTCGGGCTGATGGTTTTTGTGTAGGAGATTGGGAAAAATTTTATGACTGCACATTGTTTGCATCAACCTTTTTGGTCACAAATACCTTCATTTAATATGCCATTATGCTGTTTTTATCTCAAAAAGAGCTGAATAGGTTGTAATAAAATAATATAAAGCCTGAAAAATGCTTCGTAAAATTAGTACACTTACATTTGTAATGTTGGCAATTTTTTGATTATTTCAGAAAAATCGTTATAGTTTGAAAACCAGTAGCGATATCAAATTGCCGTTTGTTTTTATTTGAAGGTCTGAAGTGCATGGAAACAAGAAAGCCACTTTTAAATAAGTTTGGAGAACTTTTATTTCTTCGAAATTTTTTGGTATCGAATTTTTATTGACAAAATTTTGACGTTTCTATCAATTCAAATTTTAAACTAAATAAACCATAGATATTTAGTAATCATATTTTTAATGTCTTTAAATACCTAAATATTATTAATTTTGTTGTTTAAACATATTGTTTGTAAAATGGCTCCTACCTATATATTTTTTATGAACCGCTTCAATAGCTATGGTCATTAGCGGGATAAATAATAGAACAATATGCGATAAAGTGATTTTAATCCATTCGCAAAACATATCAAATGTATTCTGCTTTGCCTGAGACGCAAAATTGAATCAGATGAGAGTAGACAAAAATTTATTTTGTTCTAGATAATTTTTGGTTATGAGAGAGTTGATGAAGCATATGTTTCCCTAAAACATCATAAATTTGATAGGTCAATTGAGCTTTTCAAATATGAAGCATTTAATCAAAATTCAGTACCATAACGCACTTGCTGCAGAATTTCTTTACTTACAAACATACATTACATTTCGATGGAAAACGCACAAACAAGGCGTTTTCGACTAAAAAAAAATATTTGTATCACCAACGACTGTGATTGTAGACATATTTTTTAAGATGTGGCTCAAGACACCCTATAATTAATGTATACAATTTTTTTCATATCTTGTAGAATAACGGATATACTGAGCTTTATTAATTTTTTACGAAAATCGACAAAAATTATATACCATTAAACGATAAACTCTATAGCTAAGGCTACTGCCAAGCATCAGAGAAAGGGTCTATTTGAAATGAATTTTCTGGAAACATTTTAGTAAAATGAAGGACAATGACGATTGAAACTAAGACTTTAGGGTTTGTAAAACATTCTTCTTGAGACATTTTCTTGCCATAGCCCGTATTAGATTCAAGTTCTTTGCCTAAATGTTGCGAATTTTGACGTTTTAAATTTTCACTTTGACGTTTTGAGGAAAACCCCAATTTATTTTTCTTTAAATGCCCATAACTTTTTTGTCTTTTGACCTACAGCGCCTAATTTTGGTAGGTAATTTACCTATAACGATGTACCTTGCCCTTACTTTGTTATTTCCGGAGATATGAATTTTTTTCTAAAGAAAACACAAAATTTACCGGAAAAACCTCGGCCGATTTTCCTGGCCAACGAACTTATCCAAGCCACTTAGAAAAGGAAAGTACTCACCAAATTTTGTCAAAAGCGGCCCATTATTTTTTGAGTTATCGGCGTAATATATAAACATATAAAAATCAAAACTGACCCCGGATATGTGTTCTAGGGGGCCTAGTTAGCGCTCATTTGAAGAATTTTTTTCAAAATTCAAAAGTCGGGATCTCCTCATTAGTGAATTTTTTGAAGAAAATTCACTAATACAAACACTGTACGGAACCTCACAAAACAATTTTGGTGAATCTGGCAACAGTGGTCTTATTTAGGGGCAGTTGTACAACACATGCCGCCACATATCTACATCGGGGTGGTTCCTCGCTCACACTATCTCAATTAAAATGTGATTTACATTCTTATTATTATACCACAGCAAAATCCTACCGTAATTTGTAACGGGCGGCACTGTGAGATAAAACCACTGTTTAAAAAAATATGATACAGTCTTTCCAATCACATATATCGGGAACCTGCCCACACCTATTCGTATTATAGTATTTTACAGTCATTCTGCAGGCAGGGTGAAATAATTGGATGTCGTTTTTCATTGAACGGAAACAGAATTTTTCCTCGATTAATTCCGTTTCTTTGTTTCCGGGTGTAATTAATATTGGAATTGGTCAGTTGTTGTTTTAGGGGTGTTTTTTTTTTGCATCGATAGATACCAGATATACTTTTATTATCACAGTCTAAAGGATATGTCGCTTTATGTCGCAACCATGACTCTCTCTCTCTCTCTCTCTCTCTCTCTCTCTCTCTCTCTCTCTCTCTCTCTCTGGCAGCCTTAGGTAACCCATAAGATAAGGATAGTATCCCTAAAATGTCGGAAATTTATGAAATAAGTTGTAAAGATGGTGATTTTAAATACGTCGGGCAAACAAAAAGATCTATTGAAATTATATTTAAAGCACATTTAGCACAACTAAGATATGATACTGTAGATAGATCTTTCGTTGACATATTTGTGATAATAACCACCACGTAGATAAAGAGAATCTAAAATCAATCAAAAATGTTACACAACCAGAGCAGCTAATCGCTTTCGAATGTATATACAGGCTGATTCACAACGCAATGGACACAGAATGTGTGCGTGTAGAGGACTTCAAAACATGCCGATTTTTTTAATATAATTTTTCTCTGACGCCCATGGTTGGTGATATATTGACCTCAGAAGATTCTTTAATAATTACAAGAAACAGCTGTATTGCGGCAGTGTCCTAACATAGAACAACCAAATTTGAAGTAGATATAAAATCAAAAAGCGGTGAATTAGGGGTGGGTCACCCTTTTAATGATTTGATTTTTTTCAAGCCTAACCTAATTAAAAGTTGAAGTCCAACAGCTTTATAGCAAATTAAATTTTCTATCTTTTTCTTCTGTTGTCAATTTTTCGACAAACCGCCCGTTTTTTGAGAAGATTTTTAGACTTGAGATCAAAACAAAATTATGTCCCTTGAAGATTCTATGAAACACTAAAGGCTCATAGGGGGTGCCTTGGGAGCTCTGCAAGTCATCTGTTGCTAAGTTACAGTCGTTGTCAAATCTGACAAGTAGATAGTGCGCCACCTGGGCCCATCCCCTCCACTTTTTACTGCGCATGCGCGAGTCATCATGCGCATGCGCTGACCTGCGCAGACCTGTGACAGTTGACAGCTGACCTGTCAGATTTGACAGGTGTCAAATGTCACTGACCTGACAGCTGTCAACGTCAGCTGTCACCTGACCTGACATGTGTCAACGTCAAATGTCACCTGACCTGTCAGATGACGTCACAAGCATTCCAAGATGGCTGACCTGTCATAGACAGTTGCAAGCCGGGTTCTCTCTATGGAACTAACCTGAGATGACGTCACAAGCATTCCAAGATGGCTGACCTGTAAGAGACAGCTGCAACTCCGGGGTTCTCTCTCTATGGAACTAACCTGAGATGACGTCACAAGCATTCCAAGATGTCTGACCTGTGTGTCCATAGATATCTACAAGTCAGGTTAGCTCTCCATGTGTGTTTGTCCGATTGTTTATTAAGGTTATGTATTTGTTTATTAAGGTTATGTTCGCTCACGTGTCATCTGTTTGTTTATTAAGGTTATGTTTGTATTTGTTTATTAAGGTTATGTCATGTGTGTGTGTGTGTGTGTTGATTACCAAGGCATCTGTTTGTTTATTAAGGTTATGTATTTTGTTTATTAAGGTTAGGTGTTCGTAAACACAGCTGTTTGGTTTGTTTATTGTGTTGTTGTTGTTGTTGTTAAGGTGTATTGAAGTTTGTTAGGGTATTTCGTTTTTGGCGGGAAATTTGAATTTGTTTGAAAATTTCTGTCTGTTGTGTCCAGAGATCTTACTCCTCAAGCTAGAGAACATTCTATTTGTAAAGTTGTAGAGTGTAGAGAATATTCTCTAGCTCGAGGGGAGACATCTGTTGGACACAGTCATTCGGTTTAGTCACACACATACATATATGAGGAAGATATATTGAGCGGGTAATTTGAAATTTTGATTTTAATTTGAAATATGATTTTTGAAAGAAAAGCATTCGCCAGAAATTAGATTTGAACCCCCAACCATACAACTTACTAAGATATGCAAACGCCCCTAAACCGATCATGCTATTCAGACATACGATGAAAGTTTGTTATCAGTGGGTATATATATAAAACAAAAACCTGTTACATAAAACGAGTTTATGAGGGTGCTGAGTTTGTGTGTGTGTGTGTGCAAAGGTGGTATCTCTATTACATTCCAATTTGAATAATAGGAACTGTAATTTAAAAACAATTGTATATATTTTATAGTAAAAAAGATATTTTATAAGACGTTCCAATTTACCTATCTAATATCATTTAATAACAAAAAACGTTTGAAGTAAACTATATCAATAACAAAAACGTATTTACATGAAGCTATGTTAATGATTTGTTTTAATAGGGTAATAAAACTCGGGGACCTGGTTTTTATGTAGGCGTGTTTGTTTATGTTAGTGTTTTGAATGAATCTGAACTTATATAGGGAGTGATCAAAAACACACAAGTAACAAAACTCGATTTAAAACAACTAAACTAAACTTTTGATATACGAGGATTGTTTGATAAGTATTGTTTGTATGCAAACATAAATAATATAATAGTATACTTACATACAGCAAGAGACGTCATACATGTTTCACGGCTTAACACACACTGACGTCTGTTGAGGTCTTGAATGGGGGCCCTTATAGAAATAACACAGTTGTTTAATGACATCCACTTGAACCAAACAAAACATACAGACGCTGTTGTTGATTGTTAACACACACACGTCATGACAGCTCGAAGTCTTTGCTTAGACTGACAGAGCTGTGTAATAAAAGACAGACAGACAATTGATTGCCCAACAAGTATCATTGAACCAAACAAAACATACAGACGCTGTTGTTGATTGTTAACACACACACGTCATGACAGCTCGAAGTCTTTGCTTAGACTGACAGAGCTGTGTAATAAAAGACAGACAATTGATTGCCCAACAAGTATCATATAGAAACTTGTTTGAGCTTGTACAGCTGTTTAACACACACGTCATGACAGCTCGAAGTCTTTGCTTAGACTGACAGACAGAAAGGGGTTAATAAAAATGCAACAAAATAAAAATAAAACAACTGTTTTACATACAATAAAAATTTATTAGGATTAATTAAGTTGTACATATTGATACATAAATGACATACAATTATTACATAATGGCTCTAACGATGCCCGTTAGAGGTTTATATTCCATTACACTGTCATGAATAACCAGACAATAAACACGAGTATTTTTTGGGAAGTTGGCGTGACTCATAAACTCCACCTTAATGTCCACCGTTGAAGACTTGATTGACTCGTTCTGGTGCTGACAGTCAATCACAAATAGAGCTCTGTCTTTAAACTCGTCATAATTCAAGATAGGCTCCGACATGTTTTTATAACAGAAGCTTTTTTGAAAATCTGTATACATGTTATAGGCTTCTGCATATTTCGATTTCTCAAAATCCATATTCATAGATTCATAAGGGTAGCATTCTGAATTTAGAAACACTCGAAGGTCCATCATACCAATGTTATCGAAATAGTCTGACCTCTTCTTCACGTTATCCTTACGATCTGTTTGAAATGCTATAATCACATATCGAGGTCTTTCCAAGTTGGTTGCAGTTTTAACAGCCCACACATCTCTGTTGATATCTCTGAGTGCTGGTAACTCGTATATGTCCCATTTGCGGTAGGCGAGAAATATAGAGGTGTCTTTGGCTATTTTATCCATCAGTTCCAATTTCATTTTATCATTGGGAAATACATGTTTTACCTTTAAAAACATATTGGTTACGGTAATTTTTGCTCGTGCCGTACCTGTGCTGTAATAGCCATTGGAATCGTTTCGACTTCTTGTAAAGCGGAAAGTATGTTTGCCACAGAGAACTCCTTTGAAATGATGAAAGAAACTGAAGAGGAACCAGACAGGTATGAGCATGTGAAACTTGTTATCATTTAAGGTGATGTGCTCCGACGACACATTCAGACCGGCGTTGCTAAGAGATTGGGCTTCATTCTTACTGAACGATAGCAGACTTTTGATGATGGTTGTGGTGTATGGGTCTCGCACTCGTTCCACTTCCTTGTTATTTAACTCATAGGTCATTGATTCAAACAGAGCTGCTCCTCCATTATTTGACAGATAACAAGCACCAGTGGCATTTTGGACTGCTACAGGTTCCAGAGCACCTTCGATTATTAGAGCTGACTCGGCCAGACATACGAACGCATCTTGTTGGTTGATGGCTATTTCAATTTCATCGCTGTTACCAAACGATTTAGTTGGTGAATAGTAAGAGCGCAGCTCTTCTCGATCGATGCCATCATCAAACACGGGTTCTTTGAATATTTCTAGTTTTGACGACATGATAACCCAGGCTTTGCAGGAACTCAATATTATCGGGACGAAGCGTACCCTTTGACGTGTCTGACTCAACTGAATTTGATGTGGTAGATGCACTTGCTTTTATATCCTTGAAGACCAACATACTAAGCAACTTTTATAAGTTTCAAGCGAACAGACACCTCTTCACCTTGAAAGTTGACAGGAACTGAATCTTGGTCGACGATGTCGATGCTTATATTGGAAATCTCTTGCTTGTTCACCGGCAAGTAAATTAAATTTTTAGGTTCTATGTCGATTGCGTAGCCAGGATCAACCATCGGAGCAAACTCATACAGCGTATGTGAGGGTTGTCCGTTATAATAGGAACCAGACACGATATTGGTTTCGATGCGAATCTGTCTAACATCCACTATATCAACAGGTAAATCAGATTCATAAAAGGTGTCCGGCTGAAGAACTTGTTTTGAAAAGCCCAACATTCGCCCAATCGAACCATCAAATTCAAAACTGACATTTGTATAACACTTTAGTCTGCATTTGATGGTGTTCGGATTAGGTCTCAGAATCAGAGCCTGTTGCTTTTGTTCGTGTGTTGCTGTAGCACCAACAAGTTCATTTTGAAGTAACTCTTCCAAGTGTGTTATTTCATAAGCACCGGTGGGTATCGTGATGGTTCGCCAACCGGTTCCTTCTTTTACATGAAATTTGTTTTTACCTTCATAGATGTTGGGTATGTTGTTGTAGGTGTGAAAGCCTATCAAGGCAACAGCATAATTACCATCCAAAACAATTGGTGGATGGTAGTCTGACGACAGATGGGAGCTGCGGTCTTTCAACACAAAGGTGTGCGCCATGACTGATACACACAGGCTACTGTTTCAGTCTTTTATTGCATTGGTTTTTGCAGATACAACCCATAACCGTAGCGCTGTTTCTTGAGATACATGCCTTTGCCCAGTCTCTTGCATTTTGGCTTAAATTTCAAGCCACTCCCTCTCCTACCCATCGCGATGGCTTCCATTGTTTTGTTGTGTCGTTCTTCCTCCTCTAGTTTCTGTTTCGCAGACTTGGCATCGTTCACGGCTTTGGCAATACCTGCAGCACCGCCACCCAGAGCTCCTAGTGCTGACAGCCCACCAAATATAAGAGGCAACAACGGAAGGAAGCCTCCACTTTTAGGTATTGGAATAACTCGAGGTTTCTGCACATTCTTACGTCCACCAATGTTTCTAACAATTGTATGAGCTATATCAAATACGGCGTTCGCTGTTGGAATAAGGTTTCTATCTTTTATAACTTCCTCAATCAGACTTAGTATGTTTTTAAAGGGGACCTTCTTCTTTGGCTTCGAGTTGATTACATAAAACCCCTCATCAAGTTTTCTGTTAACTTTCATGGTGTTTGTAACGCTAGCAACGTTTCAGCAAAACCTGTATCTGTCTTTGTTAATAACAACCCTCACTCTGTGACACCAACATGCATACTGACTGGGTGTCTCACTTGCATTCATTTATATATACACACCCAATAAAATATAGTTTAGTTTAAGTTAAGATGCGTACCAGCAAACACGCTTCTGCCTTACCCATTACAAATATAGACGATGTTGTTACGGACACAGCTCAACAACAACTGAGGCATGGTCCTCTCTTTCCAAACACCGTTCGCTGTATCATATGTGGTCCGAGTGGTTGTGGTAAAACTAATGTCATGCTGAGTTTATTGTTTGAAGCAAACGGTTTAAAATTTGATAACGTGTATGTGTATTCAAAGTCTCTGTATCAACCGAAATACAAGATGTTAAAGGAGGTGATGAATGCAACAAAAGGTGTTGGTTACTATCCTTATCGAGAAAACGATGAAATATTAGATCCGGCAGATGCCAAGGACAACTCTGTGTTTATATTTGATGATGTAGCTTGTGACAAACAAGATAAAATAAGAGCATACTTCAGTATGGGCAGACATAAGAATATTGATTCATTCTATCTCTGTCAAACATATACACGAATACCCAAGCATCTGGTACGTGACAACACCAATGTTATTGTGTTATTCAAGCAAGATGAAACCAATTTAAAACATGTGTACGACGATCATGTAACCACCGATATGGACTTTAAACAATTTAAAACTATCTGCCACCAATGCTGGAAAGATAATAAGTATGGTGTGTTGGTGATTGTGAAGGAAAACGATGTACACAAAGGTCGATATAGAAAAGGATTCGATAGATATATATTATTCTAACAATGGTAGACAGGACAGACAGCTGTCTAACACAGGTGTCTAAGACAGCTGTCTAACACACAGCTGTCTAACACACAGCTGTCTAACAGACAGCTGTCTAACAGACAGCTGTCTAACAGACAGCTGTCTAACAGACAGCTGTCTAACAGACAGCTGTCTAACAGACAGCTGTCTAACACACAGCTGTCTAACAGCTGTCTAACAGACAGCTGTCTAACACAGGTGTCTAAGACAGCTGTCTAACACACAGCTGTCTAACACACAGCTGTCTAACACAGCTGTCTAACACAGCTGTCTAACACAGCTGTCTAAGACAGCTGTCTAAGACAGCTGTCTAACACAGCTGTCTAACACAGCTGTCTAAGACAGCTGTCTAAGACAGCTGTCTAAGACAGCTGTCTAAGACAGCTGTCTAACACACAGCTGTCTAACACACAGCTGTCTAACACAGCTGTCTAACACAGCTGTCTAACACAGCTGTCTAAGACAGCTGTCTAAGACAGCTGTCTAACACAGCTGTCTAACACAGCTGTCTAAGACAGCTGTCTAAGACAGCTGTCTAAGACAGCTGTCTAACACAGCTGTCTAAGACAGCTGTCTAACACAGCTGTCTAACACAGCTGTCTAACACAGCTGTCTAAGACAGCTGTCTAAGACAGCTGTCTAACACAGCTGTCTAACACAGCTGTCTAACACAGCTGTCTAACAAGACAGCCGGACATCGTGATAAATAAGAAGGCATGTACCGTGACAGAGTCAGTATATGTTAAACCACCACACAACCTGTATCGCTCAAACAAATGATTAGACCGACTGGTAACACCAAAAACAGTTGTAGCACAATGGAAGTGTTGGGTAAGGAAGAGCGAAAAGTTAAGAAAAGGATTTTACAACTTGCTGACAATATTCGAAAAAAACATTTAATGCTTAAACTTAACAGAGCTGAGAATGATGATGCTCTGCAACGTTTATATAAACCACTTGTTGAGCCCCTAAGTGAAATATCTAAAAACACAGCAGCACTGCAGCAGCAACAGCCATCGCAACCACCAAAGGTTGAACAAATCAAAGACGAAGTCGATATACCAGAAACGAAACCCCAAGTACAGTTCCTTAAAGACCATGAAGTTTTTGAAGCTGAACCAAGGGAAGAGGCTGAGGCGACAAGTTCCGATGAGGACATCCCAACATTTGAAGAGCTTGAGGCAGACCTACAAACTGTCACAACCAACCCTGCATATCAAGAATTTTTGGAGCAATATCCTGACCGAGTTCGATATTATGTAGACAAGTATTTTACTGAACCACCGAGGCTTGCTACTATTGATCAAACGTATGGTGCTCGCTACGCTAAAGATACTGGTAGCTGGAGTCTTGGCAACAAACACTTGGACTTTACTGATGCTGAGATTCAACTGGGCCAAAGGAGATACCCGCAAACACAAGGTTTGCTAGAATTGTTATTTATGAAAAGACCCCGGGGGTATACTTATGACGATCTTCAACACTATAGAGATATTCTAGAAGCAACTAGTGTTTATAAAATGAACTATGATCCTAACGCCCGAACCAAGGGTTGTTCCTCTGAAAAGTATCTGACTCTAATAAAACCAGTGATAAATCCACGAGGTCGTAGATCCTCAACACCTCAAGGTTTTGGTTACACCTACGAGGAAGACGATGACGACAGCAACGACAGACATCTTAACAAAAAACAAAAGACTGAACTTAAAACTCAGAGTGATAAGAGCAGCGATAGCAACGGCATGAGCCCTAACAACAACATCAGCACCAACAACTATATGATACAAAATAACAAACAAATAGCCTATGTGTATTGGAATGACATAAACGAGTTGGTTGACAGACTTAGACTTTTAGTAGCTTCCCAAGTTGCAGGTAATAATACTCATAACAACGAAATTCAGTCAATCTTGGAAGAACTAAAAGAAGCTAGTGTTATCACCTAGTAAACACACAGCCATGAAGAGACACCAACGACAACAACAACAACAGCACCAACGCAACACTGAACCATCTAATGTTAATAATTCTATAAATGTATTCCAACAAAGAGTTTACATACTTGTACTTAGAATCAAATAAAAGTCTTTGTTAAAATTACTGTGTTTTTATTTTGTAATACAATTAAAAAGTATGTCGTAAAGCAATAATATCCTGAATAAACTTATCTTCTGCAAACATAAATAATGTGATGATGTCATCCTTTCGGTTATGTATGTATTCTAGACAAGCTCAAACACGAATAATGGGGTGATTCAACAGATATAACACAAGATAACATTCGCCAAGGTCATCAACTGACACGTTGTTTACCTTTAAGAGGACCTCTCTCTTGTGTATATTAAACAGATACACAGACAAGCTCAAACAGGATCAAGGTTAACAACTGTAAAACGTTGTTTATCCTTTTGTAAGGTCCCTCTCTCTCTCTCTTACATCAGTTTGTTTCCTCAATACAAGAGAGAGACACACTTGTTCAGTATGTGTTAAGTCGTGAAACAAGGATGACGTCTCTTGCTGTATGTAAGTACACTCTTCTTATTATGTCTGTTTGCATTCAAATAACAAATACAAACATAACCTTACTAAACAATCAGATGATTGGTAATCAACATGTATACGAACACCTAACCTCATATGTAAACAACAACTGGCTTTGTTTTATATATATACAACTGTGAACAAACTTTTAACGTGTGCGTCTGTGGAGCTATTGGTTTAGCAATAGTATATCTGAGAAAGCTGTCTATGCCTGATTCGAGGTTCGTGGGTTCAAATCTAATTTCAGGCGAATGCTTTTCTTTCAAATACACATGCATCTGTCAGTTTAAGCAAAGACATCGAACTGTCATGACGTGTTTGTTAAACAGCATGTACAAGCTTCAACAATGGCAATCAGTTGTCTGTCTGTCTGTTTCCTCAACACAGAAGACACCTGTTCAGTAGTGTGTGTATTAAGCTGTGAAAGAAGGCTGACGTCTCTTGTTGTATGTAAGTACACTCTTGTATTATCATGACTGTTTGCATTCAAATAACAAATACAAACATAACCTTACTAAACAATCAGATGATTGGTAATCAACACGTTTGTGAACATAACCTTAATAAACAAATACAGACAGCTGTGTGTTTACGAACATAACCTTAATCAACAAATACAAACATAACCTTAATAAACAATCAAAATGGCTTGGTAATCAGTCTGTATACGAACACCTAACCTTAATAAACAAATACATACATAACCTTAATAAACAATCAGACAGCTGGTATTCGACAAACACACATGGAGACCTGACTTGTAGATATCTATGGACACACAGGTCAGACATCTTGGAACGCTTGTGACGTCATCACAGGTCAGACATAAGACAGTTAATACCTAACCTGACTTGTAGATATCTATGGACACACACAGGTCAGACATCTTGGAATGCTTGTGACGTCATCTCAGGTCAGTTTCATAGAGAACCAGGGATTGCAACTGTCTATTACAGGTCAGCCATCTTGGAACGCGTTTGACAGATGTGACATATGACAGGTTAGGTGACATTTGACATCTGTCAACACTGTCAGGTCAGGTGACAGCTGACGTTGACAGCTGTCAGGTCAGGTGACATTTGACGTTGACAGCTGTCAGGTCAGGTGACATTGACACCTGTCAACTGTCACAGGTCAGCGCATGCGCCCGCCTCGCGCATGCGCAGAAAAAAGTGGAGGGGATGGGCCCAGGTGGCGCACTATCTACTCTGACATTACTTAAATTTATTAAGTGTTACAATAATTATTGTCTTGTCTTCCTTGTTTTCTTTTGTGATAATAATTTGTTGCTCAGAATGGCTGGAAAATTCTCGGTTAATGAACAAGTTGACATGCTTATGGTATTAGGGTTTTGCGCGGGTAATTGCCGCAGAAGTGTAGGGGTATATCGAAGAAGATTTCCTAATCGTAATATACCACATCGTTAAACTTTTGCCAATGTTGAACGTAGAGCTCGGGAAACGGGTTCCTTTTTTAATAAAAATGGCTGGAGGAAGCGTTCATGCAGTGGACGCACGAACTGAGGATGGTTTTCTAGACAGTTTCGAAAGTGAGCCTCAAACCAGCACCAGACGACTATCCAGGCAGTTTCATATAACACAGCCAACACGGTCCATATCCGACGCAATCTGCTGCATCCCTATCACTTTCAAGTAGTGCAAGAACTGCTACCGCAGGATTTAGAGGCAAGACTGTTTTTTGTAATTTCATCTTACATCAGAACATTGATTTTCCCAGGACCATTCTTTTTACGGATGAAGCCTGCTTTACAAGGAGAGGGATTACGAATGTGCACAACTGCCACGAATATTCGGATGTAAATCCACATGCTACAGTAACCCACCAATCCCAGAGAATTGAAAATAAATGTGTATGCAGGTATTGTTGGAGGACATTTGGTTGGGCCGGTTAGTTTACAAACCGCTTAAACGGCGCAACATATTTGCTTTTCTTGCAAAATGTTCTTCCTGAGCTACTGGAGGAGCTGCCCTCACAACCGCGCAGCGAAATGTGGTTTATGCATGATGGGGCGCCACCACATTTCACTACAAATGTTCGTGAATTTTTAAACCAACAGTTTCCAAATCGATGGATAGGTTGTGGAATTAATTGTCCTCAATATTGGCCAGCACGATCACCAGACTTGAATAAATGCGACTTTTTTCTCTGGGAGGCTTTAAAAGAATCTATGTATTTGACACCAGTTCAAACTACGGAAGATTTCTAGAGTCGCATCAATAATAACTGGACCAGTATTAAAAGTGACATCCAATTACTTAACAAAGTCGACGTTAATTTTCGACGAAGGGTGCAGTTATGTGTGAGAGAAAGTGGAAGTCATTTTGAACAATATCTTTAGTGTTTTTTATTTATTTATCAGTTTTAATAGCGTTTGTTAAATCTCAGATATGTTAGTGTTTAATAAAGTCTTCAAGGGACATAATTTTGTTTTGATCTCAACTCTAAAAATCTCAATTTTCTCAAAAACGGGTGGTTTGTGGAAAAAATGACAAGAGGAGAAAAAGATATAAAATTTCATTTTCTATAAAACTGATGGACATTAACCTTTAATTGGGTTATGGTTTAAAAAAATCAAATCATTAAAAGGGTGACCCACCCCTTTTTGAGTTTATATCTACTTCAAATTTTTGTCAAATGACGATGTTCATAAAAGAAAACCACCTACCAAATTTGGTTGCTCTATGTTAAGGCACTGCTGCAATACAAATTATTAAAGAATCTTCCGAGGTCAATATCTCACCAACTGTGGGCGTCGCCATGTTTTGAGCTTCCCTACACGCACACATTATGTGTCCATTGTGTTACGAATCACCCTGTATATTGCCAAATATAATGGTAATGTATGTGTATGAGAACTCAAGTGAAAATATACTGCTTTTAGACTTTTGGTTTAATTGAATTAAAGTTTAATCAAACTGCTTTAATAAACCCGCAATGTTCCATCCAAGCGCTAATGAAACACCTTGTATAAGTACTAGCCTACTTCACTGATTACTGACGTTAACAGAAAAAAAATCCGTTGTAATGGAGTGAAAAAATCCCCTTTTCAGCAACCCCCATGTAAAACCATCGAAGCAACAATCCCGCGGCATTATTTTTTCACACGTTCCTTTTTTCGTGGTCATTTTCCATCAGTCAGTTTCAATTTTTTTCATCCTTTTCATCAGGTCCACTCGATCCTCTCTCAGTTCGGACGGTATTTTTGCGTTTTCCCCATTACGGAGATGTACTCCTCGCCGCAGTAGCCGCCGTTTGCTAATTGGTAACTAAAATTTTTAACGTGTATCGGAAGCGAAGGATGAAACGCGGAAATCGAAGGGGTGAGAAAAAAAGGTGGGAAGGGAAACACTCGGAAAAGTGTTATTATTAAAATTAAAAGGCCTTCAATAAAAGAGCGGTCATCGCTTATGACGATAATCCATAAAATTTAATTTTGTGTTTAAGATACTGTACGGAGCAGATTGGAATAAATGTAATGCGTCGAAATGTTAAAGGTTTGAATTAAACTAAAGTACGTGCATTTACTAGTTTAGAAAGACTATCATCGTGGTTTAATTACCGGTTTATATACTCTAGAAGGACCAGAGGTACTGTTATTTTTGGGTGCAGATCTATAATTATTACACGTGGTAAAGTAATAACAATTTAATATGACAGTTAGAAAGTTACATACAGAAATGAATGTTGTGATCCAATAATAGAATAAAAAGGTAACCTACATTTGGAGCTGGGTAGGTTGCCGTACCCAACACGCAGAAGCTGCCGCTGGTACCTGGGGCTTCGTCCACAGGGTGGGGGGAGCACATGGGTGCACGTATCCAGTTGACAACACGGACTCACAAACACGTGGTGCATTTCTTGCCACGGATCAGTCGCTCACTGCAAGGATGGTTCTTCCACGCGAGGCTCACGGACCGCTAAATGGCCAAGAAACTATATGAACTGGTGACTGCTTGTCACCGGGACCCGGTTGGAACCGATCTGGTTACGGTGTTAAGTGGGCGCCGGACGATGAAGAAGTGGTCGGGTCTAGAGCCCTCTCGTAGCTGCTTCGCCTGGTTGGTGACGCTTGATGTCAACTGTTACGGGAGTGCCAATGTTGTACCTGCGCCTCTGGTGGCTGTTGTTGCCAACTGTTACAGGAGTGGCATTGTCGTGCCTGCGCCTCTGGTTGCAGTTGTAGGCGTCAAGGAAGGTTGTCCGACTAAGGATGGACAGGATAGACTCGGGGAGATTGATAATTAAAGAATATTAGAACACAACAGATACTTATAGACAATTATAAACTGAATAAACCGGGACACGATCACATAAGCATAGCTTGTTTGTGACATAATCGAACACATCATTAAAGCACAGTCCGTTTAAAATTAATAATACAATCCGTGAATTAAATAGTCTAAGTTAGAAACATTTGTCTCAAATGAGGGAATGTAAATACTCATCTTGTTTGGAAACTTTACTGTTCATCAACATCAAACATAAACACACACTGTTGTGTTATAATATTGTTTGATCCCCACGCTCAATCTCCCCGAGTCCGACCCTGTACATTCCCATCCTGAAAACTTCCCTCGGTGCCTACAACAGCAACCAGAGGCGCAGAGACGACATTGGCACTCCAGTAACAGTTGGCAACAACAGCCACCGAAGGCGCAAGTACAAGCAACAAGTGGATCCCTGTGACAGGTGTCATCAAGCGCCAACAGCCGAGAGGAGCTACAAGGTAACCGTAGAGCACATCACTCCCATATCATGCAGCGTCCAATAAGGTCGTTCAAGACCTGCTGGACCGTGAGCGGTAGTCAAGACACAGCATAATAGTTGATTATGCTGTGATCACATCACAGTTAACTCCGTGGTCATTCCAGCGGTCAGGGAGCATCACAGGAAGATCGCCTGACCCGCGGCACGTAATTAAGACACACGGTTGTCTCCATACACACGTGGACAGGTCGGTGAGCCTCGTTGTGGAAGAACTAGTCTTTCGATGAGCGAAGGACCCGTGCTCAGAAATCCATTCAACCGCGGTATCAACACACCGCAAGTGTTCACAGCTGTCACCTGGACACGTGAAACATCATGGCCCTATGGACGACGCATCCAGCTATCAGCGACACCACCACGTGCTAACTACGGCAACATCCCGGCTCCAGTCACCTTGTTTATGGTATCATTATTGGATCACAACATTCATTTTTTGTATTTCACTTTGTAACTTCTTGTATTACATTATTATTACTTTTTCCACGTGTTTTCATAAATCTTCCCCACAAACAACAATTCCTCTGATCCTTCACGGGTAATTAGAACAATTACATTACGACAGCCTTTTCTGAACCGCACACACACACTCACACAAACTACTATCAAGAAATTCATCACAACTGCAGCAGTTGGTTTAACCATTAAAAGTTTCAAAATCTCAACAAACTCGTCTATGAGTTTGGCAAAGTTATGTTTGCTACCCGTAATTTATCTTATTGCAACTGGCACAAAATTATATATTCTTCGGCCAGAGTAGGTCTGACAGCGTTTCCCTAATTATTTTCTCTATCACTTTGGAAATATTAGATATAAGTGATATAGGGTAATAGTTATTGAGGTCCAAACGACTGCCTATAAACACTTTTTTATACACCGACTTTATATATATATATATATATATATATATATATATATATATATATATATATATATATATATATATATATATATATATATATATATATATATATATATAATGAAAAGAGCAGCCCGAAAAGGTCAAACACTTAATTGTTATGTTACAAAATGGGTTTTATCGCTTTTTAAATAGCTTGAATTATTATTTCCGGAAATACTTCCACCTGAAAGGCATTATAAAGTTTAGACTAGACCATCTATAAAGGAGTGAGGATAATTCGTTTCTAGACGTCGAGTTTTACACTTGATTTGTCAAGAATCAAGAATTTGAACTGTCAACAATTTAAAAAATTTATTATTCATAGAACGCAATGCAACGAATACGATTACTGGTAGGTAGCTACCGTAACTTCGTAAATAGTGGTCAAGAGGATAAAACGAGAAGCGAAAAACAGAGAAACAATATGCATACGCATTCGCCTATCTCTTCTGCTGAACGTGACATTTTTCCGTCTCTCTCTCTCTCACCTAAACGAGTATAGTATGAAAGCCATAGTCCATCTTTGTCTGTCCATTGTTTGATCTCGGTATTTCATTAGTGCCCCTGCTGATATCACCTGATATTAAATTAGAATCCTTTATGAAGAGGCACGATGTTTTTTTTTTATTAAAAGGGGTTTGCCCCAAGCATTTCTGCATTGCATAATAACCTGTTCTGACCCGCGTGTTTTTGCGACATCAAAAGCAATCACGTCAATCACGATAATCTCTGAAAGATTCGCTTGATTCAATTATTGCTGTTTTCTGCCTGGCAAATCTTCCAGAAGCGTTTTATTATTGTCAATATAATATTTAGTGTATTATTATTATTACATACCTAAATATCGTCTATTGTCGTCGTATACGTTCTGTGAAAGGTGCTGTTCAGTTCAGTTCGGTAAGCTAGCGTCATCAGAGGATGAAAAATTCGAACTACTTTCTACTAAAACACCACTTATTATACAGAGTCTTAGGTAAAGAACGATACCGAGAGGGAGATTAAATCACAGGCAGATTTTCCACTTTAAATTTCTTAGTAAATAGATTAATAAAATTTTCAATAAAAAACAAAAGTTCTTTAAATCTAGCCCCGCCACCGGTTTGCAGAGCTCTGTTTATCTCTGGCTTTGAAACAGATCAACATTCCTACACCTGTGAGGTAAAGTGATAAAGGAAGATCAAAAACCTCGTCCGGCAATTAAAATACACTACATTACACTATCCTCTGATGACGCCAACTTTGTTAGTGAAACGATCCTCAGATCTTAAAAAAGATGTCTTGTGGTGATTTGGATTCTTCAAGTGTACTTAGTTTGTCTAATGGTCAATTGTTTACGAAAATCAGAAAGGTGTTTGTTTTAATTTGTATATGTTTTTATGTTCGAGTGTTTTTACTTAATGCTTTGTTGTTTTATGAATTTTTCCTTGGCTAGTCGAATACGATGTTTATTGTCGTGCATAACTTGATTTGTAAAAAAAAATCCTAATTGTGGGATAGGGCATATCGGTATGTAGGAATGAGTTTATTGTGGACACTTTGTGCACAACTTGCATGTTTTCGTTTGTGAAATAATGATGTTCATTAAAAATGATGTACCGAGTTGTTCATTACACTAATTGGACACTTGTATATTAGTTTATCCGAACATCTGTTACTCACCATATTGTTCTAAACACTTGTATTATAGTTGTGGCACTCCAACTTATCTTAAGTTACAGCCGGAAACTTCTGACAGGAAACCGAAAACCCCGTCAGGTCGATTATAATGTTAACGAGGTATTTGAAATATGCCTTTTAGAGATCCCGTGCTAGCACCAAATCGTCCCTCTGAAGGAGATTATAATGTCCCTATAATGATACCGCCACAGCGTGTACCGTCTGTAACTTTTCTTCGCAAGTCTTTGAACGAAACTTTTCCACCAGTCGAAAGTGTTTAAAAGTGTGTTTAAGAAGTTCATTAAAGACGGGTTCACAAGTATCTACTTAAAAGACGAGAGATTAAAATTAAGTATAATAATCGAAATTAAAAGCTCATAAAGCTCGGATAAACACCAACAATCCTAAATCGGGTCAGTTGATGTTACTATTAAATTAATTTATTCGTGAATTGATTTTTTAATTACTTTTACAAGCTTCAGTATTAAAACTAAGTGAGAAGACAAGTTTTTTACACGTTTCGCCATCTCGTTGCGGATCCGAGTAGTATGTTATCACGGCAGCTCCAAATAACATAAAGTGTTAAATATTAGAGACTGTATGCAACCAACTAACAATTTAGTACATTGTTAGCCCTGGCCCATTTCTTCCCAAATGTAGGGACAAAGTATGTAAGGCTAGATATATATTTTTTTAATTTTTATTGGAAATTTTATTAATATATTTACTAATTTAAAGCGGCCGTTTTTTGTGCAAACGTATGATGTGAGTCATTTGGAATGTAACTTAAGAGTGGTAATTTCCTTCCTGTGGACATCGAAATGGAAACCTACTGTTAACTTCTAAGGCTAGATGCATTCTCACCACAATTAGAACCGTAGACCGGTTTCCCTCTAATTAGTCAGTACGGCATACTAATTTCAGCAAATACACCTATGAAGTAATACGGCTATGGTAGCCAGCCTCGCAAAACTAAGTTTCTCACTTTGTTTTGGAAGGCTGGCTACTATAGCTGTATTACTTTATAGGTGTGTTTTCGCTGCAATTAGTATGCAGTACTGACGAGCTCTAATACAAGCTTTAGTATTTATTTATTTATTCATTTATCCTATAGACTGCCCTACAGAATAAATCAAATTTGTGTAGGTGAACAGCTGTGAATAATAATAATAATAATATATGTCGATTACCATCATAATTACAGAAAAATTTGGGGACGCAACAAGTGCGTTATGGTAGCGAATTTTCATTAAATGCCTCAAATTTCATAACTCAATTTTCTATAAACCTAGAAAGCTGAGTTTGGGTACGTAGTAGTAAGGTATTTACGAGGGCCACATATCAACCGAATTTCATCAAAATAAGTTTGTTATTTTTTGAGATACATTTATTTTAGAAAAACTAGGCAGATAGGGCTAGCTAACGAACTCATGCATGCCATTAATAAAATAAATATTCTTGCCGAGTTTAATTAAAATCCGCTAATAACTTTTTGAGTTATCGTGTGGCTATATATATATATATATATATATATATATATATATATATATATATATATATATATATATATATATATATATATATAAATGTTCAGAAAGATTCCCGCGGTCTTTAATGTGAGACATACTTGGTTCTCGGGTTAAACCGCGTCCAGAATTTATGACAACTCGGCGTTTAGGCTCCTGTTTTGGAGCCCTTTTCAAGAGGTAAAGGAAATATGTAAGGACACTCTAATGCCTCAATCTGCCTACTCCTTAGAGTGGTGGACAAATATGGGTAAAGGAAATATGTAAGGACACTCTAAGGCCTCAATCTGCCTACTCCTTAGAGTGGTGGACAAAGGTGGGTAAAGGAAATATGTAAGGACACTCTAAGGCCTCAATCTGCCTACTCCTTAGAGTGGTGGACAAAGGTAGGTAAAGGAAATATGTAAGGACACTCTAAGGCCTCAATCTGCCTACTCCTTAGAGTCGTGGAGAAAGGTGGGTAAAGGAAATGTGTAAGGACACTCTAAGGACTCAATCTGCCTACTCCTTAGAGTGGTGGACAAAGGTGGGTAAAGGAAATATGTAAGGACACTCTAAGGCCTCAATCTGCCTACTCCTTAGAGTGGTGGACAAAGGTGGGTAAAGGAAATATGTAAGGACACTCTAAGGCCTCAATCTGCCTACTCCTCAGAGTGGTGGACAAAGGTGGGTAAAGGAAATATGTAAGAACACTCTAAGGCCTCAATCTGCCTACTCCTCAGAGTGGTGGACAAAGGTGGGTAAAGGAAATATGTAAGGACACTCTAAGGCTTCAATCTGCCTACTCCTCAGAGCGGTGGACAAAGGTGGGTTGGGTTGTTGCAGCTCGATTACGGGGCCTAAATCTGCCTACTCCCAAAATCTCGCCGGAGATCGTCTGTGAGGTCTCAGTGTGTTCAACCCTAGGCCTCAGCGAGATCTGGCAGTTCGTTACAAGTCTTGTCTTATATATGTAGCAGGTAGACGTAACGACATATATAAGACAAGACTTGCAACGAACTGCCAGATCTCTCTGAGGCCTAGGGTTGAACACACTGAGACCTCACAGACAATCTCCGGCCTGATTTGGGGAGTAAGCAGATTGAGGACCCGTAATCGAGATACAACAACCCAACCCACTTTTGTCCACCGCTCTAAGGAGTAGGCAGATTGAGGCCTTAGAATGTCCTTACATATTTCCTTTACCTCTTGAAAATGGCTCCAAAACAGGAGCCGAAAGGTCGAGTTTTCATAAATTCTGGAAGCGGTTTAACCCAAGAACCAAGTATGTCATATATATATATATATATATATATATATATATATATATATATATATATATATATATATATATATATATTCAAATAGACCTTGGTTTCGGGTCCTAGGGGCCAAATTCGCGCTCATTTAAAAAAAATGTTGCAAAGTCTCACCATCCATACCTCTCTATTAGCGAATTTGTTTAATAAAAATTCGCTAAAAAAGATGTCTAATTGTGTATCTGTGGTTTTATACAAGTCCACACTGACATTTTAAATAACCAATGTCTTATTGTATTAGTATATTTTGTTTGCCCATGGAACCCGACGAGTCTGGCTAGATATCGATATACAATCGTAGCGTTGACCAAAAATTGTTTGATTAAACAAGTGTACCTTATCCCAACGTGCAGTTTTAACTGTAAAACATAAAAAATAAATAATGGGTGGAAGTGAAAACATAACGATTATCTCACCCTCTTCGGTTTAAATTAGGAACCTCATTATTCTCTCCTTTATTATACGGAGGCCCCAAAATACTTATATAAACCCTCACACAGAACCCAATATTGTATATTGTTATAACAGTTGGATCTCTTCCACTTCTACTTTACCTTCAGGCCACTTACTTACTACTCCGGAAACTGTACAAACATAATAACAAATGAATGTCGTCGTCCCTTCTGCACTATTGACATATGCATGTGTGCGTGAGTGAGCGAGCTATGGAATGAATGAATGTTCCTTGTCATGTACCGGGTGAGGTAAAAAATAATACGATTCGCCAACATACTGCGAATGTCATTGAAATTTGTCACGAAAGATAGGGATGGATAAAAGTTTGTGAGATTGATTTTTATTACGTTTTGGATAGTCTGTGATAGTTGTCAGGTTGGTAAAATATCATTATTGTCAGCTACTGTCAAACTTTCATGTTCATATTTTATTTGCTTAATTGTTAACAAAAGCGTGCCTTCTACCGACCACCAAAGATGTTTTTTATTGAGGTTATGTCAGGCACGTGCTCTAATCAATAGTAGGATTAATTTAATTTTCGTTTTATTTGCTTATTGCTTTAAAGTAAACTAAGCTCAGCTTTAGCCCCTACTTTGTTTCTTAACACAAATAAGGCCAAACCTCGAATACTGCTCCCACATCTGGGGTGCCGCTGCCGCTTCTACACTCGCTATCCTGGAGTCTATTCAGAAGAGAGCTATACGTCTCATCGGTGACCGTACCCTCACCCAAAGGCTGCCATCCCTTGCCCACGGACGTGCCGTTGGTGACCTCTCTCTCTCTCTCTCTCTCTCTCTCTCTCTCTCTCTCTCTCTCTTATAGATATATGTTTATAGATATCTGCACGAGCTCTGCTCAGAGGAGCTTTTTTCCATAGTTCCTCCACCTGCTACCCCCAACAGATCTACCAGGGGAACAAAGCAAATGCACCCCTTTACTGTCCAGGTCACCAGACATACAACATATTGTTATGCCCGCTCTTTTGTCCCGAGGACTTCCAAGTTGTGGATATCCTTGCCGGCACATGTTTTTCCTTCTCCTCCGAACCTTCAAACCTTTAAGTCCAGAATTAACAAGTTGCCTCTTCCCTCCTTGTCGACACCCACGGTACGATAGTATTTGGGCTGTGATGCCCTCGTGGTGTGTTGTTGAAATTAAAAAACATATGTTCCTCTGTTCTCCCATTGTTTTAAGTCATAGCTCTGTTTCACCTAGAAAATTCGCATTGTTGCTTCTTATTATATTTTTCACTATGATTAACAAAACCTTCGCCACTGACACTATAGATACAGGTATTGTTCTGTGTCGATTTCGTTTTCGCGCATTAACCGTTTTGGAATATTAATTTACTCTTCATCGACTTACTGGCCAGTTCTTCCTATTTATAACATATTTCGTAATTAAGTGAAAAAAGTTGTTTCATTTTTTCACCAGATTTTTTCCGCTGTTAATTGTTATCTGGGTTCTTCAAGGGCTTTCTCCACCTTTTCTTATCAATCAATACCACAAAACTTCTTAATTAAGGGTTTACCACCACACATCACGAACTTCAACATATTTCAATTGGAAAATATAACGCGACAAAAAATTTTGCTACCGTTTTTGAGAACCATTTTTATTTAGAGTACCAGTTTCTTTCTTTTTTACAGCTGAATTAAGATGGTTAAAATAACAAATAGTAGGCAGTGAAAAAAGCTGAAACTGATTGCTAAGGAGGCAATAGGCTTGCTCCAGATTGGATTTGATTAATCGGTCCATAAAACTGCTTTCTTAAATAAACAGTTTCTCTTCTTCGGGAACGCATAAAATGATACAAAATCAACTCTTTGACAGCTTTTGATCAGACCTTGTACACGTGGTGTCTGAAATATCGGCCGCTACCCCCTTCATGTTATTACAGACCTTACAGTCTAACCTCTTTACGGCTTTACGAGTTGAAACCGCATACTACACACTTTGGCCGTTCTGTAACGAAACTGACGGCTGTAGTTACGTACCTAGTTGATGATGGCATACTATACACCCTACGTATGTGTTCACGTAACCGCAATGTTAAACTTATATGTAGAATGTTAGCTCGGTTGCGAGGGCAAAGAGGAACTGTTGTTGAATTTTTAAAGTGTCTGCGGAATTAAGGGTTTATTCGGGATGTAACACCTCATATCTCGCTTATCCCGCATGTTGCCTAAATTGTAAAATAGCGCGGTGAGTACGATAGTAAATATTACGGCCTCCTAGCGCTTCAAGTTGCGTTATTGTAGAATACGTAAAAAGGGCTTATGAAATTTTATTGGTGGACTGAGCGCTGTTGCCAAATGTACTTCACATATTGCTGGGTTTAAAGTATACAAAAGGTATACAACGATCTGTGGAGTTTTATTTTAGATGATACAGTAGAATCTCGAAAACGTGAACCAATTGTTGTATGTAGTGTTCTTGTTTTCGAAAAGTTTACATGGCTGAATATGTACTGAATGATGTAGTTATTTGACTTACCTACATGACATGATTCAATAATACTAAAAAAGTCAAAAACATTTATTTATGAAACGAAATATGAAAATAAATACATAACATACACGTAGGTTCTTGTAAAACAAACATACGAGGCAAGCGCCAAAATTTCCCGGCATGGCGTAGAACCAGTGTATCGCAGGGTGTCAAAATTTGGTAAGACTTTGGGATCGAGTCTTATTAGCCTTGAAAGAAACAAAAAATGGATTTCATGTCAATTAGTTTTCTTATAACTGATACATCACGATGTGAGAAGTCACGAAAATTGAGTATAGAGCTGTTATTAAATTCCTTACTGGAGAACGTCTTCCAATTCAAAGCATCAAAGATCAGCTGGATGGGGGTACGTGGAAAATTCTCCGTCTTATTCTGTAGTAAAAGATTGGTCAAAACGGTTTTGAATGGGGCAGGCATCTTTAAAAGAAGAACCGGAACCAACATGGACCCTTGAGGTATACCATCTCGTATTAAACAAGACATTGATATAAACAGCAGGGTTTTAGCATCAATAAATGACCTTGAACCAAGTGGTTTATGGTAATATATTTATAATCTTAGTATTATATAAATACACACACACACACACACACACACAGTTATTTCGAAAGAAAAACAGAAAATGTTTAATTTGTTTTATATTTTTTTCGAAGAAAAATTAAATAAACATAATTTTAGTAGACTTTCAGGCATACTGATTTTTCTAAGGACAATTCAGAAATAATTCATCGGGATTGGAGTAAGAACTTGCCCAAGGTTTTATGAAAGAAAGAACGTTTTAATTGATTGATTATTTATCAAGCTGTTGAATATTTATGTGAAATTCTACTGGGCATTTAAAAGCGTTATTGTTTTTTGCCTCGAATTCATTTGTATACTTTGTTTACGAGATTAAGTCCGTTTTGTGAGCAAAATGAAACCAGTTATTCATAGTTTTAAATTAAGAAATTAATTTTTAAGAATCCGTATGTTATCTAAGAGTGAAATTTATCAGACATAATTCAACTGGTTCATATTATAAAATATTTCCCATCTATCTGGATATTACCATCATTCAATCAGCAGGAAACTGCAGCTTAAAGACCAGACAACATTCTGCCTCAAACTCACTTGACCAAGTCGGGCCAGGTTTCACAGAGATAAACATCTGACTGTCTACAGACAAAATGCAATAACGTTACAAAAACGAGCCCCAGAAGACTGACCAGGATGTGTTTGTTCAACTTATACTTTATTATAAGACTTTGTAGATTAAAATTTCTGGAACGGGAATGGGTGAGCATGAACTTGTGTTTACATTTTTGTTGGGTTTTGTCAATTATAAAGATGATGACCAGGTGATACTCATTAAGAAAGTAAAGCAAGTCTTAGGACAGTATCACATCCAAATTTATATGCCATGAAGATCTGACGTTGTATGAAAATTCCATTTTAACCGAAGGTTTTACAGGGGTTAGAACAAGGTCACATTAAAAGAAGGTTGGAATATTGCTTGTGGACTCGAAGAAATTATGGGAATGACGGGAATTTTCTAAATAATATTCTGTATGCAGACGGGATGATATTAGGTTGACTAGGCCATACACCCTCAGGATCCCCAGTAGGGATCAGTGGGGGGGAAATGAAGTTGAATTCCAGCCCGCAAGCCTGGTCTGTTTCATCGACGGATCGCGTCTGGAGGACCAACAATCCTCCGGGACAGGAATATACATCGAGGGCCTGGGGGTGCGCGAGAGCTATGCTCTTGGCGCATATACCACGGCATTCGAAAGAGAGGTGTACGCTATCCTGCCTGTGGCCAACATATGTTTATATATGTATATGTATATATATATATATATATATATATATATATATATATATATATATATATATATATAAGGCTGGCGCATTGAAAACGAAACAGACCGATTTGCGTCCAGAGATTTTTTTTTAAGAAACGCTAAAACACGTCAATTTTCCACCACATCAACCCCTTAAGGGTGGTGATAACAACCCTTATATTTTAAATAGGGAACATGGGTCGAGTGTTACATCATTTGAGAGCTCTTGCCTTTAAATCCAGCACACTTTTTTTTGTGGAAGTTTTAGCAACTAGTTTAAAAATTATCCACAGTTGGAGTTGTAATAACGTATTTCATTCATTGTGATAAGAAATGCACTAATTAGTCAATTTTTCGTTAAAAAAACTAAAAAACAAAACCAAACGTTCAAAAATGTTTATTCAGTTAAGTAAGTGTTCAAACTGTTGACCACCAGCTTCCATACAAAAGTACAAATTTTGTCCAAAACGAGCTCTGACATTCTGGAGCATTTGTGGAGTTATTAGACGGCATTCTTCAACAATGTGTCGTCGTAATTCTTCCAGAGAGTCCGGTTTTGTTGCGAAAATTCTACTCTTTAAATGGCCCCATACAAAGAAGTCTAAAGGAGTTAAATCCGGTGATCTAGAGGACCACTCAATAGCATGTTAAAACATATCCCCCTCAATGTTAAAATTGACATGTTTCAGCGATTTTTTTTAATTCTCTGCGCGAAAATCGGTCTGTTTTGTTTTCAATGCGCCACCCTACTATATATATATATATATATATATATATATATATATATATATATATATATATATATATATATATATATATATATATCCTTCCTTATTAGCTCATTAGTGACGTTTTACGAAAATTCACTAATTAGACAAGTAATACTTTTATTAAAAAAATTCAACAACTTGAACAGGCGACATACAAACAACATACCAACGACGAATCACGAGAAACCTTCTTTCTATATAACAAGAGACACATGGCCCACCACGACGTGACTACATATACTATACCGCTATAAAATACCGGACGGAAATGTGACAGTATCAGTAGTAGTAGGCGTAGGTGGCAGTCTCTTAAAGAAGAGAGGCATAATAATAATAAAGTGGGTGAAGTGTGTCGTGGTCTCCGCGGTCTTCGTTTTTTGTCGCGCGCGCGCCGCACCTTTCACTTTTGTCACAGCCGATGACTGTCGCAAACAGCGGGACACGTGCGCGACCACGGAGCCGGGACGAGACACTGTGAATATCTGTGACCGTCCCCTAGCTCCATTCTTTGTTTTATCAGTGTGTCATATTATCTTTGGTGTGATGATGTTATCATCATAATCATCTCAAACTAAACGAGACAATAGCAAGAGGAAATGAGAGAGTTGTGTGCTGAATCGAAAAGTGGAAAATTTAGTGATGGGATGATATTTTAGCAAGATGACGCGATGGTTTACAGCATGTACATTATGTCAAACGAATTTATGTATAAGTTAAAACGTTTTGTATATTGGACCATTTGTAGTTGACGAGAATCACGTAACATTTACCCCTCTGTTTTTTTCTTGAGAGATATTTTCATTGTGCGACCGACAAGTATAAAAATCATCTTACATAGGACAGGTCACACAAAGGATTGATATTTTAGATCTCACCGGATACAGGGATAAAACTAAAACTCAGCAGGGAGTATGCAAACTGTTTAATGCAAAAGACCATCTGATTTCTGAATATCCTTCCTCCGAGGTCACTATTCTTGGTGACTTCAAAGTCACTATTCTTGGTGACTTCAATGTCCATAATAAGGAATGGCTAGGATCTTCAAAAACCGATCCACAAGTAAGAGCAGCGGAGGCCTTTGCAGTCAGCAATTCTTTAGCCAATATGGTTCAGCAACCTACTTACTTTCCCCGCATCCCAACACACAGCTCAAATCCCTTGGATCTCCTTCTTACTACAAAACCTGAATGCTATAAGACATCAGTCACCGCCCCCCTTGGTCGCTCAGACCACGGCGTGGTCACTGCTTCCTGCGCAATGCAACCCGAGGTCACACCCAGGTATCTTTTGGCACTACAACTCCGCGAACTGGGACGGCAGGCGGGATTACTTTTCCTCATTTCCATGGTCGTGTCTGCTTCTCTCATCCTGACCCCTCTGATATCTCACAAAACGTCACCGAAACTATCCAATCTGGCATGAAATTATTTATTCCACGTACACAGAAAAGCTCTTCAGCCACTCAAAAGCCCTGGTTCTCTAAATCCTGTGACAAGGCCAGACTTGAAAAGGTCAAAGCTCACAAAACGCTTCTACACAATCCCAGTCAAGAAAACCGTCAAGCATTTAACGACGCAAGAAACAGCTATTTCCGCATTCTTTCTGAGGCAAAAAACTCGTTTAATAACCACATCAAAAACAAAGTCATCTCAAGCTCCAACGGCAACAAACCCTTCTGGACTCTTTCTAAGTCTCTTGGGAATAATTTCTGCAAGAGCACGTTCCCACCTCTTGTTTCAGGGGATGAAATTGTTTCTACCGCCTTGGGCAAGGCTGAACTTTTTGCCTCGTTGTTCTCCGGCAATTCTACTCTCAACCCACCTCCAAATGTTCAACCACCAACAGTCCCCAATGTCGCGCATAAAATAACGGATATCATTTTCAAAACTAAAAAGGTACGAAAGATGATCTCTTCTCTTAATACCAGGAAAGCCTCTGGTCTTGACGAGATCCCAGCATTTGTTCTCAAAAAATGCGCACCAGAACTTGCTCCTGTTCTGACTTGTCTGTTTCAGACATCTTACAATAGAGGCATATTCACCTAGTAACTGGAAAACTGCTCGAGTACAACCTGCCCTGAAGAAAGGTTCCAATGCGCTTCCTAGCAACTACAGGCCTATTTCTCTCCTTGCAGTCGTCTCTAAAGTGATGGAAAAGTATATAAACACCGAATTACTAACATTTTCTTGAAAAACACAGTCTAATCCACGACAGGCAGTATGGATTCCGTCAGCGCAGATCAACTGCACGGTGAATTCCAGATTGTCGCTCTAGACATATCCAAAGAATTCGACCAGGCCTGGCACGCGGCGCTGCTTAATAAACTTCCGGCCTATGGCCTACCACTAAAACTCTGTACCTGGACAGCAAATTTCCTCTCCACCCGGAGTATTTCTGTTGTCGTGGATGCCCGTTCCTCTAAACTGTATCCAATTAATGCAGGATTTCCTCAAGGTTCAGCTTTAGCCCCTACTTTGTTTCTTCTCCACATCAATGACCTCCTCTCTAGCACATCCAATCAAGTTCACAGTTACGCGGACGACAGCACCCTCCACTCATATATACAATATTCTAAGCCTGTCTGTTTAGCTCAATTAGACGAGGATCGCAGACTCATGGAGGGTTCTGTCTCCGTGGATCTCCGAAAAATATTAGACTGGGGAGTAGAAATCTTGTACAATTCAACCCCACCAAAACTAAGTCTTGCTTTCTATCTCACAAGAGATACACCAGCCCTAGACCCATCACAATGAACAACTAAGTTATTCACCAAAGTACCAGGACCAAAGAGTCGGTGACGCCAAAGTTCCAAACTCGTCAAAAGTCCTTGGGGTGAAGAGAAGTCACCGCGATGTTATACCTTTTTTACAACCTGGCGTTAAAAAAATAGGTACTTAACTTAAATTATTTTAACACAAAGGTAAATAAATGTTAAGTTATTTCGCTGGTATAAATGGCATTCAGTGATTATAAAGAGGAACTTAGCCATTTCATGATTTTGTTAGCCAAAATTAAAAGCCTTCATTCACTATTTATTCTACTACGGGTAAATTTTAATTAGGTTCTTATGTTGCCTACACTAGAAGTATTTCCTTCTAAAATCTGTTTCGTTTGATTTGAAAATTTAACAACAATAATTTGAATGATTAAAAAATTGATAAATTTTCCAAACTTGCTGATAATTCCTTGAAGCAGTGTAAATGCAAGCTTCTTATTTTAGATTGGAGCATCTGTTTTGATAATAACAACTAAACGAACTTCAGCACGAACCAATTTGATTTAATAATCAATGAAATAACTGTTGAGCCAACATCCATTGCGTTTCATTAACGCTTTCCCAACATGTTTTCAAATTAAAATTCCAATGAAGGGGATCAAGAAAGTGTCAATTTGCTTTCAGTTTTCCCACACCCCTGGCGCCCTTCAATCCATCAAGTTAATTAATCAATTCTCACAGGGAAAACTCGTACGATTTACGGCAATAACCTATCAGAAGTTTCCAGTCGATTTTCATTCGGTCAGTATCTCTTTACAAGGTCCAATCGAGAATTACATTTGACTAATTTTTAGCTCACCAAGTATTAGTAAATTAAGATGTTTTCGCGGAGAATTCATAATTTTTCTCCGCCAAACCAATTTAATTTACCAGTTTTAGGTGAGCTCAGGTAAGGTCAGGAAAAGTAGTCATGTGAGATTTTCAACAAACATGTCATAAGTGCAGGTTTTGTATTGTCACTATGTCTAAGTTAAAACCAAAATAGTATAAGTCAAAATTAACACTGGTAGCGCCTTCTTTGAGTGGAAAGACTTACTACTATAAATATATTCAAAAGTTGTTAGATGCAGGACGATCTAAATGCAGTTGTCTCACCTTCTGCCTAAATGTCACTTGTACTCTTTTTCTTCATGCCTCTCAATTCGGTGTATCTTCTTAGTTCACATTCTAGGATATTTCACATTGGGGCTCCACCTTCATGAAGAGGCATCTAGGCTAGACCATCGACTTTTCCAAGAGTTTCACGAACTCCGCGAACTGGGAAGAAATGCGGGATAACTTTTCCTCATTTCCATGGCCGTCTGTCTGTTTCTCTCATTCTGACCCCACTGATATCTCACAAAACGTCACCGAATTTATCCAAGATAGCATGGAATTATTTATTCCACGTACACATAAAACCTCTTCAGCCACTCAAAAGCCCTGGTTCTCTAAATCCTGTGACAAGGACAGACTTGAAAAGGTCGAAGCTCACAAAACGCTTTTACACAATCCCAGTCAAGAAAACCGTCAAGCATTTAACGACGCATGAAACCGTTATGTCCGTATTCTTTCTGAGGCAAAAAAACTCGTTTAATAACCACATCAAAAACAAAGTCCTCTCAACCTCCAACTGTAGCAAACCCTTCTGGAGTCTTGCTAAATCTATTGGGAATAATTTATGCAAGAGCACGTTCCCACCTCTTGTTTTAGGGGATGAAATTACCTCTACCGCCCTGGGCAAGGCTGAACATTTTGCCTCGTTGTTCTCCGGCAATTCTACTCTCAACCCACCTACAAATGTTCAACCACCAACAGTCCCCAATGTCGCGCATAAAATGACTGATATCATTTTCAAAACTGAAAAGGTACGAAAGATGCTCTCTTCTCTTAATACCAGGAAAGCCTCTGGCCTTGACGAGATCCCAGCAATTGTTCTCAAAAAATGCGCACCAGAACTTCCTTATCTCCTGACCCGTGTCTTTCAGACATCTTACAATAGAGGCATATTCCCTAGTAACTGGAAAACTGCTCGAGTACAACCCGTCCCCAAGAAAGGATCCAAAGCCCTTAGCAACTACAGGCCTATTCCTCTCCTTTCAGTCGTCTCTAAAGTGATGGAAAAGTATATAAGCACCGAATTACTAAAATTTCTTGAAAAACACAGTCTAATCCACGACAGGCAGTATGGATTCCGTCAGCGCAGATCAACTGCCGACCTCCTTTCCTTTGTAAACCATTCTTGGAACAAGTCTATGGAACTACAAGGTGAATCCCAGATTGTCACTTTAGTCATATCCAAAGCATTCGACCAGGTCTGGCACGCAGCGCTGCTTAATAAACTTCCGGCCTATGGCCTACCACCAAACCTATGCATGTGGACAGCAAATTTCCTCTCCAACCGGAGCATTTCTGTTGTCGTGGATGGCCATTCTTCTAAACTGTACGGTACGATAGTATTTAGTCTGTAAGCTCTCGTGGTGTGTTGTTGAAATATTAAAAAAAAAGTGGACGTTATGATTCAAGTTCCACCACTATTTTGATAAGTACACTTGGAGAACCCAAATCACATCAAATTCTCAGAATTGTTCATCCTCCGATGACGGTAACTTGGTTAGTGAAACAATCGTCAGTTTTTTAATGTGTTGTGGTGATTTGGGTTCTCAAAGCCTGCTTTTCAGTGCTCATCACAAGTTTCAATCTTCACTTAGTATATTTTTTTATCTAATATAGAAATTTCTATTTAATTTAGTCAGATAGTCAAATAGACATGTGGGAATTATCTATGGAACAACAGGTGTGGTAAATGCCCTCCTCGGCTTTGCTAGCTTCAACCGGAGCATTTCTGTTGTCGTGGATGGCCATTCCTCTAAACTGTATCCAATTAATGCAGAAGTTCCTTAAGGTTCAGCTTTAGCCCCTACTTTGTTTCTTCTCCACATCAATGACCTCCTCTCTAGCACATCCAACACAGTTCACAGTTACACGGATGACAGCACCCTCCACTCAAATATACAATAATCTAAGCCTGTCTCTTTAGCCCAATTAGATGAGGATCGCAGACTCATGGAGGGTGCTGTTTCCGTGGATCTCCCAAAAATATTAGACTGGGGAAGTAGAAATCTTGTACAATTCAACCCCACCAAATCACAGTCTTGCTTTCTTTCTCATAAGAGATACACCAGCCCTAGACCCATCACAATAAACAAGCAAGTTATTCAAAGTAATGAGTCCTTTTCACTTGTTGACATCTCTATGGATCGAAATCACAATTGGCACCAACTTGTCACATCAATTGCAGAAGCGGCTGCTAAGAAATTAGGTTTCCTCTTCCGGGCTCGCAAATATTTTCACCAGCTAATCTCTATACCTTATATACTTTACAAATAAGACCAAACCTCGAATACTGCTCCCACATCTGGGGTGCTGCTGCCGCTTCTACACTCGCTATCCTGGACTCCATTCAGAAGAGAGCTATACGTCTCATCGGTGACCCTACCCTCACCCAAAGGCTGCCATCCCTTGCCCACCGACGTGCCGTTGGTGACCTCTCTTTCCCTTTTATAGATATCTGCACGGGCACTGCTCAGAGGAGCTTTCTTCCATAGTTCCTCTACCTGCTGCCCCCAACAGATCTGCCAGGGGAACAGAGCGAATGCACCCTTTTACTGTCCAGGTCACCAGACATAGAACATCTTGTTATGCCCGCCCTTTGGCCCGAGGACTTCCAAGTTGTGGAACTCCTTGTCGGCACATGTTTTTCCTTCTCCCCCGAACCTCCAAACCTTCAAGTCCAGGATTAACAAGTTGCCTATTTCCTCCTTGTCGACACCCACGGTACGACAGTATTTAGGCTGTGGTGTGTTGTTGATATTAAAAAAAAAGATCGAAATAATTGTAGCGCATTTTCCTATGTAATGAGGCATCTAGATGTTTACTAGCACAGTTGCGTACTTTTGACAACATTTTTAATCACCATTTGGCCAATTTGTGGCTGGATCTTCGTTCAAGGCTTGGGTGGTCGTGGGCTTGTTGGCATAACCTTTCAATTTCAAAAAACCCTCAGGAAGAAGTCCAAATGTTTTAAACCGCACGATCTAGGTGGTCAATTCTGGCAGCGCAAACGGGAGATTACACGACCAGAGAATGCCTTGTGCAATAATGCCATTGTTTCACGAGATGTGTGGCAAGTGGCACTCTCTCCTTCGAACAACATATCTTAGAGATCCATACCACCCATTCGAGGCACAGAAAACTGTGTTATCATGGCTCGACTGTATGTGCATTCCCGACAATATCTTCGAAGAAACATGGTCCAATAATGCCTCCAGCCCAAAATTCGCACTAAACTGTAATACGTGTGGGATGGAACATTTACATGGAACAATTTCCAAATGCAACAATTCTGCCTGTTACGAAGCCATCAATATCAAAATGAGCCTCATGGCCGAAGAAGATTTGGTTGGACAAGTAACTGTTTATTTGTTGTTCAAGCACCCAATTGACCAACTCGCTTTGCTGTGCATGGTCTGTTGGCTTGAGTTGTTGAGTCAGCTGGAATTTGTGGGCATGAAGACGCTAATCTTCCGTGGGAATCTGCTCCATAGTGCTTCTTGGAGTGTTGCATTCCTGAGCACGATGCCGAATGAAACTTCCCTGACTTGCGGTTGCATTTTGACGAACAACCCTGATGTTTTCTTCTGCAAGGCCTGGAGAGGCACATATGGATCGTTTGACATTTATAATAGACACAGTCTCCCAGAAGTTTTTGAATATTTTCTTTACAGTTGGTGCACTTGGAACATGTCTACCAAAAATATAAGGCAATTTGCGGATCATCGTAGTCAAGGTTTCACCATTTTTTAAATCATGTTTACCAATGAGAATGCGTTGTTGTGTCGGATTGGGGTCCATTTTGACTAATGGCGGATTGTCTTCCATCAAACTGTCATAATTGGCTAGTTTACCAGGCGCCAGCAGCTGCATTGTTATGTTAGAAAATGTTGACATTTGTCGACAATTTTTGACATAATGATGCTGCTGGCAGCTACTGGCGCCTGGTGAACTCGCCCATTGGTTCGACTGTCAAATCTCAGCAGCAGACATGGCGCCAAATTTAAAATTTTCGTTCCTGCTGGGTCACTCATTATCTTCTGTATTTGACTTATCATTATTATTACCGTAATTGTCTTAAATTATACACTTCGATAATGGACTTCCTTTCCGTATACTTTTCTTTCTATGTCACCAATCTAATCGAGATCTCTTAATTGTAGGAAACAATATTTACCAATCCATATTATCAATGCATTTTCCAAGCCTTCAAAAGCAATAACTGCTGTATCATTTTCAAGCCGCGTCTCTCATATTGTCTATTGTCCTAAGTACCACCGCCTCTTCTCTGACTTTGGCAGGGTCTTACTCCGAACTGATCTTCGAGATTTGATCACCACAATGTTTTTAAAAAGGGCATGTCACAAAAGATGGTAACTAGATAATGTACGATGAATATTGTACAAGCCCCGTATTTGCAAAACCAATCGACGTATTTCATCGTTATTATTTAAACGAGTAATTGGTAATGGCGTGGAAATTTCCAAATTGGCTTCGGGACGTAACTCATACAAAACCTGAAACTGTCGGTTACCTTGTAATCGAATCACCAAACAGAAATCTAATAGAAACACTGGCTAAATATTGCTCTTCGTACCTACATACTCATATACATATACCTATATACACGGCTTTCCCTCTTTTCATATGGGATGGTATCCTGAAAAAACTGGTGAATAGAAAACATACTCGCTGTCCCGGTAACGATTGTAAATGTATGTTACATCACACAGGGCAAAGGCAAATTATACAATTAGCTTTTCAAAACAGAAATCATTTGAAACAGAAGCAGAACCCGTCAATATGGGGAAATTGATTTATTATCGCTTTTCCGAATGAAAGCGGCGTTCAATTCTTCTTTTGTGACTGCATGGAGTTTTTAATTATGTATGCCAGCCCGTTCGGAAATTTATGGTATTTCCTGTGGAAAAAAGTAATTGGTAATTGGAGCATTTTAAAAGAAAAAATGTCTAATTTAAAAGAAAAAAATATTCGGGACGCAGCAAGTGCAGTATAGTAATGAATTTTGATAAGAATTGTACACTATTTGTAAGATATATTATTAAAACTAATACTTTTAATTTAAACGGACCTCGGAGATCGGTTTTAGAGGTCCCAGTTAGCGATTATTTGAAGAAATTTCTATTTTCTATGGAGCTAGAAATTTATAATTTGGCAGAGATATATGTAAGTACTGAAAGTCTCTTTAAAAAAATTGTGTTACAAATTTCATTAGTCACAAAAGCTTCCAGAAAAAAAATTCATTATTTACAAAGGGAATGTACCTGCCAGACTGCACTGAACGTGGTGGTAGTGTAGACGGTTGGTCAAGGGCTCGGGGTGAGCCCAGAGAAAGCAACCGTCGTGCCGTTTACGAGGAGGAGGAAGTGCGACAGCCACAGAACTCTCACTCTATACGGTAGGAGCATTCCAATGGCCAGGGAAGTAAAATATCTTGGGGTCGTATTGGACTCTAAGCTAACCTGGTCACGTTGGAAAAATACTGCGTAAGGCAGTCATGACCTTAGCCGTCACTAGGCGGCTATATGGAAAAACATGGGGACTAAGACATAGTATGGCCCACTGGCTGTACACAAGAGTGGTCAGCCATCGTTAACATACGCGGCACTAGTCTGGTCGCCTAAGGTGACACAATCCAGTGCCAAACAAAAACTAGGCAAGATCCAAAGCATGGCTTGCCTACGCATCACAAGGGCCATGTCTTCAGCCCCAAGACCCGCCATGGAGGTGTTGCTGAATCTGCCCCCCTCCCTACACTTAGTTATTATGGGGGAGGCCAGGCTAGGACTATACAGACTAGCCTGCAATGGTAGACTGAAGATCAACCCAGGCTTGAGGGGCCACTGAAAAATTCAGGAGATCGTGAAGGAACCCATGCTTGAAATGAGGTCAGACTTCGCGAGCCCGCGAATCTACAGGGAAAACAACTTTACAGTGGAAATCCCCGACCGCGAGGAATGGCGGGAGGAGACGCCGGGCATACCACGGGACGCGCTCGTCTGGTTTACGGGCGGGTCCGGCGGGGAGCGTGGGACGGGGGTAGGTGTTTTCTCGGAAGGACCGAGGGTAACTCATAGTATTTCCCTCGGAGCCCAAGCAACGGTGTTTCAGGCCGAAATGTACGCCATCCTGCACTGTGTGCTTTTATATAGGTTTTGGTACATATCAAAACAAAGATTCTAGTTTAATGGGAAATTTAATTATCACCATTTGAAATATTTTAAAGAAAATTCGCTACCATAACGCACTTGCTGCACCTAAACTCTTTTCAACACTTATTTACTATTGGTGTATCCATACTTTTTGAAAATCAAATAAATAAGTATAGGCAACACAAAATTTTTAAATTAAAATTTTAATAATATACTGTTTAAATTAAAATAAGATACATAAATTGAAACTACTGTATGATATTATGTAGTTTCATTTAGCTCAAATTCTCCATACGCTAGATGAAGAGTAAATAAAAACTAAAAGTAAACAATAAGTACCTTATTCTAAGATTCTAAGGGATTAGCAGAGTCAATTTAGAGGTTATATTCTTCTTCTTTGTGTATGGTTTCTGTAAACAAAGAAGAAGATAACCTCGAGTTAGACTTCCCCCTACTGTCAGTTGGCAAAATAACAAATGAGAAATATCGAACAGTTATCAGATTAAACTAGGATAGGGAGATGGCTTTTAAACACCGTGAAGAATGGGAAGCTTCATATTTATACATAATAAAACGTAGTTCTAGATTTCCTTTAAACAAATTGAATCACTTTCATTAAAAAAATTATCTATTACTATATATTTTTCTGATATCTTCAGATTCAGATGACAGTTTCGGCAAATGGCAACCCCACTGATTGTTTATTGTGACGTATTTTGTAACCTGTTCGTTGGAAGTTTGTTTTGGAGCATTTGTTTGCAATATCATAACCCTTATATATCTGTCTGACCTTGTCTAACATTATAGGCACCCATTCAGAGGTAATTCCAGGTTATATCGTAAATTGTTAATTTGTCATTTAGTTATAACTCAGAATTTGCTGAACCGATTAAGTTCAAATTTGGTAGAGAGTACCACTTATCTACGTGCGTGTAAAGTTTTAGTTTCATACTTCTAGTAATTTAAAGTATTTGAGTGTCAAAACTATCGAACGAACACATCCAAGCTATTAACAAGAGGAACTGCGTAATATAGCTCTTACGTTTTGCGTGTACGTTTTCAGAGGTTATTGATTCTCTTTTTGTTGGCACATAGAGTAGGAGGCCATAATTTCCAGTAACCTTCTATTTTATGAAAGCCAAACCGTATAAAAGTGCACATCTATAAAGGGGGCGGTTTGATGCAATCTACACCATATACAGCGTGTCATAAACACTCCCCGTCTTATCAAACGCAACACAATAGCACTCCTGTGGCCGTCCGGGGGTTCATAATACGTGAAATATTCCCCGGCTCTCCCAGTATTGACGAGGCCTACCTGCATATGCCGTCCTTTGTATAACGAGACTTCCACTTCCCCAAGAATCACACTGAGGATATGCGATGACTTATAATAATAATTTATGTGGATAGTCATTTGAGAACACTTGAAGGAACTATACATTTTTGATATATTATCAATATATCAATATAAGCTCTAGGTGTCTGACAAGAGCAAGATGTATTTTTTCTTATACAATGCAACTCGTCACAAAAACATAAAAGAAAGTTTTATTGACTTTCAAGTAAGTTGTGTAAAAATGTATATATATATATATATATATATATATATATATATATATATATATATATATATATATATATATATATATATATATTTATATAGTAGTGCTAGTTTCCAAAACCCAGCATATCTAAATGTTAATAGAAAATATGAAAAAGGGGAATGAAAATGCATGTTCTTTGATAAAACATTCTCTACATCTCGCCCATTATATTTACTAACACTACGGCCGTTACTCGTTCTATATTCGGAATTTCAAAATAATAATACAATAGTAAATACAGGTATAGAGATCGCTTTTGTGGTTGAACAGGTGTATTTAGTATTTTTTTACCTACCCCATTTATAACAAATACAACTTGACGATCACAATATCTGTTCATTGATTTGTTGATACCGTAACTATGATTAGTAGCCACAGGATTCGTGGGGGAGGTCAAAACTGTCCGCATATCGTCAATCTCAACCCCATCTCATCCCTTTCTCCTCCCACCCGGGCAATAATCATAGACACATCAATTCCATTCCTGAGGGCAGTTTACACACAATCAGTGTACCGAGATGGGCCATCGGTCTTTCTATCCGCAGGTCCGGTGGCAGCGGTGATCGGTCACAGAACAACCCCGTATGCCACAATCAGAAGAGAGAGGTAGATAGAGAAGTGAGGCAAACGACGCGTGTTAGTATATCTGCATGACGACGGGGAGGTCCAGCAAACAACATACGTTCATAGGACATGCCAGTCTCAGCAAAGGGGCCATATATCATAATATTAGGTGCCTTAAGAAATTGGTTAACAAATAAACAGAAGACGGAACAATTACCATTTTTTCCGATAAAAAGAAATTAAAGTGAACATTATTATTCCAGTCGAATGCCGGTTTGGCAGGGTACCTAATAAATGTGCTATGCGGTAATTCTGTTCTGAAATGTCATTAGTGAATGAGTTAATATTGGAACCTGCGATGAGCACTGATAAGTACAATTTGTAGAACCCAATTCATCACAGTATAGGTTCAGACCTGACCATCGATTCGCTAAGAAAGTTAGCGTCGTCAGGGGGATGATTAAACTGTTTTTTAAGTTAATTTATCCCCCTAAAAACGCTAATTCTGTTAGCGAATCGATTGTCAGGTCTTAAAACTGTATTGTGATGAATTGGGTTCTCCAAATTGTATTTGTGTCATAAATAACTAATTGTTGAAGATTGGCAGATAAAACAATATTTTGATTGGTAGAATTGGTGATTTTGGTAGATACTTTAGTTTTATTAACGCGTAGTTAATGTAGTAGATTTTGCATTTTTAGCGAATTTTCATTGGGAAGAATTCCATAATAGAGAGGTCACAAAGAAAAGCTTTTGAAAACATTTCTTCAGATGAGCGCGAATCTGGATTCCTAGAACCCAAAACCAAGGTCCGTTAAATTTTTTATATGTTTATATATATATATATATATATATATATATATATATATATATATATATATATATATATATATATATATATATATATATATATATATATATAGAGAGAGAGAGAGAGAGAGAGAGAGAGAGAGAGAGAGGTATCGATGGTAACACTTTTGAAATAATTCTTCAAATGTGCGCGTACTAGGACCTCTAAAATCGATCTTTAACGTGTGTGTAAGTTTAAAGTATTAACTTTACTAATATGCCGTATAATATTAGTGTACAATTCTTATGAAAATTCTCTACTATAACGCACTTGCTGTGTCCCGAATTTTTTTTGCACAACTAAGGAGATTAATAGGCTCTTTCACGTTTCCTTTACAATGCACCTTTAAAAAGACTGCTTATCTGTAAAGCAGAGGTTTATTACAGTATTAAATTAATTAATTAAGAGAAAACAAATCGGAGAAAACTAATGCCATCGTAAAATTGTGCAGCAAATTGATTCGTAAGCTCCACATAGCTCTGAAAGACATCCTCATGAAATGAATTTAGCGTCTATGACTTGACCACAATGAAAATGTTCATAGTCCCGTACCCATAAACTTCTTAAATTTTATATTACTCGAGTTTCAAAGGAATAATGTCAATTTTCGCCAATTCACCCCTCATTTATACCCTACCGATCTTACCCAAAAATAATCATTTTTCGGGTGCTAACTGGACACCAAATTTGAAGAAGATATCTCAATTCGTTCGAAAGTTATTGTGCCTACTAACAGACAAACGTACAGGGGGACAGACCGATCGACCGAAAGGCAAAAAAATGTTCGTCCTGAATCAAGTTTTCTATACGTTTCAAGACTTTTTACGCCGTTTTAGCAAAAAAAAAAGTATCGAAATTTCTGTCACCGATTTTTTATTTCTCTCCTTTCAGTCGTCTCTAAAGTGATGAAAAACTATATAAACACCGAATTACTACAATTTCTTGAAAAACACAGTCTAATCCACGACAGGCAGTATGGATTCCGACAGCGCAGATCAACTGCCGACCTCCTTTCCTTTGTCACCCATTCTTGGAACAAGTCTATGGAACTACACGGTGAATCCCAGATTGTCGCTCTAGACATATCCAAAGCATTCGACCAGGTCTGGCACGCAGCGCTGCTTAATAAACTACCGGTCTATGGCCTACCACCAAAACTCTGTACGTGGACAGCAAATTTCCTCTCCAACCGGAGCATTTCTGTTGTCGTGGATGGCCATTCCTCTAAACTGTATCCAACTAATGCAGGAGTTCCTCAAGGTTCAGCTTTAGCCCCTACTTTGTTTCATCTCCACATCAATGACCTCCTCTTTAGCACATCCAACCCAGTTCACAGTTACGCGGACGACAGCACCCTCCACTCAAATATACAATATTCTAAGCCTGTCTCTTTAGCCCAATTAGATGAGGATCGCAGACTCATGGATGGTTCTGTCTGCGTGGATCTCCAAAAAATATTAGACTGGGGAAGTAGAAATCTTGTACAATTCAACCCCACCAAATCACAGTCTTGCTTTCTTTCTCATAAGAGATACACCAGCCCTAGAACCATCACAATAAACAACCAAGTTATTCAAAGTAATGAGTCCTTTTCACTTGTTGGCATTTCTGTGGATCGAAATCTCAATTGGCACCAACATGTCAAATCAATTGCAGAAGCGGCTGCTAAGGAATTAGGGCTCGCAAATACTTTTCACCAGCTAATCTCTATACCTTATATACTTCACCAATAAGACCAAACCTCGAATACTGCTCCCACATCTGGGGCTTCTACACTCACTATCCTGGACTCCAGTCAGAAGAGAGCTATATATCTCATCGGTAACGCTACCCTCATTTAAAGACTGCCATCCCTTGCCCACCGACGTGCCGTTGGTTACCTCTCTCTCTCTCTCTCTCTCTCTCTCTCTCTCTCTCTCTCTCTCTCTCTCTCTCTTATAGATATCTACACGGGCACTGCTCAGAGGAGCTTTCTTCTATAGTTCCTCCACCTGCTGCCCCCAACAGATCTACCAGGGGAACAGAGCGAATGCACCCTTTTACTGTCCAGGTCACCAGACATAGAACATCTTGTTATGCCTGCTCTTTTGTCCTGTGGACTTCCAAGTTGTGGAATTCCCTGCCGGCACATGTTTTTACTTCTCCCCCGAACCTCTAAACCTTCAAGTCCAGAGTTAACAAGTTGCCCCTTTCCTCCTTGTCAACACACACGGTACGATAGTATTTAGACTGTAAGCCTTCGTGGTTTGTTGTTGAAATAAAAGAATAAAAATAAAAAGACAAGACATACAGACCGACAAACAGACATACACACAAAAAATTCGTTTTCAAATCATGTTTTATGTATGTTTTGACACTTTTTACGACGTTTAAGCGAACAAAATTATTTGAAATATTTGTCGCCATTGCCATACTTCCACACGTAGTGACGATGTGGAAATAAAATAACATTTTTAAATATTTAACACTATCGTAAAAAACTGACCGTTTTCAATTAAAAGAACCACTTGCATGATACTCGCATATGATAAGCTTTAATGGTTTTAACAGTGGCTCATTAAACAGTTTTAAAGTGTTTTCCACAAAAATAAATCTTTCTAATATTGAAAATGCTCAAAGCACTTAGTTATGTGGAGTTTCCCCAGATATTATAGTCGTTAACACTCAATCATTTCCATGCTCTTAGCTCTACGAGATTATTGTCTTTAACTTAGTGTATCCCAGTCAGCTATTTACCTTCAAGAGTTTGTTTTCTTGGAGCCAGTTTCAATATTTATTTAAACTGTTGCGTCTTTGCTTGGATTCTAAATGACGAGATAAATATTTAACTTCCAATAGATGCTTTTTATATTTTAAGTATTTACTTGTTGCATATTTCCCTTTGTTTGGAGCAGTTTTGTGTATATTATAAAAAATACCAGTCTAAAAAGATAATATTCACTTCATGCTTTGCTCTCTATTAAAAGCCAATTTTTCCGATCCACACATAACCACATTCCATACATATGACTTGATGAACCAAAATAAAATAAAAAAGGATTGTAATCTCGAAATTTACTTTTACAAAATCTATGAAAGCCTGTGACCAATGGACGCCAGATTCCGAGGTCATCCACCTTTTTATCTCACATACACACACACACTTGATGGACCTTTTCCTCATGTCCAAGTAAACAATTTTATTGGCCAGAAGATTCTTGTCTGTTGAATGCTTGCTTTGTCATCACGATCCTCCTCAGTTTTTTGCTATATTTACCGTCATCCCGATTAAGAAATTCCATGTATGTAAACATTTTTACTTTCAAATTGTTGGCCCTTCAGCTTTATATCCAGTTTTGCAGCTCTATTCTTAGAGGTTACAGATTGTCAGTGTACTTAACTGTGGTGTGTATGCCGGTGCTCCTGGGCTTAACTGGGTACGAGAAGGCTACTAGGGGCTAGCAAAACTAATCGACATGTTCTCCTGAATAGATATTGTCATAGAATGCTGCAGGTGATTCGGAACAGCATGGTTTTGAACGGTGTCCCCAAACAATGGTTACTGGTGGGACCCCAAACGGTGGTTGATGTCGGGACCCCCAAATGGTGGTTACTGTCGGGACCCCAAAACGAAATAGCTCAGAAATAGCAGAGAGCGTGCCGCCTTTTCTCTTAGTCAATTTTAAAATTATTAAAATTGCGTTGATAAGTTATTCGAAATTAATAATAAAATAATCATCGACATCACTTCAGATTCTGTAATTTTTTTTTTATTTTTTTTTTATGTCAACAACACACCACGAGGGCTTACAGCCTAAATACTATCGTACCGTGGGTGTTGACAAGGAGGAAAGAGGCAGCTTGTTAATTCTGGACTTGAAGGTTTGGGGGTTCGAGGGAGAAGGAAAAACATGTGCCAGCAAGGAATTCCACAACTTGGAAGTCCTTGGGACAAAAGAGCGGGCATAACAAGATGTTCTATGTCTGGTGACCTGGACGTGAAAAGGGTGCATTCGCTCTGTTCCCCTGGTAGATCTGCTGGGGGCAGCAGGTGGGGGAATTATGGAGGAAAGCTCCTCTGAGCAGTGCCCGTGCAGATATCTATAAAAGAGAGAGAGGTCACCAACGGCACGTCGGTGGGCAAGGGATGGAAGCCTTTGGGTGAGGGTAGGGTCACCGATGAGACGTATAGCTCTCTTTTGAATGGAGTCCAGGATAGCGAGTGTAGAAGCGGCAGCTGCACCCCAGATGTGGGAGCAGTATTCGAGGTTTGGCCTTATTTGTGAAGTGTATAAGGTATAGAGATTAGTTGGTGGAAAGAATTTGCGAGCCCGGAAGAGGAAACCCAATTTCTTAGCAGCCGCTTCTGCAATTGATGTAACATGTTGGTGCCAATTAAGATATCGATCCACAGTAATGCCAACAAGAGAAAAGGACTCATTACTTTGAATAACTTGGTTGTTCATTGTGATGGGTCTAGGGCTGCTGTATCTCTTGTGAGAAAGAAAGCAAGACTTAGTTTTGGTGGGGTTGAATTGTACAAGATTTCTACTTCCCCAGTCTAATATTTTTTGGAGGTCTACGGAGACAGAACCCTCCATGAGTCTGCGATCCTCATCTAATTGGGCTAAAGAGACAGGCTTAGAATATTGTATGTTTGAGTGGAGGGTGCTGTCGTCCGCGTAACTGTGAACTGGGTTGGATGTGCTAGAGAGGAGGTCATTGATGTGGAGAAGAAACAAAGTAGGGGCTAAAGCTGAACCTTGAGGAACTCCTGCATTAATTGGATACAGTTTAGAGGAATGGCCATCCACAACAACAGATATGCTCCTGTTGGAGAGGAAATTTGCTGTCCAGGTACAAAGTTTTGGTGGTAGGCCATAGGCCGGAAGTTTATTAAGCAGCGCTGCGTGCCAGACCTGGTCGAATGCTTTGGATATGTCTAGAGCAACAATCTGGGATTCACCGTGTTGTTCCATAGACTTGTTCCAAGAATGGGTGACAAAGGAAAGGAGGTCGGCAGTCGATCTGCGCTGACGGAATCCATACTGCCTGTCGTGGATTAGACTGTGTTTTTCAAGGAATCTTAGTAGTTCGGTGTTTATATACTTTTCCATCACTTTAGAGATGACTGAAATGAGAGAAATAGGCCTGTAGTTGCTAGGAAGCGCTTTGGATCCTTTCTTGGGGATGGGTTGTACTCGAGCAGTTTTCCAGTTACTAGGGAATATGCCTTTATTGTAAGATATCTGAAACAGACGAGTCAGGACAGGAGCAAGTTCTGGTGCGCATTTTTTGAGAACAATTGCTGGGATCTCGTCAAGGCCAGAGGCTTTCCTGGTATTAAGAGAAGAGAGCATCTTTCGTACCTTTTTAGTTTTGAAAATGATATCCGTCATTTTATGCGCGACATTGGGGACTTTTGGTGGTTGAACATTTGGAGGTGGGTTGAGAGTAGAATTTCCGGCGAACAGCGAAGCAAAAAGTTCAGCCTTGCCCAGGGCGGTAGAAACAATTTCATCACCTGAGACAAGAGGTGGGAACGTGCTCTTGCAGAAATTATTCCCAATAGACTTAGCAAGAGTCCAGAAGGGTTTGCCGCCGTTGGAGCTTGAGAGGACTTTGTTTTTGATGTGGTTATTAAACGAGTTTTTTGCCTCAGAAAGAATGCGGACATAGCGGTTTCTTGCGTCGTTGAATGCTTGACGATTTTTTTGACTGGGATTGTGTAGAAGCGTTTTGTGAGCTTTGACCTTTTCAAGTCTGGCCTTGTCACAGGATTTAGAGAACCAGGGCTTTTGAGTGGCTGAAGAGGTTTTCTGTGTACGTGGAATAAATAATTCCATGCCAGCTTGAATAATTTCGGTGACGTTTTGTGAGATATCAGAGGGGTCAGGATGAGAGAAGCAGACGGACGCCCATGGAAATGAGGAAAAGTAATCCCGCATTTCGTCCCAGTTTGCGGAGTTGTAGTGCCAAACGATACGTGGGTGTGATGACTGTGTGACCTCGGGTTGCATTGCACAGGAAGCAGTGACCATGCCGTGGTCTGAGCGACCAAGGGGGGCGGTGACTGATATCTTATAGCATTCAGGATTTGTAGTAAGAAGGAGATCCAAGGGATTTGAGCTGTGTGTTGGGATACGAGGAAAGTAAGTAGGTTGCTGTACCATATTGGCCAAAGAATTGCTGACTGCAAAGGCCTCCGCTGCTCTCCCTTGTGGATCGGTTTTTGAAGATCCTAGCCATTCCTTATTATGGACATTGAAGTCGCCAAGAATAGTGACCTCGGAGGAAGGATATTCAGAAATCAGATAGTCGGTTTTTTCAGAAATGTAGTCAAAGAGCTGGACAAAGTTGTTGTCAGAAGGTGACCGGTAAATGCAACAGATGAATTTAGTTGCAGCCCTGAGAGAGAGTTTTATCCATAGTATGTCTTTTCTTCCAGATTCTAAATTGGGAAGTCTGGTGCAGGGTAGATTGCTACGGACGTATACGCACACGCCTCCATGCAATCTAAAGGCAGTAAGGAGCTCATACCCCGGGAAATTAAGGTGATTAGTGGCTGTTTTGGCACTGATTTGGGTTTCGGTGAGGAAGAGGAGTTGGGGCCTGTTAGCCTGGAGGAAATGGTGGACGGAGTTCAGGTTAGAATTTAGGCCACATATATTCGAAAAGGATATGTTAAATCTTGATGTTGGCGCCCCCTGTACACCCCTCTCCCGGAGATCCGAATGGAGGGGTATTTTGCCTCCGGAATATTTTATACAAGGAGGAGCCATCATCATTTTTGCTTATAAGGGAAACCGACTCATACACCAGAACCAGAAACGTCCGTTGGGACTTCACCGGCCCCTTGATGTATGGGGTGGTACCTCATCGGGCGTGAAAAAATCCTTTACTATTACATAAAGGAAAATTCCACTACCACCTGCTATGGATTGGATTGGATCAATGTCTACCCCTTTAAAAATAAGATTAATAAAGGGACTATCAATTGTCCAGTAATATCTACAATGTTGGACAAAGACAGATGACGTTATCTGTACTGCTATGCTATTTAAATAAATCGTAGATAAAAATCAAAACAATGGAAGTTGTTGCAAAATGTCACCCTGGAGAGCATTGTGAGAGATACGACAGGGACGCCGTCTCGGTGCAGAGCTCTAGATCACACAAAATTTTATAGATAGAGCTGTGTACAATGTACAATCAACTAACAATTGTGTAAATTGTCAGCCTTGGACCATTTCTTTCCTAATACCGGGACAAAGTTTGCGTCCAAAAGCGCTACATTTTAGCATGCGAATGTATACAATAAATAAAAAATTTCAGGACGCAGCGAGTGTGTTATAGTAGTGAATTTTCATAAGAATTGTGCACTATTAGTAAGACATATTACTAAAACTAATTCTTTAAATTTAAATGGACCTTGGGTGGGTACTAAATTAAAGAAAAATAACATAATGAGCTTTGCGGATAACTACGAATTTGTTTTAAAAAACATTTTTTGTTGTTTATTGTTTGCAAAAACTATATGGGTTGACTAAAACAAAACCATCCAAGCAATTAATAAGGAAAAATACCTGCCATATTTATAATCATCAATGGCAGGTACATTCCCTTTGTAAATAATTAATTTTTTTTCTGAAAAACTTTTGTAACTAATGAAATTTGTAACACAATTTTTTTAAATACACTTGCAGTAATTATATATTATATCTAAGACCAAATTAATTTGTTAGCTCCATATAAAATATGAATTTTTTCAAATAATCGCTAACTGGTACTCTAAAACCGTTCTCCAAGGTCCATTTAAATTTAAATGATTAATTTTAATAATATATCTTACTAATAGTGTACAATTTTTATGAAAATTCACTACTATAACGCACTTGCTGCGTCCCGAACTTTTTTATACTCATGTCCTTATGTTCATATAATCGGTTTTTATGAAAATTCGCTACCATAAGGCATTTGCTGCGTCCAGACATCCAATTATTGTGTATCAATCAGTAAAAACTTCCTGTTTTCGTACCGTAAAAAACAAAAATATTTGATTGATTTTTTTGTCATTTAACTTGGAAACATTGAATGTGGAAGATTTTGTGATAACTCATTTTTTAAGATTAATTGTCTCGGGGTGTGTGAAAGCTTTATAAACTTACATTTATCTAAGAGGTATGTTATTTATATGGGCAATTAATTTCAGTATCTGAGTATTCAGGAATATCTTCTATGCACCCTCAAGTGCCATTCCAAGTTTTAAAATCTAAAGCCGAGGGTGGGAGCTTTTTATCACTTTTAACAGTTTTAAAGCATGGACATAAAATACAAAAATTAACATAAAATTCCTAATGAAACAGACCAGGGAAGAAATTGATAAACTCACAGCGACCCACTATAAATTTCATGAATAAAGTCATTAAAAGAGCTCAAAATAAATTATAAATATTTATTATACTGGCTGAAAGCAAGTTTGAAACGTAGAAATACGTGTATTGTTTTAAATGATATGAACTTGTTTCTAACAGTCGCATAGGAGAATATACTGCAGTATTGGCATCTTAAGGTTTTATCAAGGGTGATAAAATGTTACCAATTTTTATGAACTAACATTTTATACTTGTAGAAGGACTTCTAATCTACATGTACTACGAGTACTGGCCAAGAATTAGGAGGATTAGGTAACTGACCGGACATAGAAAATTCTTCTTGCCAAGAAACAGAAGGATCAGATAACTGACCGGAAATAGAATATTCTTTTGGCCAAGAATTAGGAGGATGCGGTAACAGACCGGAATTAGAGGATTCTGTTTGCCAATAATTAGAAGGACCAGGTAATTGACGGGATATAGAATATTCTTCTTGCCAAAAAGTAGAAAGATCGTGTAACTGGTGGGAATAAGAGATTCCAGTTGCCAAGAGGTAGAAGGATCAGGTACCTGACCGGAAGTAGCATATTCTTTTGGTCAAGAAGTAGAAGAACGCGGTAACTAACTGGAAGTAGTTGTTCTCAAAAAATGCGCACCAGAACTTGCTCCTGTCCTGACTCGTCTGTTTCAGACATCTTACAATAGACGCATATTCCCTAGTAATTGGAAAACTGGTCGTGTACAACCCGTCCCCAAGAAAGGATATAAAGCGCTTCCTACCAACTGCAGGCTTATTTCTCTCCTTTCAGTCATCTCTAAAGTGATGGAAAAGTATATAAACACCGAATAACTAAAATTTCTTGAAAAACACAGTGTAATCCACGACAGGTAGTATGGATTCCGTTAGCGCAGATCAACTGCCGACCTCCTTTCTTTTGTCACCCATTCTTGGAACAAGTCTATGGAACTACACGGTGATTCCCAGATTGTCGCTCTAGACATATCCAAAGCATTCGACCAGGTCTGGCGCGCAGCGCTGCTTAATAAACTCCCGGCCTATGGCCTACCACCAAAACTCTGTACGTGGACAGCAAATATCCTCTTTAACCGGAGAATTTATGTTGTCGTGGATGGCCATTCCTCTAAACTGTATCCAATTAATGCAGGAGTTCCTCAAGGTTCAGCTTTAGCCCCTACTATGTTTCTTCTCCACATCAATGACCTCCTCTCTAGCACATCCAACCCAGTTCACAGTTACGCGGACGACAGCACCCTCCACTCCAATATACAATACTCTAAGCCTGTCTCTTTAGCCCAATTAGATGAGGATCGCAGACTCATGGAGGGTTCTATCTCCGTGGATCTCCAAAAAATATTAGACTGGGAAAGTAGAAATCTTGTACAATTCAACCCCACAAAATCACAGTCTTGCTTTCTTTCTCATAAGAGCCCTCTAGCTCTAGCCCTAGAGCCATCACAATAAACAACCAAGTTATTCAAAGTAATGAATCCTTTTCACTTGTTGGCATCTCTGTGGATCGAAATCTCAATTGGCACCAACATGTTACATCAATTGCAGAAGCGGCTGCTAAGAAATTAGGTTTCCTCTTCCGGGCTCGCAAATACTTTTTACCAGCTAATCTCTATAATTTATATACTTTATATACAAATAAGACCAAACCTCGAATACTGCTCCCACATCTGGGGTGCTGCTGCCGCTTCTACACTCGCTATCCTGGACTCCATTCAGAAGATAGCTATACGTCTCATCGGTGACCCTACCCTCACCCAAAGGCTGCCATCCCTTGCCCACCGACGTGCCGTTGGTGACCTCTCTCTCTTTTATAGATATCTGCACGGGCACTGCTATGAGGAGCTTTCTTCCATAGTTCCTCCACCTGCTGCCCCCAACAGATCTACCAGGGGAACAGAGCGAATGCACCCTTTTACTGTCCAGGTCACCAGGCATAGAACATCTTGTTATGCCCGCTCTTTTGTCCCGAGGACTTCCAAGTTGTGGAAATCCTTGCCGACACATGTTTTTCCTTCTCTCCCGAACCTCCAAACCTTCAAGTCCAGAATTAACAAGTTGCCGTTTTCCTCCTTGTCGACACCCACCGTACGATAGTATTGTAAGCCCTCGTGGTGTGTTGTTGAAATAAAAAAATTATTGTCAAGGAGTAGAAGGATGGGATAAGTGACGGGAAATAGAATATTCTTCATGCCCAAAAGTAAAAAGATCATGTAACTGACGGGAAATGACAGATTCTTTTTGCCAAGAGATGTCAGGTACCTGACCGGCAATAGAATATTCTTTTGGCCACAAAGTAGGAGAATGCGGTAACCGACCGGAAGTATGTCATTGTGTTTGCCAAGGACTAGAAGGGTCAAGTAACTGACCGGAAGAACGGTTATTCTTGCCAAGAAGTGGTAAGCTCAGGTAACTGACGGGAAAAGGAATATTCTTCTTGCCAAAAAAAAATACGAAGATTATGCAACTGACGGGAAATACAATATTCCTCTTGCCAAGAGGTAGAAGGATCAAACACCTGACCGAAGAAAAAATATTCTTTTGGCCAAGAAGTAGAAGGATGCGGTAACTGACCGGAAGTAGATGATTTTGTTTGTCAAGGAATAGAAGGATCAGGTAACTGACCAAAAATAGAAGATTGTTCTTGCAAACAAGTGAAAGGTTCAGGTAACTGACGAAAAATAGAAGATTTTTCTTGACAATAAGGAGAAGGATCAGGTAACTGACCGGAAATAGAATATTCTTCTTGCTCACAGTAGAAGTATCAGGTAACTTACCGGCAATATGATATTCTTCCTACGTAGCGGTAGGAGGATCAGGTGACTGACGGGAAATATAATATTTTTAGTGTCTAGAAGTAGAAGAATCAGGTAACTGAGCGGAAATAGAATATTCTTTTCGCCAAGAAGTATAAGGATCAGGTAAACAGACCGGAAATAGAAGAATCTTCTTGCCAAGAAGTAGAGCTGACCGGAAATAGAATACTATTCCCGTCAAGAAGTAGATCTGACCGGAAATAGAATACTATTCCTTTCAAGAAGTGAAAGGATCAGGTAACTGACCGGAAATAAAAGATTATTCTTGCCTATCAGTAGAAGGATCAAATGACTGATGGTAAATAGAATATTCTTCTTGTCTAGAAGTAGAAGAATCAGATAACTGATCGGAAATAGAATATTCTTTTGGCCAAGAAGTAGGAGGATCAGTTAAACAGACCAGAAATACAAGAATCTTTTTGCCAAGAAGTAGAGTTGACCAGAAGTAGAATACTATTTCTGTCAAGAAGTAGAAGGGTCGGGTAACTGAAGGAAATAAAAGATTCTTCTTGTCCGGAATTAGGAGGTTTAGGTAACTGACCGAAAATAGAAGATTCTTAACTTTGCGACAACTAATTTTTGATCACATAAACTGTCATATTGAGAAGAAACGCGCTGCGGTCGATACAAACTCAACTAATCGTATACGTCTGACATTGTGACATGGTTAGTTTATCGCTTAAAATTATCATAGTAGCACCGCATGTCTTTGTTAGAGAATAACAGTCACTGGTCGATACTTGAAGCTTGAAGATACTTGTAGGACATTCCCCTACTTTGACCACTTAATTTAACCCATGGTTACCATTCTTATCGACCCTGAATCACATGTAGCAAGTAACAGCTTGTAGTTCACAAAAAATATCCTGTATTCGCAAAATATATAAAAGACAGACAACATAATCTCCCAGTAAATCTGATTAGGTTTGTGTGTATGAATTGTAAGTGTAAGCAATATTTATATGTATTTTCGTATTTTGTTTTTAAATTCTACTAATTCAAATAAAAAATCAGAGCAATTTAAGCGTGTAAACAACTTTTAATCGCAAAAAATCATAGATCGACTCTTTCGAACGAATTGTCTTCAATTAGGAGGCATATGTTCCGTAATCAAAATTCACACTTCAGGGGGCAGTGTAACACCTGACTCTTCTAATTAAGTTACAGTACACCCTCTTCATCATTAGACGTTGCCGGTGGTGACAAAGACCATCGTCAAGAGTCGACAGCCGGGGATCCTTATGATTAGATGAGGTTTACGTTTACGTTTCAACTCGGGCATGAAAGACAGTACGTATGTACTTAAAGTGAAGCTTCTAAGAGAGAGAGTGAGAGATAGAGAGAGAATAGATACAGAGACTTGTGCCGGCATCGCTTTCTCATATAAATTAATTAATAACGTCGTCAGTCGTCAGTCGGGCCTTATTTACCGACGACGACGATGATGTCGTGCAGTATTATTAAGATTAATTCCTCCTCGCTTCAATTGAATGCGGCATCATATTATGTTTGTCGGTATACAGGGAGTACGATAAAAATAAATCCTTATTATGTTGGGTCATGTTCGTAATCAACAACTTGCATAAATTGAGTCTGGTCAATGAAACCAAAAAAAAATCGTCAACATTTTAAGCCCACAAAAGTGTTTCTTTCTCTGATGACGCTAATTTTGTTGGTGAAACGATCGTCAGTGTTTAAAAAATGTGCTGTGATGTCGACAACAATGTCAAGATTTAAATTCTTTGTATTCCTGCATAGTGCTGCCCTCTTCGGGAACGCGCCTTTCTTATCTGTCTTTTTGTTTAATCTAAAACAGTTGAATTGGTAACACCAGTGATTTTTTAAATCAAAATCTAGCTTCTCTCAAACATGCCACGCAAACATTTTATTGCCCCTCTTCGCCTAATCCATCTCCCAGGAAATGTTTGGTCCAGATACCCACAAACAGCAACGGTATAGTGTGGAGGTGCTTCGTCTTGTTGAAATACTAGTTCATTTTCACTGTAACGGTCACTTTGTTTACAAAATTCTGTTAGCGCTGGATCAACGGCATTTTCCAATAACTGTAAATACATTTCTCCTGGGAGATGGATTAGAGAAAGAGAAGCAATTGAATGACCTGCAGGATCGCCTGATTTAAATCCTATAGACTTTTTTGTGGAGCCACCTGAAAAATCAGATTCACACTGCACATGCCAGAATGCGTGCCAACGCATCATCATTGTCAACAAATTTCACCATAAATGCTTCGCAACATCCAAAACCGCTTTGAACAAAATCTTTTATTATTACATGGAAGCTTGATGTTAACATTTCGGACATTTAATATATTATTATACTGCCAAGGTAATAAAAAAGGATGCAAGAAACTTATTTGTTTCGTTTGGCAGACAACATTGTGAAACCCGTTTTGTCAAAAACTACTGAACCGATTTTCAAAAGCTGATATTTTCAAAAAGAGAATTTTATTACCTTCAAAATTTCTATTTAATATTTCAGGGTGAAAAATGTTTGATAAGTTTTAGGTTTTCTTAATCAATGTGGTGGTTATTATCCCAAATATGTTGTTCCACGCAAGACTTGTCTACACTACAGTATTGTAAATGTACGAGATGTTCACGCAATCTGGTACCTATGTATTTTTTTTTGTCTGCCCAACGTATTTACGATTATATTGTATATTGATATCAATATAACCTCGTATCATGCTACAAATAAGACGCAAAAGGGGTAAAATTTAAGAGATTGTTCTCAAAAAATGCGCACCAGAACTTGCTCCTGTCCTGATCGTCTGTTTCAGACATCTTACAATAGAGGCATATTCCCTAGTAACTGGAAAACTGTTCGAGTACAAGCCGTCCCCAAGAAAGGATTCAAAGCGCTTCCTAGCAACTACCTCCTTTCCTTTGTCACCCATTCTTGGAACAAGTCTATGGAACTACACGGTGAATCCCAGATTGTCGCTCTAGACATATCCAAAGCATTCGACCAGGTCTGGCACGCAGCGTTGCTTAATAAACTACCGGCCTATGGTCTACCACCAAAACTCTGTACGTTGACAGCAAATTTCCTCTCCAACCGGAGTATTTCTGTTGTCGTGGATGGCCATTCCTCTAAACTGTATCCAATTGTTGCAGGAGTTCCTCAAGGTTCAGCTTTAGCCCCTACTTTGTTTCTTCTCCACCTCCTCTCTAGCACATCCAACCCAGTTCACAGTTACACGGACGACAGCACCCTCCACTCAAATATACAATATTCTAAGCCTGTCTCTTTAGCCCAATTAGATGAGGATCGCAGACTCATGGAGGGTTCTGTCTCCGTGGATCTCCAAAAAATATTAGACTGGGGAAGTAGAAATCTTGTACAATTCAACCCCACCAAATCACAGTCTTGCTTTCTTTCTCATAAGAGATACACCAGCCCTAGACCCATCACAATAAACAACCAAGTTATTCAAAGTAATGAGTCCTTTTCACTTGTTGGCATTTCTGTGGATCTGAATCTCAATTGGCACCAACATGTCACATCAATTGCAGAAGCGACTGCTAAGAAATTAGATTTCCTCTTCCGGGTTCGTAAATACTTTTCACCAGCTAATCTCTATACCTTATATACTTCACAAATAAGACCAAACCTCGAATACTGCTCCCACATCTGGGGTGCCGCTGCCGCTTCTACACTCGCTATCCTGGACTCCATTCAGAAGAGAGCTATACGTCTAATCGGTGACCCTACCGTCACCCAAAGGCTGCCATCCCTTGCCGACTGACGTGCCGTTGGTGGTCTCTCTCTCTCTCTCTCTCTCTCTCTCTCTTTTATAGATATCTGCACGGGCACTGCTCAGAGGAGCTTTCTTCCATAGTTCCTCCACCTGCTGCCCCCAACAGATCTACCAGGGGAAGAGGGCGAATGCACGCTTTTACTGTCCAGGTCACCAGACTTAGAACATCTTCCAAGTTGTGGAATTCCTTGCCGGCACATGTTTTTCCTTCTTCGGGCTTCAAACCTTCAAATTCAGAATTAACAAGTTGCCTTCTTTCCTCCTTGTCGACATTCACGGTACGATAGTATTTAGGCTGTAAGCTCTCGTGGGGTGTTGTTGAAATTAAAATAAATTAAAAAAGGAGATACGAAAACAACAATTATGACGCTGCTTTTCAAATTGTGCACAATATAATAAAAAAACATTTAAGGACTGAATTTTATAACCGAATTCCTCTAAACGGAGGCGCCATTTGACCAAACGTGAATTTGAGTTTTTTAGGAAAAACAGCCAGACTAAGGGTTTACGGTCTGTTTCTGTGGTAAACTGTCTTCCATGAAGATGAGGACGAAAAGGTTTGCTAGTCTCTACGAAAGCTAATAATTAACGTTCGATTGTTGAATCGTTTTTCTCTGCTGAGTTTAGAATACGGGAGTAAAACGTGATGGGATAGTTACTTTGGGATAAAACGCCGCTAATTGATATGACGTTGGCGTCTGTAGTAACATGAAATGTCTTATTAAAATCGGGGTATGCAACAAATGGGAGAAAAGTACTTGAAATGCTCGGCTAAATATTCTTTACACTCTCTTGTCGAATCGAGCCACTGCGCGGCAATATCTGATATGGTTAGGTTCCACTAAAGTAGTTCAAATGCCTGCGTCTTTGTCGAAAATTCATATGTATTTAAACTACCTCGGATTGTCAAAATTAGCACAGCTTATCAAAACATATTTGACACGTCTTATGTGAAGCTGATATATTCGGTTGGAACCTCTGTTGTTCTTGGATTAATGTTAGCATGGGAGATAGATACGGAAACTTGTAGAAGTTTATATGATTAATGGTAGAAATGATAGTAACAAGTTGGAAACTTTGTTACATAACGGGCGATCTTAGGGGTAGATAAATGTTTGGTCGTTGAATGTACATTAGTTATATTGGGAAAATGTGTTTTATTTTACATTTCGCTAAGTGAAGGACCTGTGTTGAGCACTGATAAGTACTCTTAGAGAATCAAAATCACCACAACACATCTTTTTAAAGACCTGACGATCGTTTCACTAACAAAGTTAGCGTCATCAGATGATGAAACATTCTTCATCCATCATCAAAAATTTTTATCCTCTGATGACGCCAGCTTTGTTAGTGAAACGATCGTCAGGTCTTTAAAAAGATCTGTTGTGGTGATTCGTACTTATCAAATTTCGTTATAACATTATCTCTGCATTTGTGAGTGACAGTAATATTGGAATTATGTTTGTAATCCATGTTTTGCCGTTAAAAAAATTAACGCCCTTTTCGTACCACAGAAAGCTAGTTATACAAGCTAAAGCTTCAGTCTGGTGAATAGTGGGCTTAGATGTATGTACCGGGTGATTCTTTATAATGTCGCCCCCTTTAACTTTGTTACTTTAAGTGTACCAAAAAAATTGAAAGTATGATTATGTAGGTGCTAAAAAATACTTTTTTCTACGTATAAAAAAAATTGAAAAATGATCAGTATACAGGGAAAACCAAAAAGTTCATTTTTTTTACAATCGATCACCCTATATATGAAATTTATTTTTCGATTCCTCGTAAAATTCTAAGCATAATTTATATAACATACCGTATACTTAAAATGAATAATTTTTGAAATATTCGCATTTGAAACGTTATCACCAAATATTTTATTAAACAACTGTTACAAATCAAGAAGTCCTTGGATACCACGCTTTTAATTGAAAACAAATAACTGACAGTGACACTCTGTCAATATTGTTGTAGTTGTATTGTTTAGTAAGTAAAAATGCCGTACTCAGGCAGGGAAAGAAGAGTTATTTTAAGTTATTATATTAAAAATAATTTAAATTGTCGAGCTGCCATTAGAAATATGATTGAAGATAATCCCGGTATACATGTCCCAACTCGAAAAACGTTCACATCTATATATAGGAAGTTTCAAGAAACGTCAAATTTACAAACGAGAAAAAGAACTGCTGTGAACGTAGATGAAAATGCAGAATTGAATATTTTACTTGCTATAGAAGAGAATCCAAACAATTCCATAAGAAACATTTCAAAGACATTACGAGCAACACAAGAAAATATTCAGCGAACTTCATAGAGTAAAGTCCAAAGAACGTTAAGAAAATGGAATCTAAAGCCATATAAGATTAAACCCACTACAAAGCTTATCCAAATGCAAAAAGATGATCGGGTCGCATTTTGTCAACTGATTCTAGACAGAATAAACATAAATAACAATTTTTTGAAAACAGTTCTATGGACTGACGAGTCTACCTTTTCTACTAGTGGCCTGTTTAACCGAAAAAATACCAGACAATGGGCAAGAAAGAATTCACATTCTTATAGGGAATTTAAGTTCCAAGGGCGACAATCCGTGAATGTGTGGTGTGGTATCCTGGGCGATTGAGTTATCTGTCCGTATTTTTTGATACTGTTTTAAATGGAGGCCGCTATTTAGACTTCTTGGAAAACGAGTTCCAAGAATATTTAGACGATTTGCCTTTAAATATATTACAAAATATAATTTTTCAACGGGATGGAGCACCCCCCTCACAACATTCGTGCTGTGCTTAATTACCTAAATGAAAGGTTTCCTGAATGGATCGGAAGAAATGCGCCAATTAAATGGCCTGCAAACAGCCCCAATTTGACACCTATGGATGCGTTTCTTTGGGGTTATATAAAAAAACCGTGTATACGACCACCAAATTGAAAACCTCGATCATCTTAAAGATTTGATACGGAATGAAATTATTAATTTAAATGAAAATAACCCAGCATTCATAACAGATTCATTAGAGAAAATGCGAAGAACCCATAATTTTTCAACAGGATGGAGCATCCCCTCACAACATTCGTGCTGTGCTTAATTACCTAAATGAAAGGTTTCCTGAATGGATCGGAAGAATTGCGGTAATTAAATGGCCTGCAAACAGCCCCGATTTGACACCTATGGATGCGTTTCTTTGGGGTTATATAAAAACCGTGTATACGACCACCAAATTGAAAACCTCGATCATCTTAAAGATTTGATACCGAATGAAATTGTTTAAATTAAAATAACCCAGCATTCATAATAGATTCATTAGAGAAAATGCGAAGAACCCTTATACAATGTGTTGAAGATAATGGAGGCCCGGTAGAGCATCTTTATATTCAATGAGAAACTGTTTTTGCTATATTATTTATTGTTAGATTTCTTGATTTGTAACAGTTGTTTTGGTTTAATAAAATTTGTGATGATAACGTTTCAAATGCGAATATTTCAAAAACTATTCATTTTAAGTATACAGTATGTTATATAAATTCTGCTTAGAGTTTTACGAGGAATCGAAAAATAAATTCATATATAGGGTGATCCATTGAAAAAAAATGAACTTTTTGGTTTTCCCTGTATACTGATCATTTTTCAAATTTTTGTTATACGTAGAAAAAAAGTATTTTTTAGCACCTACATAACCATACTTTCAATTTTTTTGGGACACTTAAAATGACAAAGTTAAAGGGGGGCGACATTATAAAGAATCACCGTGTACATCTTACATTAAAACTTGCCAATAAATCTTAAAATTTTTCTATTTTCAAGTAAAAAAAAATTGTACCCGCGACATAAAAACCAAATGCTACAGATTAGGTGTCTTATGCCCTTTGCAAAAATGTTCCTGGCCTAATAATTCTATTAATTTTAAGAGATTCAACAAAGGACATGTTAAGTAGCGAAAACTGTTTTTATATTCGTTTTAATATATTCTAAGCAACTTTAATATGAATACATTTTTTAAACACCAAAATAAAATTATATGTTCGTAATGATCTTTTATTTTTCAGTTTCACACAAATGCTTGAAATCCTACAGTAACCTGTATTTTTACCCAAATTTAAATATTATGCCGTCATGTGTTGAAAAAACAAATGAAACCGATATTTTCTGGACAATAAATAAAATGCTAATTCTCATCCGGTAAAGATACCGATTAATTTCATCTGCCCAATTGTATCTGGAAACACCGTATTGATCGATAGTTATACCCATGTCAAGCAGGCGCTGGAACGGCTAATACCCCTTGTGAATACATCATTGTGTGTAAAAAATAATCCCAAGTTTCATCCCTAACGAGGATTATATTGTCTGGTTTCGATTTAAAAACTTTTGGAGCTGTGGTAGTCCGTAGAGTGTTTGTTTTTAAAAAAGATGTTTGCTAAACTGCATTGAGTGGCGCAGTCGGTATTAGGATCAGGTAGCTGCTATTGAAAATATACTATAAAGTAAGCTAAGTACCGCATCACTTAGGCTACTCATATAGAACGTTCAATAAAGAAACATAAATGAATATTCACGACTTGTTCATTAAAATTATTTTCGTTTTAAAAGACCAATGAAGATTAAGTTTATAAGATTATTCTTTTGGTCATGTATTTTAAAGTTATTCTCTCCAGAAAAGGTTTGAACTGTTTGTCATCGAGGATACGTCCTCCGTTATATTTGCACAAAACTTTCGTCGAGCACACTGAATAAATCAGCTAATATAAACTATGCAAGAGCTGACATTTTCACGTTGAGTCAAAACTTCGTAAAGTTAGTAAACAAAAATCAGATTTAACGTCATCCTACTCTACTCTTCTTCCATATTTCTATTCAAACAAACCTTTAAATTTCTTTTCGCAAATGTCAACGTATTATTTATAGAGACGAAGTTCTGACGGTCTCTCGCGCACCCTTTGTCTTGTTTTTCGTTCTTTCGTCGTGTGTTTATGAATAAACAAGCACGTGCAGAAATGTAGATGGAGGTTTCCTCTGTGAAATGTCACTCCACCCGTCTGGAAAAGTAAAGCCGACGAAAAATAAAGAGGATCTTTTCGTGCGATAGCATTACTTCCGAAATATACGTCCGTGGGAGATGGCGGAACTTGAAATCTGAGATGTTCAGATAAAACGCGTTTCCCCGACGACGGGATCAAGAAAATTAGATGATTTAAAGGTTGCCAGATCGGCTGATATTTCTTTGAATGTAGAAATCCGTCTAAAATTGTGCATTTGTAATTTTGAAATATGACATAAGTAGTTTACAGGAGGTCTTATTCGTTGGTGCATGGATTTAAAAAAGTTTTGTGTTAAAGCGATGTGGGAAACACTCAAAGCGGAAGGTATAAAATGTTTTCATTTGAATCACCTTGCGTATATTCAGTGATTCATAACTGTAAGACAATTGGAGTAAGCCTAAATAGAAGGTGTATTAGAGTAAACTGGACATGGTAATGGAATACTAATTCGTTGGTATGTATACAGATATTACCACACTTTTATTGATATTCAGCGGAAGGTTGTTAAGGAAGCACCAGTGCTGCACCATGCGCAAGTTGTCTTGCCATGCAAGTTGTCTTAAACAATCGTTAAGAGCACCAATGGCTGCGAAAACATCATCGACGTACAGAAGATGGGGCAAGTCAATGACGTCCGATAAATCATTAATAAAGAGGCTGAAAACAGAGGTTCCAAAACAAACCCCTGAGTAACACCTCACCCAGCCAAGACCCCAACAAACCGGCACCCACGATAATATGCAAAGCTAACGCTATCACGAAGATAGGATCCTATAAAGTTCAGCAGGTTCGATGAGAAAGCAATGTTATCGAATTTCCTCGAGAGAATACCGTAATGCAGCCTATCAAAGGCCCTGAAAAGGTCTAAGTAAATGACATCCGTCTGTGACCCGTTGTCCATCGTATCAGATATGTAATCCAAAACGCAGATTAAATTGGTGGTTATGAAACGGCCTCTCAGGAAGTCATGCTGAGCGCCGTTAATAGCATTTTTACAGCAAACGAAATGATTTCATTTAAGACAATCTCGAACACCTTCGGAAAATTATTATTGTAACCATTTGCCTATGGTTCTCAACCCGAGTAGAATCACCAGCCTTTGGAACAGGTATTGATTTCACTTTATTCCAGGCACTCATAAACATATAAGATTTCAGCGAAATGTTGAACAGGATATTAAAGAGATGGGCAAGTATGTGAGCGCAATCCCTGATAAGAAAATCTGGAGTTTGGTCAGGTCCCGGTGTATATTTCGGCTTGATTTTTAACTAAACTTAAACCCTGTTCCTCCGACAACACCACCACACCCCGACATCCAAATCAATCCCACGACTACAACGAGGGGCAGAGGACACGCACACACCACTAGACGTGCCCGAGCAAGAGCCTTGAAAATAATCTGCACAGGCACTCACTGCACCCGCATCGCTCTCAGTGACTTCCCCGCTATATGGCAAACATCCAGAAGGTACTCGGATCAATTTGAATAGTTTTCTCTACCCTCTCCTCATAGAGACAGAGTTGCCTATTTTTCCCCTCAGGGATCGTCCGCGCCCTTGCCGCCCCGATAGCACTGCAACCTTTGGTTGATTCTGCATACCCTTAGTCTTACTCCAGCCATTCCAAAATCACTGTGCCTTGAACTAGCCTGCACAGCGATTGGTAGGGTGAAGTTTTATATTGCTCTGTCTCCGGTCTAGACTGACCGTAGATCAGTTGTCTTTTGCGGTCCAGAGCTTTACACTCGCACAAGATGTGCTGGGCTGATTCCTCCCCCTCGCCGCAGAGTCTGCATGCGAGGTCCCCTTCGAACCGCCCCATTTTATGCAGGTGTTTCTTGACGGCCATGTGTCCCGTCAAAAGACCTGTTGTGTTTTTGAGCTGTCCTCTGCTAAGATTTAGCAGCTCCACAGCTCTCTTTGAACTGGGTTCGTCAATTATTGACTTCCCATGTCTGAGCCCTGGACAGTCTGCCCAGTACACCTTGTGTTGGTTTCTGACCGAGGACTTCACGCCCAGAGCCGGTTCTGGTCCCATAAATGGCTCCGCTGACCCTCTCTTCGCGAGACTGTCAGCTTCTTCATTGCCTTTGACTCCCGAGTGACTCGGCACCCAGATGAGGGTCACCTCATTCTGCCCAGCCAGGTCGCTCGTCTCGTCTCGGCACTCACTCACCAGCCAGGAATTTACCCGTGGGCTACTTAGTGCCTTAAGAGCTGCCTGGCTGTCTGTGGCTATGAGGATCTGCTTGTTGATGTAGCCCCTCTTGTTCTCCCGCACACAGTGCAGGATGGCGTACATTTCGGCCTGAAACACCGTTGCATGGGCTCCGAGGGAAATACTATGACTTACCCTCTGTCCTTCAGAGTAAACACCTGCCCCCGTCCCACGCTCCCCGCCGGATCCGTCCGTGAACCAGACCAGCGCATGCCGTGGTATGCCCGGCGTCTCCTCCCGCCATCCCTCGCGGTCGGGGATTTCCACTGTAAAGTTGTTTTCCCTGCAGGTTCGCGGGCTCGCGAAGTCTGACCTCATTTCAAGCATGGGCTCCTTCACGAGCTCTGGAATTTTGCAGTGGCCTCTGAAGCCTGGGTTGATCTTCAGTCTACCATTGCAGGCTAGTCTGTATAGTCCTAGCCTGGCCTCCCCCATAAAAACTAAGTGTATGGGGGGGGGGGGCAGATCCAGCAACACCTCCATGGCGGCTGTTGGGGTTCAAGACATGGCCCCTGTGATGCCATCCTTTGGATCTTGCTTAGATTTTGTTTGGCACTGGATTGTGTCACCTTAGGCCACCAGACCAATGCCGCGTATATTAACAATGGTCTGACCACCATTGTGTACAGCCAGTGGGCCATACTAGGTCTTAGTCCCCACGTTTTTCTATATAGCCGCCTAGTGACGGCTAAGGTCATGACTGCCTTACACAGTATTTTTCCAATGTAACCATTCCAGGTTAGCTTAGAGTCCAATACGACCTCAAGAAATTTTACCTCCCTGGCCATTGGAATGCTCCTAGGGGGTTGCCTATTGCTGTGCCTTGGGTTTGTTTCAAAAACTCGTTTAATTGAAAGAAATAGGAAACAAAGAGGCTACATCAAATGAAATTAAAACCTCCCCTTAAACCATTTTCACATCTTTAACTTTATTAATAAATTCAAATGAATTTGATACTGAAAACCTTTTTGTTTAACAGGCAAACTTTAAACTCATTTGTCAACCACTTCGCTAAATTATATGTCGGAGAATCTGTATCTGAAATAACAGGTCTCAGCGATTTTTTTGGGAGAATTTTTTTTGTGGATTTCTTGATTTGTAACTTGTATCCTTCTTTCTAAGTCTTCTGTTATAGCATTGTGACAACTCTTTAAATTATTTTTAAGATCAGAAATCATCTTTGTTACAGGGTTTTTATTTACTTTTTCAAACGGTCCTGTCTATTGCATTATTACGTTCTTACCTTATTATCTTATCTGCCTTAACATCTGCTCAGATACGTAGAAAAATATTTATTTATTTAGCCTATTACCAGCAACAGAATTAAGAGAAAGAACGAGAGAGGAGAGTGTGATGAAGAGAGATATTTTGAGGATGCCCATTAATTTATATAAAAATGATGAATTGGTACGTTATTTTCTCATGATTTACCTAAACATTTTTCTCTTAATAAACGATGGCAGGGTGTTGTTATTTTAGACAGTAGTGGGTACTTCTGACTGTCTGGCACCGATGGTTCGGTTTTGAGACGAGAGAATTAGCCATTAGGTATTCAGATACAAACACTACATTCCTGACTACATAATGGAAGGTAGTAAATAAACATACTAACGTCTACAGTGTTGCCAAGTATACACATGTTTCCGCTTTTACATATATAAGGTGATTCACGCAACTCGTTGGTTAGAAACTTTCGATCTTGCAATACGAATTTTGATATGAAATTTTTAGCATAGGCCTAGTCAATATCTGTCTTTTAAGTGAAAAGATGGCGGCACATCCGGTTATTCCGGCAACCGGAACCGACTCATTTATTCTAAATACAACGCCCTATATGTTCTTATAAATTTGGATACGCCGTTAAATTTCAAGTCAACTTTGTCTGAACTGTCATGTTCTAATTTTCAACCATCCAGTTGGCAACGTGGACTCAGAAACACGTGGTGCACTTCTTGCCACGTGTCGGTCGCTCGCTGAAAGGATGGTTCTTCCACGCGAGGCTCAGGGGCCGCTAAATGGCCAAGAAACTATATGAACTGGTGACTACTTATCACCGGGACCTGGTTGGAACCGATCTGGTTACGGTGCTGACTGACCGCCGGATGATGAAGAAGTGATCAAGTTTTGAGTTCTCTCGTAACTGCTTCTCTCGGTTGTTGACGTTTGATGAGACCTGTCACAGGGATCCAACTGTTGTACCTGCGTCTCCGGTGGCTGTTGTTGCCAACTGTTACGGGAGTGCCAATGTCGTGCCTGAGCCTCTGGTGGATGTTGTATCGAGGTAGGTTGCAGGCTAATAAAGGAATAGGGCGGGACCTGGGGGTGTTAGGCGTGATGATTCCACAATATTAGAACACAGCACTGGATATGCCACTTTTTTAGCGGTATTGGAATTGAAACATTTCTTTGCTTCAATACGCTTAAATTTAGTCTCGTTCATGGCTGAATATCTGTCGGTAAAAGTGGGGCAAGTTCTGCATATAATTTTACCACTTTCACCATGAATATAAAATAAATCTAAAATTATTGAATTTGTATAACTATACAACTGACTATTCATTTTCGCCAAGAATACTTTCACAACAACTGTAGTAGCTTGATGATCAGAGTTTAATATAGAAATGCCACTATTTCACAGCTTATTCATAATTTGTCCACAGCTATCTTATCGGAAATTTTTTATTGAAGGTGACACAGTTATTTAATCAAAAACTAAATTAGGTAGGTATAGGTAGTAGGGAATATCGTTTAAGGAAGGTCTGTCCGATAATTTTTTCTCTGTGAGGAACTCCGTAGTCAAATATTAAGTAGAGAAATTAACACAAACTGTTTCTATAGAAAAACTTTGGGAAAGTTAAGTGAAGTAGGTATTTAGTTAATTCTGTGAAATTTATAAAAGCATGATTCCTTCAAAAATTATGCTAGATGGGTATATGTAATGGGAATACGTAAGTTATGTAGGAAACATGATGTTCCGATTGAAAAGCCCATATTAATAAACAATATGGATAGATAACTTGTAAAAGTTTCACATGGCGGCAACCCTGCATAAAAGAACAGCTTATACCATCAAAGTTGATATGTGCAAGAATAATCCCTGGACGATGATACTGAAATATTTCTTTCGTGTTGGTGGAACGTTTGAAAAAACTTGAAAAGGATGGTCGATTTTTTACCGTAGTCAGATAGTATCAGTGGCTATTTTTTAAGAGACCTGTGCTGACGATCCTGAGACGTTTTCTCCTTCTAAAAACAGTCGAATATCGGATGTATATATATATATATATATATATATATATATATATATATATATATATATATATATATATATATATATATATATATATATATATATATATATATACAGTGTGGAACAGCCAAATGGAATAAATTCGATAACGGATAAATGAGGACGTGTTGGGAAAAACGCTTGGACACGTCGATTTGTATTTTTAACTGCGCATCTTTTTCAAGAAAAAAAAATTATATAGGGTGCGTCATGTGACAGTGGCCAATACCAACTTTCTTATTTTAAATACAAGCCCCTGTATATTATTAATTTTTTGGATTCTTCAGAAAATTCTAGACATAATTCATGTACAATGTCCTATACCTATCTTCAACTGTTTCGGAAATATTAAGTATTTTCAGATTTATTACAAAAATTAACATTAAAAATAGAAAATTATTTTATTTCACAAATTCTAATAAGAAATACTGATTATTTCTTAATAATTTAAAAAAACAAAAAAAAAATTAATGTCAATGTAGTAAATGTTCAAAATGCTCGCCACGAACATCTTGGCAACATGCTAATCTGGTATAGAAATGTCTTCTAACATTACTCAACATCTCAGGCGTGACTGATCTAATCGCAAGCGTGATTCGTCTTTTTAAGTCATCTAAGTTGAGGGGCTTAGTTTTGTATACAATACTTTTGACATATCCCCACAAAAAGTAGTCTAATAGCGACAGATCAGGAGATCGTGCTGGCCATTCTATCGATCCGCGCCTCCCTATCCACCGCTTTGGAAAAATTTGGTTCAGGTACTGCCGGACATTGATTTGGTAATGGGGCGGTGCTCCATCTTGCTGAAACCATATTTTATTGGCAGGAACTTGTGGGTTTGCTGGATCTGGATATAAGTTTGTCAAAGTTGGCACGACATTATTTTGGAGCAGTTCTAAATATTTATGCCCATTCAAGTTGCCATCAATGAAAAAGGGACCTACGATATGATTTCCAACAATTCCTGCCCAAACATTAACTTTTTCAGGATATTGCGTATGTTCCTCTCTCATCCAATGAGGATTCTCATTAGACCAATAGCGGCAATTTTGACGATTAACATGACCGTGAAGTGTAAATGTGCTCTCATCAGAAAACAAAACATCTTCTAATTGGATCACATTGTTATTTAACATTGCCATCATTTGTTCACAAAAATACGTTCTCCTATCGAAATCGTCCTCCATGAGCTCCTGAGTTGGTATCATTTTATAGGGATGCATTTTACTTTCCTTTAATGTTCGAAAAATTGCTGTGTGGCTAACGTTGAATAGTTGGGCTGCTTGTCGACCAGAAGTATGTGGGTTTTCTTGAAACTCAAGCGTAATATCCAATTTCGTATCATCACTTACTGCATTGGCAGCTACTTTTTTTATCTGTCTCACATGACCAAGCTCGCGAAACTGCTTTTCTATTTTGCTAATTGTTCCTTGGGATACAGGCGGCAAATTTGGAAATTTTTCGTGAAATAAGCGAGACACTTCCATCTGTGTCCGTGTGTTATCTCCATAACCAATCATTTGTAGAATGGTTATTTTGTGCATTTCTGTTAAATGAACCATTTTTCTGATATTATTACGTACAGTTAACGAAATTCAAACGACAATAGCACTGACACTAATCACTATTGTCATGCAGGCAGACAACAAGTTGCTAAGGCTACGAGTTTTATACGAACAGAAAGAAAACTGTTTTTGTTTTTGTTTCATTTCATATCAGTAAAAAGAAACGCAGGAATGGTTTTTGTTTACTTTCTCATTATCAAGAGCTGAATGGGAAATAAGTATTGAATGCAATGTAGCGAATTTGTGAAATAAAATAATTTTCTATTTTTAATGTTAATTTTTGTAATAAATCTGAAAATACTTAATATTTCCGAAACAGTTGAAGATAGGTATAGAACATTGTACATGAATTATGTCTAGAATTTTCTGAAGAATCCAAAAAATTTATAATATACAGGGGCTTGTATTTAAAATAAGAAAGTTGGTATTGGCCACTGTCACATGACGCACCCTATATAATTTTTTTTTCTTGAAAAAGATGCGCAGTTAAAAATACAAATCGACGTGTCCAAGCGTTTTTCCCAACACGCCCTCATTTATCCGTTATCGAATTTATTCCATTTGGCTGTTCCACACTGTATATATATATATATATATATATATATATATATATATATATATATATATATATATATATATATATATATATATATATATATATATCGAGGAGAAGCATGTCTGGAAAGAATTGCCTCTCATTTATCAGTGCGCAACGACGTGAAGTACCAAGCCCATGCATCATCATCACTGCTTTGAACTTGATAACGCAATAATTTTTTTAAATCTAATTTATTTCGAAAACTTGTGATAGAAAAATTGATGGGTAAAGAAACGTTGTAAAAATATTTTGCTATCATTTTTCTATACTAGATCGATATTACGTCTTAACTAAAGATCAAATTCGATTTTTATCGCTACACTAAGGCACTTGCTGCGTCAAAAGTTTTTTTTTTTGCGTGAATTAGATTTTTCTACAGTTTTGTACGTTTATAGGTGTATATAGATATTGGTTTTCCTATTTGCTTTCATTAGGACGCTGGTTTTACGACAGAAACACTATCCGTCGATTATATATCGTATGGAGTGCCTTACGGATCTATGCTTGGTGTGTTATATTTCGTTATATTTTTAACAGGAGTGCACCTAGTTATGTTGTCTTTATAAGACGAGTTTTATTATCTTTATGAATATATATATATATATATATATATATATATATATATATATATATATATATATATATATATATATATATTATTATTATTATTATTAACCATACAGTGTGTCGTGACAAATAAGCGATGCGTGTTTTTCTACAGGACATAATTTTACTGAAGGATATGTTACAAATAAACCTGCTCAAAACGCTTTGCTTCAATTGTCATTTCAAACTTTTTTTGCATAACTATAAATATTTTTTTCTATTGTTGCAGTGACGATTCAGCTCCCGGTGCTATAAAGGTACCATGTGCCACAAAGAATGGTCTTGATCCATCTTGCACAAATCTCGGATGCGGTGACGGCGTAGATTCGACGATCAAGCGTTACCTACAATGTCCAGGCATGTGCAGAGTAGACGTGCTAAAGAAGTTCGTCAGAAACAAGTACCAAGTGGATACCAATTCTTTCTATGTAAGTTTTTCTTTTTTTTTTTTTCGTTTAATTTAGGTTTAGTTTTATTTGGCACTATGGTGCAACGTTGTTTCTTTACTAAGGTCCCAAGCAATACCCGATGTTTATGGTCTGTGGCAACAAATATATGTAGGAATTTAACCACCAGCTTCTTTCCTCTCATGTCTTGATAAATGAGTGAGTATTCGGTGTATCGTCAACAGAAAAGGCTGATTGATTTTGATTGTTTACATGACCGTTGAGATTGAATGTAGCCTGAACACTAAAAAGGATTTTTGAACTTTCGAGCTATTTTATAAGCTCTATATTTACAATTTTTCCCATAGCTTTAAACAAGACTGATAGAAACACCGAATTACTACAATTTCTTGAAAAACACAGTCTACTCCACGACAGGCCGTATGGATTCCGTCAGCGCAGATCAACTGCCGACCTCCTTTCCTTTGTCACCCATTCTTGGAACAAGTCTATGGAACTACACGGTGAATCCCAGATTGTCGCTCTAGACATATCCAAAGCATTCGACCAGGTCTGGCACGCAGTGCTGCTTAATAAACTTCCGGCCTATGGCCTACCACCAAAACTCTGTACCTGGACAGCAAATTTACTCTCCAACCGGAGCATTTCTGTTGTCGTTGATGGCCATTCCTTTAAACTGTATCCAATTAATGCAGAAGTTCCTCAAGGTTCAGCTTTAGCCCCTACTTTGTTTCTTCTCCACATCAATGACCTCATCTCTAGCACATCCAACCCAGTTCACAGTTACGCGGACGAGAGCACCCTCCACTCAAATAGACAATATTCTAAGCCTGTCTCTTTAGCCCAATTAGATTAAGATCGCAGGCTCATGGAGGGTTCTATCTCCGTGGATCTCCAAAAAAATATTAGACTGGGGAAGCAGAAATCTTGTACAATTCAACCCCACCAAATCACAGTCTTGCTTTCTTTCTCATAAGAGATACACCAGCCCTAGACCCATCACAATAAACAATAAAGTTATTCAAAGTAATGAGTCCTTTTCACTTGTTGGCATTTCTGTGGATCGAAATCTCAATTGGCACCAACATGTAACATCAATTGCAGAAGCAGCTGCTAAGAAATTAGATTTTCTCCTCCGGGCTCGCAAATACTTTTCACCAGCTAATCTCTATACCTTATATACTTCACAAATAAGATCAAACCTCGAATACTGCTCCCACATCTGAGGTGCTGCTGCCGCTTCTACACTCGCTATCCTGGACTCCATTTAGAAGAGAGCTATAGTCTCATCGGTGACCCTACCCTCACCCAAAGGCTGCCATCCCTTGCCCACCGACGTTCCGTTGGTGACCTCTCTCTCTCTTTAATAGATATCTGCACGGACACTGCTCAGAGGAGATTTCTTCAATAGTTCTTCCACATGTTGTCCCCAACAGATCTACTAGGGGAACAGAGCGAATGCACCCTTTTACTGTCCAGGTCACCAGACATAGAACATGTTGTTATGCCCGCTCTTTTGTCCCGAGGACTTCCAAGTTGTGGTATTTCTTGCCGGCGCATGTTTTTCCTTCGCCCCCGAACCTCCAAACCTTCAAGTCCAGAATTAACAAGTTGCCTCTTTCCTCCTTGTCGACACCCACGGTACGATAGTATTTAGGCTGTAAGCCCTCGTGGTTGAAATTAAAAAAATAAAAAAAAGAATGGAAATTCGAACATAGTTCGGCACATCGGATTTGTCATCATTTTTGGGCCGAACTCGAGTTTGTTTATAGGACATTAAAAAGAGGCGATGTAAAATTGGAGTCAGTTCAGGAGCACAGATTTTAAAAACTATTTCTGGGATCCCATCGTGTCCTGATGCTTTTTTGATGTCTAACTTTTCCAATATATGCCTGAAAAATATTTCCTCCATTTTTGACTTTACAGCTGGAATAGTTGGTGGGATTTTTTCTGTGGATCATGCGTGGAATTTGTAGTAAATACCCGGGCGAACAGATCAGCCTTTAACTTTTAACGATAGAGCGAATACTCCATCATTTGGGCCCTAGAGGCCACCCAAGGTGGTTAAATTTCTGCCTATAATATTTTTCATAGACCAGGAATGTCGGCACTGTTGGGACATGCGATGACTTTGCATCGGTGGAAGTCATTTGCAGCTTGATAGATTATCTGCTAACTCCTGTTGTTTGGTGATGCAAAGGCGACATGACTTACAAGGTGACTTTGCCTTTAATATGCGATAAGGATGATATATACTTAAAAAAAGAAAGGGGAAGATTAAAACAAGAACTTCTTCGTCTTAATTTAGTGCTAAAGCGACAATGAAATGAAAAATAACTCACTATGTGAAAACTGGAACCTGTGATGAGCACTAATAAGTACACTTTGAGAAAACCCAAATCACTACAACGCTTATTTCAAAGACCTTACGATCGTTTCGCTGACAAAGTCAACATCTTCAGAGGAAGATAAATTCTTCAGAAGGTCTTTGAAATAAGTGTTGTGGTGATTTGGGTTTTCTCAAAGTGTACTTATTGAAAAATAACTGTTGGAGATAGCGAGTCATAGGTTTCAAAGACAAGGCGACGCCGCCGTTAGACTGTAATTATTATGAGTGAAGATTAGAACCTGCGATGAGCACTCATACGTACAATTTGTAGAACAACCCAATTCATTTACAATACAGTTTTCAGACCTAACGATCGTTCCGCTAACAAAGTTAGCGACATCAGGGAGGCGAATAAACTAGTTGACTGCTGACGATAACTTTGTTAGCGAAACGATCGTCAGGTCTGGAAACTGTGTTGTGGTGAATTGGGTAACTTATGTTATTATTATGATTATGAGGTTTAATTTATTAGCTGTTTTCATTTTTAGTGAATTTTCTTGCAAAAATTCCCAAATGAGGAGATCCCTACTTTTGAATTTTGAAAAAATTTCTTCAAATGGGCGCGAACTAGGCCCCATATAACACATTTACAGGGTCAGTTTTAATTTTTATTTGTATATATATGAATTGAAACTGACCCCGGATTTGGGTTTATTTGAAGAAATGTTTTCAAAATTGAAAAGTCGCGATTTCCTCATTACTGAATTTTTTTAAAGAAAATCACTAAAAGTCATTTTTAAAATTGGTTTTTCCTTTAAATCATGTTTATTACACTTTGTTTTTAATAAAGAATTTAACAAAAAAACCCGAGGAAGCCGCACATGGGGAGGCGAAACGTCGTTGACTCACACACAAATGTTTTAACTTTTGTTTTAAATGAAGAAGTTTTCACGAAACCAAACCCAGTAAAATATAGCAGAAATCTTCACGAAAAAAATAGACCACGAGTATATATATATATATATATATATATATATATATATATATATATATATATATATATATATATATATATATATATATATATATATATTATACAAACGATAATTCAAAAAATGATTTTGATCAAATTTGGTACGCACCTTCCTTTTGCAAGTGGCTTGGATAAGTTCGTTAGTAAGGAACTTTTCCCCAGAAAATTTTGTGTTTTCGTAAACAATTTATATCTCCGATAATAACAAAGTAAGGGCAACCCAATTTGGTACGCGTGCTTGTATTATAAAGAGTTAACCATGTACCAAAATTTAGGTTTGTAACTTAAAGGGAAAAAAGTTCTAGGCATTTAACGAAAAAAAAAAGGGGTATTTCTCAAAACGTCAAAGTCGCAATTTGAAACGTCAAAATTTGCAACATTTAGGCAAAGAACCTGAAACAAATACGGGTTATGTAAAGAAAATGTCGCAAGAAGAGTGTTCTGCAAACTCTTGAGTCTCAGCTTCAACTGTCATTGTCCTTCATTTTAATAAAATGTTTCGAGAAAATTAATTTCAAACAGACCCTTTCTCTGACGCTTTGGCAGTAGTTTTATTTAAGTTTATGGTTTAACATCTATAATTTTTAAGTAATTTTCGTAGAGAAAATTCGTTATTGAGGCGACCGCGACCTTTGAATTTTGAAAAAATTTCTTCAAATGAGTGCAAACTAGGCCCTCTAGAATCCATCTCCGGCTTTAGTTTCAGTTTTATCTGTTTACATATATATATATATATATATATATATATATATATATATATATATATATATATATATATATATATATATATATGTAAACAGATAAAACTGAAACTAAAGCCGGAGATGGATTCTAGAGGGCCTAGTTTGCACTCATTTGAAGAAATTTTTTCAAAATTCAAAGGTCGCGGTCGCCTCAATAACGAATTTTCTCTACGAAAATTACTTAAAAATTATAGATATATAATAATATATAATATATTATATATATATATATATATATATATATATATATATATATATATATATAATATATATATATATATATATATATATATATATATATATATATATATATATATATATATATATATATATATATAGTGACGCTTCTCTACGGTAACGCTCAATATAATTGTTATTATATAAGATACGAGAAAAAATTGTATACGTTAATTATAGGGTGTCTTAAGCTGCATCTTATAAAATCATTTTGACAATCACATAATGGCCCATAAGTCGTTATTGATACCTACTTTTTTTTTTCGAACCTCCCTTATGTTGTTGCATTTTTGATCGAAATATGTTGTATGTTTGTAAGAAATAAAATCGACAGGCAGTAAGTGTGTTTTGGTAGCAAATTTTCCCTAAATCCTTCAAATTTCAATAACTCAATTTGCTATTAACCTAAGGTTCGTAGGCTAGGAAACCAGTTTTCTCGGAAACACTAAGTTTATTTCGGAAAATGTTTGTACATTTTCAAACAATAAGTTATTTTGATAAAATATGGTACATTGTTTTTACTATATAGGTTATACTGGTAACCAAATTGATGCCTGCTTGCATTCAAGATACATATTTGCTATTAAAACATTTTTATGAAAATTGACTTCCATAACGCACTTGCTGCGTCCAGACTTTTTTTAATGCGGGGGAACTGTTAATATTCCATCTATTGTCAATGTAAAAATATTGACGAACATAAAACGCCCCAGCTGAAATAGGTAGTTGAATTGTTATTGGGGCTTTGCGTGCTTTGTTGTATTTAAAAGAAAACTTTCCATCTCCTCTGTACCACTTATTAGAACAACTTTACCATATAATTTTACCTTAATTACCTCTTACCTTTCGTTTCTTTCAATGTCTATAGCATCCCCGTTCCTTTATTTAACAGCTCCAAGCTTTCTGTATGGAGTTTTAAGTTTCTCTTTTTCTAACTCATAATAATGTGTTATTATTTCCTTTGTTGCAGATCGATATACTGTACAAAAGAGTCCCGTTGCCAGATCATTATACGCTGATAGATATTGCCTACATATATTCATGGAAGAGGGTAAGTCATCATTTTTATTATTACATAAATGGTAGTGGTGTTAGTTTTTACTTTATTTGCATGAGTTTGCAGATTTAGTTTTGATTTTAACCTAGCTAAAGCACTTGGTGCAATTGCATCAAATACTTTAGTAAGTAAGACCTTTCTCTTGATCTTTTAGACTATTCGACGTAAAGTAATGACTCCTTTGAACGCTTAAAATGCAAAAAGTAGGCTCCTTAGATAGATCAGACTCTGTATTCTAAGTTTAAACCTTAACTGACGTGGTGCACTTTTTCAACGTATAATACATGGTGAAGTCCCTGGAACTTCATAAATGCTGGTGCTTATAAAAAAGTCTAGCAAATTTCTTGCGATTTCGGGTCAATAGAATAAAATAGACACGCATTTAGGACGATTTTATTTTAAAAGACCTAAGTTTCAACGAAAACAGAGGTAACAAAACACCACAGTGCGATATTGGCCAAAGATAATTGTTTTTCTCTTTTATTTATGTGACCAATCAAACCAATATTTTTTGCGCCATTGCGTTGCTGGAAGTTTTCTATTTTATACTTTTACCTGAATTAAAAAAGGTTATTATATCCTAATTGTCGTTAACAAAAACCAACAAGCCTCACTAAAACATCCCACATTTTTTGAGGTTAGAAGAGATCTAGGTATGGCTGGCAATTTTTTTGGTAGCACTTCAATCAAATTGACTTCTTCTACGTTGTACAGTTTTACACTATTGAGTTTTAGATCGCGGTTCGGTCAACATGTGCTTTCATTCCTAGGAAACGGACAAGCTAACAAGCCTCACTAAAACATCCCACATGTTTTAAGGCTAGATGAGATCTAGATATTTTTGGCAATTTTTTCCTGCGACTTCAAACAAATCGGTTGTTTGTAGGTTGTACAATGGTAACAAGTTTTTCTTGTTAGTTTTAGATCGCAGTTCTGTCAACATGTTCTTTCATCCGTAGGTAACGGACAAGCTCACAATCCTCACTAAAACATCCCACATGTTTTAAGGTTAAACGAGATCTAGATATTTGTGGCAATTTTTTCTAGGGACTTCAAACAAATTGGTTGCTTGCAGGTTGTACAATGGTAACAAGTTTTTCTTGTTAGTTTTAGATCGCAGTTCTGTCAACATATTCTTTCATTCCTAGGTAACGGACAAGCTAACAATCATCACTAAAACATCCCACATTTTTTAAGGTTAGATGATATCTAGATATAGCTAGCAAATTTTTTATAGCACTTCAATCAAATTGACTTCTTGTACATTGTACAAAGGTAACAAGTTTTTCTTTTGAGTTTTAGATCGCAGTTCTGTCAACATATTCTTTTATCCCTAGGTAACGGACAAGCTAACAAGCCTCACTAAAACATCCCACATGTTTTAAGGTTAAACGAGATCTAGATATTTCTGGCAATTTTTTCCTGAGACTTCAATCAAATTGGTTGCTTGTAGGTTGTACAATGGTAACAAGTTTTTCTTATTAGTTTTAGATCGCAGTTGTGTCAACATTTTCTTTCATTCCTAGGTAACGGACAATCTAACAATCCTCACTAAAACATCCCACATGTTTTAAGGCTAGATGAGATCTAGATATTTCTGGCAATTTTTTTATAGCACTTTAATCAAATTGACTTCTTGTACATTGTACAAAGGTAACAAGTTTTTGTTTTGAGTTTTAGATCGCAGTTCTGTCAACATTTTCTTATATTCCTAGGTAACGCACAAGCTAACAATCCTCACTAAAACATCCCACATTTTTTAAGGTTAGATGAGATCTAGATATGGCTGGCAATTTTTTGTATAGCACTTCAATCAAATTGGCTTCTTGTACATTGTACAAAGGTAATAAGTTTTTCTTTTGAGTTTTAGATCGCGGTTTGGTCAACATGTGCTTTCATTCCTAGATAACGGACAAGCTAACAAGCCTCACTAAAACATCCCACATTTTTTAAGGCTAGATGAGATCTAGATATTTCTGGCAATTTTTTCCTGGGACTTCAAACAAATTAGTTGCTTGTAGATTGTACAGTAGTAACAAGTTTTTCTTTTTAGTTTTAGATCGCAGTTCTGTCAACATATTCTTTCATTACTAGGTAACGCACAAGCTAACAATCCTCACTAAAACATCCCACATGTTTTAAGGCTACATGAGATCTAGATATTTCTAGCAATTTTTTTCCTGAAACTTCAAACAAATTGGTTGCTGTAGGTTGTACAATGGTAACAAGTTTTTCTTGTTAGTTTTAGATCGCAGTTCCGTCAACGTGTTCTTTTATCCGTAGGTAACAGACAAGCTAACAAGCCTCACTAAAACATCCCACATTTTTTAAGGCTAGATGAGATCTAGATATTTCTGGCAATTTTTTCCTGGAACTTCAAACAAATTGGTTGCTTGTAGGTTGTACAATGGTAACAAGTTTTTCTTGTTAGTTTTAGATCGCAGTTCTGTCAACGTGTTCTTTCATCCGTAGGTAACAGACAAGCTAACAACTAAAACATCCCACATTTTTTAAGGCTAGATGAGATCTAGATAGTTCCGGCAATTTTTTTCTCGGACTTCAAACAAATTGGTTGCTGTAGGTTGTACAATGGTAACAAGTTTTTCTTTTTAGTTCTGTCAACATGTGCTTTCATTCCTAGGTAAGGGACAAGCTAACAAGCCTCACTAAAACATCCCACATTTTTTAAGGCTATATTAGATCTAGATATTTCTGGCAATTTTTTCCTGGGACTTCAAACAAATCGGTTGCTTGTAGGTTGTATAGTGGTAACAAGTGTTTTTCTTGTTAGTTTTAGATCGCAGTTCTGTCAACATATTCTTTCATTCCTAGGTAACGGACAAGCTAACAAGCCTCACTAAAATATCCCACATGTTTTAAGGCTAGATGAGATCTAGATATGGCTGGCAATTTTTTTCATAGCACTTTAATCAAATTGACTTCTTGTACATTGTACAAAGTTTTTCTTGTTAGTTTTAGATCGCAGTTCTGTCAACATGTGCTTTCATTCCTAGGTAACGGACAAGCTAACAATCCTCACTAAAACATTCCACATTTTTTAAGGCTAGATGAGATCTAGATATGACTAGCAATTTTTTTATAGCACTTCAATCAAATTGGCTTCTTGTACATTGTACAAAGGTAACAAGTTTTTCTTTTGAGTTTTAGATCGCAGTTCTGCCAACATTTTCTTCATTCCTAGGTAACGGACAGGCTAACAGTCCTCGCTAAAACATCCCACATTTTTTAAGGTTAGATGAGATCTAGATATGGCTGGCAATTCTTTTCATAGCACTTTAATCAAATTGACTTCTTGTATATTGTACAAAGGTAACAAGTTTTTCTTTTGAGTTTTAGAGTGCAGTTCTGCCAACAGTTTCTTACATTCCTAGATAACGGACAAGCTAACAGTCCTCGCTAAAACATCTCAATTTTTTTAAGGTTAGATGGGATTTAGATATGGCTGGCAATTTTTTTCATAGCACTTCAATCAAATTGACTTCTTGTACATTGTACAAAGGTAACGTTTCTCTTTTGAGTTTTATATCGCAGTTCTGTCAACACTTTCTTTCATTCCTAGGTAACGGACCAGCTAACAATCCTCACTAAAACATCCCACATTTTTTAAGGTTAGATGAGATCTAGATATGGCTGGCAATTTTTTTCATAGCACTTCAATCAAATTGGCTTCTTGTACGTTGCACACAGGTAACAAGTTTTTTTAGTTTTGGATCGCATCTCTGTCAATATTGTCTTTCATCTCTAGGTAACACGTCCGTTAACGGACACACTAACAAGTCTCACCAAAACATCCCACATTTTTGCAGGCAAGATATGATCTAAGTATTTCTGGCAATTTTTTTCATAGCACTTCGAACAAATTGATTTTTTCCACATTGTACAAAGGTAACAAGGTTTTTTCGTTTTAGTTTTGGATCTCAGATATTTTATTTTATACTAGGTAACACGTCATTAGGTTCTTCACTTTTTTGGCCTAACATAATGCTCAAGACTGGTTGCCGCAAGCATGCTGAATGATTGGTGTTTGCTACTATCAAAGGTGTTGCCCAAAATCCGCGTCATCAAAACGAATTCCGTCCCGGGAATCCGTAATTTAAAAAATTAAGTTAACAACGTGGTCGAGTTCCTGAGACTTTAACAGGCACCCACTTAACTGAGGTATATGCCACTATAATATGTTTAAAGCAACACCATTTTAGGAATGTAGAGCGACAACTCAATCCATAAACCCCTACTTCAACAACATTGCTGGCATACCGTTGCTAAAGTCCCAGGGGCTCAAGCAAGCTCAGTTAAGGGTTAAAGAGATTCAGTGCAAGTGTAACAATGTGTTGTGAATATCTTTTTTCGTTGCTTTACACAAATCGCTTGAACCTAATAGTTTATATTTGTTTAAAAGCATGAGCTTCATAGATAGCATCTAACCTGGCTTCCTTGTAGATTGCTTCCCAAAAAGTAGAAGTCGTTGTGAATGTTTAAGTTAAATGAAAAAAAAATGCAATTTTCTTTCTATTGCAGAACGAACCAATGAAATTTTTCTTCCGCATCACCGACATCAACAAAGCCTCGGACCGATTTGATTATTTCGACTTCACAAAACCAACTGTCGACATTCTTCCAACACCTAAAAAGATCAGGAAGATCAGTAGGCACAGAAATAGTAAATCGCCTCGTAAAAATTCACATAAACAAGGCAAACACACTAGTCATAAAAGCAAACACAAGACTAAAAACAAAAATGTGGAAGATAAAGATGTGACAGAGAGCGAAGAATGTGGTAATAAAGCATTGGATAACGCTGAAGTTGGAGAATCTCTTTCTAAGATGCCTAGGCTGGATAGTCCAGAAGGAAGAGAGACCTTAGATAAAAGAGACAATAATAAGACTGAATTAACTTTACAAAGTAATGCTGATATCGATAAGAAAAATAAAGAAAACATTGCCGACAATAAAGCAACTGACCATCCGAAGAATAATTTTGACAAAAGTGAGAGTTGTAACTTTCCCATGAAACCTGAACCTTCGGATGGTTGTAATGCGACTGTCAAAACAGAAATAAACGATGAAGCTAAAAATAAAATACAAAACGACAAAAGTGATAATAAAAGTAAGGCAGTTTATACGAATATTACCCTAAATAGAACAAACAATGTAGAGATAATAACAAAAATACAAAAAGTTTCGAATAAAGAGGGTCAGCCTATCGCTCTCAACATTATAAAACACACGGTGAAGAAAGGCAGCGGCAAAATTCCAAATAGTACAAATAATGTAGATAACAAACCTTGTAATATAGAAACCAGAGTAGTTCCTAAAATTATTATCAGAACCGATGTCGATAAGAAACTGGTCATCGACGAAAGATCCAGAGATGAAATTATGAGAGCCAGTTTGAGCCTTAACGAATATCCAAAGAAAAGTCCGGAAAAACACAAGAATGGACGCTTCACGAGCCCGGACAAATCAAAGAATGAGAGCCTGAAAATGACTACGGAAAAATTGAAAAATATCATTCTTAAAAGTCCCGAAAAGCCGAGTAATAATACCATGAGGAGTCCCGAGAAAATAAGAAATGATGTCCCAAAGAGTCCTGGAAAAACAAAAGCTGAAATTTTGAAAAGTCCGATACCATACGTTAATTTGGCAACGTCGGACATTTCAAAAAAAGATAAAACTTCGAAAAAAGCTGGGGAAGTTAAAATTAAAGATGATCACAAAGTCAGACAACAATCTGCTAAGAAAATCTCGCCAGTTCCTGGAACATCCAGAAAGGATTCTTGTGATAAAAGTGATATGGAAAAATCCGAATTCTTCAAGTCGATTAATTTGACCGCCAAAGTGCCACCCAAAGAAGTATCACCGGTACACCCTAAAGATAAAGAGTTGCCCGCAAGTCCGTCTGCCGGTCAAAAACGGAAACACTCTTCGCCTTCTAAAGCTGACAAGTCTGCTAAAAGGCCCAAACACGACAAGCTACCAACTACTAAGATTATATTACATTGCAAAGTGCCAGTTTCTACACCAGTCGTCTCTAAAATGTTGGCTGACGCCGCACAGAAAGCCAGTTCTATCGCAAAACCTGTAGATCGACCAATTGTGACACCTAACTCCAATATTAACACAAAACTGAGTGCTGATTTGAAGAGTTATAGTAACAATAACAGCAACGTTAGCAACAATAACAGTATTTCGGATTTGAAGAGTGTTAGCAACCACAATAATAATAATAATAATGTTACTTCCAGTCCAGACTTAAAGTCGCTTTTCAATAACTGCAATATCAGTATCCCTTCTTCGTTGTCGATTACTTTGAAAGAAGGCACTGACGAAATTACTAGTCCAATAATTCCACCAGTAAAGAATTCGATACAGATACTAAAATTACCTGACGATGATGGCCAAAAAAACCCATCAAGTAGTTTAGAAGAAATAAAGTTAGAAAACATAACCAAATCACCCGAATACTTGAGTCTTAACAAACAGGACTTTACGATGAAAGACCTCGGTTTAAAAGACAACGGAATCCTGAGTTTGCAGAAGACAAAGCTTGATACCAAACCTGAACCTAGTAGATTACAATCCATATTACCCGCCCCTGTCCCAGATGTACCATCTAAAACCTCGAATTTACCCAAAGATAATGCTAGTAAATCCACTCCAAAGTCTCCTCAGTCATTTCAGAGAATTTTCGAAGAGTCTATTAAAAAACCAGACGGTGGAACTAAAGCTCAATTACCTAAAGAGAAGGCATCCTCTGGTGAGACTTCTTCGGAACCTGCAAATGGCAACAAAAAGAATATTTTGGATATTGCGACTCAGCTATACAAAAAGACCAAACTTGAAATGGAGAAACGACACGATAAACCAGAAAAGCACGAAATTAACGCTGTCAAAGCTGAGGAGAAGCTTGAGAAGCTACCGAATATAACAAGCGGTAAAATATCAGTTCCCAAGGCGGAGAAAGAAAAGGATAAGGAAAAGAAGAAGAAAAAGCCGAAATACGAACCACCAAAGTTTGAACTGTTGGCCAACAACTGCGATGTGGGCTATGCTAACTTGAATTTGCATTCGAACGCTCTTGGTCTCAATTATAGCGTATCCGTTGGTCCCAAGAATGTTTTAAATGGTAATAACAGTCCTCTAGCTGCCGCTGGCAAGTTTAAACCAGACGAAAAATTTAAACCAAGCACAGTTAAGCCAGAAGAAAAAGTTGCTGTTGATCCAAGAGAGACGAAAGACTCGACAGAACACAAATCGAATGTTTCTCGGGACAATGTTAAATCGAAACAGCTTGAGAAGATCAGTTCTTTGTCCATGCCAGATTTGGGCGTAGAAAAGAATAACAGTTCAGCTTCTATGCCAAATAAGATAAACAAATTAAAATCTGAAACTGGATCTCCTAAAGTAAGATCACCTCTATCGTCTCCTAAATCTTATACTTCGAGTCTGAATAAAACAAATAATGGTGGATCTTCATCTGCGTCATCTAAATTACAGTCTTCCACTTCAAAAATCGACCAACACAAAGTACAAACTAGTGAAAGTAGCAGTAGAACTTCTTCGCCGAAATTGTCTTCGTTTGATCCTCTCAGGGTCAGCTCACCAAGAGGTAGCCCGAAAGCATCTTCTGGTTCTTCTAAGAAATCCTCTGAAGTATCTTCATCGTCCTCCGCTGTTGATAGTTCGTCTGTCAGTTCTCAGCTTCTAGAGAAATACAAGATACAGAATCTGGCGCAGTTGACAGCGAGCTTCAATTTCAACGCGGGAAATTTGAATGTGAACAACAACACGCAGCTGGCGGCTCTGCAGCAGGCGATGTTTCTGAAGCACATCGAAATGCAGAACAGACAGAATTGGTTTAATATGAACCAGAGTCATGGCAATATGGTTCAGTATGAGAATTATCTGAAGAGTCTCAACCAGAACAATCAGTTGTTGGGTAATATTAAAGAGAACTGACGAATGATTTGTTGTTTTGTTAAATTGGAGTTGTTGGATTCTATATAGTCATTGTTAGGTTTATTTTTATGGCTGTAATATAATTAAAACAAAAGAAAAACGACACACATGTGAGATATGAGTTTAGTAAGTTATGCTCTGAATTTTTTTCTTCGCATATTCTTTTTTTTCTGTGAAGCAAAGCTTTCTTGTTGTATTTATTGACTGTAATTCAAATAAGATTATAGAATTTTTTCAGTTCATCGATTTGTTGTTAATTCGTTTTTTTGTATATTTACTGTGAATTTTCTTAAATTATTGTTATCGGTTTTTTCTTTGAGCATAAATGTACAATAATGTATTTAGTGTAATATTTTTTAGTAGTTTAAGGGAAATGTAAAATAATATTTTGCAATTTTCATTAAAAAAATATGGAGTTTATAACACTGTGTTTTATTTTTAAATTTCCAGAGCTTTGTCACCTAAAACACTCTATTTTTGCGAACAAGTTAATGAAAGTTATAATCTGTGTCTACAGATCTGATAATGCCAGAACCCGTGGAGTCCCACCATGATACTGAGGTGTCAGTATACCTTTTCACAAACTCTCCCAATCCTACTCCCCTGCGGGCGACTCCACGCGTTCTGGCATGATCAGGTCTGCCTCACCCAAGTATTAGGCAGATAAATACAGATTTGGAGACTACTTCTCTGGCTTCACTGTTGGTTTTCGTTTCTGAAGGACCAGTTGCTCCAGTTAGCTTATGCGCTGGCTACGTCCTTCATTTACAGAAACGAAAACCAAAAGTGAAGCCAGAGAAGTAATCAGCAAGTCTGTATTTAGTATGGAACAGTTTCACCAACTTAACAACAGTCAACGAATTGGGCTAGATTGTGTTATGCTTAGTGAGCATACATTCTCCACTCCACGGGTTCTGGCATGATCAGGTCTGCCTCACCTGCAAATTATTAGGCAGATAAATACAGACTTGGAGACTACTTCTCTGGCTTCACTGTTGGTTTTCGTTTCTGAAGGACCAGTTGCTCCAGTTAGCTTATGCGCTGGCTACGTCCTTCATTTACAGAAACGAAAACCAAAAGTGAAGCCAGAGAAGTAGTCAGCAAGTCTGTATTTAGTATGGAACAGTTTCACCAACTAAACAACAGTCAACGAATTGGGCTAGATTGTGTTATGCTTAGTGAGCATACATTCTCCTCTCAACGGGTTCTGGCATGATCAGGTCTGCCTCACCTGCAAATTATTAGGCAGATAAATACAGACTTGGAGACTACTTCTCTGGCTTCACTGTTGGTTTTCGTTTCTGAAGGACCAGTTGCTCCAGTTAGCTTATGCGCTGGCTACGTCCTTCATTTACAGAAACGAAAACCAAAAGTGAAGCCAGAGAAGTAGTCAGCAAGTCTGTATTTAGTATGGAACAGTTTCACCAACTTAACAACAGTCAATGAATTGGGCTAGATTGTGTTATGCTTAGTGAGCATACATTCTCCTCTCAACGGGTTCTGGCATGATCAGGTCTGCCTCACCTGCAAATTATTAGGCAGATAAATACAGACTTGGAGACTACTTCTCTGGCTTCACTGTTGGTTTTCGTTTCTGAATGACCAGTTGCTTCAGTTATCTCATGCGCTGGCTAGGTCCTTCATTTACAGAAACGAAAACCAAAAGTGAAGCCAGAGAAGTAGTCAGCAAGTCTGTATTTAGCATGGAATAGTTTCACCAACTAAACAACAGTCAATGAATTGGGCTAGATTGTGTTATGCTTAGTGAGCATACATTCTCTACTCCACGGGTTCTGGCATGATCAGGTCTGCTTCACCTGCAAATTATTAGGCAGATAAATACAGACTTGGAGACTACTTATCTGGCTTCACTGTTGGTTTTCGTTTCTGAAGGACCAGTTGCTCCAGTTATCTTATGCGCTGGCTACGTCCTTCATTTACAGAAACGAAAACCAAAAGTGAAGCTAGAGAAGTAGCCAGCAAGTCTGTATTTAGTATGGAACAGTTTCACCAACTAAACAACAGTCAATGAATTGGGCTAGATTGTGTTATGCTTAGTAAGCATACATTCTCCACTCCACGGGTTCTGGCATGATCAGGTCTGCTTCGCCTGCAAATTATTAGGCAGATAAATACAGACTTGGAGACTACTTATCTGGCTTCACTGTTGGTTTTCGTTTCTGAAGGACCAGTTGCTCCAGTTAGCTTATGCGCTAGCTAGGTCCTTCATTTACAGAAACGAAAACCAAAAGTGAAGCCAGAGAAGTAGTCACAAAGTCTGTATTTAGTATGGAATAGTTTCACCAACTAAACAACAGTCAATGAATTGGGCTAGATTGTGTTATGCTTAGTGAGCATACATTCTCCACTCCACGGGTTCTGGCATGATCAGGTCTGCCTCACCTGCAAATTATTAGGCAGATAAATACAGACTTGGAGACTACTTCTCTGGCTTCACTGTTGGTTTTCGTTTCTGAAGGACAAGTTGCTCCAGTTAGCTTATGCGCTGGCTACGTCCTTCATTTACAGAAACGAAAACCAAACGTGAAGCTAGAGAAGTAATCAGCAAGTCTGTATTTAGTATGGAATAGTTTCACCAACTAAACAACAGTAAATGAATTGGGCTAGATTGTGTTATGCTTAGTGAGCATTCATTCTCCACTCAGCAGGTTCTGGCATGATCAGGTCTGCCTCACCTGCAAATTATTAGGCAGATAAATACAGACTTGGAGACTACTTCTCTGGCTTCACTGTTGGTTTTCGTTTCTAAAGGACCAGTTGCTCCAGTTAGCTTATGCGCTGGGTACGTCCTTCATTTACAGAAACGAAAACCAAAAGTGAAGCCAGAGAAGTAGTCAGCAAGTCTGTATTTAGTATGGAACAGTTTCACCAACTAAACAACAGTCAACGAATTGGGCTAGATTGTGTTATGCTTAGTGAGCATACATTCTCCACTCCACGGGTTCTGGCATGATCAGGTCTGCTTCGCCTGCAAATTATTAGGCAGATAAATACAGACTTGGAGACTACTTATCTGGCTTCACTGTTGGTTTTCGTTTCTGAAGGACAAGTTGCTCCAGTTAGCTTATGCGCTGGCTACGTCCTTCATTTACAGAAACGAAAACCAAAAGTGAAGCCAGAGAAGTAGTCAGCAAGTCTGTATTTAGTATGGAAGTTTCGCCAACTAAACAACAGTCAATGAATTGGGCTAGATTGTGTTATGCTTAGTGAGTATACCTTCTTCCATCACATGACCTAACAAAAGCTAACCCTGGAAAAACTTAATATACGTATATATAGATCTCTCTTAGGACTAGAGTTTATCATAGAGACCCTAGGCACGATCTCCAGGTGGGGTTTATGGAGTAGGCAGATTGAGGCCCCCTAATCGAGATACAACAACCCAACCTATCCTTATCCACTGCTCCAAGATGTAAATTGAAGCCATAGAGTTCATTTCCTTTCATATTACCTTAACCTCTTGAAAATGACTCTACAACAGGAGCCGAAACGTCGAGTTTTAATAAATTTCACACATATGTATGTATGTATGTATCACACCGACAACTAAAAAAATAATGGACCAATTTTAATGCAATTCGGTAAGTACCTTACTTTCGTAAATGGATAAATTCGTGAGCCAGGAAATGGAACCAGTTTTGCCCAGTTTTGTTTCGGGAATGTTTTGTATCCGAAAATAGCAAAAAAAAATAACATAACTTACAATACGGATAAAATTAAAAATAAATGTACACAAAAAGAACACGCAGTAATATTACGTAATAACAAAAAATTTGTTGGCAATGTTTTGTAGAAAAAATTCGCTGATGGGGAAAAATAAGACATTTTAAGATTCAATTTTAATAGCAGATTCTTGGTTGTTCCCCTAACTTTGTGAAACCGTTCCATAAATATTTAATTTTCGATTCAATTTGAATAATAGACTATAATTTTTAATTTTGTAATTTGTATTCCATCAGCGAATTTTCATTTAAAAAAACTTATGTGTTTTCGTAAAAAATTATTTGCGACAAAAATATTTGCGAAATTACGAGAAAAATTTGTTGATAAAATTTTCGTTTAAATTTATTAGCCAATTTAAACAAAAATAATCTAATTATGGTGAAAAAAATTATGTGCAATTTTCGTATAAAAAAACTTATTTAGCAGTTTAGAACAACTTTTTTTGGCTAATTTCCTCAAAATATTTGTTCTAGTCGTGAAATTAAATTAATTTTCTTAAAAAAACAACTGTTTTTCGAATTGTTGTGGGACAAAATTAATAGAATTTGTTTATGAATTTGTTTTTTAATTTCGTTAGCTAATTTTCATGTAATTTTTTGAATAATTTCGTGGTAAAATTTTTACGTCAAAAAAAGTGAATATTCATAGAAACAAAACGAAACATTTTGTGTGAAAATTCGCTAGCATAGCGCACTTACTGTATCGTGACTTTTTATTGTGAGGTTTTTATAGATAAATTTTTTAAGTGTTACAAGGGGATATCTCGAAAACGGTTGACCGGACCTGCTCGACCAATCCACCTGTTTTCAAATATTCCATTCGAATGATTACGGGCCTGTATTGCATAATGTAGTGGAGCTCCATCCTGTTAAACCACATGTCGGGGTTTATGATAACTCCACTTGGAGAACCCAACTCTCCACAACACATCTTTTTAATGACCTGACGATCGTTTCACTCACAAAGTTAGCATCATCAGAGGATGAAAATTTATTAACTGCTTACTACTAAACATCACCTTATATACTGAGTTTTAGCTGGAGACCGATACCGAGATGGAGACTAAATCGCAGGCAAATTTTCTGTGTATTCTATTTTTATTGCCGGACGACGTTTTTAAACGTCCTTTATTTTATCTGTATTAGAGACAGGGGGCGAACAAAGGACTATAGGTCAGAGGCGGCGCTCAGTTTAAGGCAGTTTTGTTTTCATTGCCTTAGAAATATAAATACTTACGTACGCATCTAGCTTCGCTGGCTGTCTAACATTTTTGACAAGTTTGAGATTTTGTTTATCTATGTGGTGGTTACTATCCCATGTATGGCTTAGTGGAAAAATTGTTAAATAGACACAGAACAAAAAAAAATGTTAGCGGAATGCACGATATTCAGGAAAGATAAAATAGAGAAAAAATGTGTTTGTCTACCTCGTGAACCACGTATCACAAGGGCTCTCGAGAGAATTTTTAAGAAAGCCGAATTGCAGCTAATTTTTCGACTAAAAATAATGTTAAAAAATTGTTAGGTAATACGAAAGATAAAGATAAAGACACTGAAATCTCGGGTATCTATGAGATAGGTTGTAAAGATTGTAATCTTAAATACGTTGGGCAGACTAAGAGAACTATTGATACTAGATTTCGTGAACATCTCGCACAGCTGAGATACCGTAGTGTAGACAAGTCATGCGGGTGCACAACATATTTGGGATAATAACCACCACATTGAAACCATCTTGCACCGCGTGCGAGAGAACAAGAGGAGGGGCTACACCAACAAGCGGATCCTCATAGCCACAGACAGCCAGGCAGCCCTTAAGACACTAAGTAGCCCACGGGTAAATTCCAGGCTGGTAAGTGAGTGCCGAGACGAGACGAGCGACCTGGCTGGGCTGAATGAGGTCACCCTCATTTGGGTGCCGGCTCACTCGGGGGTCAAAGGCGATGAAGAAGCCGACAGTCTCGAAGAGATGGTCAGCAGCACCATTTATGGGACCAGAACCGGTTCTGGGCGTAACAAAGAGCTCTGCCAGGGGATCTATTACGTCCTGGGTCAGAAACGAACACAAGGTGTCCAGGGCTCAGACATGGGAAGTCAGTAATTGAGGAACCCACTTTAAAGAGAGCTGTGGAGCTGCTAAATCTTAGCAGATGACAGCTCAGGAACATAACATGACTCTTGACGGGACACATGGCCGTCAAGAAACACCTGCATAAAATGGGGCGGTTCGAGGAGGACCTGGCATGCAGACTCTGTGGCGAGGGGGAGGAATCAGCCCAGCAAATCTTGTGCGAGTGTAAAGCTTTGGACAGCAAAAGACAACTGATCTACGGTCAGTTTAGACCGGAGACAGAGCAATATAAAACTTCACCCTACCAATTGTTGTGCAGACTAGTTCTAGGCACAGTGATTTTAGAATGGGTGTAGTAGAAAAGACAAAGGGCATACACAATAAGCCAAAGGCTGCGGTGCTATCGGGGCGGTAAGACGCGGACGAGCCCTAAGGGAGAAAAAAAAACACATTGAAAAAGAAAATATGAAACTTAACAAAAATGTTAGACAGCCAGAGAAGCTAGAAGCTTACGAAAGTGTTTATATTTCTAAGGCAATAAAAAACAAAAGTCCCTTAAACCGAGCGCCGCCACTGATATATAGTCCTGTGTTTGCCCTCTGTCTCTGATACAGATAAAATATTCCGAAACTTGCCTGGTAAAGTTATAAAGGAAAATCAAAAACCTCGTCCGGCTATAAAAATACAATACATAGAAAATTTGTCTGTATTTATTCTCCCTCTCGCTATCGGTCTCTACCAAAAACATAAAAGGTGATGTTAAGTTCGTCTCAAAAAATAGCATTGTTGAGGAACCCGCTATTTTCTTGGATTTGTCTGGTGACCCAAATAAAAAATGTTAGGCGATTTTCAAAATCTTGTCCGTATAACTCTTGGTGCAGTGTCATGTGATATGGCTGAAATTTGTACAAGTGCAATATGTTCACAACTCATTTTTGGCTCATTCCAGCATATCTATCAAGCCGTCTGGTCAACGCGGGTCAACAGCTACCGCTCCTAAAACACCAACTGCGCCATTTTCGTCAGTTTTAGTTCTCCTCCGAACTCGTGGTTTCGATATTAAACTGTCAGTGGTAAGACTCCTGTTTTCCAGCGTTTGAAAGCCATGTGAGATTTCAGATTATTAGGGAACGAACCTCTCTGTCTGCACTAGTGCAGCTTTTCTGTAGTTTTTTCTGCAAACTGACCCTGTAGTTTCAAAAAATTTCAGATACGACAAAATTAAATGGTTGAACTCCGTACATGCGTATGTAACAGCTGCTTCAACTAACAACGCCGTCGTAGATGTGGCAACAGCGCAGACTGGCACCGCTGAGTACATAAAGATAAATTATAGCCAGATGTTTGCACGTAAAAGCATCATCTATCTCTTTCTACCTCTCACGTTTCACAACCAACTAAAGCGAGTCAGTCCACTTGTATATATACAATGTTGTATATAACGTTCTCCAACAAATATGTACATAATTATCTATATACATATGTAAAATGTTATATATAAGATTATTTAGTATGCAGATGATAGTTTAATCTGTTAAATATTAATAACGGGTGATGTAAATGGAGAAACTAGATAGTGCTGTTGTAGGAACTGTAGTGGGTACCTATTTAAAATAAAATAATAATAATACAATGTGTGGCAAATAAATTCCCAGTCTAATAACCTAAATAAAAATATCCTGACGCAGCAAATGCGTTATAGTAGCGAATTTTCATAAGAATTGTACAGTTATTATACGGTAGGTGGTAGTGGACTTTTCCTTTACGTGATAGTAAAGGATTTTTGCACGCCCGAGAAGGTACCACCCCTTACATCAAGGGGCCGGTGAAGTCCCAACGGACATTTCCGGTTCTGGTGTATGAATCGGTTGCCCTTATAAACAAAAATGATGATGGCTCCTCCTTGTACAAAAGATTCCGAAGATAAAATACCCCTCCATTCGGATCTCCGGGAGAGGGGTTGTGCAGGGGGCGCCGGCATCAAGATTTAACATTCTCGAATATATGTGGCCTAAATTCGAACCTGAACTCCGTCCACCATTGCTAATAGGCTCCAGCTCCTCTTCCTCACCGAAACCCAAATCAGTGCCAAAACAGCCACTAATCACCTTAATTTCCCATGGTATGAGCTCCTTACTTCCTTTAGATTGCATGGAGGCGTGTGCGCATATATCCGTAGCAATCTACCCTGCGCAGACTCCCCAATTTGAAAGCTGGAAGAAAAGATATACTTTGGATGAAACTCTATCTCAGGGCTGCAACTAAATACATCTGTTGCATTTACCAGTCACCTTCTGACAACAACTTTGTCCTGCTCTTCGTCTACCTTTCTGAAAATACCGACCATCTGATTTCTGAATATCCTTGGTGACTTCAATGTCCATAATAAGGAATGGCTAGGATCTTCAAAAACCGATCAACAAGGGAGAGCAGCGGAAGCCTTTGCAGTCAGCAATTCTTTAGCCAATATGGTTCAGCAACCTACTTACTTTCCTCGCATCCCAACACACAGCTCAAATCCCTTGGATCTCCTTCTTACTACAAAACTTGAATGCTATAAGACATCAGTCACCGCCCCCCTTGGTCGCTCAGACCATGGCATGGTCACTGCTTCCTGCGCAATGCAACACGAGGTCACACAGTTATCACACCCACGTATCGTTTGGCACTACAACTCCGCGAACTGGGGCGAAATGCGAGATTACTTTTCCTCATTTCCATGGGCGTCTGTCTGCTTCTCTCATCCTGGCCCCTCTGATATCTCACAGAACATCACCGAAATCATCCAAGCTGGCATGGAATTATTTATTCCACGTACACAGAAAACCTCTGCAGTCTCTCAAAAGTCCTGGTTCTCTATATCCGGTGACAAGGCCAAACTTGAAAAGGTCAAAGCTCACAAAACGCTTCTACACAATCCTAGTCAAGGCAACTATCAAGCATTTAACGACGCAAGAAACCGCTATGTTCGCATTCTTTCTGAGGCAAAAAAACTCGTTTACTAACCACATCAAAAACAAAGTCCTCTCAAGCTCCGACGGCAGCAAATCCTTCTGGAGTCTTGCTAAATCTATTGGGAATAATTTCTGCAAGAACACTTTCCCACCTCTTGTTTCAGGGGATGAAATTGTTTCTACTGCCCTGGGGAAGGCTGAACTTTTTGCCTCGCTGTTCGCCGGCAATTCTACTCTCAACCTACCTCCAAATGTTCAACCACCAACAGTCCCCAATGTCGCGCATAAATTGACGGATATCATTTTCAAAACTAAAAAGGTACGAAAGATGCTCTCTTCTCTTAATACCAGGAAAGCCTCTGGCCTTGACGAGATCGCAGCAATTGTTCTCAACAAATGCGCACCAGAACTTGCTCCTGTCCTGACTCGTCTGTTTCAGATATCTTACAATAGAGCCAAATTCCCTAGTAACTGGAAAACTGCTCGAGTACAACCCGTCCTCAAGGTTATGCTTATCCCCTACTTTGTTTCTTCTCTATATTAATGACCTCCTCCCTAACACATCCAACCCAGTTCACAGTTACGCGGATGACAGCACCCTCCACTCAAATATACAATATTCTAAGCCTGTCTCTTTAGCCCAATTAGATGAGGATCGCAGAGTCATGGAAGGTTCTGTCTCTGTGGATCTCCAAAAAATATTAGACTGGGGAAGTTGAAATCTTGTACAATTCAACTCCACCAAATCTCAGTCTTGCTGGACAAAGTTGTTGTCAGAAGGTGACCGGTAAATGCAACAGATGAATTTAGTTGCAGCCCTGTGAGAGAGTTTTATCCATAGTATATATTTTCTTCCAGCTTATAAATTGGGGAGTCTGGTGCAGGGGTAGATTGCTACGGACGTACGCGCACACGCCTGCATGCAATCTAAAGGAAGTAAGGAGCGCATACCCCGGGAAATTAAGGTGGTTAGTGGCTGTTTTGGCACTGATTTGAGTTTCGGTGAGGAAGAGGAGTTGGGGCCTATTATCCTGGAGGAAATGGTGGACGGAGTTCAGGTTAGAATTTAGGCAACATATATTCGAGAAGCATATGTTAAATTTTATGCTGGCGCCCCCTGTACACCCCTCTCCGGGAGATCCGAACGGAAGGGTATTTTGCCTCCGGAATCTTTTGTACAAGGAGGAGCCATCATCATTTTTGCTTATAAGGGAAACCGACTCATACACCAGAACCGGAAACGTCCGTTGGAACTTCACCGGCCCCTTGATGCAAGGGGTGGTACCTCCTCGGGCGTGAAAAAAATCCTTTACTATCACGTAAAGGAAAATTCCACTACCACCTGCCATATTGCAAGTATACCACACCAGCCAACTATTCAAGAGCTGACCAGCTCTAGAACTTGCATAGGGTTGTCTACCATTTGTCGAATTGGCGTGTGGTAATAGTATTAGTAGTATTTTTCCTTGCAGTAAATAGATAGATTGTGATTTACTTTAGAATTCTGTTAAGAAGACATAAATACAAATTTAAAGTTAATACAGTTTCTGCGAACTATAATACAGTGAGTGTACTGTATAAAATGATTTCATGGTCAATGAATATATGATTTCAGCTGCATTGTCTGCATATTACATAACTCGACTGACATAAACATATGCCGCAATATGCTGGGAGTAATTTACTGGAAACTGGGGTAAATCTCAGTTCGCATGGTCTGTGTTTACATTCTATACTTCACCATCTATAGTTGTGTTAACTCTTCTGGGACATGTCACTTACAAAAGAAAAGAAAACTCTTCTGGGTTTTATTTTAACTTGTTAAACTTTTAAACCGTTTTACTAAAACACCATCATTGCAGGTTTAATGCGACTTCATTAATAACGCTCGCTCTCTCTCTCTTTCTCTCTCTCGCTCCGCCACCCCTCTCTCTCTAGCAGTTCTTTAAATTTCGTTGTATTTTCCGCACATCGTGAATTGGGCTAGGTTTTCCTGAAACTTTGATGTTTGTCTTTTAAACGTTATTGACAAAAAGCTATTACCTTTGTCAAAATATGTCCAATAACTTTTGGTCATACCTACCGAAGTTGAGAGGCCAACTAGTTTTAGGTAAATCGACTGCTGATAGATGAAGTTTACTACCTTATATGCTCTCTGATGCTATTTTCATGTTGTGCAAATTGGTTTTACATTGTGGAAATCTTGTTGCCGGTCACATGCAGTAAGTTTATACTAACATTGTTTTTTTTTCTGTAAAATGGAGATTTCTTGTGCTTTCTTCGGTTTTCGCCAACGTTTTGGTCAGGTCAAGTAAGGACGCTTCAGGTCAGGTCGTTCGGGCCTGTCTGGTAGAGTGTTTTGTACATAAAGCATAAGAAAAATGTTGTCCCTTCAACCCCCAAAGAATTTGGGGGACCTTTTTTTATATTTCAACAACACACCACGAGGGCTTACAACCTAAATACTATCGTACCGTGGGTGTCGACAAAGAAGAAAGAGGCAACTTTTTATTTCTGGACTTGAAGGTTTGGAGGTTCAGAGGAGAAGGAAAAACATGTGCAGTCAAAAAATTCCACAACTAGGAAGTCCTCGGGACAAGAGAGCGGGCATAACAAGATGTTCTATGTCTAGTGACCTAGACATTAAAAGGGTGCATAGGCTCTGTTCCCCTGGTAGATCTGTCGGAGGCAGCAGGTGGAGGAATTATGGAAGAAAGCTCCTCTGAGCAGTGCCCGTGCAGATATCTATAAAAGAGAGAGAGAGCTTACCAACGCCACGTCGATGGGCAAGGTATGGCAGCTTTTGGGTGAGGGTAGGGTGACCAATGAGACGTATAGCTCTCTTCTGAAAGAGTCCAGGATAGCGAGTGTAGAAGCGGCAGCGGCACCCCAGATGTGGGAGCAGTATTCGAGGTTTGGCCTTATTTTTGAAGTATATAAGGTATAGAGATGAGCTGGTGAAAAGTATTTGCGAGCCGGGAAGAGGAAACCTAATTTCTTAGCAGCCGCTTCTGCAATTGATGTGACATGTTGGTGCCAATTGAGATTTCGATCCACAGAAATGCCAACAAGTGAAAAGGACTCTTTACTTTGAATAACTTGGTTGTTCACTGTGATGGGTCTAGGGCTGGTGTATCTCTTATGAGAGAGAAAGCAAGACTGAGATTTGGTGGGGTTGAATTGTACTTCCCCAGTCTAATATTTTTTGGAAATCCACAGAGACAGAACCCTTCATGAGTTTGGGATCCTCATCTAATTGGGCTAAAGAGACAGGCTTAGAATATTGTATATTTGAGTGGATGGTGCTGTCGTCAGCGTAACTGTGAACTGGGTTGGATGTGCTAGAGAGGAAGTCATTGATGTGGAGAAGAAACAAAGTAGGGGCTAAAGCTGAACCTTGAGGAACTCCTGCATTAATTGGATACAATTTAGAGGAATAGTCATCCACGACAACAGAAATGCTCCGGTTGGAGAGGAAATTTATTAATTAATTTCCCGAAAAATTTTGTATTTTCTTTCGAAAAAAAATTACATCTCCGGAATTAACAAAGTAAGGGCAACCAAATTTGGTACGCGGGTTTATATCCTTATAGGCAAGTTACCTACCAAAATTTAGCTCTGTAAGTCGAAAGACAAAAAGTTATAGGCATTTAAAGAAAAATAAATTGGGGTTTTCCTCAAAACGTCAAAGTTGCGATTTAGAACGTCAAAATCGGCAACATTTAGGCAAATAACTTGAATCTAATACGGGCTATGGAAATCAAATGTCTCGAGAAAAATGTTTTACAAACCCTGAAGTCTTAGTTTCAACCGTCATTGTCCTTCATTTTACTAAAATGTTTCCAGAAAATTCATTTCAAATAGGCCCTTTCTCTGATGCTTGGCATTAGTCTTAGCTATAGAGTTTAATGGTATATAATTTTTGTCGAATTTTCGTAAAAAAAATCAATAAAGTTCAATATATCCGTTATTATACAAGATATGAAAAAAAATGTATATATTAATTATAGGGTGTCTTGAGCTACATCTTAAAAAAATATTTTCACAATCACAGGCTGACCCATAAGTCGTTGGTGATACAAATTTTCTTTTTTTTTTAATCAAACACGCCTTATGTTATTGCATTTTCCATCGAAATATAATGCATGTTTATGAGAAAAGAAATTCTGGATGCAGCAAGTGCGTTATGGTAGCGAATTTTGATCAAACGCTTCATATTTGAATAGCCCAATTTGCTATTAACCTATAAGGTTGACCAAGAAACGAGTTTTTCCGGGAACACTTTAAGTTTAATTTTGGAAATTTTTGTACATTTTCACACAATAAAGTTATTTTTATGAAACATGGCACATTGTTTTTACTATATAGATTATACTGGTAACCAAAATTGATGCCTGCTTTCTTAAAAAGAAAACACATATTTGCAATAAAAACATTTTTATGAAAATTCACTACCATAACGCACTTGCTGCGTCCAGAGTTTATTTTATTTATAGCATTCTGAGACCATTGAGCTATTGGCTGAAGAAAAAAGTATCAAAAACCTTATTTAATTGAAGAAAATCAAGACCACGATAATGTAAAAACTGAAAAAACTAGAAATATTCCAAATGTACTAATATTTATATACTATATAAACAACAAACAGAGAATCAAAATAAAGTAAACTTCACCTCGATATCTGAAACCGTTTTGGAATTATGAACTTTTGGCGAACACAAAACATTTTGATTTTCCACAAAAATTATTATAATTCTGAAACTATTGCATATATCGAGTTACAGATTATTTTATTTTTATTCACTAACCTCACTTTAGATTATGTTTGAGTTTTATCGAAATTGGAGGACGTTCATTTTTTCCCAATTTTTTGAGCCAAAATTTTTTGTGTGTGATATTAAGCTCAAATTGTGTCCGCTTATACTTTAAACTTAGTTAAATGTCGGAGTAAAATCAGTTCTTATGTAACTCAAGATTTTTTCAATGTAGAGAGGTTTGAAGACTGTCCAAAAAAAAATCGCAAAAAAAATATTGTTAAAAAGTGGATGCAAACAAGGCTGGAAAATTATTTTTAAGATGTAGATATGCTATATAAATATAAAGGTCTGAACACGAGCAGTTGAAAAATATTGAAAATGAGAAAATATTTTACGTCAATGTCATCAGATGTCAGAGATAGTAGTAGTAGTAGTTTCAATCAAATTTTTTTACTAAACCGGTTTTATTTTGAAGTTTCGAAAGCAACTATCTAAAAAAGATCGGGACGCAGCAAGTACGTTATGGTAGTGAATTTTCACTAAATGCTTCAAATTTGATTAACTCAATTTTCTATAAACTTAGAGGGTTGAATTTTGGTACGTACTAAGGTTTTTCCAAGGAAACATATCCACCAGACTTTATAAACATAGCTTTGTAAATTTCGGAAATCTGTTCTTTTCGAAAGAAAACTCAAAATTTTCCCGGAAAATGTTGACCAATTTTCCTGGCTAACGAACTAATCCAAGCTATTAGTGAATTTTCGTAGAAAAAATTCACTAATGGGGAGATCCCGACATTTGAATTTTAAAAGAAATTTTGCAAATGAGCGCGAACTAGGAACCCTAGTTATATATATATATATATATATATATATATATATATATATATATATATATATATATATATATATATATATATATATATATATATATATATATATCCGACCGATAACTCAAAAAATAATGGGCCGATGTTGATCAAATTTGGCATGTACCTTCCTTTTGTAAATGGCTTGGATAAGTTCGTTAGTCAGGAAAATTGCGGGAAAATTTAGAGTTTTCATACGAAAAAAATGTTATCTCAAAAAATAAAAATCTATGATAACCAAATTTGGTAGGTAGGTTAACGATATAAAAAGTAAACTATACACCAAAATTTAGATTTATATGTTACAAAAAAAGTTATTTATTTAGTTAGTCCCCGGACACACAGGGGACTGTTGATAGAAGAAGTTTACTACCTTATGTGCTCTCTGATGCTATTTTCGTGTTGTGGAAATTGGTTTTACATTGTGGAAATCTTGTTGCCGGTCACATGCGGTAAGTTTATACTAACATTGTTTTATTTTCTGTAAAATGGAGATTTTTTGTGCTTTCTTCGGTTTTCTCCAACGTTTTTGGTTAGGTCAAGTAATGTCGATTCAGGTCAGGTCGTTCGGGCCTGCCTGGTAGAGTGTTTTGTGCATAAAGCATAATAAAAATGTTGTCCCTTCAACCCCCCCAAACAATTTGAGGGACCTTTTTTTATATTTCAACAACACACCACGAGGGCTTACAGCCTAAATACTATCGTACCGTGGGTGTTGACAAGGAGGAAAGAGGCAACTTGTCAATTCTAAACTTGAAGGTTTGGAGGTTCGGGGGAGAAGGAAAAACATGTGCCGGCAAGGAATTCCACAATTTGGAAGTCCTCGGGACAAAAGAACGGGCATAACATCCCCCAAACAATTTGGGGGACCTGGAACAAATAGGCTTGCTCGAGAGAGAAGAACCTTATTATGAAAAACTGTCGATGCAAAATGCGAAAAGGCTGGTTATAGACGCCCAACTAAACTGTTTTGGTCGATGTTGCTTCTATATTTTCTTCCCCGCCCAACACCCCGTAACTTTTGGAGCGGTTGCTTTTACAATATTTTTCTCGTTATTTATGTATACTGGGGTGGTTCAAGCATGTTGCTGAAAAAAAATAATTATTCAAAGATCACATTGGCCTGCTTGGTCGAGTGTTTTGTGCATAAAGCACCAAAAAAATGTTGTCCGATCAACCCCCAAACAAGCTGGGGACCCCACAACTTCTGTGGGGGTTGATTCCACAACATTTATCTGGTTGCTAATGCATACAAGGGGGTGCCTATAAGGGTGATTCTGGAAACAGTTTTCCAAAATCACGAATGCCGCTCGTCTGCATAATTACCCATTAAAATATATATTGTACTTCCTTCTCTTCGTGTGGGGATGTTGTAACCACTACATTAATTTCCATTTTGTTTGACAAAAAGCCGCCGTGTCCTGCATTGAACTAGCCTTGAGAAGAGCTGAGATTCACAAGAGTTATTTTTTTGAATGTTTTAAGCATAAAACTCCATAGATAACGTCTTTTAAATATGAAAAAAATATGGCAACAACGTATCTTACTTATCAAACGACATTTCACTGTATGTTTATATTTAATTTTCGACTAGTCTTTTAAGGCTAGTTCATCCAAGGCAATTCATCCATTACATAACATGCTTTAATACTATAATCGACTAATACTAATAAATTGTATTAAACAACTTATTCGAAGCACTTCCCATAACATTAGCATGAAAAACATGTATTTAAATTCCCAGAGGCCTTTAAAAGAGACAAAGAGGAGAAATTCTATCATTCATTCACTCATTATGCAGAGGAAGTTCGTATAATGACTTTAAAAAGAGACAGACCAAACCTATCCCTCATGTTTGTCTCCCTTTAAGAGTGAGATAAAGAAATATATATCGGGGAGATTCAGTATATTGCACGAATCAAGTAAATAAAACCGCAGTAGGCAAGTTCCGCGCCCTGAGGTCCTGAAGTCAGTCTCAGGGGGCTTACCTACAGACAGAGGACACCGCACGCGCCTTATAGTCTTTACGGGTCACTCGTCCGTCCAACTCGACTACTCAGCTTGCCAGAGGGTTATGATCACGAAACTTTTAAAAAATCTGGTTATACAAAGAAAGAATAACTTTTTCAACCAGTTGCAAAATGTTGTAATTCGGGACAACTATGTGAGACACTTTAGGATTCGACATCCATAGAAAGAAAACTACTACTCTGACTTAATTTCGAATGGCTGACACCTTTTTTTCCCCTCAGGGCTCGTCCGCGGCCTTGCCGTCCCGATAGCACTGCAACCTTTGTTGATTGTGCATACCCTTAGTCTTACTCCACCCGTTCCAAAATCACTGTGCCTTGAACTAGTCTCACAGCGATTGGTAGGGTCAAGTTTTATATTGCTCTGTCTCCGGTCTAGACTGACCGTACATCAGTTATGTTCGGAGTCCAGAGCTTTACACTCGCACAAGATGTGCTGAGCTGATTCCTCCCCCACGCCGCAGAGTCTGCATGCGAGGTCCCCTTCGAACCGCCCCATTTTATGCAGGTGTTTCTTGACGGCCATGTGTTCCGTCAAGAGACCTGTTGTGTTTCTGAGCTGTCCTCTGCTAAGATTTAGCAGCTCCACAGCTCTTTGAACTGGGTCCGTCAATTATTGACTTCCCATTTCTGAGCCCTGGACAATCCGCCCAGTACACCTTGTGTTGGTTTCTGACCCAGGACTTAATGGCTCCCCTGGCAGTGCTCTTTGTCACGCCCAGAGCCGGTTGTGGTCCCATAAATGGTTCTGCTGACCCTCTCTTCGCGAGACTGTCAGCTTCTTCGGCACCCAGATGAGGGTCACCTCATTCTGCACAGCCAGGTCGCTCGTCTCGTCTCGGCACTCACTCACTAGCCAGGAATTTACCCGTGGACTACTTAGTTCCTTAAGGGCTGCCTGGCTGTCTGTGGCTATGATGATCCGCTTGTTGGTGTAGCCCCTCATCTTGTTCTTCCGCACACAGTGCACGATGGCGTACATTTCGGCCTGAAACACCGTTGCATGGGCTCCGAGGGAAATACTATGATTTACCCTCGGTCGTTCCGAGTAAACACCTGCCCCCGTCCCACGCTCTCTGTCGGATTCGTCCGTGAACCAGACGAGCGCGGTCCGTGGTATGCCTGGCGTCTCCTCCCGCCATGCCTCGCGGTCGGGGATTTCCACTGTAAAGTTGTTTTCCCTGCACATTCGCGGGCTCGCGAAGTCTGACCTCATTTCAAGCATGGGCTCCTTCACGATCTCCTGAATTTTGCAGTGGCCCCTGAAGCCTGGGTTGATCTTCAGTCTACCGTTGCAGGCTAGTCTGTATAGTCCTAGCCTGGCCTCCCCCATAATAAGTAAGTGAAGGGGGGGGGGGGCACCTTAGTTTCGCACCAAAAATACCTGGTTAATTTTTTTTTCATAGGTTTATAGAGTTTCTCGTAAGTAAAGATAAATAATAATCGGCGGAGAAAGAGTTTGTTTAATTCCCCCAATGGGCGTGAGCAGAATGCATCTGCTCTTGCTTGTTAATTAGTGTTTATAACAAGCAATGAATATTTTTCGAAGGACCATTTACTTGCGCTGGGTTTCATGGACTTTCAGAATTATACGATTTCATTTACTTTGAGAATTTATCTACACTACTTACAGTTTTACAAAATAATAGTTTTACATTTTACATAAACTGGTTTATTTAGGAAATTCACTTTTCTTTATGGTTGTTAGCGTTATCACGAAACTAATTATTTATTCAAGTGGTGTTTAACAAAGCAGAGTTCTTTACTAACCCGGCATCACTCAGGTGGGGTCCACCTTTTTTTTTTCTCCCTCAGGGCTCGTCCGCGGCCTTGCCGCCCCGATAGCACTGCAACCTTTGGTTGATTTTGCATACCCTTAGTCTTACTCCACCCATTACAAAATCACTGTGCCTTGAACTAGTCTGCACAGCGATTGGTAGGGTGAAGTTTTATATTGCTCTCTTCGCAAGACTGTCAGCTTCTTTATTGCCTTTGACCCCCGAGTGACCCGGCACCCAGATGAGGGTCCCCTCATTCTGCCCAGCCAGGTCGCTCAGACGAGCGTCTCGGCACTCACTCACCAGCGAGGAATTTACCGGCTGTTGGGGTTGAAGACATGGCCCATGTGATGCCTAGGCAAGCCATCCTTTGGATCTTGCCTAGTTTTTGTTTGGCACTGGATTGTGTCACCTTAGGCCACCAGACCAGTGCCGCGTATGTTAACGATGGTCTGACCACCCTTGTGTACAGCCAGTGGGGCATACTAGGTCTTAGTCCCCACGTTTTTCCATATAGCCGCCTAGTAACGGCTAAGGTCATGACTGCCTTACGCAGTATTTTTCCAATGTGACCATTCCAGGTTAGCTTAGAGTCCAATACGACCCCAAGATATTTTAACTCCCTGACCATTGGAATGCTCCTACCGTATAGAGTGAGAGTTCTGTGGCTGTCGCACTTCCTCCTCCTCCTCGTACCCTCAATGCATGAACCACAGGAATGTTTTTATGTTCAGCTTTCTAGTCTATTTTTTGTTGAGTATATTTCCTGTTTATTGATTTCTTTGTGTTTTGTATCCCAGTTACTGTATAAATATTTATGCAGGAGATCATGTTTTTGCTTGCCATTCTTTACTAAGTAAGTACACTTGGAGAAACCCAAATCACCACAACACATATTTTAGAGACCTTACGATCGTTTCGTTGACAATGTCAACATCTTCAGTGGAAGAAAATTCTTTCTCTACCTTATTTTTTTACTGTTTCTAATTGAATAAAGTAATTTTATATAACTTGTAATATAAGGGTAAATCACTACTATATTTTATAGTAGTCTTCTGAAAATTCACTACCGTAACGCACTTTCTGCGTCCCTAAGTTTTGTTTTTTTTTTGTAATGCGTTATGTGCCAACAAAAATGTATAGATCCCCTCGTATATGCACTAAAACTAAAAAGAGACAAAATACTTGAATTTGCCGAGCAAGCCTTGGTCTTGGTTGATTCCGTTGTTAGAGTGAAATGGAAGATGTAAGGCCTCGTGTATCAGAAGGAGACGGCTAGATATGTCAATGTATAGCGAGGAGCTCAGACCGGCGTATAAAATGCCAGATTAATAAAGTGGAAGATAATTCAGGCGATAAACAGATGTATTCGATCATTTTTAAAAATGTAAAGATTTATTAATTTGGCTTGAGGAAGTGGTGTTGTTTTTTATATAAATAAACTCAGTTTATGTAAGTAAGCTTATGCAAATTCAGGTAACGTGGAAGGTGGATTATATACTTTTTCTATACTTTGGTATATGAAAGTGTAGAAAAGAAGCTAATGATGTTTTTTTTTACTGTGGTGAGCAAGTCATGTTTCCGGTTAAGTGGTTCGAATGATGTTATAAGTTTTTTAGGTTATAATGGCTTGTGAAGGAAGGAATAGTTTCCTGTCGTGGTTTTTTGAGGTTATAAGTCTATATTCTTTGTTAAATGTTACATGTTAGCTGTTGCCCGCAGCTTTGCCTAAACCGATGTAGTAAAGTTTCAGAGCATTATTAAAAAGGTAAAGACTTAGAGGCAAGAACTTCTTGGTGTAAAAAAACGGTGTAGTCATTTAGCATTTGGCATTACTTCATGTGATATGACAATAAGATCGACGTCCTGTCGTATCTTTGGCACCATTGGTGCATTTAACAGCGCATTTCGTCCAGTCAATACGTATTTAGATCGTACATTGCATATGAAGATTTGGAGGTTCGGAGAAGAAGGAAAAACATGTGCCGGCAAGGAATTCCACAACCTGGAAATCCTCGGGACAAAAGTGCGGGCATAACAAGATGTTCTATGTCTGGTGACCTGGACAGCAAAAGAGTGCATTCGTTCTAGTCCCCTGGTAGATCTGTTGGGGGCAGCAGTTGAAGGAAATATGCAAGAAAGATCCTCTGACCAGTGCCCGTGCAGATATCTATAAAATAGAGATAGGTCACCAACGGCACGTCGGTGGGCAACGGATGGCAGCCTTTGGGTGAGAGTAGGGTCACCGTTAAGAAGTATAGCTCTCTTCTGAATGGATCCAGGATATCGAGCGCAGAAGCGGAGTCGGCACCCCAGATGTGGGAGCAGTATTCGAGGTTTGGCCTTATTTATGAAGTATATAAGGTATAGAGATTAGCTGATGAAAAGTATTTGCGAGCCCGGAAGAGGAAACCTAATTTCTTAGCAGCCTCTTCTGCAATTGATGTGACATGTTCGTGTCATTTGAGATTTCGATCCACAGAAATGCCAACAAGTGAAAAGGACTTATTACTTTGCATAACTTGGTTGTTCATTGTGATGGGTCTAGGGCTGGTGTATCTCTTATGAGATAGAAAGCAGGACTGAGATTTGGTGGAGTTAAATTGTACAAGATTTCTACTTCCCCAGTCTAATATTTGTTGGAGATCCACAGAGACAGAACCCTCCAGGAGTCTGCGATCCTCATCTAATTGGGCTAAAGAGACAGGCTTAGAATATTGTATATTTGAGTGGAGGGTGCTGTCATCCGCGTAACTGTGAACTGGGTTGGATGTGCTAGAGAGGAGGTCATTAATGTGGAGAAGAAACAGAGTAGGGGCTCCAATCTAAAATAAGAAGTTTGCATTTACACTGCTTCAAGGAATTATCAGCAAGTTTGGAAAATGTATCAATTTTTCAATCATTTAAATTATTGTTGTTAAATTTTCAAATCAAACGAAACAGCTTTTAGAAGGAAATACTTCTAGTGTAGGAAACATAAGAACCTAATTAAAATGTACCCGTAGTACAATAAATAGTGAATCAAGGGTTTTAATTTTGGCTAACAAAAAATCATGAAATGGCTAAGCTCCTCTTTATAATCACTGACTGTCATTTACACCTGCGAAGTAACTTAACATTTATTTACCTTTCTGTTAAAATAATTTATGTGAACTACCTATTTTTTTTAACGCCAGGTTGTAAAAAAGGTGTAACATCGCGGTGACTTCTCTTCACCCCATGGACTTTTGGCGAGTTTGGAACTTTTCCGTCACCGACTCTTTGGTCCTGGTACTTTGGTGAATAACTTAGTTGTTCATTGTGATGGGTCTAGGGCTGGTATATCTCTTATAAGATAGAAAGCAAGACTGAGATTTGGTGAGGTTGAAATGTACAAGATTTCTACTTCCCCAGTCTAATATTTTTTGGAGATCCACGGAGACAGAACCCTCCATGAGTCTGCGATCCTCGTCTAATTGAGCTAAAGAGACAGGCTTAGAATATTGTATATTTGAGTAGAGGGTGCTGTCGTCCGCGTAACCGTGAAGTGGGTTGGATGTGCTAGAGAGGAGGTCATTGATGTGGAGAAGAAACAAAGTAGGGGCTAAATCTGAACCTTGAGGGACTCCTACATTAATTGGATACAGTTTAGAGGAACTACAGCAGAAATGCTCCGGTTGGAGAGGAAATTTGCTGTCCAGGTACAGTGTTTTGGTGGTAGGCCATAGGCCAGAACTCTTTTAAGCAGCGCTGCGTGACAGACCTGGTCGAATGCTTTGGATATTTCTAGAGTGACAATTTGGGATTCACCGTGTAGTTCCATAGACTTGTTGCAATAATGGGTGACAAAGGAAAGGAGGTCGGCAGTTGATCAGCGCTGATGGAATCCATACTGCCTGTTGTGGATTAGACTGTGTTTTTCAAGAAATTTTAGTAATTAGGTGTTTATATACTTTTCCATCACTTTAGAGACGACTGAAAGGAGAGAAATAGGGCTGTAATTGCTAGAAAGCGCTTTGGATCCTTTCTTGGGGACGGGTTGTACTCTAGCAGTTTCCAGTTACTAGGGAATATACCTCTATTGTAAGATGTCTGAAACAGACGAGTCAGGACAGGAGCAAGTTCTGGTGCGCATTTTTTGAGAACAATTTCTAGGATCTCGTCAAGGCCAGAGGCTTTCCTGGTATTAAGAGAAGACAGCATCTTTCGTACCTTTTTAGTTTTGAAAACTATATCCGTCATTTTATGCGCGGCTTTGGGGACTGTTGGTGGTTGAACATTTGGAGGTGGGTTGAGAGTAGAATTGCCAGCGAACAACGAGGCAAAAAGTTCAGCCTTTCCCAGGGTGGTAGAAACAATTTCAGCCCCTGAAACAAGAGGTGGGAACGTGCTCTTGTAGAAATTATTCCCAATAGATTTAGCAAGAGTTCAGAAGGGTTTGTTGCCGTTGGAGCTTGAGAGGACTTTGTTTTTTATGTGGTTATTAAACGAGTTTTTTTTCTCAGAAAGAATGTGGACATAGCGGTTTCTTGCTTCGTTAAATACTTGACGGTTTTCTTGACTGGGATTCTGTAGAAGCGTTTTGTGAGCTTTGACCTTTTCAAGTGTGGCCTTGTCACAGGATTTAGAGAATCCGGGCTTTTGAGTGGCTGGAAGAGGTTTTCTGTGTACGTGGAATAAATAATTCCATGCCAGCTTGGATGATTTCGGCGACGCTTTGTGAGATATCAGAGGGGTCAGGATGAGAGAAGCAGACAGACGCCCATGGAAGTGAGGAAAAGTAATCCCGCATTTCGTCCCAGTTCGCGGAGTTGTAGTGCCAAACGATACGTGGGTGTGATGACTGTGTGACCTCGGCCTGCATTGCGCAGGAAGCAGTGACCATGCCGTGGTCTGAGCGACCAAGGGGGCGGTAACTGATGTCTTATAGCATTCAGGTTTTGTAGTAAGAAGGAGATCCAAGGGATTTGAGCTGTGTGTTGGGATGCGAGGAAAGTAAGTAGGTTGCTGACCATATTGGCTAAAGAATTTCTGACTGCGAAGGCATCCGCTGCTCTTTCTTGTGGATCGGTTTTAGAAGATCCTAGCCATTCCTTATTATGGACATTGAAGTCACCAAGAATAGTGATCTCGGAGGCAGGATATTCAGAAATCAGATGGTCGGTTTTTTCAGAAAGGTAGTCGAAGAGCTGGACAAAGTTGTTGTTAGAAGGTGACCGGTAAATGCAACAAATGAATTTAGTTGCAGCCCTGAGAAAATTTTATCCAAAGTATGTCTTTTCTTCCAGCTTACAAATTGGGGAGTCTGGTGCAGGATAATATTCCTCGGATATTTCTCTCTAAGTTATTTTGAAGCCAATTACATGTGATTTGCTTATTTAAAAATTTCGCTTCCCCAGAAACTTTACCTGAATTAATTGAATGTCTTTGTTTAAAACGAGAAATCCAACTTGTAGAACACTGGAAATTCTCTTCATATCCCATTTCTCTACAAAGAGAAACAGCTTTCTCCTGGAAAAATAGACCACTTATAGCAATGATTCCGTGCCTCTGATATTTGAACCAAACAAACAATGCTATGTCCAAGTTCTCCATGTCGGTTGTTTTTTAGACTTTTCTCTTGTTGTCAATAGTGTAACTACAGCCTAGTATGGGCGGCAAGGCCGCGGACGAGCCCTGAGGGAACAAAAAAAAAACTACAGCCTGGACGATAGTATGCTCGTACTTTAAAATCGTTGATAATGTAGGCAATGCAATACCGTACTGCCTACAAATATCACTTTTTTTCGTTCCCGTTTTTAGTTGTTTTAATATCGACATTTTCTCTTTAATGGTAAGGCGTTTTCTTTTAATACAGGACGCAGACATTGTGTGAACAAGACTCTATTCACCTGCATCAAACTATGAAACGCGGGGTGATCGAAAACTAATCGGAATATGGTGCAAGTTTCAAGATTTAAACAGAAAAACAAAAAGCCACACAAATATACAGTTATAACGAACTAACGACCGTTGATTTCAAGTGGTAAGAGGGACTCTATCATTGTCTGAGGGGACTAACCCTAAAGTATTTTCTCTTGTGTTGTGTACAGTAACATTTATTACCCACTAGTGTCATGTCTCAGTCAAGAAACATGTGCATCTCGTCCTAGTTTGCCTGAATGGTCATATTTTTAGGTAGAGACGCAACGAAATTCAGAGAAAGACGAAACCCTCTTGTTTACTTTCGCACATCTGTGTGTCCCAATAAAAATGTGATCTGGTCTGCGCAATAATTATCTCGCTAAAACCGAAATCGCCTGTAAAGCGGTCTCGTTAAATCAGAAACATTTTAGCATTGACTCTCACACAAGTATATTCAAATGACCAAAATTTGCTCGTTAAATGAGAAGTTCCTTAAATCTGCTACTCGTAAAACCCGGATCCTACTGTATTCATATCTGGAAAACAAAAGTGCTGCCAGAGAAACAATGTATTTAATTCTATTAGACCCTGGATATATACTTATTCAGAAAGCCCTATAAATAGTAAATATTCAATGCAGAATGGTTCGTATTCACGTACTCAAGGCAACGCTAAAAGCTTCCAATCTTCCTTCAGGCGTACCACTACATTAAATATGCATGTACCAAGATGTTTGGTGTATAAGCTAACAGCTGATTATATTTGCAAATGCGACTGCTTGATGGGAATATGTGAAATAAGCTGGTATGCCTGATGTTGAGTAACTTTTCGTACTAATATTTCAATTTAGTTTACACTTTTAGTGAATTTTCTTTAAAAAAATTCACTATTGAGGAGATCCCCACTTTTGAATTTTTGAATTTTGAAAAAAGTTCTTCAAATGAGCGCTAATTAGGCCCCCTAGAACATATATCCGGGGTCAGGTTCGATTTTTATATGTTTATATATATATATATATATATATATATATATATATATATATATATATATATATATATATATAGATATATATATATATATATATATATATAGTAATCACACCGATAACTCAAAAAATGACAGGCCGATTTTGTCAAAATTTGGTGAATACCTTCCTTTTGTAAGTGGCTTGGATAAGTTCGTTAGCCAGGAAAATCGGCCAAGGTTCTCCCGGAAAATTTTGTGTTTTCTTTAGAAAATTTTTTTAAATTAATATCTCCGGAAATAACACGGTAAAGGGAACCAAATTTGGAACATCGTTTTATATAGCTATGGGTAAATTACCTACCAAAATTTAGCGCTATAGCTCGAAAGACAAAAAAGTTATGGGCATTTAAAGAAAAATAAATTGGGGTTTACCTCAAAACGTCAAAGTGACAATTTAAAACGTCAAAATTCGCAACATTTAGGCAAAGAACTTCAATCTAATACGGCCTATGGAAAGAAAATATCTCAAGAAGAATGTTTTACAAACCCTGAAGTCTAAGTTTCAACCGTCATTGTCCTTCATTTTACTAAAATGTTGCCAGAAAATTCATTTCAAATAGACCCTTTCTCTGATACTTGGCAGTAGTCTTATCTATAGAGTTTATCGTTTAATGGTATATAATTTTTGTTGAATTTTCGTAAAAATTAATAAAGCTCAATATATCCGTTATTCTACAAGATATAAAAAAAATTGTATACATTAATTATATGGTGTTTTGAGCTACATCTTACAAAAATATTTCTACAATCACAGGCTGGCCCATAAGTCGTTGGTGATACAAATTATTTTTTTTTAGTCGCCTTGTGTTTATGCATTTTCCATCGAAATATAATGCATGTGTGTAAGTAAAGAAATTCTGGACGCAGCAAGTGCGTTATGGTATCGAATTTTAATTAAATGCTTCATATTTGAAAAGCTCAATTTGCTATTAACCTGTAATGTTGACCAAGAAACGGATTTTTTCGGTTGCATTTTAAGTTTACTTTCGGAAATTTTTGTACGTTTTCAAACAATAAAGTTATTTTAATGAAACATGTCAAATTGTTTTTACTATATAGGTTATACTGGTAATCAAGTTTGATGCCAGCTCTCTGGAAAAAAACACACATATTTGGTTTTAAAAATCATTTTTATGAAAATTCACTACCATAACGCACTTGCTGCGTCCCGAACTTTTATTGTAAACAATTAATTAGTATGTGTTACTTTTTATTACTTCCTGAAATTCATCATAATCTCAACCATGGTTATCTGCCTTTAGCAACTCTCTTCATTTAATTCATTGTAGCTTCCACACTTTATCAATTGGTTTCCCAGAAGTTTTTCCCTTCGTTTACCTCTTTCCCTCTTTCGTATTCGTCCTTCTAGTAATCTTGTGAGACAGTTATTTTATCTCAGAATATGTCCAATAAATATGCATATCACCTCTCAATTTCTTTCAGCAAACACATATTCATCTCACCTCTTCCAGCATAATTTTATTCGTCTTTCTATCGGTTATACCGTGACTTTGCATTTTAGTGAATTTATATTTTTAAAATTCACTAATAGAGAGGTATCGATGGTGAGACTTTGCAAAACAATTTTCAAATCAGCGCGAATTTGGGCCCCTAGAACCCATATCCGGGGTCAGTTTCGATTTTTATCCTGAAAAGTAACGTATTTTATTCATTTCACTTTTACGCGTGCGATTTTTCTTCTTGGTAGACTAACGAATTTATGTATTTTTTTATTTCAACAACACACCACGAGGGCTTACAGCCTAAATACTATCGTACCGTGGGTGTCGACCAAGGAGGTAAGAGGCAACTTGTTAATTCTGGACTTGAAGGTTTGGTGGTTCGGAGGAGAAGGAAAAATATGTGCCGGCAAGGAATTCCACAACTTGGAAGTCCTCGGGACAAAAGAGCGGGCATAACAAGATATTCTATATCTGGTGACCTGGTCAGTAAAGGGGTGCATTCGCTCTGTTCCCCTGCTAGATCTGTTGGCTGCAGCAGGTGGAGGAACTACGGAAGAAAGCTCCTCTGAGCAGTGCCCGTGCAGATATCTATAAAAGAGATAGAGGTCACCAACGGCACGTGGGCAAGGGATGGCAGCCTTTGGGTGAGGGTAGGGCCACCGATGAGGCGTATAGCTCTCTTCTGAATGGAGTTCAGGATAGCGAGTGTAGAAACGGCAGCGGCACCCCAGATGTGGGAGCAGTATTCGAGGTTAGGTCTTATTTATGCAGTATATAAGGTATAGAGATTAGCTGGTGAAAAGTATTTGCGAGCTCGGAAGAGGAAACCTAATTTCTTAGCAGCCGCTTCTGCAATTGATGTGATATGTTGGTGCGAATTGAGATTTCGATCCACAGAAATGCCAACAAGTGAAAAGGACTCATTACTTTGAATAACTTGGTTGTTCATTGTGATGGGTCTAGGGCTGGTGTATCTCTTATGAGAAAGAAAGCAAGACTGTGATTTGGTGGGGTTGAATTGTACAAGATTTCTACTTCCCCAGTCTAATATTTTTTGGAGATCCAAGGAGATAGAACCCTCCATGAGTCTGCGATCCTCATCTAATTGGGCTAAAGAGACAGGCTTACAATATTGTATATTTGAGTGGAGGGTGCTGTCGTCCGCGTAACTGTGAACTGGGTTGGATGCGCTAGAGAGGAGGTCATTGATGTGGAGACGAAACAAAGTAGGGACTAAAGCTGAACCTTGAGGAACTCCTGCATTAATTGGATACAGTTTAGAGGAATGGCCATCCACGACGACAGACATGCTCCGGTTGGAGAGGAAATTTGCTGTCCACGTACAGACTTTTGGTGGTAGGCCATAGGCCGGTAGTTTATTAAGCAGCGCTGCGTGTCAGACCTGGTCGAATGCTTTGGATATGTCTAGAGTGACAATCTGGGATTCAGACTTGTTCCAAGAATGGGTGACAAAGGAAAGCAGGTCGGCAGTTGATCTTCGCTGACGGAATCCATACTGCCTGTCGTGGATTAGACCGTGTTTTTCAAGAAATTTTAGTAATTCGGTGTTTATATACTTTTCCATCACTTTAGAGACGACTGAAAGGAGAGAAATAAGCCTGTAGTTGCTAGGAAGCGCTTTGGATCCTTTCTTGGGGACGGGTTGTACTCGAGCAGTTTTCCAGTTACTAGAGAATATGCCTCTATTGTAAGATGTCTGAAACAGACGAGTCAGGACAGGAGCAAGTTCTGGTGTGCATTTTTTGATAACAATTGCTGGGATCTCGTCAAGGCCAGAGGCTTTCCTGGTATTAAGAGAAGAGAGCATCTTTCGTACCTTTTTAGTTTAGAAAACGATATCCGTCATTTTATGCGCGACATTGGGGAGTGTTGGTGGTTGAACATTTGGAGGTGGGTTGAGAGTAGAATTGCCGGCGAACAACGAGGCAAAAAGTTCAGCCTTGCCCAAGGCGGTAGAAACAATTTCATCCCCTGAAACAAGAGGTGGGAACGTGCTCTTGCAGAAGTTATTCCCAATAGATTTAGCAAGAGTCCAGAAGGGTTTGCTGCCGCTGGAGCTTAAGAGGACTTTGTTTTTGATGTGGTTATTAAACGAGTTTTTTGCCTCGGAAAGAATGCGGACATAGCGGTTTCTTGCGTCGTTAAATGCTTGACGGTTTTCTTGACTTTGAATGTGTAGAAGCTTTTTGTGAGCTTTGACCTTTTCAAGTCTGGTCTTGTCACAGGATTTAGAGAACCAGGGCTTTTGAGTGGCTAAAGAGGTTTTCTGTGTATAAATAATTCCATGCCAGCTTGGATAATTTCGGTGACGTTTTGTGAGATATCAGAGGGGTCAGGATGAGAGAAGCAGACAGAAGAAAAGTAATCTCGCATTTCGTCCCAGTTCGCGGAGTTGTAGTGCCAAACGATACGTGGGTGTGATCACTGTGAGACCTCGGGTTGCATTGCGCAGGAAGCAGTGACCATGCCGTGGTCTGAGCGACCCAGAGGGGCGGTGACTGATATCTTATAGCAGTCAGAATTTGTAGTAAGAAGGAGATCCAAGGGATTTAAGCTGTGTGTTGGAATGCGAGGAAAGTAAGTAGGTTGCTGAACCATAATGGCTAAAGAATTGCTGACTGCAAAGGCCTCCGCTGCCCTTCCTTGTGGATCGGTTTTTGAAAATCCTAGCCATTCCTTATTATGGACATTGAAGTCACCAAGAATAGTGACCTTAGAGGAAGGATATTCAGAGATCGGATGGTCGGTTTTTTCAGAAAGGTAGTCAAAGAGCTGGACAAAGTTGTTCACAGAAGGTGACCGGTAAATGCAGCAGATTAATTTAGTTGCAGCCCTGAGAGAGAGTGTTATCCATAGTATGTATTTTCTTCCAGCTTATAAATTGGGGAGTCTGGTGCAGGGTAGATTGCTACGGACGTACGCGCACACGCCTCCATGCAATTTAAAAGAAGAAAGGAGCTCATACCCCGAGAAATTAAGGTGATTAGTGGTTGTTTTGGCACTGATTTGAGTTTCGGTGAGGAAGAGGAGTTGGGGCGTATTAGCCTGGAGGAAATGGTGAACGGAGTTCAGGTTAGAATTTAGGTCACATATATTCGAGGAGGATATGTTAAATCTTGATGCTGGCGCCTCCTGTACACCCCTCTCCAGGAGGTCCGAATGGAGGGGTATTTTACCTCCGGAATCTTTTGTACAAGGAGGAGCCATCATAATTTTTGCTTATAAGGGAAACCGACTGATACATATGTAGATTCATCATATGTAGATTTAATGTTGGTGTTTACTACGATTGTATTGCTTGTTTACTTACTTGGATAACTGTAAAATTATGTTATAAATATTATTATAAATGTATTACTATTATTAGTCGTTTTAGCTTACTTATCCAGTTTCACTGAAATTACATTTTCTTAATCTAGATGCTTCTTTTTCCTATCTATTCGGTGTATTTGTTACATAAGTATTTGTTGCTGGAAGATTATGTCTAAGAGTTTGAATCTTGAGACTGTAGAATGTTGTTTAGAATTCAAATCCAGTCGCTACTGTAAAGTTTTATATAACGAGGGACAGACAGTAGAGAAATACAAGAGATTATTGGATTTAAAAGTATCGATCCGCACTGGAGGCTTCTATTTGAATAAGCTTGTAAATAAACATCTGGTAGACAGAAAGAATTTAGCTTGTTAGAGATTCCTTTGTACTTTATTGCCTCTTTTGTCAGGCAAAATAGTGGTTAATTTAAGCTATTTTAACTAATATAAAATAGCAAACAGGCAAAAGAAAGAGGTGCAGAGAATTACATCAGTAAAATTATCGAATGGTTTAACCACTAAAAACGGTTCACTAATTGCTGAAGCCTTTAACGATTTTTTTATTGGTTTCGGGCAAGGGCAGGACAGGGCAGGAAACAAGAATATTAGTGAGAAAAGCTATAAAAGGGACAAAGTTTGTTCAAATACTTTCTATTTAAACCCAGTTGCAAGCAATGAAATCATATAAGTTATTAACTCCTTAAGAAATAATTATATACCCGGAGAGGATGGCATAACATGTTACTACGTTAAAATAGTACACCAGTTTGTGGTAGGGCCTTTGGTAATTATAATAAACAAAATATTTGAGACAAGAAAAATCCCACTGAAAGTTAAAAAATATGTTTTTATGTCAATACATAAAACAGATGACCAGCTGCTAATGGAAAACTTTAGACCCATTAGTCTAATAAATACGTTCGCAAAGATTTTGGAAAAACGCTTAAAAAAGAGTGATTAGCTTTCTTAACAAATTTGGTATTCTCTCCCAGAACCAGTATGGTTTTAGGACAGGTTTATCCACAGAAAATGCTCCTCATGAACTGAAAACTGAAGATTGTGGGCAACAATAGGAAAGTCATCGGAGTCTTTCTTGATCTTCAGAAAGCTTTTGATACGGTCTCTCATGAAACATTTTTGAGAAAGTTGGAAAACATTGGTGTAAGTGGAGTTGCGTTGGGTTTGTTTGAGAACTATTTGAAAAATAGGCAACAAGTGGTGAAATTGGATAACAACACAAGCGAACCGTTGACAATAAAAAAGAGGAGTCCCGCAAGGAACAATTTTGGGTCCAATTTTGTTCTTGGTATACATCAATGATGCTGTGACAGCTTTTTACGACGATAATGTATCCTTGACTTCATAGGCAGACGATACAGTTCTACTCTGTGATGGGACTAACTGGCCCGAGACAATTCGAAGTGTGGCATTATTGATTGTTGAGCTCAACCTTAAGCTGAACTATGCTAGTTTGTATCTTAATGTCAAGAAAACAAAGTATGTTGCGTTCTCGCCAACATCCGCTGGACTGTATGGATCCCAGATATAGTTATCCCTGGACATGCTGAACCCATTAAGAGTGTAGATAGTTTAAAGTACCTCGATATTATGGTAGATAAGAATTTAAAATGGCAGCCGCACATAGAATATCTGTATACTAGACTACGTGAACTTATCCAAGTTTTTTACGTTTTGCGAGAGATTTTTTATTTTTATTTCAACAACACACCACGAGGGCTCACAGCCTAAATACTATCGTATGGGTGTCGACAAGGAGGAAAGAGGCAACTTGTTAATTCTGGACTTGAAGGTTTGGAGGTTCGGAGAACCTGTGCCGCCAAGAAATTCCACAACCTGGAAGTCCTCGGGGCAAAAGAGCGGGCATAACAGGATGTTCTATGCCTGGTGATCTGAACAGTAAAAGGGTGCATTCGCTCTGTTTCCCTGGTGGATCTGTTGGGGGTAGCATGTGGAGGAACTATGGAAGAAATCTCCTCTGAGTAGTGCCCGTGCAGATATATATATATATATATATATATATATATATATATATATATATATATATATATATATATAAAAGAGGCAGAGGTCACCAACGTCACGTCGGTGGGCAAGGGATGGCAGCCTTTGGGTGAGCGTAGGGTCACCGATGAAACGTATGTCGCTGTCTTCTGATTGGAATCCAGGACAGCGAGTGTAGAAGCGACAACGGCACCCCAGATGTGAGAGCAGTATTCGAGGTTTGGCCTTACCTGTGAAGTATATAAGGTATAGAGATTAGCTGGTGAAAAGTATTTGCGAGCCCGGGAGAGGAAACATAATTTCTTAGCAGCCGCTTCTGCAATTGATGTGACATGTTGGTGCCAATTGAGATTTCGATCCGCAGAAATGCCAACAAGTGAAAAGGACACATTACTTTGAATAACTTTGTTGTTCATTGTGACGGATATCATATTCAAAACTAAAAAGGTACGAAAGATGCTCTTTTCTCTTAATACCAGGAAGGCTCTGGCCTTGTCGAAATCCCAGCGGTTGTTCTCAAAAAATGCGCACCAGAACTTGCTCCTGTCCTGACTCGTCTGTTTCAGACATCTTACAATAGAGGCATATTCCCTAATAACTGGAAAACTGCTCGAGTACAACCCGTCCCCAAGAAAGGATCCAAAGCGCTTCCTAGCAACTACAGGCCTATCTCTCTCTTTTCAGTCGTCTCTAAAGTGATGGAATTACTAATATTTCTTGAAAAACACAGTCTAATCCACGACAGGCAGTATGGATTCCGTCAGCGCAAATCAACTCTCGACCTCCTTTCCTTTGTCACCCATTCTTGGAACAAGTCTATGGAACTACACGGTGAATTCCAGATTGTCACTCTAGATATATCCAAGGCATTCGACCAGGTATGGCACGCAGCGCTGTTTAATAAACTTCCGGCCTATGGCGTACCATCAAAACTCTGTACCTGGAGAGCAAATTTCCTCTCCAACCTGAGAATTTCTGTTGTCGTGGATGGCCATTCCTCTAAACTGTATGCAATCAACGCAGGAGTCCCTTAAGGTTCAGCTTTAGCACCTACTTTGTTTCTTCTCCACATCAATGACCTCCTCTCTAGCACATCCAATCAAGTTCACAGTTACATGGACGACAGCACCTCCCACTCAAATATACAATATTTTAAGCATGTCTCTTTAGCCCAATTAGATGAGGATCGCAGACTCATGGAGGGTTCTGTCTCTGTGGATCTCCAAAAAATATAAGTAGAAATCTAGTACAATTCAACTCCCATCAAGTCTCAATCTTGCTTTCTATCTCATAAGAGATACACCAGCCCTAGACTCACCATCATGAACAACCAAGTTATTCAAAGTAATGAGTCCTTTTCACTTGTTGGCATTTCTGTGGATCGAAATCTCAATTGACACCAACATGTCACATCAATTGCAGAAGCGGCTGCTAAGAAATAAGGTTTCCTCTTCCAGGCTCGCAAATACTTTTTACCAGCTAATCTCTATACAAATAAGGCCAAACTTCGAATGCTGCTCCCACATCTGGGGTGCCGCTGCGGCTTCTACACTCGCTATCCTGGACTCCATTCAGAAGAGAGCTATACATCTCATCGGTGACCCTACCCTCACCCAAAGGCTGCCATCCTTTGCCCACCGACGTGTCGTTGGTGACCTCTCTCTCTTTTATAGATATCTGCACGGGCACTGCTCAGAGGAGCTTTCTTCCATAGTTCCTCCACCTGCTGCCCCCAACAGATCTACCAGGGGAACAGAGCGAATGCACCCTTTTACTGTCCAGGTCACAAGACATAGAACATCTTGTTATGCCCGCTCTTTTGTCCCGAGGACTTCCAAGTTGTGGAATTCCTAGCCGGCACATGTTTTTCCTTCTCCTCCGAACCTCCAAAGCTTCAAGTCCAGACTTAACAAGTTGTCTCTTTCCTCCTTGTCGACACCCACGGTACGATAGTATTTAGGCTGTGAGCCCTCGTGGTGTGGTGTTGAAATATTATATATATATATATATATATATATATATATATATATATATATATATATATATATATATATATATATATATATATATATATATAATTTGAACGTAACCACAGCCTACATAATTATGCATAGTTTGTTTAAAAAACATAATCGCGTAAAACCTTTATATAACGGCAAACTTTCATTAAAGTTTTGAGATACTACCCAGTAATTCATTTACATCTGCCCAAACGTTTATGTGTGGAGAAATTTCATAAACTTTATATACTTGAGCAGACATACTGCTTACAGCATTAAACAACATTTACTGATTTAAACTAAACTCTACGTACACTTAGTAATCTAATGTAACATTCTTTCAAAACTAAATTCATATTCGCCCCCTCACATCCAACCTCTACTTCAATTTCATCACAGAATATGAGAGGAGTAATGAAATTGAACGTTTTCTAATACCCTAAACCCTGCAACGTTATATTACTCGGGTTTTAACGAAAAAATATCAATTTTTACCAATGTGCCCCTCATTTATCCCGTATCCCTTGGAGCTTTTCTTCCAAAAACAATCCGAGCCGTTCGTTGGTTAGGTGCTAAGTGTATAGGTACTGAATTTGAAGACGATATCTCAATTCGTTAGAAACTTATGCCTACTAGCAGAAAAATCCGAAAGACGTGTTGTGGTGATTTAGATTCTCCAAATGTACTTATCAGTGGTTATTACAGGTTCCAACTTCACTTAGTTTCCTCTACTAATTTTCCGTTATTCCTTTTCTTCCTTTATAATTTAAATTATGTCATAGCTAAACCAACGTATTAATTTCAGTTCAATACATAAAAGATTTCATTCCGCCATCATCATTATATAGTAAGTACATAGCGCCCCATGGAAACCATTATATAGTGGCATATCCAGACACCCTTGCTTCTCTAACTACATCACTTTCTCTCTTACTCTCTCTTTCTCTCGAGTGGGAGAGTTCTCCTTCCATCTCTATCCCGTTCTCTTGAATGAGAGACAGCCCGGCAGTGAAAATCAATATTTCTAAATCCAATAATCTCCTGTCTCTGAGAGTTACTACAATTTGAACCTTCCTCCTTCTCTTCTCGGTTTTCAGAGTTGCAAAACTTTACAGTCGAAACTGAATTTGAATTTTAAACAAAATAAGGGCGAGAAATATCAAAGGGGGATATGGCAATGTATGCAAACATGTTGTGATTTTGAAATCTGTATATAGATGAGTATAAGAGAGAGATATTTATGCTACAAGAATTTCAAATAATTTCCTATCATAATGTAACTTTATTATTATTTTATCTATACATGATTGGCCGATATAAATATATAATAGGATCGCAACATAAGCCTCATCTTATAGTAAATTAAATATGTTATTAATCGTTTTAAATACAGTTGTAGAGAATTTTCTATAGCTTCAAAAATGCTTGTTTTTCTCTACAATCGATTTAGCGTTTTGCGGCTTCGTCAGGCTGGAGAAATGAAATCGGTTTCGGTAAACCTTTTGGGTAACAATTTCTGTTTCAACTCTTTTACAAATCCCAGGTTAATATCCTTTTCCATTATTTCGTAAATAAGTGTAGTGTGAAAACCGTCAAGCATTTAACGACGCAAGAAACCGCTATATCCGTATTCCTTCCTCCTTTTAGTGAATTTTCTTTAAAAAAATTCACTAATGAGGAGATCTCGACTTTTGAATTTTGAAAAAATTTCTTCAAATGAGCGCTATTTAGGACCCCTGGAACCCAAATCCGAGGTCGGTTTCAGACTTTATATGTTTATATATATATATATATATATATATATATATATATATATATATATATATATATATATATATATATATATATATATATATATATATATATATATATATATATATATATATATATATATATATATATATTTATGTGTCACACCTATAACTAAAAAAATAATGGACCGATTTTGATAAAATTTGGTGAGTATCTTCCTTTCGCGAGTGGCTTGGATAAGTTCGTTATCCAGGAAAATCCGCCGAGGTTTTCCCGGAAAATTTTGTGTTTTTTTTCGAAAAAAATCGAAAAAAAATTATATCTCCGGAATTAACAAAGTAAGGGCAACGAAATTTGGTACACGGGTTTATATCGTTATATGTAAGCTACCTACCAAAATTTAGCGCTGTCGGTTAAAGGACAAAAAAGTTACAGGCATTTAAAGAAAAATAAATTTGTGTTTTCCTCAAAACGTCAAAGTCGCGATTTTAAACGTCAAAATTGTTAATATTTAGGCAATGAACCTGAAATTAATATGATCTATGGAAGGAAAATGTCTCAAGAATAATGTTTTACAAAGCCTGAGCTCTTAGTTTCAATCGTCATTGTCCTTCATTTTACTAAAATATTCCCAGAAAATTCATTTCAAATAGACCCTTTCTCTGATACTTTAGCAGTAGTGTTGGCTATAGAGTTTATCGTTTAATGGTATATCATTTTTGTCGAATTATCTTAAAAAATCATTAAAGCGCAATATTTCCGTTATTATTCAAGTTACGAAAAAAAGTTGTATACATTAATTGTAGGGTGTCTTAAGCTACATCTTAAAAAATTTTTCCACAATTACAGGGTGGCCCATAAGTCGTTGGTGATTCAAATTTTCTTTTTTTTTTAGTGAATTTTTTTAATCGAACACGCCCCATGTTATTGCATTTTTGTATTTTCCATCGAAATATAATACATCTTTGTAAGAAAAGAAATTCGGGACGCAGCAAGTGCGTTATGGTAGCGAATTTTCATTAAATGCTTCAAATTGTGAATCAATTTGCTATTAACCTATAAGGTTGACCAGAAAACCAGTTTTTTCGGGAAAAATTTAAGTTTATTTCGGAAATTTTTGTACATTTTCAAACAATAAAGTTATTTTGATGAAATATGGTACATTGTTTCTAATATATAAATTATACTGGTAGCCAAATTTGGTGCCTGCTTTCTTAAAACAACATATTTGCTATTAGAAACATTTTTATGAAAATTCACTACCATAACGCACTTGCTGCGTCCAGAATTTTTTTTTCCTTTACTGCCTATAACTTTTTTGTCTTAAAACTTAGAGACCTAAATTTTAGTACATGGTTTACTCTTCTATAATACAAACACGCGTACCAAATTTGATTGCTCTTACTTTGTTATTTCCGGAGATTTTTTTATTTTAAGAAAACACAAAATTTTCCGGGAAAACCTTGGCCGATTTTCCTGGCTAATGAACTTATCCAAGGAAGGTACTCCCCAAATTTGATCAAGCTCGGCCTATTATTTTTTGACTTATCGGTGTGATACATATGTATATATATATATATATATATATATATATATATATATATATATATATATATATATATATATATATATATATATAAACATAGAAAATTCAAACTGACCCCGGATATGTGTTCTAGGGGACCTCATTAGCGCTAATTTTTTTAAAATTCAAAAGTCGGGATCTCCTCAATAGTGATTTTTTTTGTGAAGAAAATTCACTAAAAAGTAAAGAATATCAAGTAAACTCTTTCATTTTCTTTATTAATAAATTTTGTTATTCATTACTTTAAGGGAGAGTTATTAGTGAATTTTCTTTAAAAAATTTCACTAATGAGGAGATCCCGACTTTTGAATTTTGATAAAATTTCTTCAAATGAGCGCTAATTAGGCCCCCTAGAACGCATATCCGGGGTCAGTTTCAATTTTTATATGTATATATATATATATATATATATATATATATATATATATATATATATATATATATATATATATATATATATATACATATATACATATATACATATATACATATATATATATATATATATATATATATATATATATATATATATATATATATATATATATATATATATATATATATATATATATATATATATATAAACATAGAAAATTCAAACTGACCCCGGATATGTGTTCTAGGGGACCTCATTAGCGCTAATTTTTTCAAAATTCAAAAGTCGGGATCTCCTCAATAGTGATTTTTTTTGTGAAGAAAATTCACTAAAAAGTAAAGAATATCAAGTAAACTCTTTCATTTTCTTTATTAATAAATTTTAAGGGAGAGTTATTAGTGAATTTTCTTTAAAAAATTTCACTAATGGGGAGATCCCGACTTTTGAATTTTGAAAAAATGTCTTCAAATGAGCGCTAATTAGGCCCCCTAGAACGCATATCCGGGGTCAGTTTCAATTTTTATATGTTTATATATATATATATATATATATATATATATATATATATATATATATATATATATATATATATATATATATATATATATATACATATATATATATATATATATATATATATATATATATATATATATATATATATATATATATATATATGTAGGTATCACACCGATAACTCAAAAATAATAGGCCGATTTTGATTAAATTTAGTGAGTACCATCCTTTTGCAAATGGCTTGGATAAGTTCGTTAGCCAGGAAAATCTGTCCAGGTTTTCCCGGAAAATTTTGTGTTTTCTTTCGAAAAAAATTATATCTCCGGAATTAACAAAGTAAGGGCAGCCAAATTTGGTGCGCGGGTTTATATCATTATATGTAAGTTACCTACCAAAATTTAGCTCTGTAGGTCAAAAGACAAAAAGTGATAGGCATTTAAATAAAAATTAGTTGGGGTTTTCCTCAAAACGTCAAAGTTGCGATTTAAAACGTCAAAATTGGCAACATTTAGGCAAAGAACTTGAATCTAATACGGGCTATGGAAAAAAAAATGTCTCAAGAAGAATGTTTTACAAGCCCTGAAGTCTTAGTTTCAACCGTCATTGTCCTTCATTTTACTAAAATATTTCCAGAAAATTCTTAGTTTATCGTTTAATGGTATATAATTTTTGTCGAATTTTCGTAAAAAAAATCAATAAAGCTCAATATATCCGTTATTCTACAAGATATGAAAAAAAAATTGTATACATTAATTATAGGGTGTCTTGAGCTACATCTTAAGAAAATATTTCTACGACCACAGGGTGGCCCATAAGTCGTTGTTGATAGAAATTTTCTTTTTTTTTTTAATCAAACACGCCTTATGTTATTGCATTTTCCATCGAAATATAATGCATGTTTGTAATAAAAGAAATTCGGGACGCAGCAAGTGCGTTATGGTAGCGAATTTTCATTAAATGCTTCAAATTTGAATAGCTCAATTTGCTATTGACCTATAAGGTTGACCAGGAAACCAGTTTTTTCGGGAACAATTTAAGTTTACTTTCGGAAATGTTGGTACATTTTCAAACAATAAAGTTATTTTGATGAAATATGGCACATTGTTTCTACTATATAGATGGATGCCTGCTTTCTTGAAAAAACATGTTTGCTATTAAAAACATTTTAATGAAAATTCACTACCATAACGCACTTGCTGCGTCCAGCGACGGCAACTACTGTTATTTGAGATCGAGGATAGCACACATTGATCATATTACCTAAGAATTACTGATTATATAATGCTAAACAATCTCTATATAATGATCTAGTAAAATTGCATGGTCATGTTCAATCTTTTATTGAATTTCACCTTACTCTTCACCCCCAAAAGAAACACTAGAAGTCACGTAGAACATTTTCCTGTAAAATCAACAGCTAACCATAATGCTATCGCATCCATATATCATTCATAATTATATGAAAGTCCATTAGTGCATGGAATAAATTAAACCGCAAACAGTTGAACATCAGAGTTACCCTTCCCGTTTCCCTGTTTGGCTAATAAACGGCTGAAAATTTAATATGATTAATACAGAAGCTAGCGAATCAGTCACATGCTTATCTACTTCACATTTATCAAATCTCTGGGCCGTTGTTCGAGTTCTAAAGTTTGTAGGAAGAGAGAGGGTGGTGAGTCAGATTGGTGTTATGAAATGCATGAAATGCGGTTAAATCGTTTGAAAATAATCAATGCGCTTTATTTGCACGTATATGCAACTCGCTTGATGTAGTTTTAGTCTTTGTTTCGATTTTTAGGGGCGCCCAATTTCCATATTTTTAGTTGAAATGAAAAAAGTTATATGCATCTTTTAAAAAGTTCTTACCCTACTACTAAAGAAGCAGACAAGATTTTTAGTGAATTTTTATTTAAAAAAATTCACTAATAGAGTCGTATCGATGGTGAGACTTTGCAAACATTTTTGCAAATGAGCGCAATTTAGGACCCCTAGAACCCATATCCGGGATCAGTTTCAATTTTTATATGTTTATATATATATATATATATATATATATATATATATATATATATATATATATATATATATATATATATATATATATATATATATATATATAATATATATATATATATATATATATATATAAGTTTCAATTTTTATATGTTTATATATATATATATATATATATATATATATATATATATATATATATATATATATATATATATATATATATATATGTATCCGTCTGGTAACTCAAAAAATAATTAACCGATTTCAATGAAACTCGGTAAGTGCCTTTCTTTTATTAATGGCTTGGATGAGTTCGTTAGGCAGGAAAATCGGACGGGTTTTTCCGGGAAAATTTTGAGTTTTCTTTCAAAAAAAATTTTTTTCTCCGAAAATAACAAAGCTGTTTTAATGAGATGTACTATATGTGTTGCCTTGGGAGAGGACTTACTAAGTACCAAAATTCAACTTTCTAAGTTTATAAAAAATTGAGTTATTCAAATTTTAAATTTTCTATTGAAACAATTTTTTCTCCAAAAATTACAAAGTTATTTTAATGAATTTTGGTGGATATCTTGTCCTAGGAAATACCTTACTACCTACCAAAATTAAACTTTCTAAGATTATAGAAAACTGAGTTATTCAAAATTTTTATAGCTCACTGCAGTGTTAAAATCAATGGTATTTTCCTCACTATTTTAAACACGTGGATGGGGGACTGACCGAATTCATTCCCAGTTGCTATTGATGTACTCATATTCTCTGAATATGTTAGAAGACGTGGTACCTACTTCATTCCAAGTCACTATTAACCGACTATTTATGAAATCAAATAAGTAAATTAAATAGATTGTCATAAAATATGTAGTGTATTAAGACTAAGGGAAAAAGAAATAAAACATATATAACTGTGCACATTTTGATTATATTTTAGGGTGTGCGGCGCACACCTAGCTCACTAGGAGAAATCGACACTGCTTGAGAGAGGTATTGTCACAGCATATCTTATTAAAGTTCATTTCTAAATAGGTTTAATTTTTATATGTTTATATATATATATATATATATATATATATATATATATATATATATATATGTATATATATATATATATATATATATATATATATATATATATATATATATATATATATATATGTATGTATTCGTCTGATAACTCAAAAAATATTTAATATTTAACCGATTTCGATGAAATTTGGCAAGTGCCTTTATTTTATTAATGGCTTGGATAAGTTCGTTATCCAGAAAAATCAAACGGGGTTTTCCGGAAAAAAAAATTTTTTTTCCGAAAGTAACAAAGCTGTTTTAATGAAATTTACTATATGTGTTGCCCCAGGAGAGATCTTACTAAGTACCAAAATTCAACTTTCTAAGTTTAGACAAAATTGAGTTATTCAAATTTTAAATTTTCTTTCGAAAAAAAAGTTATTTTAATGAAATGCTGTGGATATCTTGCCTTAGGAAAGACTTAACTACGTATTAAAATTAAACTCTCTAAGTCTATAGAAAATTGAGTTATTTAAATTTGAATCATTTAATAAAAATTCACTACCATAACGCACTTGCTGCGTCCCGGGTTTTTTCATACAAGGTGATAATAAAGTACGGGACAAAACTCCAGGATGCGTTTCCTCAATCAGTCCCTCAGTCTCAAGCCGACAAGCTTATACAAACAGATCTCGAAAGTTCGGGATGCAGCAAGTGCGTTATGGTAGCAAATTTTCATTAAATGCTTCAAATTAGAATAATTCCATTTTATATAAATCTAGAAAGTGGAATTGTCTTATATATTAAGATCTTTCCCAAGGCAACATATCCATTCCAATTTCATCAAAGTAGCTTTGTAATTTTGGGAGGTAAAAAATGTTTCTGAACGAAAACTCAGTGTTAACGTATTTAAAAAACTTGCTAGGTAACCCAAAGGACAAGGATAGCACGGACAAAATGTCGGGAATTTATGAAATAAGTTGTAAAGATTGTAATCTTAAATACGTCGGACAAACAAAAAGATCGATTGGAATAAGATTCAAAGAACACTTATCCCAATTACGTTACGGTACTGTAGATAAGTCTACTGTCGCCCGACACATTTGGGATAATACTCATCACGTTGATAAAGATAATCTGAAATTAATAAAAAATGTTAGAAAGCCAGGACAGCTAAACGGGTTCGAAAGCGTATATATTGCGAAATATAGTTATAACAAAAAATGTATGAACGCTTCACCAGCGCCAATTACGAGTCACCTGATCGATTGCTTTGTTAAATAAAATTCCCACGTTTTCATTTCGCGCCTAAAATGACGGATATCATTTTCAAAACTAAAAAGGTACGAAAGATGCTCTCTTCTCTTAATACCAGGAAAGCATCTGGCCTTGACGAGATCCCAGCAATTGTTCTCAAAAAATGCGCACCAGAACTTGCTCCTGTCCTGACTCGTCTGTTTCAGACATCTTACAATAGAGGCATATTCCCCAGTAACTGGAAAACTGCTCGAGTACAACCCGTCCTCAAGAAAGGATCGAAAGCGCTTCCTAGCAACTACAGGCCTATTTCTCTCCTTTCAGTCATCTCTAAAGTGATGGAAAACTATATAAACACCGAATTACTAAAATTTCTTGGAAAACACAGTCTAATCCACGACATGCAGTATGGATTCCGTCAGCGCAGATCAACTGACGACCTCCTTTCCTTTGTCACCCATTCTTGGAACAAGTCTATGGAACTACATGGTGAATCCCAGATTGTCGCTCTAGACATATCCAAAGCATTCGACCAGGTCTGGCACGCAGCACTGCTTAATAAACTACCGGCCTATGGCCTACCACCAAAACTCTGTACGTGGACAGCAAATTTACTCTCCAACCGGAACATTTATGTTGTCGTGGATGGCCATTCCTCTAAACTGTATCCAATTAATGCAGGAGTTCCTCAAGGTTCAGCTTTAGCCCCTACTTTGTTTCTTCTCCACATCAATGACCTCCTCTCTAGCACATTCAACCCAGTTCACAGTTACGCGGACGACAGCACCCTCCACTCAAACATACAATATTCTAAGCCTGTCTCTTTAGCCCAATTAGATGAGGATCGCAGACTCATGGACGGTTCTATCTCTGTGGATCTCCAAAAAATATTAGACTGGGGAAGTAGAAATCTTGTACAATTCAACCCCACCAAATCACAGTCTTGCTTTCTATCTCATAAGAGATACACCAGCCCTAGACCCATCACAATGAACAACCAAGTTATTCAAAGTAATGAGTCCTTTTCACTTGTTGGCATTTCTGTGGATCGAAATCTCAATTGGCACCAACATGTCACATCAATTGCAGAAGCGGCTGCTAAGAAATTAGGTTTCCTCTTCCGGGCTCGCGAATACTTTTCACCAGCTAATCTCTATCCCTTATATACTTCACAAATAAGGCCAAACCTCGAATACTGCTCCCACATCTGGGGTGCTGCTGCCGTGTCTACACTCGCTATCCTGGACTACATTCAGAAGAGGGCTATACATCTCATCGGTGACCCTACCCTCACCCAAAGGCTGCCATACCTTGCCCACTGACGTGCCGTTGGTGACCCCTCTCTCTTTTATAGATATCTGCACGGGCACTGCTCAGAGGAGCTTTCTTCCATAGTTCCTCCTCCTGCTGCCCCCAACGGATCTACAAGGGGAATAGAGCGAATGCACCCTTTTACTGTCCAGGTCATCAGACATAGGACATCTTGTTATGCTCGCTCTTTTGTCCCGAGGACTTCCAAGTTGTGGAATTCCTTGCCGGCACATGTTTCTCCTTCTCCCCCGAACCTCCAAACCTTCAAGTCCAGAATTATCATGTTGCCTCTTTCCTCCTTGTCGACACACACGTTACGATAGTATTTAGGCTGTAAGTCCTCGAGGTGTGTTGTTGAAATTTAAAAAAAAAACTTAATTTCTACTATAGTTTTTAATAAAACTTGTCCGAATGTTGATTTTTTTGTGGAAACTCACTATTGTATTTCGAAGTAAATACGGATTTTCATTGTTTCAGTACCCAAAATATTATTTGTTGGTAAATTTTGTCGCAAAATTATTGTCATCTTCCAGTTTCTGGGACATTAATGTATAACGTAGTTAATAAATAAATAAGAACACACCGTTTATGAAATAAACTCATAGGACCAGCATGCTTGCCTACCGGTAAAATCTGGTCGTCGCCTTCATCACTAAAAAAATTTACGATAATTTATTTTGATGGTAAAAAACCTCATAAAAATAAGTGGCGCAGTCAGAATTATTTTTATGGGTGTAAATTTCAAGTTATACCTTTTAAAACTTCTCAACAAGGAAAAACTTTGTAGTATTTCAAGTGCCTACTTATTCTCATTTCATCTTATACATAGGGACTTCCCCATTCACCAATATAATCTGATTTACTGACAACAAATTAAACTGTCCGGGAGACATTTTCATTACGCTGCAGAATTTGATACTAGTGAAATACAGAACGCAGCGAAGAGAGAGTTCCATTTAAAGTTGGAGAATGAAAGAGAAAGTGAAAGGGAGAGTGTTGTACCATGGGAGTAAGGAAGGAAGAGGGAGTGAGAGAGAGAGAAACTGCAGAATGGTCCCCCTGTCTTCTAACGCTGTGTGTGCTAGGGGAACGCGTTGTCTGGCGCTAGCTACACTGTGCCTGCTTCCTGCATGTTTTTATCAAGTGGTGAAATATGTCACGAGAATTTCAAGTGGTTTTACAAAATTAATTCTGGTAAAGTTTCTAGACGAGGAGAAATAATTTATAATTTACATTCTATACGTGTATAGCTGTCTCAGTTCGTTATCTTTTGAAATGAAACTTCTGAAGAGAAAGTTGAAATGTACAAAAACTAACGGATGTCACTATATGAGAGTTGGAACTTGCGATGAGCACTGATAGCTACTTTTTGAGGACATGTTTCACCAAGACACAGTTTGCGACCTGGCGATTATTAGGTACCTCTTGATAAACTTAAGAAGCACACTATCTATCTATATATATATATATATATATATATATATATATATATATATATATATATATATATATATATATATATATATATATTGTAACAAAACTTGGCACGTCAGGTCAGGTCAACTATGTCCAGTAAATTATTGCCTCAATTCATCCATTGGATTATTATTAAACGCCTAATGACGCAGGTGATTTCTTTGCCTCCGTAGTGATTTTGGATGTTGTCCTCGAATTGAGGGTCTTCCGAATGATGCTGCAAATGTGCACTGGTTGCCTGTTGTGACTCCGTGTATTTTTGCTTCTTCATCAAGAGTATTCCATTCATCACCTATATATATATATATATATATATATATATATATATATATATATATATATATATATATATATATATATATATATATATATATATATACAGGGTGATTCATAAGTGGTGACCAAAAATGAAACCCCATGTTCTTTGAACAATTTTAGAGAGGGTATGTCCTATAAAAAAAATTCCTATAATGCTTCATTAAAAAGATACAGGGTGTTGAAATTGAATTTCAAAAAATAAAATTTCCCAATTTTTTAAAAAGTAGCACATATATTTTGCTGAAACTTCGCATGTGTATGCTGCTATGTAAGGCGCGTATTCTACCATAAAAATTGAATGGCATAATCCAGCAGTGGCGCGCGTACCCACATGTCATTGGTTATCCCTCAAGAAAAAAACGGGTAAGCCACTGATATTTTTTATTTTATTTTTATTTTTTGAATCTTACTTTCATTCGTGTACAAAATGACTCTCTTGATAATTTTCTGTACGACGCTTATTTTACGAGTAAGCAATGAATCAGGTAAGTGTTTTAGAGCACAGTTCATAATTTTTAACCAGTCGTTGTTTGGTAGAAAATCGCAATGATACACTGTTATGCCTCCATTGGCCTGAATACACGAACGACATCTTTTTAATATAGAAAATTTAATGTCTTGATAATTTTTTGTACGACGATTATCTTTGTTGTATTTTAGTAAGTAGTAGTCTGGTTTGCCAAAGTTGTCATTAAGTGTCACTTGACGTTTAAGTTAACAAGTTATCATTTTGAATAGGTGTAAGTGGTAAACTTTATAAAATTGCAAAATTTTCTACTCTTTTACTTCTGATAATGGAGTACACCTCAGAAGAGTATGTAGATATAATTTTTATCTACGGATATGCTGATGGAAATGCTCTAGCTGCTTGTCGGGAATATCAACGTAGGTTTACCACTCGCCGTCAACCTACACCAAGGGTTTTTCTCGATCGTTTTCAAGACTTCGGCAGTGCGGTATTGGACAACGTCCTGACGCTAGAGCTAATGGTAGAAGAAACATCAACTTGAAGACAAAGAGAGAGTGGTGGATGCAGTGATGGATCAACCTTCTACAAGTACTCGGAGGATTACCTCGCAGTTACAATATTCTCAAGCTTTGTTTGGAGAACTTTACATCGAGAAGCCCTACATCCATATCATCGACAGAATGTTCATTGCCTTCTACCTGGAGATAATGTGCATCGACGAGTCTTTTGTGAATGGATGTTGGAAATGAACAATCAAAATATCTTATTCCCTAATCTAATCTTCTGGTCTGACGAATCAACATTTACAAGAAATGGTATTTATAATTCTCATAATGAGCATGTATGATCATTGGAAAATCCACATGCAACAAGGACTCGCACATTTCAACATAGATTTTCCATTAATTTATGGTGTGGTATTTTTAACGGCTCACTGTTCATGGAAGTCCTGCCACAACGTTTAAATGGATCTTCGTACTTAGCGCTCCTAGAAAACCGTGTAGAAAACATTCTAGATGACATTCCACTAGCAACAAGAGGTATAATGTGGTACCAGCATGACGGTGCACCAGCGCATCCTAGTCGAAACGTTGTTACATGGCTACATGAACATTATAATAAAAGATGGATTGGCAGAACTGGATCAATACATTGGCCTGCAAGATCACCGAACTTACACCCACTTGACTTCTATCTTTGGGGTGATTTTAACCGACTGGTCTACAGTGAACAAATAAATACACCAGAGCAGCTACAACAACTGATAAATAAAGGTTTTCGTCATATTCAAGCAACAATGAATCCTCAAGACATTAAATTTTCCATATTAAAAAGATGTCGTGCGTGTATTCAAGCCAATGGAGGCATTTTTGAACATTTATTGTAATAAATAAATTACTATAAGACTGATAAAAGTGTATCATTGCGATTTTCTACCAAACAACGACTGGTTAAAAATCATCAACTGTGCTCTAAAACACTTACCTGATTCATTGCTTACTCGTAAAATAAGCGTCGTACAAAAAATTATCAAGAGAGTCATTTTGTTCACGAATGAAAGTAAGATTCAAAAAATGAAAAATAAAAAAAAATATATCATCGGCTTACCCGTTTTTTTTTTTGAGTGATAACCAATGACATGTAGGTACGCGCGCCACTGCTGGATTAGCCGATTCAATTGTTATGGTAGAATACGCGCCTTACATAGCAGCCTACACATGCGAACTTTCAGCAAAATAGATGTGCTACTTTTTAAAAAATTGGGAAATTTTATTATTTGAAATTCAACGTCAACACCCTGTATCTTTTTAATGAAGCGTTATAGGAAATTTTTTTATAGGACATACCCTCTCTAAAATTGTTCAAAGAACATGGGGTTTCATTTTTGGTTACCACTTATGAATCACCCTGTATATTATCAGTTAATAAAAATCATTGTTGTGTGTTTGAAAATTGACTATATTTGGGTCTACTAACATTGGTGAGAGTACTTAAAGACATCAAAAATGTATTCAGAATCTGGCAAAGCTAAATATATTAATCATCGACCTTTATTAGTAATTTATTGAGTGATATATGTAAACAATGATCTCTGGCCACACAGCGGTTTTCTGTCGTCTCACTTCTCATTCATTACGTAATAAGTAGCGACATGAAGCACATGACATTATGGTACTATAATCTGATGATAAATCACTCATCTCTTTATAGGGAGATGTCGCTACCGTAGCTAGTCTGTCTCTGTGTAACAGTCGCTGAATCGTGACATGGTCACGCTTGTTACGGTAGTTGATTACATAAGAGGACAGGTCTCAGCGGGCAGCTGGACACAAGAGTGACATCGCATCTTTGTTTATGTATTGTGTTTATAACGAGATATCCAAAATTATCTTGCTCATACTTTGTCAAAGACACTAAAATGTATTCTTCAGTTAACACTGTCAAAAATAAGCTCACTTGGAGAAGCCAAATCACCACAACACATTATTAAAAAAACTTAGGATCGTTTCACTAACCAAGTTAGCGTCATCAGAGGATGAATAATTCTAAATATCTTATATTCACAACTCTATTAGCGATTTTTTTTAATTGGCTAATGAGGAGATCTGTATTATATATATATATATATATATATATATATATATATATATATATATATATATATATATATATATATATATATATATATATCCGACCGATCTTGATCAAATTTGGTGAGTACCTTCCTCTTGCAAGTGGCTTGCATAAGTTCGTTAGCCAGGAAAATCGGACCAGGTTTTCCCGGAAAATGTTGTTTTCTTTCTAAAAAAAAATTATACCTCCGGAAATAACAAAGTAAGGGCAACCAACGCTAGAGCGACAATCTGGGATTCACCGTGTAGTTCCATAGACTTGTTCCAAGAATGGGTGACAAAGGAAAGGAGGTCGGCAGTTGATCTGCGCTGACGGCAGCCATACTGCCTGTCGTGGATTAGACTGTGTTTTCAAGAAATTTTAGTAATTGGGTGTTTATATACTTTTCCATCACTTTATAGACGACTGAAAGGAGAGAAATAGGCCTGTAGTTGCTAGGAAGCGCGTTGGATCCTTTCTTGGGGACGGGTTGTACTCGAGCAGTTTTCCAGTTATTAGGGAATATGCCTCTATTGTAAGATGTCTGAAACAGACGAGTCAGGACAAGAGCAAGTTCTGATGCGCATTTTTTGAGAACAATTGCTGGGATCTCGTCAAGGCCAGAGGCTTTCCTGGTATTAAGATAAGAGAGCATCTTTCGTACCTTTTTAGTTTTGAAAGTGAGATCCGTCATTTTATGCGCGACATTGGGGACTGTTGGTGGTTGAACATTTGGAGGTGGGTTGAGAGTAGAATTGCCGGCGAATAACGAGGCAAACAATTCAGCCTTGCCCAGGGCGGTAGAAACAATTTCATCCCCTGAGACAAGAGGTGGGAACGTGCTCTTGCAGAAATTATTCTCAATAGATTTAGCAAGAGTCCAGAAGGGTTTGCTGCCGCTGGAGCTTAAGAGGACTTTGTTTTTATGTGGTTATTAAACGAGTTTTTTGCCAAAGAAAGAATGTGGACATCGCGGTTTCTTGCGTCGTTAAATACTTGACGGTTTTCTTGACTGGGATTGTGTAGAAGCTTTTTGTGAGCTTTGACCTTTTCAAGTCTGGCCTTGTCACAAGATTTAGAGAACCAGGGCTTTTGAGTGGCTGCAGAGGTTTTCTGTGTACGTGGAATAAATAATTCCATGCCAGCTTGGATAATTTCGGCGACGTTTTGTGAGATATCAGAGGGGTCAGGATGAGAGAAGCAGACAGACGCCCATGGAAATGAGGAAAAGTAATCTCGCATTTCGTCCTAATTCGCGGAGTTGTAGTGGCAAACGATACGTGGGTGTGATGACTGTGTGACCTCGGGTTGCATTGCACAGGAAGCAGTGACCGTGCCGTGGTCCGAGCGACCCAGAGGGGCGGTGACTGATATCTTATAGCAGTCAGGATTTGTACTAAGAAGGAGATCCAGGGGATTTGAGCTGTGTGTTGAGATGCAAGGAAAGTAAGTCGGTTGCTGAACCATATTGGCTAAAGAATTGCTGACTGCAAAGGCCTCCGCTGTTCTTCCTTGTGGATCGGTTTTTGAAGATCCTAGCCATTCCTTATTATGGACATTGAAGTCACCAAGAATAGTGACCTCGGAGGAAGGATATTCAGAAATCAGATGGTCGGTTTTTTTTCAGAAAGGTAGTCGAAGAGCTGGACAAAGTTGTTGTCAGAAGGTGACCGGTAAATGCAACAGATGAATTTAGTTGCAGCCCTGCGAGAGAGTTTTATCCATAGTATCTCTTTTCTTCCATCTTCTAAATTAGGGAGTCTGGTGCAGGGTAAATTGCTACGGACGTACACGCACACGCCTCCATGCAATCTAAAGGAAGTAAGAAGCTCATACCCCGGGAAATTAAGGTGATTAGTAGCTGTTTTGGCACTGATTTGAGTTTCGGTGAAAAAGAGGAGTTGGGGCCTATTAGCCTGGAAGAAATGGTGGACGGAGTTCAGGTTAGAATAATTCTACTAATTCTGTAATTAATTAATTCTGTATACTTTAAACATAACTCAGGCATGAAGCCGATCTAAAGTATCAGGCAAATAAAACCTTTGTTGACGTGTGCCTAGATAGCGCAGGGGGTACCGCACTTGCCTCCTAAGCAGAAGCAAATTTTCTGTATAAGTTTAATGAAATTTGTAATACAAGTCTGTTTTAAAGAGACTTACACTATCTACAGATATAGCGAAATTTAGTTCTTTAGGTTCATAGAAAATTGAGTTTTGGGCATTTTTCTCAAAAGGAGTTAGAACGCAAGATTTTTTTGATAACAGAGAGATATCGATGGTAACACTCTCGAAAGAATTCTTCAAATGTGCGGGTACTAGGACGTCAAAAATCTATCTTCAAGGTCTGTGTAAGTTTAAAGTATTAACTTTACTAATATGCCGTATAATAATGGTGTACAATTCTTATTAAAATTCGCTACTATAACGCACTTACTGCGTCCAGATTTTTTTTTTAAAGAAAGCAGGTATGAGATTTGCTTACCAGTATATAGTAGAAACAATGTACAATATATCATCAAAATCACTTTATTGTTTGACAATGTGCAAAAATTTTCCGAAAATAAACTTAAATGTTGGTTTCCTGGCCAACAAACCTGACGTTAATAGCAAATCGAGCTATTCGAAGTTAAGCTTTTAATGAAGAGTCGCTAGTATAACGCATTTGCTGCGTCCTGATTTTTTTCTTACAAACATGCATTATATTTCGATGGAAAATGCAAAAATGCAATAATATAAGGCGTGTTCGAGTAAAAAAAAATTATATCACCAACAACAACGACATATGGGCCACCCTGTGATCGCAGAAATATTTTTTAAGATGAAGCTCAAGACGCCCTATAAAACGTATACAATTGTTTCTCGTATCTTGTATAATAACGGATATATTGAGCTTTATTGATTTTCGCTAAAAATTATTTACCATTAAACGATAAACTCTATAGCTAAAACTACTGCCAAAGCATCAGAGAAAGAGTCTATTTAAAATGAATTTTCTGGAAATATTTTAGTAAAATGACGGTTGAAGCTGAGACTTTAGGGTTGGTAAAACATTCTTCTTGTGACATTTTCTCTACATAATCCGTATTAGTTTCAGGTTCTTTGCCTAAATGTTGCAAATTTTGACGTTTCAAATCGTGAATTTGACGTTTTGAGGAAAACCTCAGCTTGTTTTTCTTTAAATGCCTATATATTTTTTGGTCTGTAAGCCTACAGACCGGGAAAAACTGGGCCACGTTCCCTGGGTAACGAACTTATCCAAGCCACTTGCTAAAGGAAGGTACTCACCAATTTTGTTCAAAATCGGCCCATTATTTTTTGAGTTATCGGTGTGATACATACACAAATATATATATATATATATATATATATATATATATATATATATATATATATATATATATATATATATATATATGCGGCAAGGAGACAACCGCATACACGTGTTTCAAGCTTATTAGCTATCATCAGTACGGTATAGCCAGGTGATGATAGGAACACTCTGGATGAAGAAGCAAAAATACACGGAGTCACAACAGGCAACCAGTGCACATTTGCAGCATCATTCGGAAGACCCTCAATTCGAGGGCAACATCGAAAATCGCCACGGAGGCAAAGAAAGACATTATGGAATAGCAGAGATTTATGGTAAATGAAGGTGATGGTTGAAGTGTTAGAAGGTGAGAAATAGAAGGGCAAAAGAAATTACATTCGGAACGACAAAATTTGAAGTTTACTGAATTTGGTGTAGGACTGTCAAACTATTTAGGATATAACCTTCCAAATTATGTTATAATACAGCACAATTCTAAGAGTTATTGTACTCACATATTGTATAATTTTTGCCAATAAACAATAATATATATATATATATATATATATATATATATATATATATATATATATATATATATATATATATATATATATATATATATTGCAACTAATTCCGGATATGTGTTCTAGGGGCCTAGTTTGCACTCATGTGATGAATTATTTTTTTTAATTAAAAAGTCGCGTTCTCCCCCCATAGTTATTTTTTTAAAGAAAATTAACTGATAATAGCCGCGGAAGGTTATATTTGATGTGGGACACCCATATAATCATTACTTGCTTAATCTTTTTCAAATCGTGACGTGGTCACGGTTGTTACGGTAGTTGATTACACAGAAGACAAATCTCAGCAGGTGGCTCTGACTGACTGGATAGAAGAGTGACACCGCATCTTTGTTTATGTATGTTTATTATGATGACCACATACAAGATTGATTTGAAGACACCGAGCCAAGCACACTCTGATTATGTTGTTATTCACTTACCATCAAGTTACCACAAACAGAGGACATGTCCTTCAAATCATGCGCCTGGTGTCTTCATCCTCAGGCAGTTGGCGGCGTGCCAAGATAATAATATTAGTGTGCCTTGAGAGAGTGATGTGACAAATGAAGTATCACGCTGTCAGGATCGCCTCTTTATATCTGGTTAATGGGTTTTGTTTTTGTGGTCTAAATACATGTATGGATATTTTTTTATTATACAGTTTATTTATACAGGATGTTTGATGTATAAGGTTATTAACAAGGGGTAGACCATACAGGGGCAAAGCAAAAAGTTACATGCATTTTTTTCCTAGACCAATAAAAGTAAAAATAATGACATTTGAAGAACAAAGATTTTCTCCTAAACGTGACAACACTGTTTTACCGCTATATAAATAATATTAAAGCCATAATATAATTCAAATAAAGAGCCCCAACCAACTTTTCCATATGAAAATTATAGATAATCAGAGAGTTAGAAATAATTATAAACAAACTTTAAATTAAAATAAACCGAATTCAATATAGACAGTAAAAAGCGAAAATAACTGGATTTACAGGTTTACATCAAAAGACAAAAATTAATTTAAATAAAATTTTATATGCCCTTTTTTCCCCTTAGGTCTCGTCCGTCTTTACCGCCCCGATAGCACCGCAGCCTTTGGCTTATTGTGTATGCCCTTTGTGTTTTCTTCTCCACCCATTCCAAAATCACTGTGCAGCAATTGAAGTTTTATACTGCTCTGTCTCCAGTCAAGGCTGTCCGTAGATCAGTTGTCTTTTGCGGTCCAGAGCTTTACACTCACACAAGATGTGCTGGGCTGATTCCTCCCCCTCGCCGCAGAGTCTGCATGCGAGGTCCCCTTCGAACCGCCCCATTTTATGCAGGTGTTTCTTGACGGCCATGTGCCCCGTCAAGAGTCCTGTTATGTTCCTGAGTTCTCCTCTGCTAAGATTTAGCAGCTCCACAGCTCTCTTTGAACTGGGTCCGTCAATTATTGACTTCTCATGTCTGAGCCCTGGACAGTCCGCCCAGTACACATTGTGTTGGTTTCTGACCCAGGACTTAATGGATCCCCTGGCAGTGCTCTTCGTCACGCCCAGGACCGGTTCTGGTCCCATAAATGGTTCTGCTGATCCTCTCTTCGCGAGACTGTCAGCTTCTTCATTGTCTTTGAACCCTGAGTGACCTGGCATCCAGATGAGAGTGACCTCATTCTGCCCAGCCAGGTCGCTCGTCTCGTCTCGACATTGACTAACCAGCCTGGAACTAACCCGTGGGCTACTTAGGGCCTTAAGGGCTGCCTGGCTATCTTTGGCTATGAGTATCTGCTTGTTGGTGTAGCCCCTCCTCTTCTTCTCTCGCGCGCAGTGCAAGATTGCGTACATTTCGGCCTGAAAGACCGTTGCATGAGCCCCGAGGGAAATACTATGACTTACCGTCGGGCCTTCCAAATAAACACCTGCCCCCGTCCCACGCTCACCGCCGGATCCGTCTGTGAACCAGACGAGCACGTCCCGTGGTAGGCCCGGCGTCTCCCCCCGCCATGCCTCGCGGTCGGGGATTATCACTGTAAACATATTTTCCCTACAGATTCGCGGGATCGCGAAGTCTGACCTCATTTCAAGCATGTGATTATATGCCCTACCTACTTATCTGTTTGAGGTCGGTGGCAAGCCAATTAGGTAGTAGGTAGCTGAGCTAGGTCCACTCTCGCTAAATCAAATTGGTTCACAATTGACGGAAATATCAGTGAATATACATAAGAACAATAATTGTCGAGGACTTCCCTCGATTTCCCTCAGATTCCATCCTCAAATCCTGACTTGGTGAAAATGGGACTACCCCAGGAGAATACCCTTTGAAACAAAAAAATATTTTTTAAAATTGGTCCACAATTGACGAAAATATCGGTGAACATGCATAAGAAAAATAATTGTTGAGGACTTCCCTCCATTTCCCTGAGATTTCCCTGAGATCCCATCATCAGATCCTGACTGGGTGAAAATGGGACCGCCTCGGGAGAATGCCCTTTCAAAGAAAAAAATTTTTTTTAAAATTGGTTCACAATTGACGGAAATATCGGTGAACATACATAAGAAAAATAATTGTCGAGGATTTCCCTCGATTTTCCTGAGATTCCATTATCAGATTCTGACTTGGTGAAAATGGGACTACTTCAGGGGAATACCCTTTCAAATAATTTTTTTTTTTTAATTTGGTCCACAATTGACGAAAATATCGGTCAACATATATAAGAAAAATAATTGTTGAGGACTTCCCTCGATTTCCCTGAGATCCCATCATCAGATCCTGACTTGGTGAAAATGGGACCGCCTCAAGAGAATGCCCTTTCAAACAAAAAAATATTTTTTAAATTGGTTCACAATTGACGGAAATATCGGTGAACATACATAAGAAAAATAATTGTCGAGGATTTCCCTCGATTTTCCTGAGATTCCATCATCATATTCTGACTTGGTGAAAATGGGACTACCTCAGGGGAATACCCTTTCAAATAAAAAAATATTTTTCTAATTTGGTCCACAATTGACGAAAATATCGGTCAACATATATAAGAAAAATAATTGTTGAGGACTTCCCTCGATTTCCCTGAGATTTCCCTGAGATCCCATCATCAGATCCTGACTTGGTGAAAATGGGACGGCATTAGGAGAATGCCCTTTCATAGAAAAAAAAACATTTTTTTAAATTGGTTCACTATTGACGGAAATATCGGTGAACATACATAAGAAAAATAATTGTTGAGGACTTCCCTCGATTTCCCTGAGATTTCGCTGAGATCCCATCATCAGATCCTGACTTGGTGAAAATGGGACCACCTCAGGAGAATGCCCTTTCAAAGAAAAATATATTTTTTTAAATTGGTTCACAATTGACGGAAATATCAGTGAACACACATAAGAAAAATAATTGTCGAGGACTTCCCTCCACTTCACTGAGATTCAATCATCAGATCCTGACTTGGTGAAAATGGGACCGCCTCAGGAGAATGCCCTTTCAAAGAAAAAAATATTTTTTTAAATTGGTTCACAATTGACGGAAATATCAGTGAACATACATAAGAAAAATAATTGTCGAGGACTTCCCTTGATTTCCCTGAGATTCCATCATCAGATCCTGACTTGGTGAAAATGGGACTACCTCAGGAGAATACCCTTTTAAACAAAAAAATATATTTTTTAAATTGGTCCACAATTGACGAAAATGTCGGTCAACATATATAAGAAAAATAATTGTCGAGGACTTCCCTCCACTTCCCTGAGATCCCATCATCAGATCCTGACTGGGTGAAAATGAGACCGCCTCAGGACAATGCTCTTTCAAACCAAAAAATATTTTTTTAAATTGGTTCACAATTGACGGAAATATCGGTGAACTTACATAATAAAAATAATTGTTGAGGACTTCCCTCGATTTCTCTGAGATTCCATCAGCAGATCCTGACTTGGTGAAAATGGGACTACCTCAGGAGAATACCGTTTCAAACAAAAAATATTTTTTTTAACTTGAAATGTTTCCGAGGAAACTGGTTTCCTAGCCAACAAACGTTAGGTTAATAGCAAATTGAGTTATTGAAATTTGAAGCATTTAATGAAAATTCGCTACTAAAACGCACTTACTGCGTCTCGATTTTTTTCTTACAAACATGCATCATATATGTCGATAAAAAATGTAAAAATGCAATCATATAAGTGGGTTCGAAAAAAAAAATATAGATATGACAAACGACTTACGGGCCAGCCTGTGATTGTCAAAATAATTTTATAAGAAGCAACTCAAGACACCCAATAATTAGCATATACAATTTTTTCTCGATTCTTGTATAATAGCAATTATATTGAGCTTTACCGTAAAAATGCGCCACCCTATATATATATATATATATATATATATATATATATATATATATATATATATATATATATATATATATATATATATATATACACACATATATATATATATATATATATATATATATATATATATATATATATATATATATATATATATATATATGTGTGTGTGTGTGTGTGTGTAAACAGATAAAAACTGAATGTAAACACGGATATGGATTCTAAGGGGCCTAGTTTGCGCTCATTTAAAGAAATATAGACTGTGAAACCCTAAACTTAACTAAAACTACAGCCAAAGCATCAGAGAAAGGGTTTATTTATTTCAAATGAATTTTCTGGAAACATTTTAGTAAAATGAAGGATAATGGCGGTTGAAGCTGAAACTTAAGGGTTTGTAGAACACTCTTCGTGCGGCATTTTCTTTACATAATCCGTATTTGCTTCAGGTTCTTTGCCTAAATTTGAAGTAGATATAAACTCACAAAGGGGTGAATTAGAGGTGGGTCACCCTTTAAATGACATGGTTTTTTAACCACAACCTAATTAAAAGTTAAAGTCCATCAATTTTATAGCAAATTAAATTTTCTATCTTTTTCCCCTTTTGTCAATTTTTCGACAAACCACTCGTTTTTGAGAAAATTTAGACTTTTAGAGTTGAGATCAAAACAAAACTATGTCCCTTGAAGACTTTATTAAACACTAACATATCTGAAGTTGCGGTGCTATCGGGGCGGCAAGGCCGCGGACGAGCCCTGAGGGAACAAAAAAACATATCTGAAATTTAACAAACGCTATTAAAAACTAATAAATAAAAAAAAACATAAAAAACACTAAAGATATTGTTCAAAATGACTTTCATTTTCTCTCACACAACTGCACCCTTCGTCGAAAATTAACGTCGACTCTGTCAAATAATTGGATGCCACTTTTAATAATGGTCCACTTATTATTGATGCGACTCCACAAATCTTCCGCAGTTTGAACTAGTGTCAAATACACAGATTCTTTTAAAGCCTCCCAGAGAAAAAGTATCATTTATTCAAGTCTGGTGATCTTGCTGGCCAATATTGAGGGCATTTAATTCCACAACCTATTCATCGATTTGGAAACTGTTGGTTTAAAAATGCACGAACATTTGTAGTGAAATGTGGTGGCGCCCCATCATGCATAAACCACATTACGCTGCGCATTATTTGTAAGGGCAGCTCAGGAAGACCATTTTGCAAGAAAAGCAAATATTTAAACGGTGCAACATATTTGCTTTTCTTTTTTCTGAATATTCTCAGAATATTTTCATCCTCTGATGACGCTAACTTTGTTAGCGAAACGATCCTTAGGTCTTTTAAATTGTGTTGTGGTGATTCGGGTTCTTCAAATGTACTTCAGAGGAGAGAAAGATGGTAAGTTTAATTCGCTATAAAATTGATGGCCTTTAACTTTTAATTAGGTTAGGGTTTAAAAAATCAAATCATTACAAGGGCGACCCACGCCTAATTCACCCCTTTTTCAGCTTATCTCTACTTTAAATTTTTGTCAACATACGCTGTTGATAAAAGAAAACCATCTGCCAAATTTGGGTGTTCTATGTTAGGGCACTGCAGCAATTCAGCTGTTTCTTGTAATTATTTAAAGAATATTCCGAGGTCAATATCTCATCAACCATGAGGGTCAGAGAAAAAATTTATATAAAGAATCGGCATGTTTTGAGGTCCTCTACGCGCACACCTTCTGTGTCCGTTGCGTTGTGAATCACCCTGTATATCCATCTATCTATATATCTATATAAGGGTGTTTCTAAATTGATGCGAAAAATTTTACAGGGTGATTCTTTGGCGAAAAATAAGGGGTGTCCTTTTTATAAAGTTTTTCTTGAAACCCATTCTCCTCCGAGTTACAGCCCTTTGAAATTTTGTCAAAAAAAAAAGTTTTCATTAAATTCATCCGTTATGGAATAATAAAAAAAAAGCCTGGACGCAGCAAGTGCGTTATGGTAGTGAATTTTCATAGAAATGATCTTGCACAAAATATTTTATTATAACTTTTTTTTCTTGTAACATAGAAATCTAAATTTTGGTGTATAGTTTACTTTTTATATCGTAAACCTACCTACCAAATTTGGTTATCATAGATTTTTTATTTTTTAAGATAAAAATTTTTTTCAAATAAAACGTAAAATTTTTTCGGAAAACCTCGTCCGATTTTTCTGATTAACGAACTTATCAAAGCCATTTACAAAAGGAAGGTACATGCCAAATTATATCAAAATCTGCCCATGATTCTTTGAGATAAAAATTTTTTTCGAATGAAAACTCAAAATTTTCCCAGAAAACCTCGTCCGATTTCCCTGACTAACAAACTTGTCCAAGCCATTTACAAAAGGAAGGTACATGCCAAATTTTATTTAAATCGGCTTATTACTTTTTGAGATAAGAATTTTTTTCGAATGAAAACTCGAAATTTTCCCGGAAAACCTCGTCCGATTTTCTTGACTAACGAACTTGTCAAAGCCATTTACAAAAGGAAGGTACATGCCCAATTTTATTAAAATCGGCTTATTACTTTTTGAGATAGGAATTTTTTTCGAATGAAAACTCAAAATTTTCCCGGAAAACCTCATCCGATTTTCCTGACTAACGAACTTATCCAAGCCATTTACAAAAGAAAGGTACATGCCAAATTTTATCAAAATCGGCATATTATTTTTTGAGTTATCGGTGTGATACATACATATATATATATATAATATATATATATATATATATATATATATATATATATATATATATATATATATATATATATATATATATATATATATATATATATATATATATAAACATATAAAAATTGAAACTGACCCCGGATATGGGTTCTAGGGGTCCTAGATCGCGCTCATTTGCAAAAATTTTTTCAAAATTCAAAAGTCGGGATCTCCTCATTAGTGAATTTTTTCTACGAAAATTCACTAAAACGAAATTTTGCAGATGCATAAGGCTAACGAAATGACAGTTTTAAAAGGGTTTTCTAACCCTATAATGTTATCACAAGAGGGTGAAAAAACCTACCCTTACATTATTTTGTATCAGTACTTTTTATTGTGTGTACCGTTTTCTATTTAAAAAAAAAGATTTAGAAAGAAGGATTCATTTAGCAACTTTTTTATGTCTTGACATTTTCTCATAAAATTGTTAGTTTCATCACAAAAAAATAAAATATTACTCAGATCGATATCACATGAATTTACAGTGGTTGTTATTTGTTGAAAAATCAAGTACGTGGTAGGCTGTCAAATAACGTCATAATTACACTAATATGTTAATATGTATTGTTCTGGCTTTTACTAATTTCCAAAAATTCATAATAAGAAACAACAACTATTGTACTACTATTTTATAATTAATAATTAACAAACTAAGAAACGAAAAGAAATATTAACAAAATGTCAGTACGTATCATCATAATAAATGTTGAAAATGCCCCCCTTCGGAGAAAACACATGACTCTAGTCTGTCCCCCATTGAACTATGAAAAATACCGGGTGTGTTTCTTATATCACATGATGCGATAATACGATTTCTGAGGTCATCGATGTTTTCAACAGGACTTGAATAAACTAAGGTTTTCAGAAAATCCTACAGGCAAAAATCCAACGGATTCAATTCAGGAGACCGGACAGGCCAATTCTGTGGGCCTCCTCGACATATCCAACGATTTGGGTAAACCTCGTTCAAGTAGTTACGAGCGTGATACTAAAATGAGACGGAGCCCCGTCGTGCATGTAGCGCATTTGTTGTCTAATTTGTAAAGGAATATTTTCGAGAAGTAGGGGCAACTCTTCTTCGAGTAGACGACAGTACACTTCTCCATTTAGTCTTTTCGGAGGAAAATATGGTCCAATTAAGTCATCACCAATGACAGCAAGCCATACATTTAATGAAAACTGGTGTTGAAAATGAGATTCCGTAATTTCGTGTGGGTTTTCTTCAGACCATATGTGGTTATTATGAAAATTTCTAATATATTCTCGTAAAAAGTTGGCTTCATCAGTTAATAAAATACGAGATAAGAACTGTGGAATTTGCGTGATCATTTGAAGCATCCATTGACAAAAAATTAAACGAGGTAAAAAATCACGAGGTAAAAGCGCTTGAACTCGTTGGATATGGTAGGGATACAGTAGTTGTTCTTTTAAAATTCTAAATACCGTGGAATAGCTGACATTTAAGACTTGAGCGATTCTTCTTGTACTTGTACCAAGAGATTCTTCAATTAAAGTGAGGACAGCCTCTTCAAGTGCTACAGCTCTTACTTCTCTAGAGCGCCCGCAATCGGCGGCACTTCTTGAAAATTTTCCCTCTTCTTGCAGACGTTGATGATTGCGTGCGAATATGCTGTGATGGGGTACAGTTCAATTTGGATATAACTCAGTGTAGAGGCGCTGTGCTCTTAATCCATTGCCATTAGGACGACCATATTCAAAATGCATATCTGCCATTTCGGAATTGGTATAATTTACCATTTTATTCACTTATTTGTTCTAAGTGTTTAAAAAATTCTTGATAGATTGACAACAACCATAACAATTAATATTAGTGTAATTATGACGTTACTTGACAGCCTACCACGTACTTGATTTTTCAACAAATAACAACCACTCTGTAAATTCATGTGATATCGATCTGAGTAATATTTTATTTTTTTGTGATGAAACTAACAATTTTATGAGAAAATGTTAGGATATAAAAAAGTTGCTAAATGAACCCCTCTTTCTAAATTATTTTTTTAATAGAAAACGGTACACACATTAAAAACTACTAATACAAAATAATGTAAGGGTAGGTTTTTTCACCCTCTTGTGATAACATTATAGGGCTACAAAATCCATTTAAAACTGTTATTTTGTTAGCCTTATACATCTGCAAAATTGCGTTTTTGAAAATTATTCCATAACGGAGAAATTTAATGAAAACTTTTTTTTGCCAAAATTTCAAAGGGCTGTAACTTGGAGGAGAAGGGGTGTCAAGAAAAACTTTATAAAAAAGAAACTCCTTATTTTTTGCCAAAGAATCACCCTGTATGTATATGTATATATATATATATATATATATATATATATATATATATATATATATATATATATATATATATATATATATATATATAAGTATATATATATATATATATATATATATATATATATATATATATATATATATATATATATATATATATATATATATATATATATATATATACTTATATATATATATATATATATATATATATATATATATATATATATATCCTGTATGTATATGTATATATATATATATATATATAAGTATATATATATATATATATATATATATATATATATATATATATATATATATATATATATATATATATATATATATATATATATATAGGCTGTTTCAAAAAACATGCACCATCGCTCGTGGGGAAATTCCTTACTAAAAAATAAGAAAAAAAGTTCCTGTGCACATGGGCCCGGAAACGCATAGTTTCCAATATACAGGGAGTTGAATTTTAATAATTTTTTTTAAGTTTTTATAAATAATTTCAAAACCACTGGATTGATTTTAATGAAACTTGGAACTTGAAAGTGTATTATGAAAGTGCATATTTTCAAGTGAGAATCTGCTTACAACTGCGTCAGTGGCGTGCGTACGGGGCAACTGTAAAAATTCATTTGGGGAAAATATGTGCGCCACTGTCTTTTTCCAATTTTGATACATCAGTTATGAAGCTTATTACATAAGCCACAAAAGCTGCCTCTTGGTATTTTTTCGTTCAGGGTATCCCTTAGGAGATATGATTAATTTTATAAAAAGGGGCAAAGTACCGATTAGTCGGCGTAATAATAATAATAATAATAATATATGTTTACTGCAACCATAAGAATATGAAAAACAAGACATACAGTAAACATTACAGCAATAAACGTGCAAATAACTAACCTACGTAAAACTTATTGGTGATAAACATTGAAATGAATATTACAAACATTGATAAAAAATGATAAATAAAAATAAAAAATGAAAAAAGTAATCGTAAAGACACCATGATTTTTCCAAACTCTTGTTTTTTGTACATTGAATCATGTATTCGTAACATGTATCTGACATTGGTGGTTTCCCAAGGTGCCACATTCCTGCCTTTTTGTACATTACTCAATTGACTTTAATAACAAAGCTAAAGAAAATGTTAAAAGTAACCACCATTAGCGTCGTTACAATTATTTAACCTTCTGCGCAAAGATCTTCTTACTCTTCTGCAAATATTTTGATCTTCTCTAATGCTGTCAAATGCATATTCTATTCTTCCCAACAATTCTTCTCGTGTATTTACTGGTGTTTTATACAATATTTCTTTTAAATGACCCCACAGATAAAAATCGAGAGGATTCAGGTCCAGAGATCGAAATGGCCACGACACCGGACCTCCACGACCGGTGACCGTATGTGTTGGCTAAATATGTTCTTACAACTGCTGCAAAATGTGCGGGCGCACCATCATGCTGGAACCACATTGTACCATTTCTCATAAAAAGCGGTAGTAACAACGGCAAATCATTTTGTAAAAAGTTTAAATATGATTCATGGTCAA